>OZ010798.1:136204416-136891924 GCA_963932465.1 Maratus speciosus
TTTTCTGCTTGACCTACTGGTGATCGCATATATGTAATATCTTATTCACTAATGTCCAGTTTTTCCTGCAATGCACCCAAATTTTAAAATATAAAAAAATAGTCTGATATTATATTTATCAAATCTATTGCTTTTAACTATAGTACAGAACCACCTATCCGGAATGGTTAGGGTAAGATGTATTCCGGATAATTGGTTTTTCTGGATAACTGGTTGGATATTAAAGCAACATCCATTTGATCAGATTGGTAGAATATATGTGGCTGCGGCATTGATTCTGATTTCAAATTGACTATTAGATTACACAAATTAAGATTCAGTCCAAACAAGATCAAAAGTTAATTGGAGTCTGAAAGAAGACAATTTATGGGAATATCTTGGAAACAAAAATTCTTATGTTTCCTTTGCATAAAAATCAAAATGTCAAATATTAACTAAATATGCCTCTATTTCAAGTACTAGATGTTGGCATCAAGTTATACTATGCAAATTGTATTGTTTCAAGCAATGCATATTTCAAAATGGCACTGTATGACACTTTTTTCTGAAAAGATTTTGAAATCAATGAATTGGAAATATTCTGGATAACTGGTTTCTGGATAACTGGTTTCCGGATAACTGGTTCCATACTGTATTTAAGGTAAACATCTATATAAAATGATACGTAAAAATGTTCTTTGCAAAATGCTTTTACAACCTTACCATGAAAACAGCTTTAGAACCTTTCTTGACCAGAGAAAAAAAAAAAAACACATTGAAATCATTTATTTCGAATTATTGCTTATTTCGCAAAATAAAATAAAAATAAAAAAGAGAGAGAGAGAAAGAAAAAGAAGAAATACACAAAAAACAATCGTGGAATATAATGAGACATGTAAGTAGCAACTAATTCACTTTCAACAATGCAATTTTTTGCATGCGATGCCGACTGTACAGGCACGAAAAAGCTGAACGTGTAACATGCAACGCCGACCAAAAAGGGGTTAATGGTGTCCAAAGTGAAAGTTCAGTAGAAAATTTTGTCAACTAGAAAACTTCATTAACCCTTTATCTACTGACGGTATTTATAAGCACCATTAAAATAACTTGTTATAAAATTCATTTAATACATCGATTAGTTCTAATACAGTTTAGAATTAGATATAGATGCATTACTTTATCTTGTTCCAAAAGCATTATGGGTTACACAAAACAAAAATGTTTTAAAAAGGATGATTTGTTTTGCCTTTGCATCTTTTCAGCTTTCTTGGTGTTGAGGGGAGAGGGGGAGGGGATTTTTCAATTCGAAAATATTTCTATTGCAAGAACATTATATTTGTACATTTCCTATTTCTACAAAATACTAAGAAAAATATTTGAGTGGGGTTATAAATATTGCATAAAATCCCTATAAATTCAAATTTAATCCATTCTTCTAAATCCTTCAATCCTTTTAAAATCCTTTTTAAATTTAAAAGTTTTTTATTTCCGAATTGAAAAATCCCCCCCCTCCCCTCAACACCAAGAAAGATGCAAAGGCAAAACAAATCATCCTTTTAAAAATATTTTTGTTTTGTGTAACCAATAATGCTTTTGGCACAAGATAAAGTAAGGAAATCTTCTAATGTAGTTTAAAAAATTCACGAAAAATGCTTTAGAAGATAAAATTTTCATGAATTCATAATTCAGTACATAAAGGGTTAAAGGGAAGTTCGACTGTATCTCAAAGGCTTTTGTATAAAGAACTCATTGTTAGGCTGTACCATTATTTCCTATTTTTTCAGCAAATTTACTTATTAAGAAGTAATTATACATAAGTCAGGGGATGGCTGTACTGAGAAAAAAGAGAAAAGCTTTACTACGCTTCAGTTTTTGTTTACCACTCTTTATTATGCGTTTTTTTTTTTAGACATTATTTTCATTACATTTTCGGTACTTCTTAGTTATCCCGTCGACCAATTTCGCCAAATTATACACATTGACATGATTTTTATTTTAAATAACGAAAGAACAAATAAATTAGTAAAACATTAATAAAAATACAAATAAAACGTCGAATTAATGGCAAGCCATTATTGGCATTTAATCTTATAATTTGGCGACAGTAATTTGGTCGACGGGATAACTAAGTACCAAATTTTCTCATATGTCTACTTTGCATAAAAAAGTTGTTGCCCGAACTAAAACACATTTTTCCATTGTTGCTATTTTATATGTATTATTCGTTTTATGCATGTGTATTTTATTATACAAATTTCATGAATTTGAGTTGATTTCTAATTAACGAGATTTCTTCCTAACGAAGTGTTTAAGTGTAACGATGTGACTTCGTTAAATGGAAGTTTCACTGTATTTGAAAAAATTCTCTGATGCTAAAGTCATACAATGAAAAGCTTACAAGGAAGGCTCCTTACGGGCATACTCCGAAAAATATGAAAAAATATAGAATATTCTTCTCATGAGGATAGATATACTTATTAAAAAAAAATTCCACGGAAACTCAATAGAGTGTCCGTAAAAAAAATAATGAAAATTTTGTGATTTGGCGATTTATCCCTGGTTGGCGATGGAATAAATTAAAAAAAAAAAACTTTTTTATGTCAAATACTCTTTGAGGTAAAAATGTTTCATGTTGAACTTATTTAAATAAATTTAATTTAAATAACTTTAGTTTTCTCAGTTTTAGTTTGTTTTAACTATAATTATGTCATATATACATTTATAATGAAAGTTAACTATGCAATTTTATGAATTAAAACAAAATTTAAATTAATTATAATTGTTTCAATCTCAGAACTAAGTATGTAAAACTAAGTATGTTTATGTATTTTCTTCCTGTTGCTATGCTTTTCGTGGCAGTAATTCCTTCGCATAATGGAATACCGACCACTGAACCTAATGTTTGGAACCATTTCATGTTATGGTGTCACACTTTTAGTATCTACTACCCAGGTCTGTAGCGTGGATTATCATAGTTGGGACAAAACTGAGCTTGTACTCTGTACGTATGTGGCCAGGATTTGAATAATCGTAATCGATTATAATCAATTACAAAAATTGTATAATCGTAATCATAAATTTTGGTTTTGAAATAATCACAATATAATCAGGGCTCGAAAAATAGCATTCCCGGGGAACCCTGAAATCATTTCTGTGAACGTATTTTTTCCACTTGGTCTCAAGTCACCGTGGCTGCAGCCGTTTGCAATGAATTTTTTTTTCTCCTATGGACTGCGACGATTTTCGGAAGGGAGAGGTGAGATAAAGAACGCATGGAGCACCGAGCAGACGCAGAAGTTTCATTTCCATGCCTCTGTGTGTGAAGGAGGGGATTTCTCTCGTTTCACCTCTCTGTTTTAATTGTGCATGAACTAGTTGCACTCTCATTCACTGTAGCGAAGTGGGCTTTTTGTGAATTGATGTCATACTTCAGGTTTGTTTTCTCATTCACTTTAGCTCACATGGCTTTTATCGAATCTAAACGGTTCGTTTGTTTAGAATTTTGTTAGAAATGTAATTTTTAATAATAATGCATCAAATTCTATTCAATATAATTGAAATTGAAAAAAAAGAAAAAATTTTGGAATCTTTAGCATGTGTAGTAAATCTGACAATTTAAAAATTAAATATTTTATATATGTATATTAATAATTTGTTCTGTATACATTTGAATAAATTAATAAATGCAATATGTAATGCTTAATCTTAGTGGGCAAATGTAATGTGACATTTCCCTTTTAAGTTATTTATCTATAAGAATATGAACGGAGGGAGGAGTTGCTTTTGGACAGAGTGTCAAAACATTAATTGATAAATCATAAAACTAAAATATTTGTTTATTATTCAAAACTGTGTCTATGTGACACAATTATCTTCATTCATTAAGCTCTGAATTTATTAAAAAAACTGTGAACGCATAAATTTTCCAGGGAACCTTAAAATTTTTAGAATTTTCGAGCCCTGATAATCATAATCAAGATATTTCACTCTGATTATAATCATAATCTAATCATAATTGCAATGTAATCTGTATCGAAAAGCTCTGTAATCATAATCTCGCATATATACGATAACGTTTGATGGCTGCTTTTAGAAAGGAAAAGTGCTCACTCTCATGCTAAAGATAAAATGGGGTTTTTAATAAAAGGACTGGAGATTCAACAATGAAATGAGATAAGAAGATGTAGATCGAATTTGAAGTAAACTTCTCCCTCCCTCAGAGCATCCAGCACTTCCCTTGTAAAGCCATAAAAGATGAAAAACGCTATGTGATCACAAGAAAGCGCAACCTGATCAGAACAAAAAGACCGCAAGTAGAATGATACATCTATCTGAAGCTTATGATTACATCTCTTTTTTTCTTCCTTTTGCTTCCAAACCAAAATATACTTGGACGGTTAGCTAAACATTGTACCAGGAAAGGAAGGGATTTGTTCATGTTTTCAACTCATTAAATTGCATCTAAAGTGGGAGTGTCAAGATCAGAGATCAAGAGGGACAACAGATAGCCTTTAATGGGGTAAAAGTGAAAGAGAATAAATACTGTGCACTGTTTGTAGGAATATTACTACAGAAAATAGTATTATTTCATATGATTTTGTTAAAGATATGTGAATTGGGAAAATAAACTTGGCATATAGTCAATCCAGGGATCATGGTTCATTGAGCAGAAGTGATGATGGATTAAAAAAAAAGGGAAAGAAAAAAAAAACTGTATTTATGGTTTTATTATGGGCACTTATATATATCAGTTGGACACTATACACTAACTATACTCTGCCACCCCCTCCACTAAATTATCTCCTACCAGAAGAAAGTTTTTTCCCTTTTAACATTCATGTGTTTCAGATTTATTTTTAAATTTATTACATTTGAGATTCAGGGAAATCAGTCTAGTTTTTTAGCTTGTATTTCTTCATTTTTGTCTAAAAACAGTATAATCATTAATGCTATGCACTACATATTTATAGGCACACACAGATGAGACAGGGAATTACGTTTTACTATGACAATTGACAATCAGAAAAAAATTTAATCTTTTATAATCGTGAATGAGAAGGTCATATTAAAAGCTCAGAAATCTTTACTGAGGCATTTTCTCGATCTCGAATGTTAATATGTATATGAAAAAATGTGTTTTTTGTTGAATTTTTCTTGGTTCATAAGAATTTATAAAGGTAAATGATCAGAACTTAATAAAACAAGAGCAATTTGAATTGGGGAGATTTTTTTCAAACAAACTTAATTGCTTTCAAATTATGAGCACACTTACATATCAATACTAATACAGTTCTTCATTCCTAAATAATTATAAAATGTGAATATTAAATAGTTAAATAATTAATTTTAAGAAAGAAGAGTTTGTCATAGAATCCTGCGCAATTCATGTTATACCTAATCCAAACCCTAAAATTTTAAGTCAACCCAAAACACAACTCAAACTCTACATACTTCAATCCGAAATGTGTGAAATTTAATCTTAATTTAATGAAATGATAGATATTAGCCTAATACCTATATCAATTTAATTTTTTTTATACAAAAAGAAACATTCGGAGACGCATATATATAATTCAAGTATTCAATTTGTTTGCCCAACAAAATATTTAGAGGTTTTTTAATGTGAAAAATTGCATAAATCTGAACCCGACTTCCAAATGCCAAAACACAACCAGAAACATTTAAATTTAACACGACCTGTGACTTTCAAAAAATCAACTCATCCCAAGCTGCAGCGAAGGAAATTAGGTCCAACCCGACCCGAATTTTGTGCCGGGTCCGGTTTGGGTAAAATCATGTTACCTGACATGATGCAGGACTTTAGTTTGTAACATGCAAATTATGAAATCAGTGTTATTGAACTGTAATCATAATCTAACAAAAAATATTAAGCATAATCTAAACGTAATCATAATCTAGAATTAAAAAAATAGATAATCAAAAATGTAATCGTAATTCAACTTGTATAAATAGATACATAATCATAATCTACCCTATTAAAATCCGTGCATGTATCTATGTAACCTCAGAAACTACAGGGCCCAGGGCTATGAAATTTGGCACACGGGTTGCTGATAAAAGGCCCATGAACGATTAGGGCAAAAAATTCAAAAATTTAAATTTTTTTTTATGTTTTTGACGAATTTTTGCCATTTTTTATGTTCAACCTGTAATTGCACAAGTTCTAACCAATTCTGAATGTTTGGTGCAATGTGAGATATTCATATTATGTACACCACATTGTAATACTAAGAAGCTGTGGTGGTTAGTACGATAATTATTTACCTCGCGTGCAAATAATTAGAGATTATTTAATTGCGCTTAGTTATTATCTTTTAAAAAAAAATACAGAAAACATTTTATTACAAACATCAACAAAACTTTTTATTCTATTTATTTCCTTATGCCAACGATATTGTTTTGTTGTCTGCTGCCATAGCAACATCATAAATTAAATTTTATTAAAAAATTGCACAGTAGTAGAAAAATATTTTTCTAAATTGAATAGTTATTGAATATGAACTTCCGTGTGTAGAACGGGTTAAACAGCTAGTCTGTTTTTGGAAATTAAAAATAAGCGTAATCGATTACGCTCTTCCGTAATGAACTCGAAGTCTGATGCTGCCATTCTCTTATAAGGACACTCTACTACCAAGCAGTATGAGGTTTAACTAACCTAAAAAGAACGTATTATATGTACTACTTTTATTTTTCAAGCTTTTTTTTTTTGTATCAATCGTATATTTTTGTAACTTGTGCATTGTCTTGGATTGATAATCAAATGGACCAATATAAAAATAGCAGCTGGACAGATTTCTAAAATCATTTCAGATATCACTATTTTCTTATATATATTGCAACATAAATTAGAAAATAATTGTTTATGACATTGCACATATTTGTAAGATTGCTAAATGCAGCAGTCAGTTCTGAAGGCAGTTTTTAAAATTGAAATTTATAAAAGTGCACACTCAGTCAATCATAGACTCAAGAAAAACTGACAGGCCTGGACATAATATTTATTGAACATGACAGCAACACATTAGTTCAAATACTTTCAAGAACAAAAGCATGAAAAATTGATATATCATTATCTATATTAAACTGCAATATATACAGTGGACTCTCTCTATCTGAACACCTCGGTATTATGAACACTTTCCAACGGTCCCGGCGAAACTCCATAGACTTAACATAAGATGAACTCTCTATATTCTGAACACTCTCTAATGTGAACACCTCGCTATTATGAACGCTACTTTTGATCCCCATTCTACTCCGCCTCTCTGTAAACTGAACGTGTGTTTGTAATTAAAAATTCTGGGAATTGTTGCAGAAAAATAAAAATTTCAATAAACTCGATTTAAAAATAAACAGACAAAATCATTGCCAGATTTTAAGCATCTACTCGATGCTGTAATTTGTTTGAATAATTGAGATAAAATCTTCAGTTAACAAAACATATGTTATAAAAAAAAAAAAAAAAAAAGAAATTGAAAGAATATTTTTCAAACAGGTACGCCTATACGTGTTCTACATCTAAACTAGCTAGAACATTCTTATATTTTTAATAAACAAAAAAGTCCAGATATAAAACTGTTGCCATTTCACAAAAAGTAAATCATGTTATTCAGATAAATGAAATGAACAAAACAATCAATTTTTATGCAAAGGGATACAAAAATAAATAAATAAATAAATAAAATAACAATAATAATGTAAAAACCATTTCAGGAGAGTCCCCCTCTTCCGAGCCGAGATAAAAATAGAAAGATTATGCAATAGAAAGGCCCCGCCCTCAGTGACAGATAAAAGTCAACAGGTATTAGAGGGAGTGGCTAAAAAAGGATTATGGTTTCTTTTCTGCACACCTCCCTTAGAAAGACCCCCACGAAGGGCACTCGCCCCCCAGGGCATATATCCCACGTGTTGATAATTGGCCGTCATAAATACAAACCAAACCAAACACCTCAATGAGGATTATCGCTACTGTTTCTTTCTTCCTTTTGCTCGGCAATGGTAAATTTTTGTTCGCCGTTTCTCTACAGTTGCAGGGTAAGAAGCATTGCACTTATGCAGCTATATTATAAATAAGTAGAAAAACGGAAGGAACTGAAGCTTTAGGAGAAATACGAAGTTGTTAAAAAATTAAAATCAAACGCAAGTCAAAGAAAAATTGCATGTGAGTTTGGAATCTCAGTAGGTTAAGTCAACACCATGAGCGAGAAAGAAATTATAATTGCTTTTGAACAAATCAAATGAAAATTCCTCAAACTGTAGAATTTTCGAAAAGAAAATGAGAAACAAGAACATAAACAATTGCGTCTGAAGTTTTATTGCCAAATGAGAATGAAGAATCTTCTTGTACTAGACCCCTGCTAAAGAAGATTGCTCTTAATTTTACAGAATATGAGAAAATAATGGAAATCAAGGCATAAGAAGGATGGTTGACTCGCTTCAAAAGTCGGCATAACATCGAATTCAAAATAATCACTGGGCTGTCGATGTAAATATCGACACTGTGAAGGAATAGAAAGAAATCTTCAGGATATATTGAAAGATTTCGATGCGGTTAACATTTTCAATGCCAACGGAACCGGTCTTCCAAATAAAACCCTAACAGAAGCAAGCGAGAAAGGCGTGAGCTATAAAATGTCAAAAGAAAGACTTGTCGTGATGCTCAGTGCCAATTTTATTTGTGAGAAGCTCTTACCACTTGTGATCGGAAAAAGTGAGAAACCACGATGTTTCTAAAATGTGAAAATCGCATCATTGCCTGTGCACTATAAATCAAATTGAACAGCCATGATGACATTCACAAATTTCTCACAATGATTGGAGGGCAGTAACGAGATGATGAAGAGAGAAAGAGAAAAATTCTTCTTTTTGTGGATAATGCCAGATCACACACAAACATGCAGCTAAGCAACGTGAGTCTGAAGTTCCTGACCACCGAATTGTACTTCTATAATCCAACAACTGGATAAAGGAGTAATCAAGACCTTTAAAGCTCACTACCGAATCCATTTTTTGAAGGCAACCAAACTAACGAAGAAGGTGAACGTTATGGATGATGTCCATTGGATATCAACAACTTGGAATGAAGTAACTTCCTACGCATTCCAAAGCTGCTTCTACAAACCTGGATTCCAATATGAGAATGAGCAATTCTTATAAAGGAATAAGAAGCAACAGGTGTGAGTGACTTGGGGTCAATTCTTCAAATGGTCCATACCGAAATTGAACCTGGAGCTTATCTTGGAGCCGACGGAAGCCTTCCAGTTTGCAATAACAACATCGTTGAAGAGGAAGAGGATAGTGAAGAAAATGTAAAGCCAGAATAGACCGATGAAACTAGAAGTACGCTTACCTTCAAGCAATATGGGCAAGAGATTCAAGACCTGTTGAACTATGCAACTGAACATCACCCGAAGTCTTTCCACTTTTTAACCCCTTAACGGTCGCATTAAATTATGGTTTAAAAAATCAAATTGCTTATTGGCACCAGTTTTTTGAAAAAGAAATATTCACCTTATTTAAAGACAGGTAAAATGATACCTACATAGTTGCCAACTTGTACGGATTGGCCGTACAATGTACGGATTTTTTCCTAAGTGTACGGTTGTACGGATGAACAGTATGATTGTACGGTTTTGCGCACGGAAAAATCGATCGCGGAAAACGCGAATTTCGTCCAAGATCGCGTAAAAAACGCTAATTTCTTCAAAGGATCCCGAAAAAAAAAGCTAATTTTGTCAAAGGATCGCGTGAAAAAACACTAATTTCTTCAAATCGCGAAAAGAGCCCTAATTTTATCAAATATCTTTGAAAAAACGCTAATTTTGTCAAAGAAACGCGAATTTCGTTAAAAATCGCAAAGAAAAACACTAATTTTGCCGAAGGATCGTGGGAAAAAAAACGCATTTCGTCAAAGATCGCGGGAAAAAACACTAATTACGTCACGGAATTGTGAAAAGTACACGATTTTCGTCAAAAATCGTGGGGATAAAACGCGAATTTGTTCAAAGGATCGTGAAATGAACGCGAATTTCATCAAAGTTCGCGGGAAAAAACGCGAATTTCGTCAAAGGATTGCGAAAGAAACGCTAATTTTGTCAATGAATCGCAAAAAAACCTGCGAATATCGTCAAAGATCGCGGGAAAAAACACAAATTTTATCGAAGATATTTGAAAGAAAGCTAATTTTGTCAATGGATTGCGAAAGAAACGCACTTTTCGTTAAAAATCGCGCAGAAAAACACTATTATTGTCTAAAGATCGTGAAAAGAACGCGAATTTTGTCAAAAATCGCTGGAGAAACACTAATTTCGGCAAAGGATCGTGAAAAGAACGCGAATTTCGTCAAAGATCGCGGGGAAAGAACACTAATTTCGTCAAGGGATCGTGAAAAGAACGCGAATTTCGTCAAAGTTTGCTGGAAAAAACGTGAATTTTGTCAAAGGATCGCGGGAAATAATGCAAAAATTGCGGGAAATAATGCGAATTTCGTTAAAGATCGTGTAAAAAAACGCGAATTTCGTCAAGGATCGCGTAAAAAAACGCGAATTTTGTCAAAGAACGCATAAAAAACGCGAATTTCTTCAAAAGATCGCGGGAAAAAATGCATATTTCGTCAAAAATAGCAGAAAAACGCTAATTTTCTCAAAGGATTGAGAAAAAACCGCGAATTTTGACAAAGATTGCGGAAAAACGCAAATTTCGTCAAAAGATCGCGAAAAAAACGCAAATTTGGTTAAAAGGTCGCGGGAAAAAACAGTAATTTCGTCAAAGGATCGCGAAAAAAAAAACGCGAATTTTTCACAGGATCATGGCAGAAACGTGAATTTCTTCAATGGGCATCGAAAAAACTCATTAGCAACTGCAGGGAATTCCCCTCTGTTTCTCCCCAATCCCTTTGCTGTAACCTTTCAGAAAATTTTCTGTGAATGTCAGATTTTTTTTTTTTACTTAGAATTTCCCATGCAAAAAAAATTTCTTATGAAATCTTGCGTTTTTATTTTGGGGGAAAAAAAGACTATACGTGAATATAGCATAGAAAATGTTATGAAATATTACTTTTTTCATTGCATGTGCATATGTTATGTATGTTTAAACACGTAAGGATACGTCATAAAAATTGTAAGGATTTCAAAATTGGCATGTTGGCAGGTATGATACCATAATAAATTCAATTACACAATTTTATAAAACTGGTGGGAATGAAACAATCTGAATAAAAGACGCAGCACGCGAATATCACGGGAACGAGAATTAAGGGGTTAAACAACTGGCTAACATGTACACTGCACAAGCATGCACAATGCAAAAACAAACTAAAGTTACTCAGTTTGTTAAATAATGTACCGATTTTGTTTTTAAGTAATATATTGTATATATGTATGTTTTGTAAAACTTTTTTAATTAAAAAAAGAGATGGTAGATTACAGGTTCGACTGTATTCAGTTTGAAATTGCACTAGCCGCCAAACCTAAATTCAGCACGTCCATCTCGGTAATTGGCATTTTATACAGTCTATAAACTTAATCGTAGTAGTAGTAGTAATGCATTTATTTCCCACTCTCCCTCTATAATGAACACCCCCATAATCTGAACATTTTTGGTCGGTCCCATGCATGTTCAGAATAGAGAGAGTCCACTGTATTTGACTTTAAAAGTAAATGTATTTATTTAATATATTTTTAAAATGTTGGTGTATATGAATTGATGAAAATTATCGAAAAAGCTTTTTGTGCAATTTGAATATTGTTTTATTGATTTAGAAAACAAAATCAATATTTTCAGTGTAAAATTGGTTATTATTCTATTATGTTATGCTTGGTTATGCAAGCAAGTGAATATTTAATTGACATGGAAAAAAATTTCTGCCTAGAAGTGCCAGAAATCCTTGCATTGGACCTGTTGTGATCCCATTAAGTAGATGAATAATCATTAAATCTTCCTCAATATTTCAGTTTTGATGGAGTAAATTAAATGTACTCCATGATTGAATGCTTTTAAAAAACAATTATATTAATTTAAAAACTTTACTTTAAAATTATTTTTAAACATTACTGTTATTTAAATAATTATTCAATTAGTGATTTTTTTTTTTTTTTCCTTTCAGATAAAAAATCCTGTTTAAAATTGAGAAGTCTGGGTGTTCAAGTTAAATTTGAGAGTTATTTTCCAACTCTTCTTGCAATTACTAGACTAAATAACTAACACCTGTTCTGCATTCAAATTTCGAGTGAAAATTTTTCCTCCTTAGGGTTATAAAATTTTGAAATATTCATTTATTCATACCAAAAAATAGTTGAATATGCTAATTAAGCATTGAATAAATGTTTTCTCCCTGCATTATTACTGAAAATTTTGACAATAAAACAAATTCATAAAAAAAAATATTTTGAACAGGGAATAATATTCAATTTCAGAGTTACCTTTTAATCAGATTTGTTTTTACCATCGTTTTTTCTCACTTTTGGTAAATAATTTTCAAAAATAAAATACAATGGATAGTAACAATATTGATTCTGTTGGCTCGGAAGTCAGCATAAATGCTATAACACTAAAACAATTTATTTGTGAAATATGTCAGAAAAAATTCTATACAAAAATTCATTATCAGGTACATTCAATTATCCATTTGTTGTCAGATCAATTTAACTGCCTAGAATGTCAAGAAGGATTTGCTCATGTCTTTAATTTGGATAAACATCTGGACTTGCATAATAATCCAATGTACATTGTTTTTCATGCATATAATAAAGTGCTTTATTCCCTGAATGACCATGCTAAAAAATCCAATAGTGAATCTACCAGTGCAATCATTGTACAACAGGTCACACAGAATGAAGACACTCAGACAAAAACAATTAATAGTGGTGCACTTAGTTCATGCCATACTGAGAGCAGTGAAGACTATGTCTTAGAAAAGCATGCGTCAAATGACACGTTACAAAATATTTTCAGGTGTGAGAAATGCCACAAAGAATTTCTGGAAAAGCAACAGCTCCATGATCACTATCAAAACTATTGCATCCAAGGCCAGTTGAACTCTGATAAATGTGAAGAGTTGTCGCCTGTGACTTTTACTTCAGATGATAATTTTCCTGCCTCTAATGATAATGATGATGAACCTCTTGTTTCTGATGTTTTGGATTTAGCTGAAGAAGTTGTCTCATCTGAAAATTCTGAAAAGTATGAAAATGTAAAATCATTTACAACAAAATCAAAAGAAACACAAAATGAAAATACAAATCTATGTTCTAAAAATCCCCAAACAATAGACAAATTCACTTGCAATGTATGCAAAAAAGCGTTTGAAAATAAGCACTTATTAACTATTCATTTTTCAACACACTCAGATAAAGAAATGTTTTGTTGTCACCTGTGTGAAAAGAAATTCTCTTTTAAGAGTCTTTTAAATGCCCATCTTGAAGCTCATCAAATAAAGGCATTGTACTGTGGTGTATATCAGGAAAGTTTTGCTTCAAAGGACAAACTGTTTAATCCTGTTCATTGTGAAGTATGCAAAAATGTTTTTGAAAATGAGCACGCATTAACTCTTCATTCTTCAACACACAAAGAAATGTTTTGTTGTCACCTGTGTGAAAAGAAATTCTATTTTAAGAGTCTTTTAAGTTCCCATCTTCGAACTCATCGAGTGACGAAATTTTCCTGTGGTGTATGTCAAAAAAGTTTTACTTCAAAAGGCAAACTATTTAATCATGTTCATATTCATGCTGTTGTAAAATCTTTTACATGTGATGTTTGTCAGATGACATTCTCTGAAAAGTCTTTATTAACGAAACATTATCTTAGTCATGGTAAAAAAACATACACTTGTGAAATATGTCAGAAAAAACTATTTAGCAAAAAAGGAATCTATCTGCATAAGCGTAATCATTTAGGAATTTTTTCCTATGTTTGTGATATTTGCTCAAAAAAATTTGCACATCGGCAATCTTTATGTCAACATAAATCAGTGCACACTGGAGAAAAGCCATTTAAGTGTGAATCTTGTAAAGCAAGTTTTGTTCGGAAATCCTCTTTAACTAGACATCGACTGACACATGAACAACAACGTGAACCATGTGAACTGTGTCCAGAGGGATATATGTTGAAAAGTGCTGGCAAATCTCGATTCTGTATTCATTTGGAGAGTAAGCCTTTTAAATGTGAAATATGTGAGAAAAAGTTTACGACTCGACATTGGTTAAAGAATCATCAGAAAACACATAGTGGAAATACTCCTTATGTATGCGAGATATGTAATAAGGGATACATTCAAAAAATTCACTTAATTAATCATCATCGTTCACATACTGGAGAGAAACCATTTTTGTGTGAGACGTGTGGAAAAAAATATGCAACTAAGACAAATTTGAAAAGCCATTCATGCAATCTTCAAGAACATGCACCATTTAAGTGTAAGGTCTGTGAAAAAAAGTTTGCCTATAAAAGTAGTTTAGATATGCATGCCCGCATGCACACAGGAGAAAAACCATTTATGTGTGATTTATGTGGGCAAAAGTTCACTCAAAGCTATGCTTTAAAAAAACATTTACGTATTACACATGCTGGGGAAAAGCCATTTGTGTGTGAGACATGTGGAAAAAGCTTTACAACAAAAACAGGTTTGAATTATCATTTGAGAAGTAGACACACTGGGGAAAAACCATTTGTGTGTGAGCCATGTGGTAAAAGATTTATAACACGTCCAATTTTAAACTGTCATGTACGAAAATTCCATGGTAATAAAGTATCGTAATCTGTGTTGTGAATAGTATGTCATGTCATCTGAGAAACTTTTTTAAAATTTCATATATTGAACATATCTACTTTTTTAATGAATTTATTACAAATTTTTTAATAAATCTTAAGTAAAAAAATTAGTATGAGTAATATAAATATGAAATAAAATTTAATATTGTGTTAATTTAATTCTCTTTGTTTTATAACACCTAGTAAAAATAAATAAATAAACTAGAGAACAGGAATTCTGCTTTTTCAGAATTTAGTGTCGTCCCCGGCATTTCCATTACTTCATTTTCTTCTGGTGGACTGTTGGCTTCTATTATTATGAAACAGCCATTATAAATGAAGTGTTAGGTGAAGATGAAAGAGCAGCCGTAAAAAGTTAGAACTCTGATTTTCTGGTCAGAATAAGGGAAAAAAATGGCCTCAATTTTTCAAAAAAATTATGGCCATTTTTCCCCCCTATTCTGACCAGAAAATCAGAGTTCTAACTTTTTATGGCTGCTCTTTCATCTTCACCTAACACTTCATTCATAATGGCTGTTTCATAATAATAGAAGCCATCAGTCCATCAGAAGAAAATAACTCGGTTAAGCGGGACTCTACTGAAGTACAAAACATATTTCAATTTTAAGACTTAAAGCACACGTTTTACTTTAAGTAAAATGTCTTTCGCATCCGCTTAAGAATTCCACATTTACGATCTACTCTTAAACATTTGCATTAAAGCATACATAGCACATCCCTATCACGAAATAATGCACAAATGCAGCAAAAAGATGACGTCATTCAAAAAAATCGAAAAAAAAAAACCTGGCTATCTAATGATTCATATAGGGTAATTCCGGGATTTATGCCGCACATTTTTTTGAATTTGTATATAAAGTCCCATGGTGGACATAAAATAAAAAAAATCATGTTGTGTTATTTGATGTTAAATATACAATGCGTGTACTGCAACAAAAAAATTCAAAAGAAATTATGAATATTTTTCAACAATTTTTTTCTGAAACATTACACTGCGGCGCGTCACCCATACATTCAGGCTCAGACGCCGCACTTGTGTGGTATTTATGCTGCACAAGTGCTAATACTTGTAATAAGAACAGAATGAAACTATAAATAAAAATATTTTTAAAAAAATATTCATATCTGGATTATAATTAACGATGTAATAACAAAATGAAACTAAATTAGTACAATGAAACGTATTAGTATATTCAAATTAATAATTGTTGCCTACTTTTACTATTAAAATTATCGACTTTTTTTTACATTAAATTTTAATTGTTATTTCAGCAACAACGTAACATCAATGTATTAGAAAGAGAAAAAAAAAACTAAAATTGTGTTTACATAATTTATGTGTTAACCCTTTCGGGACTGGTGGCTTTTACACAAATTTTATTCGGTTGGTACCATTTTTTTAAAAGAAGTTACCTTTACTTAAATAATCATGAAAATGCTTTAATTAAACAAAGCAAATATTACTTTTCTTTTTTACTGGTACCAGAAACAAATTTTGTAAGCTCTTTATGAAGGTGCTTATATGTACCTAGGGTCCCGAATGGGATAAGAGACCTGTTTTTTTTACTACAATCTAAAAAAAAAGTTTCGAAAAAGTACAGTCTTTATGTAACTACATTTAAACACATGAAGCAACGAAGCCTATTACACTTCCTCTTTTTTGGAGTAGTTTGCAAAGAACGTCTGTGTTACGTGTAATCCAATTTTTCATTATTCTCTTCTTGACTTGCATCTTTCTTTCCCTTCTTACTTTTTATTTTCCCCTTTTTCTCCTTTGGTTTTTGTAAACTTGATAACATGCCTAACATGGTTAGTCTGTGCAAAAAGAAAAGGAAAAGTTAATAACACATAATCATCCCGTACAAAAGAAACTGTGGCATATATACCATAAGAGCAGTGCGGCATGTATCCCATTTTGCACGGTGCAGACGTCGGCCATCACAGTTACCTGCCATTGCTAAGGAGAATGGCATAACCATACTCACAGTACTCTATACAAACTCTACACTTAGTTTTGACTTCGAAATCATGCATGCATTTAGTAATTAGTGTATGAAAAGTATTTAAACATAACGTGTTTAAAATTTTGGGCAGTGAAATCATGCACTTACGTCAAATTAAGGATTGTACTTCTATAAGTAAATATCGAAATGGGATTCACGCTATAAACTTTTTAAAATAATCTCATAGCAGACCTATACTGTGCATTTAACGACTATCTATCGATAATTTCAAGAAATACAAGGGGTGCGGCATCTATCCCGTATGCGGCGACTCTCCCGGAATTACCCTATACTTAAAATTAAATATAGTTTATAATAGCTCCATTGCTTTAACAGAAATCATTCGTTTATATTTTTTTCAAATTAGCACGTATTTTAATTACATTTTCTTTCGGTTGTTATGAGAAAATGGAAACAAAAATATATAATTACTATTTTAGAACTATTTTTCCTTTACTTTCTACAGAAATGGAGTACTTCCATTGCCAATATTAAGCAAATGGCTCTAAAAACTACAAAAAAATTAATATTTCAAAAATAAATGGAGATGCAGTTTACAAACAAAATGCATTTTAAAATAACTTTTTTTTTTCAATATGATGGTATAAAAATTGAAAATGTGCGATGCTTTGAAGTTTAAAAAATTGCTACAGAGTATTTAATCGTACTGCTTTGCTTTATGGCTGGCTTCTGTAAGGTAACGTTATTTTATGAAGACGACACAAAATAAGCTGGGAGAAAGAAGTAGCATACCGCATCGGGAGCTATTAAAATAAAGTTTACTAATAGGGATGCACCGAATAGTGATTCGGCTAACAGGCGAACCAAATACCGAATATTCGGCTTGTCAAATACTTTTATATTTCAAAGTTTAAAGGCATTAAAATGTTAAATTTTAAAACAATTTCACATAATATTTAAAACAAACTTTTATTCTAATAAACAAGAGCTTTTTTCAAGTAAACTTTATGCTGAAAAAGAATCTGCTTTGAGT
Organism: Maratus speciosus; assembly: GCA_963932465.1. Taxonomy (NCBI): domain Eukaryota; kingdom Metazoa; phylum Arthropoda; class Arachnida; order Araneae; family Salticidae; genus Maratus; species Maratus speciosus. The sequence continues at coordinate 136,222,180 of OZ010798.1, forward strand.
TATTTAAGAAGAGGATAGTTATAAAAAATTTTTAATTAATAAAATTTTAAATTTCATGGCTTCTTCTGAGAATTAAAACAAATGAATAAAATTTTCTTAAATTCTAAAAGAAACATTTTAAAATCAAAGAGAAATTGTGAAAAAATTGTACAGAATCCTATATTATTTGTTTGTCAGGAAGAGACTAAAGTAAAAATAAATAATACAATCTATTCAAATTTTATATGATGGTGACTCAGCAAGAATAACTGTTCTACTCCCTTTAATTAAGCAAGGAAGTTTTTAAATGCATCCTCGATCGGTGTCTGGAATGGGCAATCATTTTCAGAATTTGTAAACGTTTTTCTTAAAATCTTAGCAAGAAACAGATTATTTACTGGACAATGTTCAGGAACTTTCATTTTCGCATAATTAATTCCTATGAAAATCCTCATGATTGGTTAATTTTCTTAAATAATACTTAACAAACAGCAAATAAATAATGTAAAAACATTATCTTTTATTTAAATATGATTCTGTTTCTAGTATTCTGAGTATCTTTATAAGTTGACTATTAAACGTAGAAGTTGTATAAGGTTTTTAAAAGTATGTTTTAAAAGTTTTTTTAAGTATTCGGTTCGGCCGAATATTTTGATATTCGGCCAAACCGAATATTCGGCATGCCAAATAGTTTGCTATTCGGCATACCGAATAGTTTGATATTCGGCCAAGCCGAATACCGAATAGATACCGAATATTCGGTCCATCCCTATTTACTAACTTTTAATAATATTTCACATAAAAGAATATAATAACTGAAATCATTTTTTTGTTCCATTAAAATTCATTTTAGATTTATTACTTTCTTCGACCTTTACAAGAAGAAAGTATTGGATTTGGGAAAATTTTCGAATTCCGGTTTTTGATGGATTTATGCGTTAGAGATCCCGAAAAATATGTTTTTGCAAAATGTCTGTCTGTGACACAAATTTTGTGGGCGCTCTATCTCAAGAACTGAACGGAATTTAATAAAACTTTAAATTCAGTTAGTCCCTGATTTAAATTGGTGCTGATTACTTTTCGATGTAAATCGACTAACAGGTGGCACTGCTATGATGCATTATTCACGATTTCTGCAATAGCTTTATGTCAAGAACTAATGCACGAATTTTCATCAAACTTCAGATTCAGTTAATCCCTGATATAAATTAGTGCTGTTAAGTTTGTGGTGTAAATTGCCCAGCAGATGGCGCTGCTATGCTGCACTTTTTACAATTTCCGCAATAGCTGTATCTCAAGAGCTAATGCATGAATTTTTATCAAACTTAAGAGTTAGTTAGTCCCTGATATAAATTGGTTCTAATTATTTTTGGTGCAAATTCCCTAACAGGTGGCGCTGCTATGCAAAATTTGTTACGATTGCCAAAATAGCTCTATCTCAAAAACTAATGCACGGATTTTCATTAAACTTCAGATTTAGTTAGAAGTTGACTTAAGTTGTTGCTGGTTAGATTTTGGAGTAAATCACCTATTCGATGGTGCTGTTATGCTGCATTTTTCAGGAAGTATTAGCATGTATGAGATAGAAGAAAGTTTTGGGCTTGCCACATCTGACTAGTTTAATATTAACATGACTAGCATTGCTTAGAACTTACAGTAACTTTGAAGGTTTAGAATTTACCATTATGTGAAATATTATCTGTATGTTCCTGATCCATTCTTATGTGTAGGCTTCTTCCTCCTAAATAGTGTTGTCATGTCCAGTGTCACAAAAAACAGGACAGAGACAAAGAAAAGAAACATGTGACAGCGGCTTCTAAATTATTGGGACAAAAAATATAGTAAACCCTGTGAAAATGAAGCTTGTCTATAATAAAATCCTGTCCTAAACATTAAAATTTTGCCATCCTTACGGTAGGAGTAGGAATAACATATAATTACAGTATGGAACCGTTTATTTAGAAACCAGTTGCCCGGCAAACCTGTTATCCAAAATGATATTTCCAATTAACAGATTTGTAATTTTACCAAAAAAAACATCGCCAATTTGACATGTGCATTGCTTGAAATAATACAACATGCATTATATAACTTGATGCCAACATCTAGGATTTGAAATGGAAGCATATTTATTTAGATAGTTGACATTTTAATTTTTATGCGGAGGAAATAGAAGAATTTTTGTTTGCAAGGTATTTTCATAAAATGCCTTCTTTCAAACTCTGATTAGTATCTTTGATCTTGATTAATTTTAACACAATTATTCTAAGTGGTAAACAAATCATATTAGATGTAAATTTCCAACTGGGCGGAAAATGTCCGGACCAGGATTCGTACCAGGGACCTCCTGGCTGAAGCTGCCAGTGCTCTGCCATCTGAGCTATCCCGGACGAATCTGGTGGAACTTCTTCACACAGCTAACCTTAATGATTATAACATCTGGTCTGAAACCTATTTCAGCTCAACATAATAAATATCAGGTAAAGGAACTCCAGAAATCGCTGGATACGAAATTACACTAGATTAATTTTAACACAATTATTCTAATTGGTAAACAAATCATATTAGATGTAAATTTCCAACTGGACGGAAAATGTTCGGACCAGGATTCATACCAGGGACCTCCTGGCTGAAGCTGCCAGTGATCTGCCATCTGAGCTATCCTGGACGAATCTGGTGGAACTTCTTCACCCAGCTAACCTTAATGATTCTAGCATCTGGTCTGAAACCTGGTTCAGCTCAACAGAATAAATCTCAGGTAAAGGAACTCCAGAAATCGCTGGATACGAAATTACACTAGATTAATTTTAACACAATTATTCTAATTGGTAAACAAATCATATTAGATGTAAATTTCCAACTGGCCGGAAAATGTCCGGACCAGGATTTGAACCAGGGACCTCCTGGCTGAATCTGCCAGTGCTCTGCCATCTGAGCTATCCCAGACGAATCTGGTGGAACTTCTTCACCCAGCTAACCTTAATGATTCTAGCATCTGGTCTGAAACCTGGTTCAGCTACATTTACATCTAATATGATTTGTTTACCAATTAGAATAAATGTGTTAAAATTAATGTAGTGCAGTTTCGTATCCAGCGATTTCTGGAGCTCCTTTACCTGAGATTTATTCTGTTGAGCTGAACCAGGTTTTAGACCAGATGCTATAATCATTAAGGTTAGCTGGGTGAAGAAGTTCCACAAGATTCACCCGGGATAGCTCAGATGGCACAGCACTGGTGGCTTCAGCCAATAGGTCCCTGGTTCGAATCCTGGTCCGGACATTTTTCGCCCAGTTGGAAATTTACATCTAATGTCTTTGATCTTGTTTGGGTATGATTTTTAGTCTGAGGCTGAGTAATCTAATAGTTAATTTGAAATCAGAAACAATGTTATATTTACTCATACACTATCATCTGAATAAATGCATGTTGTTTTAATGCTCATCCAGTTATCCAAAAAAAAAAAAAAAACAGTTATCCGGACTACACCTGACTCCAACTATTTTGGATAAATGGTTCTGTGCTGTGTACCTATTTAGACGAAAACCTCTTTAAAGCGAATTTTTTTTTCTAAAATAATTGTACAGTATTTCTGTCGTAAGATTAATGAAATTTTCCCTTTTACAACAGATTTTCATAATAAACAGACTCCGTTTACTGAACAAAGTACAATAAAACGTTTGAAAACAGAACCACTAGGAACTGCAAAAAATTCCGTTCTAGACCTGATTTCCATCTAGGAAAGTAGATTTTGAGACATTCTTTTGGAAGGGAATATAAAAAGGTTCTGTTATAGACAGGTTCTTTTTTCATATGTTTTACCATATTAAGTTTCACTACATGCAGATTAACAAATAGCATGGTACAAAAAGAAATTTAAAAGATTTGTACATCACAAAAAGTTGGGACTTTTGGGGCGTCCCTCACAGTACTTACACGGGACAGTTTTTGCAGCCTCTGAAAATTGGAACATTATTTAGAGAATATTTAAAAACTTTTTTTTATTCCATGTGTATTTCCTGAGATTCATCATTGTGCAAAATGTCACCTCTATAGCCCTGATAGATCTTCCTCCAGTGGTTCAGGAGAACTATACTATATACATATCTTTAGTATTTTTTCTATACGTTTGTGTTTCTGATGATGTACTGATAATAAAAAAAGATCCAATTTCTGTATCCAATATAGAAAATCTTTATTTGTAATTCATAAAGGTATTTTGCTTTTTGTAATTTTTTTTTCATAACTCCTTGCATTTAAAAATGAGGCAGTTCTTTTATACTAAGCAACTTCAATCTGAAATTATTCTCATCCAGTTTTTCATATATGGGTCAATTTTATCTGAAAACCAGACAATTTCATTCCAAAATTTTTATTTTTTTAAATTAATGCACCAACTACCACATACGATTACAGTACAGGACCATTTATCTGGAATCATTGGGGTAAGATGTATTCCGGATAACTAGTTGGGCATTAAACCAGCATCTGTTTGGTCAGATTTTTAGAATATATGTGGCTATGACAGTGCTTTGATCTCAAATTAATTATTAGACTATTCAGAAAGAATCAGTTCCAAACAAGATCAGACATTAATCAAAGTTTAAAAGAAGGCCATTTATAGAAATACCTTAGAAACAAAAACTCCCCTTTTTCCTATGCATAAAAATCAAAATGCTCAATATATAACTAAATATGCTTCTATTTCAAATCTTAGTTGTTGGAATCAAGTTATATCATGCATGTTGTAATGTTTAAAGCAATATACATATCATGCTGGGACTGTATGGCTCATTTTTGTGAAATAAGTCAATTGGAAACGTCATTCTAGATAACTAGTTTCCGGATAAATGGTTCATATAATATTAATTTTAATACTGTATATACTATAATACATGTTTTGTCATTTAACTGCTGTAGTGCTTTGAGATCAAGGATGTATATTTTATGAGTAGGATAAACTTTTATGAAAGAAAGTGTCTGTTAACATCATAATCAGTGTCTAATAAGTGGGACTGAGGTGATGTTTTTGTCTTAACAGCTGCATAGCCATTTTGATGAATCATTTTTCACACATGTAAATTATTAAATATGCCATGTGACATTTGTATGTTACATAAATAAAGTTGCAATAAGCTTTTTTTCATATAAATAAAAAGTTAAATATGGACACATGAATGATGCTATAAAAAATACTCATTCCTATTCAGAACAAAAATTAAATATTTCTAAATATGAAACAAAGAAAAGAACAATTTATCTTCATTCATGGTGGCTAGTTGAACTTTAGTTGCTGTTGTACTGGAAATAATTCTGCCAGTGCCACCTAGTATCTGTTAATCTAAATGTGTGTTTAGAGGGACTGAGATGATGGTCAACCTCAGAGACAAATATATTGACTGCAATATTTTATTATACAATCTATACTAATTAAAGGAGAATTATACCGAGTGTGCCAAAAGTTCATTAAAACTTTAAAAACTCATAAAAAAGGAAGAAATTATGATAAAGGAGTGTGATTTGCAAGAAAGGGCTCACAAGATAGTCGGATTTTTTTAAAGCAAAAAAAAAAAAAAAATTAAAAAATCACATGTAGAGGGCACTGACGATCCAAAACACAATGAACAGAACAACAATATATGCTCCATTCATTTGTTCTTCCAATAACAAATGTTCAACATGACCTCCAGAACATTCTACAACACAACCAGATTGTGTCGTAGTACCTGTTCATTGTGTTTCGGGTCATCAGCGCCCTCTACATGTGATTATTTAACTAATATTTTTTTTGCTGCTAAAAAAATCCGACTACCTTGTGAGCCCTTTCTTGCAAACCGCACTCCTTCATCGTAATTTCTTCCTTTTTTATGAGTTTTTAAATTTTTAACGAACTTTTGGGTATAAATATATCATAGCAAAAGTTAATAATATTTATAGAAATGTTTACAGCATACATTTAATATTGGATATTTGTACCTGAGGACAGGGACTAAAATGATGATTTCGTTTGTTAAAAGCTTAAAATTAATTATTTATACATCATTATATGTCCATTTATCAATGGTAATTGTTATAAGAAATGCTACGATATATTACATATTTCGGTTTTTGGTTTTAGTATAATTAATGATTATTGGCAGTGGACACATTGCCCAATTTTCAGATATTGACCTATATGTATTAAATTATTATTTAGCTCAAACTTTAAGGAAAAAAATTATTATTATTTTGATTTTCTATATTTAAGAAAAAATATGTTTTAAAGGCCTCTTTATCTTCACTATAGCGTTGAGAAGATATATTGTGGAAACCAGTTCAGGACTCGAAATCTACCGGAACGATGTTTCGGTTTGTGAAATTGTGACAAATATTGTTCCGGTTTGTGAAATTATTAAAAAATATCATTACAGTTTGATACATATAGCTTACTATGCTCTCTGTATCTTTTTATTCTAATTATTTAGAATCTTGAATGCATTTTTTTTACTTGGTTTTTCTGCGGTTAAATATAAATTTGCTATACAGTAAAGTCCTGATTATCGAGTCTATTAATGAATAATAAAAAATGTGCCATTATCAATCCTGTACAAATATTTCAGTAAATATACTGATTAATATTTTGTTAAATAGCAAAAAGTTTGCCTTATTTTTAGTATCATTTAAAGATGCCATGCACACATGCATGTGTATATGTGCAGTGACAAAACTAAAGGGAGAAGCATGCTTGAGTACTGGATTTGTGAGGGCACAAAAATAAGGAATGATATAAAAGTTGAGGCGGCTGTACAAACCATCACCTCATCGAGTTGACGGCTGAAATTGCAGGATTATTTAAAACTTAATTAGCATATATTAATATGTAACTGGTCTGCCAAGTCATATCATGATGAAAAACACCTGTAAACCCGATTTCAGTACTTGACTGGTCGGCTTAAATTGTCAACGCCTTAATTCGCAGTCTTCTTGAGTTTCCCTGACCTCATCCCTTAATTTGCTGCGGTAATCTACAGTGTCGCTCTCCGGCTTGCCACCAGTCTTCCTTAGTGCACACCCATGAGCGATCCCACTTCTCCGCCGCGAGGTGAACGCCTCTTCCATGGGAAGAGGCGAGGCGATGTCTCACCAGCAGATTTCTTCGACTCTCCCTTCTTCCTCCTCCGTTCTCAGCTCACTCTTCTTTTACGTCGGGTCTTCTTTCTGCCAATGTTGCCGAGTTTCTCGTTGTGTACAACGTAGATTCCAGCCACATCCTCGAGTTTTCGCGAGCTTCAAATCCTCATACGGACTATCATATTATTATGGAGCGTCTTTCCTCCCTATAAGGTCTGTTTTTTGAGCCTGGAACTCGTGGTGCACCTCGATTCTATCCAGCACAATACTACAGTCTGACGTCTCCAAATATACCTAAAAAACTGCCATTGCGGCTTATAACGAGTTCCTGCATCACAGTGCTGGTTCCCAACCTAACTTCCATGTTCACGGCTAAATCTACGCTGCCCTCACATCGTCTTATGATATATGATTGCGAGGGGTATTGCACTATTGCTTTCTTCTCGCAGACAGCCTCTTTGTGCTTCGTGCATTACAAAAGTTACCGATTACATTTTCACTTCGCTCTCATACTTGCTGCTACAGAACTTATTGTGGAAGCTTTTGTTATCACATTCTATCTAGCTGACCCTAGTGTCCTGTCCACATGGGCATTCCCCTTAAAAAAGAGTGACAGATTCCCTGTCACGCAATCGCCCGTATTTGATACATTCTCTCAACTGGGTCGCACCCAAAGATCTTGCCTCCCAGATGCGTCGCGATTGGAATGCTGAGAGGACCTTATCTTTGTTAAACAGTTTCTACCATGGGCGTACCCAGGGGGGGGGCTGATGGGGCTACAGCGCCCCCCCCCCCCCCGAAATTTTCGAAAGTGATATGAAAAAGTGCTGCTTTTTCGTCTTTCTTTTTTGGAAATTTTTTTTAATTTTTTTCAATCATACAGCGGACTAGTCCCATATTTGTCCAGATTGACAACAAAGAAGAGAAAGGGGGCAAACGGGGTTACAGCCCCCCCTCCTCCCGAAATAGTCGAAAAATGAAATGAAAAAGTAATTTTTTCTTACTTTTTTAAGGTAAATCTGTAATTTTTTCTTCTGTCATATAGCAAAATAGACATTCTCGTTAACACCATATCAGTCCACATTGACATCACAGCATACCCAAAGATGGGGAGGGGGCTGAGGGAATTTCATCCCCCTCCTCTCGAAATGGTCGAAAATGAAATGATAAAATAGTGCTGAATTTTTTCTGCCAGTTTAAGACAAATTTGCATTTTTTTCACTATCGTTCAACAGACTATGCGCTTCCTTCGCATAGTTCCATAGTAGTCCATATTGACACCAAAGAAGAGAAAGGGGGCTGACGACGGGGTTACAGCTATCCCCCCCCCCCCACAAACCAGAAATAGTCGAAAAATTAAATGAAAAAAGTGTTTTTTCCTTACTTTTTTAAGATAAATCTGTAATTTTTTCTTCTGTCATACAGCAAAATAGCCATTCTCGTCAACTCCATATTAGTCCACATTGGTATCACAGCACACCCAAAGATGGGGAGGGTGCTGCTGGAATTACAGCCTTCCTCCTCTCGAAATAGTAGAAAATGAAATGAAAAAATAGTGCTGAATTTTTTTTCTGTCTGTTTGAGATAAATTTGTATGTTCTCCCCTATCATTCAACAGACTAGCCGTTCCCTTTGCTGTAGTTCCATATTAGTGTACAGTGACACCACGTTATACCCAAAAAGGTAAAAGGGGGCAAATGGGGTTACAGCCCTCTCCCCAAAAAGTCGAACATGAAATGAAAAAGTGCTGATATTTTTCTTTTTGTTTGAGATAAATTTGTATTTTCCCCTTATCATTCTACAGACTGGCCGCTCTCTTCTCTTTAGTTCCATACTTGTGCACAGTGGGCCCACATTATACCCAAAGAGGTGAAAGGGGCTAATGGGGTGCCCCCTTCCTTAATAGTCGAAAATGAAATGAAAAAAAAGGCTGATTTTTTTCTTCTTGTTTCAGATAAATTTGTAATTTTTCTTCTGCCATACAGCGAGATAGCCATTCTCGTTAAATCCATATTAGTCCACATTGACATCACAGCATGCTGAAAGAAGGGGAGGCGGCTGATGAGCTTACAGCCCTCTCCTCCCGAAATAGTCGAAAAAAATGCTTTTTTTCTTTCTGTTTGAGATAAATTTACATTTTTTCTCCTATTATTCGACAGACTAGCCACACTCCTCCGTTTAGTTCCATATTAGTGCACAGTGACACCACATTATACCCAAAGAAGTAGAAAGGAGGTGATGGGCTTACAGACCTCTCCCAAAATGGTTGAAAATGAAATGAAAAAAGTGGTGATTTTTTTTTCCTTTTTGTTTGAGATAAATTTGTACTGCAATTGTTTTCTGCAATACAACGAACTAGACTTTCTGGCTAGTGTCATATCAGCGCACAGTTACATCACTGTATACCCAATGAGGGGAAGGGAGGCTGATGAGTTTATAGGGCCCCCTTTCGAAGTAATCAAAAATGAAAAAAAAAACTCCTTTTTCTTCTTTCTTTTGAGATAAATTTAAATATTTTTTGTGCGACGCAGCTATTCTGGTTAGTCCCATATACTAGTGCACAGTGATGCCCCAGCATACACCCAAAGAAGTCGATGGCGACGGGGGTTATGAGGTTACAGCTCCATTCCACCTCCGAAGAGATTGCAGTGAAATGAAAAAAGGGCTGATATTCCTTCTTTTTCAGATAAATTTGTATTATTTTCAGACATTCCACGAAATTGTTTTTCGTGTTAATCCAAAATCCTCCTCAGTCCTGCGACTAAATTTACTTGAAACCACAAAATCAATTTTCAAATGACTGAAAAATAGCTCAATGCCTGTTTTACGGGATAAATGAAAACGTATATGGTCAGTTCAAGAGACCTACAAGTAAATTCGACAAATCTAAAAGTAGCTTAATTTAAGGAGATTTTTAATTTCTCTCATATTCGGTGGGCACCAAGATTGTCAATGCGGAAGTATATTAATGCACAGTAACACTACAGCTAATCACAAGTCGATTTCGGGTAAATCGAAAAACCGGAGGTGCAGAAGAGTGACTGTAAAAGTAGCTTATTAACTTTCATTTTTCTGTCGCATCTCCATGCCAAAATTTTGTGTTTTTTCCACGGTTTTATGACAAAATTTGCGTTTCCTGAGTCCTTTGAAATAATTCACTTTTTCTGCGGCTTTTTGTCGAAATTTGCAGGGGTTTTGCACACTCCTTCGTCGAAATTTGCGTTTTTTCCACGGATCTGTGACGAAATTTGCGTTTTTTTCGTGATCATGTCGAAATTTGTGTTTTTTCCGCGTTTTCGTCGGGTTTTTGATAAAATTAAAGTTTTTTTCGCGGATTTTTGCCGAAATTCGCGCTTTTTTTTACGAAATGCTTCGTCAAAATTTGTTTTTTCCGTGGCTTTTTTGACAAAATTCGCTTTTTTTTCTCGTCATTTTGATGAAATTCGCTTTTTTTCTGCGGCTCTTTGACGAAATTCGCGTTTTCTTTGACGAAAGTAGCGTTTTTTTTGCGGCTGTTTGACGAAATTCGCTTTTTTCCGCCGTCTTTTAACGAAATTCACGTTTTTCTGTGGCCCTTCTTTGTGACCCTGCTTTTTCTTTTTTGTGATCCTTTGACGAAATTTGCATTTTTTCCGTTTCCCTTTGACGGAATGCGTGTTTTTATAGCGATGCTTTGTCAAAATTTGCGCCTTTTCTGCGTCCATCTGACGAAATTCGCGTTTTTTCCGAGGTCATTTGCCGAAATACGAGTTTTTTTTTAACGCAATCCTTCATCGAAATTTGCGTTTTTATCTCGTCTTTTTGATGAGATTCACGTTTTTTTTTTAGATCCCTTACTAAATTAGCATTTTTTTCACAGCCCTTTGACGGAATGCGTGTTTTAAGCGATCTTTTTTTCGAAATTCTCGCTTTTTTCCGCGACCTTTTGATGAAATTCGCGTTTTTTCGGCGGCCCTCTCACAACATTTGCGTTTTTTCTCGAGATACTTTGTCGAAATTGTCTTTTTTCCACGGCTTTTTGACGAAATTCACGTTTTTCTGTGGCACTGTTACCCTGCTTTTTCTTCTTTTTGCGATCCTTTAACGAAATTCGCGTTTTTTCTGTGGTCATTTGCTGAAATTAGCGTTTTTTATGCAATCCTTCGTCGAAATTTGCGTTTTGTCCGCGGCTTTTTGACGAAATTTGCACTTTTTTCTCGTCTTTTTGATGAAATTTGCGTTTTTCTCTGTCCCTTTGACGAAATTCGCGCTTTTTCAGCTTTCTTTTGAAGGAATGCATGTTATTTCAGTATTCTTTGTCCAAATTTGCATTTTTTCTGTAGCCCTCTAACGAAATTTGCACTTTTTCAGAGGTCATTTGCCGAAATTCGCGTTTTTTTTTTTTTTTTTTTACGCAATTCTTCGTCGAAATTTGCGGATTTTTGACGAAATTTGCGTTTTTTTCTCGTCTTTTTGATGAAATTCACGTTTTTTTTTTTAGATCCCTTACTAAATTAGCATTTTTTTCACAGCCCTTCGACGGAATGCGTGTTTTAAGCGATCTTTTTTTCGAAATTCTCGCTTTTTTCCGCGACCTTTTGATGAAATTCGCGTTTTTTCGGCGGCCCTCTCACAACATTTGCGTTTTTTTTCGAGATACTTTGTCGAAATTGTCTTTTTTCCACGGCTTTTTGACGAAATTCACGTTTTTCTGTGGCACTGTTACCCTGCTTTTTCTTCTTTTTGCGATCCTTTAATGAAATTCGCGTTTTTTCTGTGGTCATTTGCTGAAATTAGCGTTTTTTTATGCAATCCTTCGTCGAAATTTGCGTTTTGTCCGCGGCTTTTTGACGAAATTTGCACTTTTTTCTCGTCTTTTTGATGAAATTTGCGTTTTTCTCTGTCCCTTTGACGAAATTCGCGCTTTTTCAGCTTTCTTTTGAAGGAATGCATGTTATTTCAGTATTCTTTGTCCAAATTTGCATTTTTTCTGTAGCCCTCTAACGAAATTTGCACTTTTTCAGAGGTCATTTGCCGAAATTCGCGTTTTTTTTTTACGCAATTCTTCGTCGAAATTTGCGGATTTTTGACGAAATTTGCGTTTTTTTCTCGTCTTTATGATGAAATTCACGTTTTTTTTAGATCCCTTACTAAATTAGCATTTTTTTCACAGCCCTTTGACGGAATGCGTGTTTTAAGCGATCTTTTTTTCGAAATTCTCGCTTTTTTCCGCGACCTTTTGATGAAATTCGCGTTTTTTCGGCGGCCCTTTGACAACATTTGCGTTTTTTTTTTTCGAGATACTTTGTCGAAATTGTCTTTTTTCCACGGCTTTTTGACGAAATTCACGTTTCTCTGTGGCACTGTTACCCTGCTGTTTCTTCTTTTTGTGATCCTTTAACGAAATTCGCGTTTTTTCTGTGGTCATTTGCTGAAATTAGCGTTTTTTTATGCAATCCTTCGTCGAAATTTGCGTTTTGTCCGCGGCTTTTTGACGAAATTTGCACTTTTTTCTCGTCTGTTTGATGAAATTTGCGTTTTTCTCTGTCCCTTTGACGAAATTCGCGCTTTTTCAGCTTTCTTTTGAAGGAATGCATGTTATTTTAGTGATTCTTTGTCCAAATTTGCATTTTTTTTGTAGCCCTCTGACGAAATTTGCACTTTTTCAGAGGTCATTTGCCGAAATTCGCGTTTTTTTTTACGCAATTCTTCGTCGAAATTTGCGGATTTTTGACGAAATTTGCGTTTTCCCCCGTATTTTTGATGAAATTCGCGTTTTTTTCCGATCCTTTACGAAATTTGTTTTTTTTTTTTTCGCAGCCCTTTGACGGAATGCGTGTTTTAAGAGATCTTTTTCTCGAAATTCGCGTTTTTTCCATGACTTTTTGATGAAATTCACGTTTTTTCTGCGGCCCTTTGATGAAATTTGCGTTTTTTCTGTGGTCCTTTGCCGAAATTCCCTTTTTTTAGGCTATCCTTCGTCGAAATTTACGTTTTTTTAGGCAATCCTTCGTCAAAATTTGCTTTTTTTTTCTCGTCTTTTTGACGAAATTCACGTTTTTTCTGTGTCCCTTTGACTAAATTCGCGTTTTTTCCGCTTCCCTTTGACGGAATGCGTATTTTTTTAGCGATCCTTTGTCGAAATTTGCGTTTTTTCTGCTGTACTTTAACAAAATTCACGTTTTTTTCTGTGGTCATTTGACGTAATTCGCGCTTTTTTGGTGGCCATTTGACGAAATTCGCGCTTTTTCCCGCGGCTTTTTGACAAAATTAGCGTTTTTTTCTTGTCTTTTTTATGAAATTTGCGCTTTTCTGCGTCCTTTTGACGAAATATGCGTTTTTCTTTGTCCCTTTGACGAAAAATGCTTTTTTGCGATCCTTTGCGAAATTAGTTCTTTGATGGAGCCTTTGATTAGCCCTTTGATGGAATGCGTGTTTTTAGCGATCTTTTTTCGAAATTCGCATTTTCCCCGGAAACTTTTAATGAAATTCGCGTTTTTTGTGCGGCCTTATGACGAAATTCGGGTCTTTTCTGTGCTCATTTGACGAAATTAGCGTTTCCTCCGCGAGCATTTGACGTAATTCGCGTTTTCTCCCTGATCATTTGACGAAATTTGACTTTTTTTTCGCAATCCTTTGACAAACTTCGCCTTTTATCCGTGGCCCTATGACAAAATTTCGTTTTTTCCCTTCTCGGATCCTTTAAAAAAATGGAGATTTTTTTTCTGCGAACGATTGATGAAAACGTTTTTTTTTCGACGACCATGTCAAAAATCGCGATATTTTTTAAGTCCGAATTTTCAGAAAATTGGGAACTAAGTCACCCCTGTCCCTTCCTCCCCCTCCCCTCCTCCACCGCCCCCTGGCTACGGCCTTATTGGCAAAAATGATTTCTGTTTATAACACAATTCAACGTATTTTGTAAGATTAAGAACATTATGGAAATTTAAGTCAGCCCCCCACCCCCCGAAATAAAATCCTGGGTACGCCACTGGTTTCTACTGCCCGAACTTCCAACACTTACCCCCGTATTCACCAACAACTTCGACCTCGAGTTATACCGAAAATCTCGGTCGAACGCTCAAACGGTATCTACCTTTAATCCTAATTGGACGTCTCTTTGATAATGTCCAATCAAACGTTATCGGGAATTTCATTTGAGCGTTCGACCGAGGTTTTCTAGATTGAGGTAGATGGAGAATACGAGCATTAAACGCTCGTATTCATCAACTGCTTCGACCCCGAGCTATAAGGAAAGGGCAGCTGACGTGACTGTTGGTCGAATTACTGTGGATCAGCAAGAAAAACCTGTCCGTTCTTTATTACTCCTACCTGTACACATGAGCTAGGGAAATTTGATTGGTCTACGTTTAACAAGTCTCTGATATGATTGGCCTACGTAGCCAAGACTATTCCTGCAATGATCGTTATGACAAAAATGTAGTTGGTAGATTGGTTGACGGAAGTGTTGGTTTGTAAACATGCCCTTTCCTTATACCGCAAACCTCTGTTGAACGCTCAAACGGTATACACCTTTAATCCTGATTGGACGTTTCCTTGATAAGGTTCAATCAAATGTTATCGTGAATTTCATTTGAGCGTTCGACCGAGGATTTCTAGGTTGAGGCAGATGGTGAATACGAGCATAAGGCGTGAAGTTCAACTTTCGACAATGAACCAGCCACCGCCAGGATAATGCACGAACCACTCGTTGGCTCACCAGAATGTGGCTTATGCATATGGACCTTATGCACGTGACCTGAGGTGGAGGCTAAAATTCGTCTGCTGGCTGTATTTACAAGCGGTGATTAACATAGCAGTCTATGGAGTGTGAGTTATTAATGCTTGTTTGTTAAAAATACCGCAAAAAAATTCTTTGATGCAGCAGCATATACTTAATATATTGTAATCTAAATTCAAAATGTTGTTCTGTATGCGAGAAAATTCTCTAAGTTTGCAAATTTTCAGTTAAAATGTATGCACTCAACCTGGGTCAAGGCTAAAGTCGTCTGCTAGCGGTGTTTGCGCCTGCGCATACTGGTATTCTGCCGGTGCAGTAACTAGAATAACAGATCATCATACCGCCAGCTCTGGCGTCTGACGTCACCTGAATAGAGTCCATTGTCTGCTTAAAATGAAGCTTGCTTAGTCACCACTCTGCTCTGTATGCTGTAGGGTTGAGTAACTGGACCACATTATTGTACGCTATATCAGGTACAGCTCGGATAGGTTTCAATTGCTCTTAGTATGCCCCCCCCCCCCACACACACACACACAGTCCACCTATTCGGACGTTCTGTCCATTGCTCTTCGTCCTCGCACTAGTGTCAAAGCTCTGATACCTTTTTTTTCTGCGGTTGCTCGTAGGTAGTCGTCCTCATCTGCCGGCTACCTGGTGCCTGCCTTCTGTAATGATACTCAGCTGAATATCATACAGAATAGCCTAGGCTATTCTTAGATAAATGTGTTTGTCCAAACTATGCCAAACCTAAGCATTTTCTATTCCAGAAATTGGTAATACTCCCTTGGACGAGCTCGATTATGCGCCCGTTTGATTTGCTTTAAAGAAAGTCATCGTTTTATTCATATGGAGAATAATAGATTGGCCGGAATCCAGACAGATTTCCCAGTGTTAGCGAAACGAGATTGACCAATCAGAAGCCTGTATTTTTGCAAACAGCGAAAAGTTTGCAAAAATGCAAGCTTCTGATTGGTCAATCTCGTTTCGCTGACAGCGAAAATTTTTATCTAGATTTCGGCCAAGGTGCTTGGGGATTCGTTTTTGTCCAGAATCGTATCAATCAATCAAATGTTAAGCGCGCCACACACCAGGGAGACATGCGGCAGAAAAGCGTGAGGCATGCGACAATTTCTTCCTGTTAACAAAGAAAAAACCGGTTTGAAAAGCAGAATTTGCCTCATGTCTCACGATTATTGTCGCATGTCTCTCTGGTGTGTGGCGCGCCTTATATTCCATATGTCGTCGCTCTCATATATAGGCTCCCTATTGGCGACTGCTTATCGGATCTCAAAAATGATCACAACCTTCCAATGGACTTTACCCACGAATGGCAGCAGTCACTCCTCTGCGGGGAGAAACCCTCCGAAAAAGACTGTTTATTGGACGAAGGGGGAGCAGTTTTAAAATGTTCTTCAGGCCCATTGGGGTTTTCCTTCTTTTTACCCGCGGCTGACGTCACATGGGTAAAGTCCATTGATCAGTTTCAACTGACGTTACACCACAGCAGAAAACTTGACAACTTCGTGAATGTTTTTTGTTTGCCTTCCAATTTTCCCGGGTTTCTCCACTTTCATTGGTTGAGCGCTAAAAGATCGGTGATTTTGATTGGTTGGTGGAAAATTTGTGGTCATGTGGTTGAAACATTACCGATGTTACGTCAGCCGTGGGTAAACAGAAGAAAAACACCAATAGGCGTCAAGAACATTTTAACACCGCTCCCCTTCGTCCAATAAAGAGTCTTTTTCGGAAAGTTTTTCCCTGCAGAATCGTGGTTGTTGCCATTCGTGGGTAAGATCCATTTGTTAACATCAGTTGAAATTTTTAGATATGTCGGCTCCTCTTATTTTATCCTCCAAGTTCAAGACGGTGTCGTCTTCGGACAAAGCTCAAGTACATCCAACCAACCAATTCAATGTTTAAAAATGTAAACACTGAGATTGCTACTGAAATATAAGTGTTTATGTTTAATTAAGTATTAACTATTGTATTCTCATAATCTTCTAATAGCCATCCGTATAACACGCCTTTTTAAATGTAAAATATTTTGGATTTTTGTCGACTGCAAGCTGCATAAGAGGAATAAAATTCCATGGTGTTTTAAGTGAGTAGCTTAATATGCATGATTATTTGACAACATTGGTACTTGCTTAGTATCTGTGCCGAGAAAATAGAGCGTCAAAAATGGTTGCCAATCACGTTTAAATCTGGGCATCTGTTTTTTATTTAAAATAACACCTAGAGAATTATTAAGCACATTAAAATATGTAACTAAATTTATTCGATGGATTATTGTAGTTATATAAATCTCGACCAAAAGAAAAGTTGGACCTGATGTTTAATGTTAAATTTCAGCAAGTGTTTAAATTTATGTTTGCGGCTTCTTTATTAATCAAATTTTAAACAAGGATTATTCTTAAATATGGTAAAAGTAAAATGCAGACTTGTCAACCTTTGAAAATGAGAAATCGTAGCATACAAAATTAAAATTAATCTGAAGATTGGTTGGTTGGTTTTTCGCGTTTCGCAGCCATCGTTTGACATTTGTAAAAGGAATAAAGTTTCATTCTTTCAACTCAATATAGGGTAGATGTACCAGTTTTGGCCACATTTAGAGAAAATTTGAAATAGAAATTTTACATTTCTTGATCGATTGAAGCATATTAAATCATAATAACATCATTCTTTAGTAAATTTAATTGTCTTTCTGTTAACTATAATGACTTTCTACAGAATATTTTAGGTTGTGAGTAATAACTCATCAAGTAATTTATTCCAATTTGTACCAGTTTTGGCCACCCCTACACCAGTTTTGGCCATTTCTATGCACCAGTTTTGGCCACTCCAATATCATGTAGTTTAACAAACATTTTAATTGATAATAAGTAAAAATAAAGCATTTTTATGCAACATCTATTTTACCACACATATATTTGTTTGCTGTATTAAGAGAATTTTGCAAATTTCTTTATAAATTGATAAAAACATCAAATAAAATATACTTATGTTGATTTTAACTGAAAATTTCAATTAAAAAACAAAAAATATATTTAAATTTGATTAATAAAAGGGACAACAGTGCCTATAGGACATAAAGATTAACTATTTAATCAGTTTTATAATTATTCATGGATTGTGGCTTGTTTGGAACACTTGAATCTTCATCAAAGAGTTATATTTCTTGAAAGCATTTTCTGATTTTTATTTCATTTTCATAAAAAAGTTATGAAATCATCTTTTGATTTATATTAGCTTGTGCCTTATTTAAATACCTTGCTTCTTTGCAAGTTATTTTAGGGTGTGATTTCAGAAGCAAATCATACCTGGTCTTCCATCTTGAAATGGAGTTTCTATCTTGTCAGCTACAATTTTCTGGGCAGAATCTTAAAAGTTATTCCATTTTTATAGGAAATAGTATTCTGACAATATCTAAAATTCACTTTTCTAATTTTTTTTTTTAACTTCAATTCCTAGTACCTAGATCTACTACTTGAGATTCAACATTATTAGAGAAAAGTGGTGTCCGTCCTGCAAACTTGTGATGTAAGGCAAGAACGGGTTATTCTAAAACTTTGCTAGCTTGTAGTGCTGGCATTACATTTTGAATGGCCTTAATTTTACTTCCTATCTTAGAGCAGTGTTCCCTCTAGGCCATTTGTTAATAGCACATAATCTCTTTTAAACTTGGTAAAAGGAATCCTGTTTTTTTTAAATAATGTGAAATACATTCTTACTTGTATTTAGATATCTCTAGTAAAGATTTTCACAATATTTAGTATTTCTAAATCCGTGTGCCTGAAATATTGCAAAAATTATGGAACTTCTCCATTTCTTTAGGAAAAATACAAGCAATTAAATCATGCTATAATTTTATTGAACTTTTTAATTTATAAGTTGTAAAATCTTTCAAAATTTATGTTTTAGTTTATTTATCATATCTAAACATTACATATCGCCTTCCCTTTTGTTTTATCAATACTAAACACAATACTACATTTTCTTTAGCAATATCATTCTTTAGTGACTAGCACAATGTCCTTCTTTCTAAAGTGAATTATCTATTGGACAGAGAATAACAAAATCTCTTTTATAAGAACTGCCATTAGCCTTGCTTTTATTATTATTGAAGCCATTACTATATAAAACAAAATTAAATTGATTTTTCCAGATGTTCTTAAATTTATTAAATGGCTAAAATTCCCTCTATAATGAATCATGTGGCCAAAAGTGGAACATAATGTTGTACCCTTTTTGGCCACCCCCATGGCCATAACTGGTACATATAGCAAATTTAATGCACCAGTTTTGGCCACTCCCCATTAAACTGTTAAAATAATTAAATTAAATGTAAAATTGCAGTAGAGAGAAAGCTTACCTCATAAAACCTAATAGCAATTTGTTTCAGAACAAATAGAACCCAATAAGTGCCTAATGTTGAAAGATTCTGAAAACTTGTCAGCTAAGCAAAAATCTTAATACATGTAAGCACACACTACAGTTTCACACATTTATTTTTTTTTTGCAAGTCATATTTTATCAAAAAATAAACAAATGATATTGTAAATGATAAAAGAGAGTTTGCTTAAAATGTAAGAATGCCTATTATTTGTTAGCATTAATTCACAGGCTAAATATTGGACAAATTGATCCAATGTGGCCAAAACTGGTACAGTGGCCAAAACTGGTGCATCTACCCTAGTAAATTTTTTACTCGGAAAATTTTTATATGATTTTTAAAGTTTTTTCTCGTTTCGCAGTTTTATTTTTTTTTTTAAACATTTGTAAAAGGAGCTTGGTTTCAATTTTTTGCCCAGTGCAGTAAATTCTGACGAAATTCACATTTTTTTTCCCACGATCATTTCAGGATATTCACAATTTTTTCCCCACAATCGTAATTCAGATTTTTCTATCACGATTATTTGTTGAAATCCGCACTTTTTACCATGAACTTTTGACGAAATTCGCGTTTTTTTACCACAATCTTTGATGAATTTTGCGTTTTTTACCACGATCCTTTGACGAAATTAGTGTTTTCTTTCTGCGATCTTTTGATGAATGTTGCATTTTCTTACTGATCTTTTGATGAAATTCCGTTTTCTTTCTGCGATATTCTGACAAAATTCACATTTTTACCACGATCCTTTGACGAAATTTATTTTCTTCTGCGACCAATTGACGAAATTGACTTTTTTTACACGGCCATTTGTCGAAATTCGCGATAGTTTATCACAACTGATCTGCAAATTTTTCGATATCTTTTCGCGACCAATTTACAAAACTCACTACTCGTTTACATGACATTTTGACGAAATTTGCAATATTTTTCCCTCGATAGTTTATCGAAATTCGTAATTTTTTGCACAATCTCGCGCAATTCAGCGACCTATTGAATATAATCAGTATTTGATTCTGAGATCTTTAACGAAATACCAGATATTTTTACACAATCGTTTGAAGAAATTCTCAATTTTTTCTGCGATCGATTCATGAATTAATTTGTGAAAATTCCATAAAAGAAAAGAAATTCGCGAACCTCTAAGAAATTTCAAAATATATTCGCAAAAGAATCATAGGTCTGTGGAAGAATTTGCAGGGGGAAATACTGCACAGCAGTTTTTATTATGCAGGACTTTTCTTTTCTGCATGCAAATCGTGCTATTTTGCTCACTATTTCAAACCTTGCCCCTCAAAGACCCCCCCGCACCCCCTCCTTGAGAAATTCTTAAAATGGTACCCCTGTTTCTAAGGAAAGGAATTCCTGTATAAATAGGGGAAGGTGGGGCACGTTGGGACATCTCAATTTTGAGGCTTAATTTTGCAGTTAAAAATAAGCACACATAAGTGCCAATATATGATACTACAATCTACTCTTCCATGTGTTTTGGAATCACTGGTGTTTGCTGGCAACAAATAATACCATTATTTTTGTTTTCAATGAGGTTGAGTAACATTTATGTGTGTTTTGAAAAATAAATTTTTTATTAAAGAAATGAAATAATACAAGTGGGGGCATGTTGTGATGAAAAAACATGGATTTATTGTTATTTTAGTGGTAAAAAATAGACTGCAATGCTAAGCTTAACTGTTTTAAAGTTTTTGTTACAAAATGTGCGATGTGGAGCAGGTTGGGACACTCAGTTGTGGGCACCTTGGGACTAGGGATTGACCGAATACCGAATAGTTGATTCGGTATTCGGTGGTTCGGCATGTAAACCGAATATTCGGCTTCGGCCGAATACTTTTAAGTATTCGGCCGAATAATTGCAGATAAGTACTTTCTTAGAAGTAGAAGAATTCTCTTTTACTTAGCAGTAGAATAGGCTAAACAATGAGTTTCAATATTATGTGGATGAGTTCAGAGTTCAGCTGCACTACAAAAAACAAGTGTCAAAGGCCATTTTTTATTAAAAAAACCTTTTTCCTTCCTAAAATAGTCTACATAAACATAGGTGTGAAATCAAAAGAACTCTGTCTACAACAGAGAAAAAAAAAAGTAAGGAAGATGCGCATCTTTCCCTTATCATTTAATTTTACTTACTTATATTAGTTTTTTTTAATTTAAATTTATTTAATGTGTATTTTCTTTAATATGCACATCAAATAAGTATATCAGAGTTCACATCGGTATATCTAAGGCGTATATTAAAGAAAATACACACATCAAATAAGTATACCCCTATGCCTATCCGCTTTTATAACCATTATATCAAAATCGCTCAAATTTCTTATCTTCACCACCACAATGTTAAAATATTAATCAAAATATTCTATCAATAATTTGACAGAAAATAGTTAAATGTACAACTTTATATAATACTTTTTGTATTTTGAGAACATCCCTATTCAATATGTTTATAATTAGTTAGACAATCAGTAAATCAGATTAATGATAACATTGTTTTTTATTATTTGAATGAACTTTTGTTTTTCTGACAATCCTTATCCTTAATACCCTGTATAGTTTAATACTTTCATAGGTTATTTTTGGTTATTGACTAGTGATAAAATAATAAAAAATAAGCGATGGGTTAATGAATTTGTGAGTAGAAAGAAGTCATTAAATTTTTTTGTGTAATTAGATTTTAGAATAAAAATGTAACTGAATTAAATTATTGAGAATTTAATTTCAATTAAAGCTTATTAAAAAAGCTAATATATGCAAAAATGCTTATTAAAAAATTTCAAGTATTCGGTTGCCGAATACCGAAGCTTCGGTATACACTTCGACCGAAGCTTCGGTATTCGGTATTCGGCAAAATTGCTGATTCGGTCAATCCCTACTTGGGACATGTCCAAAAATGCTGTAAAGACCAAATGCAGCTTACAGAAGGAAAAAAAGTACACAACCAATTAGAATTTTCATCAAGCAGTGAGGATGAGACAGTTGCACTAGCAAAATTGGTGAAAATTACCCCTGGAAGGAAAACAAATATAAATTATTTGTGTAATGGCAGTAGTGATGAATTCAGCTGTTCATGTGATGCTGATTTTCCTACAGATTGCAAACTTACTTAAGATTAGTACAGAAACTTAAAGGCTAAAGGTAAACCCACTGTGGGATAGTGTACATTGGCAAAGTTTGCAGGAAAACAAAGCATTGTTGTATTTGTAAGGCATATTCAAAATGTTGAAGACAGCAGCAAGTATGAGATATCCATTTTGAGAAGACGAGATCTAGAATTGTCATTTTTTTTGTATATATCCTGATAAACATGATAGCTCATTTGTGTATCAAACAGATATTCTTTTAAAACTTGGCACTCCTGAAAACAAAATAGGTCAAAGACAGGGTTGGGTTTAAGCCGTCAAAAACCAGTTTTTGACGTGACATAGGTTTAAACCGCGTTTTAAGCGGTTTTAACCGTCAAAAACACCAATATTTAAATATGGTCAGGACAACAACAACAAAAAAATGCTGTTATAGCAAGATACAACATTGCTTTTATTTAGTGATTGTGCACTTTAGTTTTAGCATTTATTTTACTGTAATCAAATATTAAATTATAATTTATTTCTTTGTTATGACTAAATTGCCAAATTTTTTATATGTATTTTTATTGTGGCTTTTCAGCATACTTGGTTGCATTTCTTATTTAAAAAACAATATATATATATATATATATATATATATATAGACAAACGTTTTGTAATAATAAGCCATTATAACAAACGAAATCAATCATGATAGTTTAATATAATATTGAAAAAACTGGAATATAATAACTATTAATTAAAAAACAATTTTTAAAGAAATTCCTTAATGGTGTCCATTACTGGCACATCTGCCCTATATACAGTCTTTAACAGAAATATTTTCTCTGCAGCATTTTCTTTTACAAACGCAGAACAATAAAAATAACATTTATTTTACAAATGAGAAAAGAATGAAATGTTAGGATAAAATGATAAAATATGATATTTTAATCCTTTTATCCCAATATTAATTTTTGTTAGTGACTGACAATCACCTCTTACTGATGAAATTATCTTATTTGTGGAATTTCTCCTAAAATTAGGGACAAATGAATAATTCGGCATACCAGTAAGAAAAAGAAAAATGCTTAACTTAGTTTGAAACCTGTTCCAAAAGTGAAAGTATCCTAATAACAAAAATAACTGCAAGCAAAATCGAAAATTTAAAAATCGGTCTTTGTAGAGATCGACATTAGTTATCCAATGCAAAAAACATTTAAAAATATTGAAATATTAAACAAAATTTCTATCATAAAATTGACGTTATTGAGTGGGGGTTTTCATTTCTACTTTGAAAAAAATCATTTAAAAGTATGAAATTTCGAACAAGATATTAAAAAAAAAAATTTCTCCTGTAGGATTAACATTAGCAGGCGGGTGTTTTAACTTGAACTTTGGTGAAGGTAGCTCCTTAAACAACCCCATCCATAAGAACATAATAGGGGGAAAGCAAGAAAAATTGGTTTTGTTGCAATAGCAATACTGTTTTGTACTGGAAGGGAATCTTTGAATTTGCTCTATCTTAAGGAAAGTAAATACCCTCATTAGATACCAATTGTGATAGATTACTCTATGCTTCTAGCCATGAAAAAAATCTAAACAATTTATTTATCTCTGCAAAATTTAGATTAAACCTATCTAGTTTTAATGATTACAAATAATTAAGGATTTATTAACTGTTCATCTTAAAAGCATACATTAATGATAAACTAAATCATTAAATAACAGTTAGGTAATTTTTATTCACAAATAATAATAAAAAAAATCATACAACAATCAATTTGCAGTTTACCATATCCTATGCAAATAGGTTTCAAGAATGTATTTCTGCAGTTTATACCCCACAGTTTTAATGTATTTATGCAGTTTTACTTAGAATTTATTGTTTAAAGCCCATCTAACTCTGCTAAATAATTCTTTTGGTATGATTTTTATTAAAACTAGGTTTTTGACACTTTTGGGACATTTTTGACAGAAAGGTTTTTGACACGACGGTTTTAACCATGGTTAAAATCGGTTTAAACCGTCGCATGTCAAAAACTTGCCAACCCCTCAAAGATGTGTTTTATTAGAATTTGATGAACACCATTTTTTTCACATCAAATACAAGATCTGTTAATGAAAACATGTTACAATTCAAATTATTAAAGTGTTTCAATGCTTAAATTATTTCATGTTCAACTAAAGCTTTATAAATAAAGCTTTGTTCATCAATTAAATATAAAATTTTACATGTATTTTTGATTAAAACTAGTGTCCTAACCTGCCCCACCATGTGGGGCAGGTTGGGACATTTTAAAGGCTTTTTTGTTTTGTTTTCACTCTTTTCCTATGCGAGATATTAGATTATTATGAGGTTTATTTGATGCAGAAATGTTTATACTTTATGTCTAATTGGTTCTAAAATAAGAATAAATATTAATAAAATTTAGAAAAATTATTTACTGAAAAGTGTCCCAAGGTGCCCCACCTTCCCCTATTTATAGAAACATGATAAACTTGTGGTTAATGTACATAAGGAGGGTTTTATGTTAAGAAGTTTGCTTTGCAGCCTAGATTTTTTTTTCCCCCGTGAGCGTTTTTTAAATAATGTCCGAGTTTTCAGACTCTAAAGACCAATTTTTTAAAACTTTCGGAAATGAATACTTTGAAATTTTGGAAATTTCAGAACAGAATCACTCCTGAAAAATATGCTGCACGGGATAAAAATCGCAACTATAAACAAAAAATGTGTTTGTGTTTTTTGCAAAAAATCATAGTTTAAGACCGATTTTCGTAGCATCGTAGTTTATAGGTCCAAATCGTAGCAACTACGATTTTTTTGTAGCAGTTGGCAGGTCTGCTTTTGACAAAAGAAAAAAAGCATCTGAATAACTGAAAAACAAACATCTTCTTTGTAAATGTTGATTTAATGAGTCAGCTAAGATCTAGGGCAAAGTACACTAAATTTGGACTTGCCCAGTGGAAATCAAAATTTATTTAAAGTCAATTCTTCCAGAAATATCCTGTGTACTAAATATTTGTGAATGATGTTCTACTTCTCTTAATTAATTGTCCTTCCTAATTCAAGTATGCTGTCTGTATTTATCAATATTGCATCTCATTTTCCAGGGTTAGAAAATAAGAACAACTCTAAGTAAGGTGTGAAATATGATGTCTAAATTACTTTTATTTTTACGTATGAAACTGTATTTCATGGTTGCAATTTTATGTTATAGGGTCAGGTGGGGGAAAGTGGTCATAAAAACAGGCTTTTCAAACTTTCAGAGGATATAAACATAAGAATTTCTGTGATGTTTTCTAAAATTTTGGGTGTTACATTACTCTAGAGTTACATTACTCTAGAGTACATCCATATCCATTTCAGAAATATTTTTGGGGAATAACACCTTTTTATAACATATTTTTCCATGCATGTTTTTATGACCACTTTACCCCAGGGGGTGGGGTAAAGTGAGTAGTGCATGGGGTAAAGTGGTCACATTGAAAAAGTGTAATAATAATTAAAAAAAAACTAATGAATAAAAAGTGACATTTTATTATTTACAAACATTTTAAACAACCTATATAATAAGTTATCTGCCATTTTATTTTATTAAAGTGTAAATTTGTAATGTTAAAATTGTTTGTTGTTAAAATTTGGTTCTTCAAGGATTTTGATCACATCTGATTCTGGAAAAGTATAATGATTGCCAAATTTGGATTTTTTTTTTTAACATACTTTAAGAAAAAGAATCATGTTTTTTCCCAATACATTGCTTTATTGATTTCTTCATTTCATATCTTAGCAACACTTAAGGTTCTATAGATATGGTTTGAGATATCATCTTTATCTTTAGTGATTATAAATGGGTTCAAAAGAGAATATTGACTAGGGATATTTTGTTGTTGTTTTTTTCCTCTTGGAAATTTAAGCAACTTTTAAGTATCCCATTCCTCTTGTTATTTTTGCAGATATAATGCAAGTGTTTTTTCTGTCAATACTACCTTGATCTTGGACTGGACACATTTCCTTTAAAATTATGTCTAACAATTCTATTCACATCTGAAATGAGCGTAGATAATGTTGCCAATGTAGCTTATTTTAATTTTTTTTACATATTTTGCAGTCGGCTTTCTTGATACTGTTTCTTTAAAATTCCTTTCCAGGCTTTTTTTAATGGGGAAAAATACACCTAGATCTAATAATTGTAGACTATGACTAGTATGAGGTAGCAGGCAGAGTATTAGAATGTGATTGTCGATAGCTATTTTTCGCAGCATCATAATTCATTTATGTCCATCACAATCATAAATAAAAGGGCAGGCTTTTGTAAGCTTTCGGTGTACTATCTACTTAATAAAATGATCCATCCAAGATTCAAGTACAGAATCCTGCATCTATCCAGATTCCATGATTCATACAATGCTCCTGCACGACCACCCTTTATCCATAATTCATATATACTCACTCATAAACTGTGAATGGAAGAATGTAATAACCACTAGCTGATATACCAAAAGGAACACTAAACATTATCTTTCCTTTGGTTTCAGAATTTTATATAATGCATTGCATTGCATAAATTTTTTTAAACTGAACTATTTTGGCTATCCATATCCATTCCAGCCTCATCAACATTAAAAATTCTTTCAGGACTTTCTTGTGGACCATTTTTTTTATATAATACAAGTATAGGTATTAGAAAAAGTAGTTAATGTGTTGGTTGTTAAATTAGTTGATGTAACCTTTGCAAGCAATTCAGGTTTACACTTAGTTAATTCATTCACTATTCTGAGCCTATTAAAAATTAAACCTAACCTTTTTTAACCCCCATATTATAAACTATTATAAAATAATAACTGTTTGCAGTTAGTTTTTAATAATTATTAGTATTTAATAAACTGGCATTGTATATAATGAATAATTTAACTCAGATCAAATATCTATAAGTTAAGCCTAACCCTATGACCACTTTACCCCATGTAACTAAAACTATTATGAAATAAAATCTGTGATAAATATAACTTAGCTATATATGAAAATATGTTCTTGAGATATGTGAAAAGCTTTCTGAACTGCCAATTTAACAAAATCCGGGATAAACAAAATGCAGCAGAAAAGTTAATTAAAGAGTTAAAAGAACAAGGTGTAACAAAGACAGACAAAATGAGTGCTCAGTGGCTCAAACATGTTACTAAAAATATTTTTTTGAGTGAGAAACTTTGATCAATGCTTAATAAATCTAAAATGAAAAGAAAATTATTCAAATTTCTATATTAGTCAGGATTTTAGCCCTTTTTATGAATTATGACCACTTTACCCCACCTGACCCTATCCTATTTTCTTTTTTTTTTATCAGTCATGTTATTGTTTCTATTTTTATGATCCTTTGAAGATAGTTTACAAATTTTTTTGACACATGAGTGGCATGTGAAACATCAATTAATAGCTATGAAAGGACTTAAAAAAACCTTATGGAGAGAATTTCTGTTCCACATTGATTTTTCAGAAAATTTCAACTGTTAATTTTGCAGAAGAAGCCCAATCCGTCCATTTTGGAGAATCGAGAAATCAAATCACTATTCATACTGGAATGGTGTATGGCAAAGATTTTGAAGAAGGGTCATTCCATGTCAAATCACCCAGAGCATGGCACCCACCATCACCAATTTTGATAAAAAACAGTGAATTTGTAGACTTTTTAATGCTGATTCCAAAAATATCAATCATATTGAAATTGATCAAATGGTTTGTGAGTGATGAGCTTTTAAATGTCTTCCAAGATGGCTGATTTGCCGCCATTTTGAATAGCACACATGACGACATAAAAGCCTATAACTCTTTTTAGGTTTAAGCTAGAACTTTCAAATTTTTTTTTGTTTTATTCAAAATAGAGTAAACTTTTATTTAAACATATTTTTTTACAGTTGATTCCATTAAAATGCTGTCAGAAAATGGCTTTTTGTCATTTTTTTAATTAAAAAATGGTGTAACTTCAATGGCTGATTTCCCCCATTGTTCCCCCTTCAATTTTCATCTAATTGCATAAACAGGCAGCTCAAAGTGTGTTATGATGCCTGATAAAAAAAATTTAATGGGCAGTTCACAGGTATTTTGTTTAAAAAAGAATTTCAATTTTACTAACCTTCCAAAAGTAACGGGAAACACAAGATAATGTTGATCTCTCTTTTATTGCCAGAAATATCACACATCTTTACATCTAAAAGCTTGATGAGGTTTTATCTTCCATAAAGATATATATATTTTTTTAATGTGGCTAAAAAGGAGAATCCCACAGGAATAAATATAAATGCTTATAATGAATTCCTGCCAGACACAGAAGTATTTTCATGACAAATTGAAATCTTATTGCAAAGTTTCATTAAATTATAAGTAAACTAGTCGGATGTGGCAATCCCAAAACTTTCTTCTATCTCATACATGTTAATACTTCCTGAAAAATGCAACATAGCAGCGCCACCGATTAGGGGATTTACACCAAAATCTAATCATCAACAACTTATGTCAACTTCTAACTGAATCTGAAGTTTTGTGAAAATCCATGCATTAGTTTTTGAGTACAGCAATGGTGGAAATCGTAAAAAATTCTGCATAGCAGCACCACCTGTTGGCCTATCTATACCAAAGCCTAATAAGCAACAACTTAAGTCAACTTGGTAACTGAATCTGAAGTTTGATTAAAATCTGTGCATTACTTCTTGAGATAAAACTATTGCGCAAATCAGGGAAAATGAAGCATAGCAGTGCCACTTGTTGAGCGATTTACACCAAAAGGTAGTCAGCGCCAACTCATATCAAGGACTAACTGAATCTGAAGTTTGATGAAAATCCACACATTAATTCTTAAGATAGAGCCATTGCGAAAATTGTGCAAAATGCTGTATAGCAATGCCACCTGTTGGGCGATTGGGAAGAGGTTATCTCAAGACACTATAAAATCTGTAAAAGAATTTTATGAAGATGATGAATTTTCACATCTCATGTCTGGTCAGAAAGATAAGGTCAGCATAAAGAAAAATGTCCACGTTCAAAAAAGGCTTCTTCTTTGCAATCTGAATGAACTGTATGTCCAATTTCGATCGAAATTTCCTACCAATAATAAAATTGGGTTTTCAAAATTTGCTGACCTGCGACCTAAGCATTGTGTCTCAATTGGAAGTTCTGGCACATATTCTGTTTGCGTGCGTACAATACATCAGAATGTTCAGTCACTTATTGCAGCAGCAGGGATTGAAGAAAGATATCAAGATTTACTCCAGAAATTGGTTTGCAGTTCTAATAATAGGGATTATATGTTACATATATGCAGCAAATGTCCCAAGAAAGATATTCTTGAAGATTTTTTAAAGTTAAAATTTCCAGACTTTGATCCTGAAGATGCAATTGAATATAAACAGTGGGTATCAACTGAAAGAGTAGATTTAACATCACATACATCTACTCTGTACGATTTCATCCATCTTATTGTTAAAAAGATTGAAAAGTTTATACCCCATAGACACATATCCAAGTCCCAAAAAGTGTCTCTCTATTCTAAAAAAAAGTAACTACCGCTGTCACCGCCGCCGCCGGTTTTGATTTTTTTGTGACCGGAGGCATTTCTTCGTTAATATTAACAAAAATAATGCATACAAAAATATGAAAATCGGTGGTTTTATACAGAAATGTTTGATAAACACGCTGATGCAGACAGTTTTCAAATCGAAGAATTATTTTAAGAGTTATTTAATGCTAAAGTTGGACAAAATCGTTCCACTAAAAAAGTTTTATAGCAGCAAAAACTATACATGGCAGTGTAATCATTTTTAGATCATTTTATGCGTTAGAATTTGCCGGAGTGCAGATTGCATTAATTTTTTTTATTTTGACTCATTTTTTCAGGTTTTATTTCTATTTTAAATTCAAATTTTCAGCATTTCTAGAGATATTTTTTACAGATTTCAGAAAATTGTACTAATTTAAACTGTTGCCAGCTGTATAAAAAGCGTAAGCAATAATGTTTGCTTCAAATTAAAAATTTATTTACACGTGACTATAATAAACAGGAAAAAAAAACTTTCAAATTAGAATTAAATAATTACGTATAAGAAGCAAGAACTTATTAAAAATTACGTCATAAAAAGTATACACGTGAATTTTAAAAGAGAAAGGATATTGTAAAATAATAAATTCATTAACATGCGTTAGAAGTCTTAGGAGAAATTACGTCATATTTACATCACATTATAGTTATTACATAAAATGAACACAAAATAATATTGCAAAAAAGTTTAAATTTAGAAATTGCGCTAGACATTTATTTGATATTTTGAGAATTAATTTAAAATGTCTCATTTAAAAGAACTTTCTTTTCGCTTTGTTAAAAAATACCAGGAGACAAAGACTCTCTTTACTTGATTCCTTTTATATTAGCTTATTTTGAAATGTTGTTACACGTGTATACGTCATCAAGTTATTTTTATTTCGATGTTTTATTTGTGTTTTTATTAATGTTGTACGAATTTATTTGTTCTTTCGTTATTTAAAATAAAAATTATACCAGTTTGTATAATTTGGCGAGTGGTTTGGCGATTTATATAATTTGGCGAAATTGGTCGACAGGGTAATCAAGTAGTACCGCAGCGGATTTGGCGTTAAAATTCCCCAATCAAAGAGAAATGAATAGAAATTCGTTTATAGGGAGATCGCCACTGTTTTTTAAATTATAATTCAATCTTTCGAAATCTTTTTAAAGCCGATCAAATTAGTGTGCATTTAGAGTCTGCGGAATCTGGACGGGGGTTGGCGAGCGTAACTCGTAGGGGGCCGAGCCCCCTAGTTTATTTGAAAAAAAGAAAAGAAGAATTTACTAGTCATGAGGTTCTCTTACAAATGGATTTTAGTAAGAATTTTTCTTTTGTATTGCAGGACGAAGCACAAGGCCACTATCGGACACATGGATGCTGTACTTTACATACAGTTGTATTCTATGTAAAGGAAAATGGAAGCAGTTTAAAATGTAAAAAGCCTTTGTATGCTTTCAGATTATATGGACCATGATGTACCAATGGTTTATCAGACTCAAAAATTAATCATGCAGTATTTAAATAATAAGTATCCCTTAGTTACAAATGCAGAATAGTTTACTGATGGCTGTGCTGCCCAATATAAAAATTGCAAGACATTTTTGAACCTCTATGTTATCATGAACATGATTTTGGTGGAAAAGCGAAATGGAACTTTTTTGCTGCAAGTCATAGAAAACCTATTTGCGATGGGGTGGGAGGGACTGTGAAAAGACTTGTGATAAAAGCAAGTCTGCAAAGGCTGCTGCATAGTCAAATTACAAATGTGACTATGATGTATGAATATTGCAGACAAAACATTGGAGGTATAATATTTTTTATCATCACAGTGACATGTTAAAACTGCACATGTCTCAGCAGTTGCAACTTGCTACAACAATTCCTGGAACACATAGTATACATTATTTTGAATCTACAGGAAACTTATTAATAAGTGGAAAAAGAATAAGTACTGAGGAAAATTTTTCTGTTTTTTCATCTTTTGATAGAAATATTAAAGAGACTTCTGATATTCCATCTCTTAACAGTTATGTAGCATGTATATATGAATCGAATTGGTATATAGACTTAGTTTCAGCAGTCCACAAAAAAGAAGGGGATGTAACTGTTAAATTTATGCATCCACAATGGCCCATCACTTTCGTACTATTGGCCAGAAAATGACAGTTGTGTTGTGCCTTTCAATCACATCGTTTTGTGCATGTGACATCAATACTACAACTGGTAGAACAGATAAACTTAGTGATGCATCCAGTGCTTTAATAAGCACAAAGTGGGCAAAACATGAAATGAGAAAGAAATAAGATTGAAAGATAAAGGGAACAAACAAATTTTAAATAAAACAATTTTGTAATTCTTCATCAATATTAAATCAGAATTAATTTTTTTTTTATTAATTATCTTTACTTTAAATTGTTATTGATGTAGATATATTTTTAATAGCATTTTTACTGTGTATGTGCTAAATGTTATTTTGTATAATTTTAATGTATGATAATGTTTACTTACTGTATTTTTTATTTAAGAGTTATAATTTTATCATATTTTGTATAATATACAAGTATGATTTTGCTATACAATGTGACTATTTTTAGAATTTTTTCTATCATTTCTTTTTTACTTATAATTTACTGAAACTTTACAATAGATTTCAATTTGTCATGAAAATACTTTCTATGTCTTGCAGGAATTCATTACTAGCATTTATATTTATTCCTGTGTGATTCCCCTTCTTTTCAGCCACTTTAAATATATATATATCTTTAAGTAAGATAAAACCTTATCAAACTTTTAGATTTAAAATATATGATATTTCTGGCAATAAAAGAAATATCAACATTATCTTGTGTTTTCCATTACTTTTGGAAGGTCAGTAAAATTGAAATTCTTCTTTAAACAAAATACCTGTGAACTGCCCATTAAATTTTTTTTATCAGGCATCATAGCACACTTTGAGCTGCCTATTTATGCAATTAGATGAAAATTGAAGGGGGAACAATGGGGGAAATCAGCCATTGAAGTTATACCTTTTTTTAATTAAAAAGATGACAAAAAGTCATTTTCTGACAGCATTCTAATGAAATCAACTGTACAAAAATATGTTTAAATGAAAGTTTACTTTATTCTGAACAAAACAAAAAAAATTTGAAAGTTCTAGCTTAAACCTGAAATGAGTTATAGACTTTTATGTTGTCATGTGTGCTATTCAAAATGGCGGCAAATCGGCCATCTTGGAAGATATTTAAAAGCTCATAGCACATAAACCGTTTGATCAATTTCAATATGATTGATATTTTTGGAATCAGCATTAAAAAGTCTACAAATTCACCAAATTTTATCAAAATTGAAAGTGGTGGGTGTCATTTTTAGAAAATTCTGGGTGGACATGGAATGACCCAGAAGCATTGTGTACCCTTTCCAAATCATTACAGCATGATGCTTTTGCCATCATCGCCCACCTCAACCCAATTGTCAGAAAATACTTGAGCGTAAGTTTCCTTCTGTGACAGTGTTGCACTTTTTATCTGACAGCCCAAGTACTCACAAGGAAGGTCTGCATACGGGCATACTCAGAAAAATCTGAAGAAATTACAGAATGTTCTTCTCATATGGATATATATGTTTATAAAAATATTTTTGGCAGAACCCCGATACAGCGTCTGTAAAAAAATAACGAAATTTTCGTTTATTTGGCGATTTGTCACCGGTTGGCAATGAAAAAAAATACACTTTTATGTAGGAAAAAACTTTTGATGTTCAATTTGTTTATATAAGTTTAACTTAAATAACTTTAGTTTTGTCATTTTTAATTTGTTTTAACTATAGTTTGTCATATATATTTATATGTATTTATAATAAAATTTAAATATCATATTTTACGATTTAAAACAAAATTTAAATTGTTTCAAACTCTAAAGTAAGGCACATAGAACACTGTCGATTTGATTTTGTTGCTATGGAAACGACTTCATCTTCGATATGGAAATGTATTATGGCAATCAAATGTCACCTGGCTCTAACTTAAAATAGATATTTGCAACTTGCAAAGCAAAGAAAATATTTTTACAGTGATAAATTAAATAACTACAGCGACAAACAACATATATATGTAATGTAAAAAATATATAATAACCTCTTTCATTGATTAAGTTTAAAATCATTAAAAACCATGCATTCTAATAAACAATTTTCAGATGTATTAAAATCGTTTGCTTTTGGCGAGGAAAAATCCTGCTCGCCAAATCCCTTGTCCTTTTTGTATTTTTGCGCCAAATATTCGAAAGTATTTTATTTTTTTAAAGAGTTTCTACTGAAATTCCGCCGTTAAATTTAACTGATATCTTATTACATACATGAGTAGTTTCACTAGTATTTTTTTCAACATATTCTGAAGTATTCCTGTAAGGAGACCTTCCTTGTCAGTACCGAAATAAAACAATTTGGTACTTTTCGGTTAGCCGGGCGCCAGTGTTACATACATATGGGAGAGTGGGGAGGAAGGGAGACTTTTTACAAAAATAAGAAAATCAACTTTGTTTGACACAAAAACAAAAATTTCGATATATAGAATACAAAATGAGACACTTTCTAATGTCCTTGAACAATATAGAAACATAATTCGCAGAAATAATTTCATAAAGAAATTGTAAATTTCAAAATGTGTCCCATACCTCCCCACTAACAGTCTAACAAAGATTGTAGGTTCATAATGTCTGTTCTACAATATCAAATTCCATTACCTTCATCACTTGAAGGAAAGTTCAGGATTGTCAGTCAGAGATGACATTAAAAAGTCATCAGTTTAATTTATTTACATTTTGAAGTAAATGAATATATTTATGATGTTATAATTAATATACTACCCTCGAAAAATATTTGCATGTTAGCAATTTGCATTCATCTTATTAAAAAGAAGGAATTAGACATCTCTCATTCCTCCCTCTACCTTCTTTTATCTTAAACTTCTTGTATAAACAAAAATGCTACTTTTAAGTATAGTTTAAATTAGGGATAATATACAGTATAATGTTCCATAAACCAGGAAACTATTACATCTACGCATAAACAAATCATTAATATACAAAAAAACATAAAAAGTATATGAAGCAAATTTACTTTTGATTCTTGAAAAAATCTTTTTCATTATACATTCGAAAGCTTATGCAGGTTCGCTACTCTTTTCAGCTGAAGCTTGGGGTGCCATTGCTTCATCTAATGTGTGATTGATGAAATGATTAGAATGATACATAAAGAGAAAACCCACTCTCCCCTACATATATATACAGGCAAAGTTCTTTAATCCGCACAAGTTGGGACCAAAGGTTGTGCAGATTATGGAATATTGCGGATTATGTCATTTTCTTATTTCTGGACACTATTTTAATTCCATATTCAGTATAACATGGAAAGAAAAATATGAAATATAATAATTAATTTAATATGCTATCTCAAAAAATGCATTTTTCAAATTTTTTTATTAAAAAATTGATATATTTACTTTTATATTTAAATTTTTTAAATATTTCTTTTAAAAAATCATTTTTGGATCAAGAATTTGTACATTTGTTTAATTGTTTACATTCATTAAACAATGCGAATTATAGAAAATTGCTGATTATAGATCCTTGACTGTATATACAAGTTTATGTACAGTAAAACCTCCCTAAAGAGACCACGTTCCGTTACTATGAAAACTGGTCACTCTCAGAGGTGGTCTCTTAATGGAGGTCATGTTTAAATCTAGATTTTAATTGCTGAAAAAAGGTAACAATTAATGTTACTAAAATTTATTTTTCACATTAGGAAAAAATATGAAAATTTAAGTATCAAAACAAAAGTTAATTACATAAGTTAATTACTGCAGAGTTTAAAAAATGAATACATTGACGTTTGCTTTGATTTTATCTTTTATAACTTTTATTCCCAAGTCCTTTCGAAGTTCTGTAAAAAAATGCAATTTTTTTTTTTTTTTTGGACGGGAACAAATAATGGCGATTTTAGTAATTTATCTATTTTTCTTTAGAGTTTCCAGACAGAATAGGGCAGGGGAGTTTATTAACTGTCATTCTTAATTTGTCATCAGAGTTAAATTCATTGCTTAAAAAGGCACAAAGGGGTTTAAACACTTAAAAGTTACTGGATTTAAAAAAAAATCTAAACTTAGTTTAGAAGTTTGATTAATAATGGAGTTATTTTTCTAATAAAACTTTCTTCAAGCGACCAGGAAAAAATGGAATTTGTTTCATTTTCTTCAAAGAAATGGGTCACGCATGGAAGGAGTTCAACTGGGATGGTCTCTGAATGGAGGTAAAATTAGTATTGAGCCTATGAGAATAAATTTCGTTCCATGAAGAAATGGTCGTTCAGGGAAGTTGTCGCTTAATGGAAGTGGTCGCGCAGGGAGATTTCACTGTATATGTATATACAGTCGAACCTCTATTTAACGAAGTCGCTAAATCCCGGAAAAAAGTTCGTTATATGGAAAATTCGTTAAATAGAGATTCACCTTTTAAAATGCTTTAAACTACCTAAAACAGATTTTAAAGGCATAAACACTAAATATTTTTACTAAAAGTAATTAATCACATTTTTTTTTAATAAATTATATTGATTTGTTTTATTTATTTTACCTACCAATATCCATCATCAATTCATTTTCTCTATGTGTTTAAATCTTTGAAATCTGCAAGGAAAACAAAACATTGTCCGGGAATACACTGTATTTTCTGTTTAAAGTAAATAGTTTTACATTAAAATTAAAGAATTTTAATGACATTATCGTATTTATTATTATTATAGCAAATAATTTTAAGCCTACATTAACATATGCGTCCTTAAATTTAATTTCTGAAAAACTCTGTTAATTTTGCCTGAGTTTTTTATTTAAAAAAGTGCTTTTTCTCATAATACTTCTCGCATCTTTGCAATGCACCAAAAACACCTTCATGCGTATTTTCTTCTAACTATAATTCACGTCGGATTATTTCAAATGATTTTAGCATTTCATCATACGAAGTTTTGTTAATTCCTGCCAGGGTTGCTGGCTGGCTTTTATTGAAAAAAGCCAGTTTTTATTTTTTAAAGTTGGTTTACAGTAAATTTGTTTTAAATTTGGATCAATTAATTTTTAACACACTTATAAATATTTTCTACTAAAAAAAAATAATAGATTTCTATTAAATTTTATCAAATAATTAAGTCTTTATAACTTCTAGAAGACAACTGTGAACGCATTATGTCTGAAAAAAAAATGTATATAAACATTGAAAAGGATATAAGTTAGGCTCCGAACTGGTGTTTTGAAATTCTATATTATATAGCAGAGATTCCCCCAGACAGTTTCAGGAGGGTGCTGCACCCTGCCTGCCCCTAGGTTTACAAAATAGCACCCTTCTTGCCCCTCATTTTAAAAATTAGCTCCCTTGTTGCCCCCACCTAAAAAAAATGCCTTTACTCCCTTGTTTATTAAAAAATTTACTTGCATAGTAAAAATTGACTCATTGCTGTCTTTAAATTAGTGTTCTGTCTATTAAATATTAAAAAGTAGTTTTAAAAATCAAAAGAATGCCTTTAAAAAAATCAAGAAATGCCCTTAAGAATCCAAAACATGCCCTTCGGAATCCAAAAGTGCCCTTTTCCCCACAAGTAGCACCCTGCCCTTTTTTAAACCTGGGGGAAACTCTGATATAGCTCCACATATACTACACATTTTAAAGATTATATTTAATTAAAACTGTTCTTAACTGCTCTGCTCAACAAGCGCAAAATGTTTTGACACATTTACAAATTCATTTTTTAACGGAAAGATGTAAAATTCGAAAGCCTAACCATGGAAGCGATTTGGAATCGAACTGTTTCCATTTTTTGATCCATCAATTATCTATTGAGTTATAAAGAGATTTTGATCACGTGACAAACATGTTTTTTCACCCTTTTCTGAGTGGTTTCTTCTTTTGTGTGGAAATTCGGTTAAAAACGCTCACTTTGACACTATTTTCTGAAAAATCTATAGCGTTTGCAAAAAAACCCAGAAAAAACAGTGCAATTACATAGTTTCTGAACAACAACATCTGCTAGTTTCATGCATTTCTGGACAAAAATAAATTAAAACTTATGTCAGAAAGTTGCCCTTTTGGGTTTAGCCTTAATGACAAAATGTAACACATCAAAATGGAAACGAGGAATTAGAAAAGCTGTTTTATTTGAGGAGAGTGGTACATAAGTGTATAAAAAATAGAGCATTTAAACAAGAAAAAAAATTTTTCTCAAAATAAAATTTTGAAAAGCTTGTTGCTATGCATATTCATGCACATGCTATTCATAATGTTTTTAATAGTGAGAAATTGTGGTGTTTTTATTAATATGACTATGTATAATTTTAAATGTTTGCTAGAAATAAAATAAGACTTGTATATTAATAGCTCTTAAAATTAAGTAATAAAACATATAACTAAGTAAAGTAACCATTGTCCTTTAATTTTATAAAGCAGTAAAAATGAAAAAATTGGCAGTTGGTATGGCCCTTTTAAAATTTAGCTGACATATTTGCAATTCTGAATACAAATCACTGGCAAAATCATCTAAGTTGTATTCCAGTATTAATGTCCTCATTATTGAGAAATTGGGTTACTTATTAAACTGTAAATCAATTAAGTGTCATTAAAACTAATTAAAAACACTTTAAAATGTGTAGTTTATAATTACAATGCTTTATTGTATAAAGGCCAATTTTGGCCAAAATAAGCCGGTTAAAACCAATAAAAGCCACCGGCCTGGCTTTTTTAAATTTTAGCCGGCTTTTTAGCAACCCTGATTCCTGCATAATGACCATTTCCATCACCATCATATTCGTCTTAATCGCAATTCATTGCTGTATTGTTTTTATTTTTCACACTGTCGAAAATATCCAATTCGGATAGTGTTTCCGAGGTCTCAGTTTCAGAATTAAGTGAAATAGAATCATCAATCAGCACATCATGGTTAATTTCTTCTTTTTTTCTCACTGTATCCACATTTTTAAAAGTTACTCTAAGGGATTATAGTCTTCGTCCTCCGTACTTACCGAATTCTCACTGCTGACAAAGAAGGCGCCTGGTAAAACCAGTTCAAGGCCATTGAACATCATAAAATGCGTTTAAAGAAAGAATAAGTTTGAAATATCCAGAAATATTTTGAGAAATGGGGAGAAAAAAAAATTTTGATCACAAGAAAAAGTTCGTTAAATAGAGAATGCACTTCGCTATTTGGAGGTTATTTTACGAAGAAATTCGCAAAATATTCTTAGTTCCAAGGAAAAGTTCATAAAATAGAGAAATTCGCAAAATAGAGGTTCGTTAAATAGAGGTTCGACTGTATATAAACATATATGTGTATGTATATATACAATATATGTATGTATATACAGGGCTATTACAAATGATGGACACGATTTTTAAAAAAATCATATTTTCGAAACTACTGCACATATTACAATAAGTGATACATGAATTTAAAGAGAAATATGCCAAGTTGTTTTCAGTTACAAATGTTCAATGTGTGACCCTCTTGTTACATGGCATACGTCCAATCTGTAATCGAGTTCGTTCCAAACATTTTGTAGCATCACTCTGTCAATGGTTCTGAATTCGACACGAATGCGTTCTTTTAGTTCTGACAGTGTCAAAGACATTACTTATGTACCACCAATGCCGTAAACAAAATGTTCAGAACTTAAAGAACGCATTTGTGATGCTTTCAAAACCATTGACAGAGTGATGCTACAAAATGTTTGGAACGAACTCGATTACAGATTGGACGTATGCCATGTAACAAGAGGGTCACACATCGAACATTTGTAACTGAAAAAAAAAAAAAACTTAGTATATTTCTCTTTAAATTCATGTATCGATTATTGTAATATGTGCAGTAGTTTCAAAAATATGATTTTTTAAAAATCGTGTCCACCATTTGTAATAGCCCTGTATAACACTGGCGCTCGACTAACCAAAAAGTACCAACAATTTTTTTCAATGATTTCATTTCATTTACCTCAGCTTTATCCGAACATTTCTGAAATAACATGGAATTATTCTGGCATAGCAAAAGGGCTCCAGATGGAATTGGGGCTGTGATAAACGGAACAGCAGACTGTCTTATTGCAGAAGTCAATGATGTATCAAACTTTGAAGACCTTCTTGATGTTGTTAAAAAAAATAAATTAAATATCACAATTTTAGAAATAGCAAAGAAGTCTATTGAGGAAGAATCAACCTTGTATAATAAGAACACTGCTCTACCTTTTAAAGGGACTATGAAGGTGCATAAGTTTTATGGTGCAAGTCCTCTAAGAACTTAATGTTTCGCAGCGCAATTTGTTTCTCTTACTCTGCAGTGGCAAAATGCAAGCACTATCACATTGGAGCTTTCCCAATCAAGATAAACTCTACAGGTACTATTTATTGCTATATTGCCTTTTAAAAATAAATATTTAATAATACTATTTTGTATTTTGTATGTTTCTTACTATAGTATTTATTCCTTTCAGAATCGCTGCCAAAATATCAAAAAAGAAATTGGGTTGCTGTGCAATATGACAATATTGGGTACTACTTAGTTATCCCATCAACCAAAAATCTATCACCACACTATAAGATTAAATGGCAATAATGGTTGATCGTAAATGTCACATTCACGTGACTTTAAGCAAGTTACATGTGTTTACGCCATCAAGTGATTTTTATTTCGACATTTTACTTGTATTTTTATTAATGTTGTGCTAATTTATTTGTTCTTTCGTTATTTAAAATAAAAATTATGTCAATTGTATAGTTTGGTGAAATTGGTCGACGGGATAACTAAGTAGTACCCAATATTGTTTATGCTGGAGAAATTGCGAACATTTTGGAAAATCAAGTAGAAGTATTAGTAATGCATCTAGTGGCCTTACATGCAACAAATGTTTACAAGTCGCCTGTGCCTGAAGACAGACATATTTATACAATATGTGAAATTTTAAAATGTATATCGCCACCAATACCACTGGGTGTTTATTTCCATTTCCAAGATTTGTAAACAGGAAGAAAATAAAAGCCTATTCAATAAAAACAAATTTTATTGCAACTTTTAAAAATTTCTTAATATACAGTAGTGCTCAAAAGTATTTTGACAACCTTATATTTGCTCTTATTTTATTTAATATAAAAATGTAAAAGAAAATATATTCCCTATAATTGAGAACACTATGACTGCAGTTATTCAAATGTATCAAGTTTCAACTTGTTTGTTTACATTCGGCGCCACCGAAAAAATATGAATCCTCCTTAGCTCAAAAGTATTTTGACAATTAGTTTGCATTTAATTGTTGAAGGTGTCAGTGGCGCTATAGCTTTGATTAGTGTTTATATCGACTTATTGTGATTATTTTTAAATGCCGAAATGTAAAAAATATTGAAGTGATTCTAGAAAAGCCACTGTAAATGCACTTAAGAAAGGTAGACTGCAAGCAGAATTAGCTCGTTCTTTTAATGGGTCTCGGCAGCTTGTTATTACATGGAATAAAGTTTTTAATAAACAGAAATACATCGAAAATAAGCCTCAAAGTGGCCATCCGAAAAAAACAACTTGCAATGTTGACTGTATTATAAAAATGATATCTACAAGTGATTGTCGTAAGTCCACTGTAATAATAAAAAATGAATTGAAAGAAAATTACGGCATGGAAATACATGTTTCATCAGTCAAATGACACCTAAACCTCTATGGTTTACATGGCAGAAGACCAGCAAAAACACGTTTGTTATCTACTAAGAATAGGAAGGCTAGAGTTGCATTTGTAAAACGGCATAACCCTTTCAGGGGCAAAGCAATTCCATTGCTAAAGTGTTGAAATTAATGATTGACACCGGAATTTTGGTTTAAAAAAATTCGGTTTATTATGTGTGTGAAATATAGCTTTTTCTTATTTACAAATAAATTTGTTTTCAAATTCCGGTGTCAGTCATTAAATTCAACACTTTAGCAATGGAATTGCTTTGCCCCTGAAAGGGTTATGCCGTTTTGCAAATGCGACTCTAGCCTTCCTATTCTTAGTAGATAACAAACGTGTTTTTGCTAGTCTTCTGCTATGTAAACCATAGAGGTTTAGGCGTCGTTTGAGTGATGAAACGTGCATGTCTATGCCGTAATTTTCTTTCAATTCATTTTTTACTATTACAGCAGAGTTACGACAATCACTTGTAGATACCATTTTTAGAATACAGTCAACATTGCAAGTTGTTTTTTTCGGATGGCCACTTTGAGGCTTATTTTCGGTGTATTTCTGTTTATTAAAAACTTTATTCTATGTGATAACAAGTTGACGAGACCTGTTAAAAGAACGAGCTAATTCTGCTTGCAATCTACCTTTCTTAAGTGCATTTACAGTGGCTTTTCTAGAATAACTTCAATATTTTTTACATTTCGGCATTTAAAAATAATCACAATAAGTCGATATAAACACTAATCGAAGCTATAGTGCCACTGATACCTTCAACAATTAAATGCAAACTAATTGTCAAAATACTTTTAAGCTAAGGAGGAGTCATATTTCTTCGGTGGTGCCGAATGTAAACAAACAAATTGAAACTTGACACATTTGAATAACTGCAGTGATAGTGTTCTCAATTATAGGGACTATATTTTCTTTTACATTTTTATATTAAATAAAATAAGAGAGAATATAAGATTGTCAAAATACTTTTGAGCACTACTGCATATATAATATATATATTCATAGACCTCACCTTTTTAATGATCAGTTTTAGCAGAAGCTCTGGTAACTGTTGTAATCTATAGTATAAAGAAATTTTAATATATTTAATTTAATTCAATAATAATTAAGATTACATAAAAATGACTAATAAGCTAAAAGGTGTTACTGACCACTGGCAGCTAAAAATTTCAATTTTCATGTTTATCACGGAACAAGTATATTAAATATATTAAAATTTCTTTATGTAGATGACAACAGTTACCAGAGCTTCTGCTAAAACTGATCATTAACACTAGAACGGCGGCAAGGGGTCATTTTGACCCTTTCCAAATGGATACATGTCGATTCGAACCAGAAAACTTTTTATAATGAAAGTTAAATATATGCTGCACAAAAATAACTTAAATAAACTAGAGAACAGGAATTCTGCTTTTTCAGAATTTAGTGTCGCCCCTGGCATTTCCATTACTTCATTTTCTTCTGGTGGACTGGTGGCTTCTATTATTATGAAACAGCCATTATAAATGAAG
This sequence comes from Maratus speciosus, assembly GCA_963932465.1. Lineage (NCBI taxonomy): Eukaryota > Metazoa > Arthropoda > Arachnida > Araneae > Salticidae > Maratus > Maratus speciosus. The sequence goes on from OZ010798.1 coordinate 136,265,283, forward strand.
TGTTAGGTGAAGATGAAAGAGCAGTCGTAAAAAGTTAGAACTCTGATTTTCTAGTCAGAATGGGGGAAAAAAATGGCCATTTTTTCCCCCCCATTCTGACCAGAAAATCAGAGTTCTAACTTTTTATGACTGCTCTTTCATCTTCATCTAACACTTCATTTATAATGGCTGTTTGATAATAATAGAAGCCACCAGTCCATTAGAAGAAAATAACTCGGTTAAGCAGGACTCTACTGCAGTACAAAACATATTTCAATTTTAAGACTTAAAGCACATGTTTTATTTTATGTAAAATGGCGTCATTTGCATCCGCTTAAGAATTCCACATTTACGATCTACTCTTAAACATCTACAGTAAAGTATGCATAGCACATCACTATTGCGAAATAATGCATAAATGCAGCAAAAAGATGCCATCATTCAAGAAAATCGACAAAAATATGGCTATATAATGATTCATAGATATTTAAAATTAAATATAGGTGAGGCTGTACATATTAAATACTTTATCTCTTTGTTAATCTCTAAAACAAAATAAAAACTGGCTTTCTATAAAAGTGCAAAACCTAATTAAACTACAATATTTGGATTTTAGAAAGATGTTTAACTGATTATTTTTATAAAGCTAATGTGCATACAAAACAGAATCCAGCAGTTAATTATTTTCTTTACTACTTATTTTCAAATGTTTACTTGCAAATGGTAATGTAAAGTAGGAAGATACATTGCGTTTCACCATTTTTAAATTCACGTGCTCACATCGAAGCTACAAATTTGCACTAAATTGAGTTGAAACTTCATTTTTGAACCTTGCTTTTAAACAAGGTGTGCAAGAAGCAAGGCTCAAAATGGAAAAATCTACAAACTGGAACAATATTTCAAAACTATTGTCGACTAATTTTTTTTTTTTTTTTTTTTTTTTTTTTTTTTTTTTTTTTGAAAGTACAGTAAAGTCCCGCTTAACCAAGTTTCGCATCTCCTTAGTGGGTGACAATTTGTGTAATTTCGGTTTATACGAGTTTTTTCCTTATCCGAGGTGAGCTTGGTCCCTATTAACTATTAACTTGGATAATCGGGACTTTACTGTATAGCAAATGTATATTCAACCGTAGAAAAACCAATTTAAAAAATGCATTCAAGATTTTAAATAATTAGAAAAAACATTACAGAGAGCATAGAAGCTATATTTATGAAACTGTAATAATATTTCTTAATAATTCCACGAACCGAAACAATATTTTCTATACTTTCACGAACCGGAACAATATTTGTCACAATTTCATGAACCGGAACATCATTCCGGTTTGCTCCGGTACATTTTGAGCCGTGGCAAGAAGTTTAGGGGTGTCATCTCTTAAAGTCAGTTTTATTAGTCATTGGTTAAAATGAAGTTGACTTATAGATAATTGGCAGGTATAAGGGAGTCTAAGACACATGTCACTGTCCGATCTTTTAATCGAAAACATGTGCTCTTGAAATGCACATGGCAGGGGAGAAACTTATGCTTAAGTATGAATGAGAGCGTTTCAGGGGTGATTGTGCTCCAAATTTTTCAGAAATCAGTCATCAGTCCAAAAATTCGGACAAAACATTTGTCGCAAATCGACAAATGGTGAACGAAAAAAATCAATTTCATCAAAGGATCTTGAAAAAAAAAATGCAAATTTCATCAAAAGATCTTGGGGAAAAAATGCAAATTTCATCAAAGGATTGCGAAAAAAAAATGCTAATTTCGTTAAAGGATCGCTGAAAAAAATGCAAATTTCGTTAGAAGATCGCTGAAAAAAAAAAATACAAATTTCGCCAAAGGATCGCAGAAAGAAACGTAAATTTCATCAAATACTCGATATAAAAACGTGAATTTTGATAAATGATCTCGGGGGAAAAAATGCAAACTTTGCTAAATGATCTCGAAAAAAAAAACACATTTTGTCAAAGTGCCACAGAAAACACTAACAATTAGCTCCGAGGGAAATTCTCTCCCTCCCCCTCTTCTTTAACCTTTCAGAAAATTTTCTATGAATTTCAGAATTTTCTTTTTTAAGTGAAAGAAAGGTAGGTATCAAAATTGACATCTAGGCATAATTTTGTGGTCATGAAATGCAATAATTCAGTTGAAGTTGACGACTAATGACTGCTAATTTCTAACTAGTACATCTCCCCAGAATATAGTTATTAATGTATTAATTTTATTTTGTGGGAATTCGAACACCCATGTATTTTTGGTATAACAATGTCATATTACTGAAAATAAAGAATAGTATCTCTGTTTCAGTTCTTTTAAAATCCTTCAAATGCATTGTTCAAAAAAGCAGAAAGATAATACGTTAAATCACATGCTACAGTCAAAAGTACAGAATATAAAAGGCAATCACTATGTAGAAAAAAAGAATAAGGGTTTTTGTAATTACAGTACAGTCTCAAAAATCCATACTTCTAAAATCCGCAATCTTCTGAAATCCACATGCATTTCAAAATGTAAACGAGGAAATTAGCAATTAAGAAGTATTCTTTGTAATCTGTATTCCAAATAACAGTGAACGAAAATAAAATAATTTTTAATGTAAATTTATGGGAAAATACAGCTCATTTTCAAAATATTAGAATAATTGAGAAAAACTATTAAGAAAACATTATTTTTCATTTATTTATTTTTGATACTAAGTAAATGCAATTAAATCTCTTATAAATTAAATCTGGAATGTTTAGATAAGATTTTAACTTTTACAAAATATAAAATACAGTACAATAAATTAGGTATACAGCTTTCTGAAACACATAGAAATATTAGAATAAAATTTAGATTGGTTCAAAATATTAGAATATTTTATTTTACGCAACAGTATTACCTTATGAATGTGAAGTAAATTGTTTTTAATATTTTGTAGCATCTCCTTTAGCTTTCATAACAGCGTACAATTAATCTTGCATACTATATACAAGGTGTTTACAAACATTTCTATCAATATTAGCTCAAATAGACTTTATATGTGCCATTAACTCAGTTTTAGTTGAAGGAGGATTTTCTTGGAATTTTTTCTCCTTTATACAGCATACATTTTCGATGGGATTAAGGTCTGGTGAGTTATGGTGGCCAAGGAAGTACCTTAATGTTACATTGGTGGAACCAATTCTTAGTTGACACCGAGGTATGCGGTGACGCTATTTAAGATGAAATCATCTTCAACTAAATCTTCTGATGATGGAATCATGTAATATTCCAAAATTTCTTCATATATCTGAGAGTCAACCTTTTTGGTAGACGATGCATAACTTTCCAGGTCCTTCTGCACTCATGCAGCCCCAAACCATGACACTAGCAGCAAATTTTTTGGAAAGTTTAAGGCATTCTTTATCAAATGCTTCTTGCTTCATTCTTCAAACTCGAATACCTTGATTACCATATGAAACACAAAACATACTTTCGTCACTAAATAATGTATTTTTCCAATTTTCTTCGCTCCATAAACATCTTGATTTACACCAATTCAATCTTATACGCTTTTGTTTTGCAGTCATGAGATGTTTTGTTTTGAGTACGCTACACGAGATTTAAACTTAAATTTATGGAGACGTCTTAACGTTGTCAATGTAGATACTTCATCTCCTTCTTTTCATTTTCGGTGCAAGAATCGCTCACTTTTAAAACAGTTTTTCTTAACTATACGCTTCAGTTTCTTGTCATCTCTAGCAGATGTTTTTGGTTTTCAGCCACCATTTCAGTGATTATTTTGAAATTTTCCACTTTTTTAATATTGTGTTAGTATTTTACTAATGCTTGATTGCGAACAATGTAAATAATTCACTATATAACAATGACTTTTGCCGTGCCGATACAAATCAACCATACGAAATTTAATAGATTCAAGAATATCACTCGCACGGCACATTTTAAGATGCAAAAAAGCAAACAAACTACAAAAAGAATACTGATTTTAAATAAAATCGTCTAAATTTAATCAATGATGTCACCAGTTATGAATTGGTGATAATTAAAGGAGATTACTGTGAAATATTCTAATATTTTGAACCGCTTAAATAAATATTCTAATATTTTGACTTTTCAAAATATTTTTTTTTAATCTTTTCAAAAATGGATATTAATTTTAAGATAATAAATAAGTTTAATCAACAATGAGCTCTTAATAAAAATATCGTATGCATATTTGCATTAAAAGACATTAAATTACCAAATGATATTTTCAATTTGTAAGAAAAAAAGTAATTATTCAAATATTTTGAATTTGATCCGTACTTTACCACGTTAATGTTTGAGCGCAGTATGTTTAAGCCAGAAAGAAAATGTGTGAGAACCGCTAAGCCCGAAGATTTAGAGACAGCTTTGCTTATTTGATACAAACAAGCTAGATCTCAGAAGGCTGAAAAAGACAAAAAAATACATATATTTGATTTTTTTCCAATAAAACAATATTTTTTTTACTTTCTTTTTATCCTAATGGATGCAACCTACTAATAGTTTAACAGAAAATCAAAAATAAAATTTGATGACATCGAAAATATTTGTTTTGTTCTTTTTTTTTTTTATGAATCTTTTAACGTGAAATTCTTTTAACACGAAAAAAAATTCGGCCCCCTCAATTTCGTGTTAAATATATTTCACTGTATAATAATTTTAAAGGATGACTTGGGCAGTGAGAAATCTAAATTTTAAATTTAATTCAAATGGTTATTGAATTTTAAGAATCGTGAGAGTCAATTTAATCTGTTTACTTCACTTCTAAGGATTGATGTTGAAAATGTTGTTTAAAATTTATTGTTGCAGTTTATTGAAATTCACTGTTAATTTTATATTGGAATAAAAATATTATGTAATTTTAAAATTTCTGAAATGATGTATCTGTCAACCAATTTCCTAAAGTATAATGTGAATGAGGTGTATTTTTATCTATGTCCGGTAGTGCACTTTTGTACAATTCCATTTCTATTTTCAATTTAACAGAATAATAATAGTACTGAATGGTAAACATTAACAGAGCAGCAAGTACAATCAGTTTTTAAAATAACTACAGTTTAGCAAATTTTGTTATACTTGGTTGATGAAAAATATTGTAAAGATTTTTTTTTTTTCAAAAAAGAAAGTAAATTAAACTATAAACAGTCATAATCATAAGGACACAGTTCTTTTATATTCATATACCTACAATTTTAATAAGTTCAGGGTTGCAAAAAAGCCGGCTAAAATTAAAAAAAGCCACGCCAGTGGCTTTTATTGGTTTTAACCGGCTTTTTTTGGCCAAAATTGGCTTTTATACAGTGAAGCATTTTAATTATAAATGACATATTTTTATTTGCTTTTTAATTAGTTTTAAAGATATTTAATTGAGGTAGAAATCAATATAACCCAATTTATCAATGGGCGATTCCATAGAGAGTGTCACACACGTAACGCAGGCTTTAATTTGCATTTATTCAATTATTTATTAAATTTTAATGTTAATTCTGCTTTTAGGTGATATGGTAAATAAGTTATTAGCATATTTTTAAATTTAAATGTGTGACAGTAAAACTCACAGAAGTATATCACTTAATTTCATTACTCAAAATGTGCTTTTTTTCTACTTAAAAAAAAAGCACATTTTGAGTATGAAATTAAATGATATATTTCTGTGAGTTTTACTTACACCATTTAAACTAAAAAATATGTTAATAACTTATTTACCATATCACCTAAAATCAGAATTAACATTAAAATATAATAAATAATTGAATAAATGCAAATTAAAGCCTGCATTACGTGTGTGACTCTCTGCATGGAATCGCCCCAATAATGAAGACATTGATATTGGAATAAAAGGTCATACCAATTGTTTTCTCTGGTTTACACTGACCTTAACACTTTTTTTTTTTTTTACTGCTTTATATAATTAAAAAGGACAATGGTTGCTTAGTTATATATTTCATTAACCAATTTAAGGGATATTAATAATACAAGTCTTATTTTATTTCTCATAAACATTTATTTAAAATCACACAGTCATTTAATAAAAACATCATTTCTCTCTATTAAAACTGTATTATGAATAACATATGCATTAATTTCTGCATGAATATGCACTATTTTAAATAGCAACTAGCTTTTCAAAATACTAATTCCACAAGTTTTATTTAGAGAATTTTTTTTTAAATTGTTCTCTTTATTTTATGCACTTCCATGTACTAAAATTTCCTCAAATGTTATATCCTTCATAATTTCTCTTTCAGCAATGTTCATCCTATGATTTTAATCTGTCCGTATGGACATATCTGGAATAAGCTACATAAGAGCTTAGTTGCAGAAAAACTTTTTACATATATCAGTTTTATAAGTTATCAGAATATCAATAGCTAATTACTGGGTGTTCTCAAGTATTATATAAAATAATTTCAGTTATTAAATACATATAAGCTATTTAGTTTTAATCAATTTTAAAAGTAAATATCAGTGTACGTAAGAATGTTTCTATTTTAATGTGTGACATTTTCTTATTCTTTCATATAATCTTTAAAATGTGTGGTATGTGTAGAGCTATAATAAATAATTCCAAACCAATGTTTTAGAGTCTAATTTAATGTATTCTTCTGAATATATATATATTTTTTTTCAAACATAATGCCTTCACAGTTGTATTCTAGCAGTTTAATAGAAGTTTATATTTTTTTTAGTAGAAAATGTGGTACTTTTTGGTTAGCCAGGCACCAGTGTTATATATACATATATATGCATACATACAAGTATGTATATATACTTATATATATACATATATATATATATATATATATATATATATATGGGTGTATATATACAATATATGTATATATATATATAGATGTGTATATATACATATATGTATGCATATATAATACTGGTCCCTGGCTAAATGAAAAGTACCAAAAATATTTATAAGTGTATTAAAAATAAATTAATCCAAATTTTATATGAATTATCTATAAACCACCTTATCGAAAAATAAAAGCCGGCTTTTCTTAAGTGGTTAAAACCAAAAAACGCTGGCCGGATTCTTTTGGCCTGGCTAAAAGCCGGCAACCCTGATAAGTATAGCCACATTTATTTTGGATAAACTCATCCAGTGGCATATCTAGACTTATCATTTCAGAGGGGGCTGAGATACAGTAAAAGTTTTTAAGATGGAATCACAAGGAACCAGAAAATTTCCACTTTAAACAGATTTTTGTCATAGCAGGTGATGCATATATTATACAATCAAACCTCCTAAGATGAAATCATATGGAACTAGGACAATTTTCCTTTAAGGCTGGTTTTCATCTTGCCAAGTATAATTCCATTGTTATACTATATTTTTAAAATGGAATATTGAAAACTATCTGCTAAGTGATATCTCAATTAATAGTAAATAAAACCCAAGTAAACAGCAAATTTAAAATTACGTAAGAAAGTTCTCACCCTAGTGCATTTGAGAAAAAAAAAAAATTTCAAGGTTTTGCAGTTTATACTAAGAAGATATCTCAATCTACGCATAGCTTTGGATCACACGCTTTCAAAGTGATAAAAATGAATACTGCACTTTGTATCACTGCGTATCATGTTTTATACAATAAAATGTGTGTAAAGAGATCCTGTGTATAACAGAAACTTTGCTGAAATGGAAACTTTTATTGCCTCTGTGAAAGAACGCACTTTCTATGATAATTTATAACACACTTTATTAATGTGTCTAAAAGGGAATATTTTTTTGGTTCCATTTGAATTTCATCTTAGCAGTTTTCATTAGATTTTGCTAAACTTTCATAATTAAACTTGATTTTTCTATAAATTTCAGAGGGGGCTGCAGCCCTATCAGCTCACCCCTAGTAGTCCAAGAGCCGAGAGCACAAAAACCTATGTTATCAAGCTAAGCACAAGAAAAAAATCTTTATTTTATGGAAGAGTAGAAGTAAGGGAATCTAATGATCCATGTCTGCTGGAAGTGAAGTGGTGCAGAAGCCCAAAATTAATACCACAAATGGTTGACTCGTAGATTTATCATTGTGTTTGTCCTACAACTATCGTCCATGTTTTCATACCTTTGTGTGTTAGGTCAAACACAATGATAACACTATGAGTCAACCATTGGTGGTATTAATTTTGTACTTATGCATCACTTCACTTCCAGCAGACATGGATCATTAGATTCCCCTACCTCTACTCTCCCATAAAATAAAGGTTTCTTTCTTGTGCTTGATAACGTAGGTTTTTGTGCTGTCAGCTCTTGGACTATAGAATACACCACTGAACTCATCTATGTTAGAATTCAGCTTGCTTTAAACAAGAACAATGAGTGGGATCGAAATATAGGTGAACTGGCCAGTATGCCTAATTTTTTTTTACTGCCTATTTTTTTAAGCACTGGCAAGTAAAACGTTTACAAATACTTGATAAAAAAATTTGCTTTTTGTAACTAGTAAGATCATAATTTAGTAATAACCTTTATTTACCCTTTGATAAGATTACATTTGATGGAAAAAACTGGCTTTCCATTGAATATAGAAATATATACTAAGTAATTATTGCAGCCAAATTATAAGTGATAAATTATATTTAAAGGTATGCTGATGCATATATTAACATACAAGATGGGACATTTCCATAGAGCGTAATGGTAATGCGATTGTGATCGCAACACCTTTAGTGACAATAGGGAAGAAACTCCCCATCTCTATAATAATAGCCTAAGTCATGTGACTGTCGTCAATAGTTCCGGGCTGACCGCTTCACCTTTTTATATGCCAAACAGCCAATTTGGTAATTTAATGTTAGCCAGATGCAGGTGATAAATCGCCAAGTATTGTTCCATCGCCATCATATCACCGGTATTATAATAGTCCATCTCATGCGACCATCATAAACAATTTTTCGTGAGGTAAATTAAAACAAAGCTTTGATGTTGAAATTAAATGTCATAGTTTTTGGTATTATTTATTACTTTTCTTCTTCTTCTTCTTTTTTTTTTTTTCTTTTAAGAAATGAGAAAATTGAGGGTCATAAATTTTAAGTATTTCAGTTTTAAATTAAAGTTATGCATTTTAAATAAAATGACTGAAAGTATTATATTTTTAATGAAATTAATGAAATAAGAAAAAATACGACGGGTACAATGTTTGGTGATTTGTCACCTGCACTCGGCTAACATAAAAATACCGAGTTCATGATTTCTGTATCAATGTTCCGATTTGAGCAAGTACATTCAATTATGAATAAAAGTAACATGATACAATGCTTAGCATAGATTTAAAGGAGACCAAACTGGTCGCCAAGAGCGGCTAGTCCTTGTAAGATTTTTATCATTGAGCATCTACATTATTGTGATCTTTCCTTTTTTAATGTTTCATGTTTATGTTTTCAATAGAATCTTACACCGATACATGCACATAGAATCGATATTCTATTTTATATATCTAATATTTATTCTATGTTCATGCACGGGTATATGCAATTTTTTTTTTTTTTTTTTTTTTTTTTACATGATGAGTGAATGATATAAGTGCAACGAAAAACAGTGTAAAAATTTCGTCTTGAATGCTATATATGAAGTAAATATGAAATAATTGGATTTAAAGCTACATAAAGTAATGGTGTAATATAAAAATACATGAAGTACTGCACTCTACAAATCCCAGAAAATTTCATAAATATTCCCATTCGGTAGGAAAATTTTTATAGCCAATGTTTTATTAATTTATGAAGTTTAATGCATTAAACAATTGTTACAATAATCTTTTAAAATTTATGCATTTTCACTTTTTTACAGATAAAATAAAAATATTGTTTTTAATGTAAACAACATACAGTCAATTCAATAATATTTATAATATTAACATATAAGAAATAATAATAAAATTACAGATGGGGTAAAATTCATTTCGAGAAATTTTTAGAATTATATCAATCTAACAATTAAAAATAAATAGAGGTACTGACATTACACTCAATAAAGTTTTATTCGATATGAATAAATTAACACAATACCTGAATTTGATTTTTTACAATTTAATCTCATAAACTTACATATTTACGTTATTAACAGAATTTTCTAAGGGTTTTCTTTTATATTATTACTCTAATTATCATTTTGTAAGTTAAAGGTGACCAATACAAATATAGTAAAAAAAAAAAAAAAAAAAAAGCAGCTAAATAAATAAAGCAAGCATGAATAGAATATCATCTGACACCTGCTTCGTTTTAGGAAAGAATAGATATTCAAAGCATAGAATGTAAACATATTTCTTCAACATCTAGGTAAATTTCGGAGGCTTGTTATTTCTTCCCCCTTTTCGGTAGTGACGCTAGTACTGTTGGCATTACAGATTTTGCCGTAAATGTCCCATCTTGGTCCTTAATCTATGTGTTGATGTATTGTTTAAAACAGACAAGAAAATTTGATTTTTTAAACTAAAATACATTTTAATTAAAAAATTTCACATCTTGCATATACTTTATTTTTAGTTAAAACTTAGTAGAATCTATGAACAGGTGCAATAATGTGCTGCTGAATCTCAATGTATATATAAAGCAAGAGGTAATAACAAAAAAAATATATATATTCATTGAATCTCACGATCGGTGACTATTAAGTTTGGCCAGTGTTGTAAATGTAAGTTGATCACAAAATTTTCAGTATTACTCGCGGATTGGTGAGTGCTAATTTTGTCCTACAGCTGAAAACTGCTTTGGTCCAATGAGCATGTATTCAGGTATGAAAGAGTTCCTTAAAAGCAAATTTGGACATTTTCTGGGTTGATGCAAAAATGCTAAGAAAATTTTAGAAGCATATGGGGGCGGGGGGGGGGGGGGCTCTAGAAACCTTAATAATTAGACATTTTGTCAACTCAAATCCTTGGAGTTTGTTTCTGAATTGCTGTACTATCAAATCAAAGGCAGGCTTTTATTATAAGCATCTGAAAGTAATGTAAATTAAGTTGTTTAACTAGGGAAAGGAAGTTTCCATAAGATTTTTTTTTGGAATATAATATTTTATTATATTTATAAAACACTTCTGGGTAATTTCAGTGATGCATTTTTGGAAATGTATTACTGGAGTAAAGATCAATGTGGTGTGCATATATTTAGCATAGATTTTTTTTTTTTTTTTATTAAAGTAAAGTCTTAAACAGTCAAATCATTCAAGATAATACATTTATTTTCAAAAATTAATCTCTGTACTTCACATAAGTTCATCAGATACATTTGGATGGATTTATACTTTTAGCAAACTGTTTCCAACTTTCTTTTTTGAATTAATGAATTTATACATTTACTGTTATTTATTTTATTTTTATTTTTCAATACTTTCTAAGTTACAAAAAGAAAATAACAATCATATGTACAGTCAGCGGTAGAATTGATAAAAAAAAAGTCACTGGTCCCAAGGACCAGTAAACATCAGAGTTTACTGGTCCGCAGACATCATCACTGGCCCGCTACATAAAATTCCATGAAGTACCTTTAACCCTTTGAGTGACACCTCTCCCCTCCTCCTCCTAGAACATAAACCAAACTTCCTTTTGTTACCCAAAATTTACAGCATAATAAAATGTAAAAATATAATTTGCCAAAAATTAAATAAACAGTACATAAACAAAAACTATAAAAGGTACTTTTCGGTTAGTCAGGCGCCAGTGTTATATATACACATATATATACACACATACATATATGTATATGTGACATATACGTATGTATATATGTGTATATATATATGTGTGTATATATGTATATGTATACATATATATACATATGTATGTATATATATATATGTGTGTGTATGGTGTATATATATGTATGTACATATAACACTGGCGCCCAGCTAACCAAAAAGTACCCTATAAAATTATTAATTATGTATTTTATTTCCAATTATTTATTTCAACTAAGTTTTAATGAAATTTTTTATTTATTTTTTTAAATAAAATAAAATTCTGTGATTTGTGTTTGGTTGCGGTTTTCTCAGGGATGGGTAAATTTACATTTACCTGTCAGAGAGGGAAAAAAATTACTGGTCCTGCAGACAACTAAATTTTTTAAATTAGTGGTCCGATTGAATTTTTTTAGTGGTCTTGGACCAGCGGACCACCAAGGATTTTGAACGCTGACAGTTATAATTCATTTTATTGTATGAATAACTGTTAAAATGTGTCTAAATTATATGAGTTTGGCCTTATTGTATACATGGAAAAAAATTTCCACCCTTTTTCCCGCTTTCATGCCTGATTAAATGCCGCATGCTCTCCAGATATTTCATGTCTTTTACTGAATGAATAGTTCTTTAAAATTTTTCAGTATAATACTTAGAATTTTCAGGTGAGTAGCTTTGCAACTTTGCATGGATATTTCTTTTTCATTCATTGTTGTGTTTTGTATTTATAAATTGGAAATTTTGGGAGTTGACTGCATATAAAAGTTTGGAGGTGATTATCCCGTCAACCAATTTCACCAAATTACACAAATCACCAAACTATTCGCCAAATTATAGAAAGAGAAGAATGTTGTCATTCTAAAATTTTAAGATAGGAAAATTAATGAATTTAAATTTAAAATATCACTAAAGAATAGGGTTACTTTAATGATGACGTTCACTTATGGCATACCGACATACCAAATATAAAAATTTAATTTATTTAGATGATTTCGCACGAAAGAATACTAATAGTTTAATATTTAAATGAAAAATTATTAAATTAAACCATAAATAAACAGATATTTTTAAGATATTGTATTTGTGAATAAAATGTATTTTAAATGTAAAAATCGAATTTATTTAAGGACAAAATAAATATCAGTGATAACAAAAAATTATAAGGAACCTAATATTCTTTATTTAGTCAAAAAACATAGACGGATATAACTATAAAATGTGTGTAAACATTAGATATAGGCTTAAAGCAACAAAAAAAATTGCAGTAATTTTAAATAACGAAAGAACAAATAAATTAGTAAAACATTATAAAAAATACAAATTAAATGTCAAATTAAAAAGTCTTGATGACGTAACAAACTCATGTAACATGTTTAATGTCAAGAGAATTTACAATTAAAAAAAAAAATTATCATCCATTATTGGCATTTAATCTTACAGTTTGGTGACAGTTTTTTGATAGATGGGATAATCAAGTAGTACCGGGATGTGTGTTTTATATGTGCTCATTATACAAATAAAGTAACTGTAACAACACTTTCATCACAACTGTTTTATTTATGCAAAATAACACAGATGTGTGCACAAATAGATTTTTCTCCATTGTGCTTACTGACTGTACGCTAGGGTGGGTCGAAAAAACCGAAATATTTATAATCGAAACGTAATAGCACGGAAAAGTTGCCTTTTGTAAAAAAGATAAAATACGTAAAATATTACACCGATTGGTTAATATCTTTTACAGCCGCAAGGGGTCCAAATTTCGAAAAAATCGCAAAAAACATACTTTTAGCAATTTTTTTTTTAAATTATCCAAACATACTTGTTCAATTTCTAATAGAACGCAATAGCCACGCCAAGATATTAGTAATGTAACATTAACATTTCCTTTTTGTGACATCGTTGCTTTTACCGCCACAACAGGGCCAAAATTTCTAAAAAATGTTAAAAATTAAAGTTATTTCATTTTTTTAATTTTCATAACTTTTGTAATGTTTTCAGATTTTTTACATTTCTAATAGGCTGGGAAGGGCATTTTATGTTGTTAATTTCATGCACATTGTTAACCATGATCACTGTAATTCTATAAAAAAAAAAAATGCTCAATGATAGAAACACCTGCAGCTGCCTGCACGTAAAATTAATTTCTCGCTGCTAGAGGGCCACGTTTCACTTTGTTCAAGTTTTTTTTTTTTTTTTTTGTAATGTACTCCTTTTACTCTATACTTTGATGGCCCTAAAGATAGAAATATCTGCCAGGTTAAAGAGGTGGCAAAGTTTCATCTTTGTGAAGTCAAGGAGGAACATATCTCTTTGTACTAGAACCAGGTCTGAATTATTTTCGTCATTTGACCCCATCGTCTGGCAAGGCGACTTTTATATGCAATGGCATTATAGATTTTTTGAAGAAAAATGAAATCCCGACTGGAATAATAATTGCAGTTGAATTTCGCGGAACTGTCTTCAAAACAGAATGCAAAGGTGGTGTTATAGTAGGATTAGTTGAGAACAAATTAAAAAAAAAACACTTTATTGACTTCCTTGACCTCACTTCATAATGCTTCCACTGAGACATCTTTTCAAACAACTTGACGACAAAAAACAGGTTCTCTATCATATTGTGGCCCAATTGGTTGATCTCTTGCAATTTGCGAATTATTACCAATTGCAAAATTTAAGCCAATTTTATCTGATCACCTAGCTGTTGATAAAGATGATTTGTCAACTGACCAGAAGTATATGTCTCAAATATTGCAAGCTCTTTCAACACGCGTGTATACAATTGACCTTTTTTGCTGAGTCGCTGGACAAATATTTCAAGCAAGGTGGATCATTACTGCTATTCGAATTTTGAGACTCTACGTTGGAACAAAGAAACCCTCTTCTTAACTTGTCATACTCTTTGAGTACATCCTGAAAATGTACTGCATCAGTTGGTTCACAATTAAAATGAATCACTCATGTTTTCCAGAATTTGTGCACTATAGTTAGTAACTTATGTTACTTGACAGATAATCTACGAAAGATTATAGTTCCTGTATTTTCACGAAATGACTATTTCGCAAATCATACAAATAGCCTCTTTGGAATGATAGCATATGAAGAGGAGGACATCAGGGTCCCAGCCATGAAGAAAATTGCAAAAGCACGAAGTTCTGTGGACTAGAATAGTGCCATCCGTCACTTTATCATAGCACTTCAACACTAAAGCTTAAAATTGTATCGCTTTAGTCTACTGACAAAACTGAAAACTAACGGAACCGCCTGTTATGGTTTCTTTATCGACTAAAAACGCTGGTGAGTTTAAAATGTTCGAGTAAAGATACCAGCTATTATAACTTTCCTTGTCTCACTCAATCACTAGAAAGATGCGTGAAATTATTCATTGAAGCACTGATAAAGTTTGTTTACTAGAACAGAGGGAGCATCACATCTGATCAGTTTTGGCCTCTCGAAAAATAATGGCTTCATCTGAAAGCAAGTTATATTATAAAATTCATTTACATTAAATTCTTCTTCATTTTAAGTTTATTTAACCCGTTTCGGTTAAACATCTCTATATTTTAATTAATAAAATACTAAAACATTTTGCTCATTTTATATCATTTTTGTGGCATGAATTGGCTGTTATGAAGTAAAACATCAGTAGATGAAGCGATCGTCAAGAAAAATGAATGATTAACTTTATTTTCAAGTCTACTACAAATAGTTATAAAAAATTATGATATATTAATGATATAAAGTAAAATTATTTATTTCTAGACATATTATAGAAATTATAAAAATTTAGAAAAAAAATGAAAAATTGAAAATTTTGAAATTTTTACAAAAAATATGGTCTTTTTGCGGCAAATAAAGATATGATTTCATCATAATGCATATTTACCGGGACATTTCTCATATCTTCATGTAGCTATTGCGTTCTATTAAAAATTGTATTGGTATGTTTTGATAATTTAAAAAAAAGAGATAAAAAAACATGTTTTTTGCGATTTTTTGAAACTTTGGCCCCCTTGCGGCGGTAAAAGATATTAACCGATCGATGTAATATTTTAGAAATTTATTCTGTATTACAAAAGGCAACTTTTCCGCTCTATTACATTTTGATTATAAAAATTTCGGTTTTTTCGACCCACCCTACTGTACGCTTTCAAAATAAATGTTAGATCCGTCAAAAATAATTTCAGAAGTTTTCTATTATTTTTAAGTATTAATTTTCAGATAATTGATTTTTTTTTTTCTTTTCTTTTCAGATCTGGTTTAAAGTTAGGAAGTCAGTGTGGTCAAGCTATTACACTTTTATTTAGGAGTTATTTCAAAAATCTTCGTAAATTTGAGGTTAATTGACATAATTTCTGCATTATCAACTTGAATGAAAAATATTGTTTTAATAACACCACAAGTGAAGGTGAGTTATAATAATGTCAGATATTAATTTAATCATATAAAAAATTATGAAATCAGATAATTTAGTAAGGAATAAATGTTTTCTTCCAACATTTATGTTTTATGATTCCTACAAGAAATTTTGATAGTGAAACAAATTCCGTGAAAAAAATATTTAAAGTAGTCAGTTTATTGTTTTCAAAATATTAGCATTCATTAATGGATTTTGGGACTAATTTAATAAAATATTATAATGAATATTTTAAACACAGATTCTGTTGGTTCAGAAACCCGTATGAATCAGAAACAATTTACTTGTGACATATGCCAGAAAGAATTCTTAACAAAAGTTCATTATCAGGTTCATTCATTCATACATTTGTTCTCAGAACACCCTGATTGTCATGAGTGTCAAGAAGATTTTACTCACATCTTGAGTTTGGATAAACATTTGGAAATACACAAGCATGCTAAAAAGCACAGTAGTGAATCTTACACTACATCAACTGTACAGTGGGACACAGATGATGAAAATACTCCAATAAAAATCCAAGGAAATGGAAAATGTACTTCATATCATAGTAAAAGCAGTGGAAAATATGCCTTAGGAAATCATATTTCAAGTGATAGATTAGAAAATCTTTTCAGGTGTGACAGATGCAAAAAAGAATTTTCAGAAAAGCGTCATCTTGATGAGCATCTTCAAAAGCATTGCATCAAAAAAGAGTTTGATTCTGATGAATTTGAGGAATTGGAGTTTGTTACTTTTACTTCAGCAGATAATTTTCATGCTGCTGATGATGATGAATTTGTTCTTCCTGATTCTTTAGGTGTGATTGAAAATGTTTTCTCATCTGAAAACTCTCAAGTTTGTGAAAGTATGAAATCATTCCCAGCTAAAACACAAGATGGGCAAGATAAAAATACAAATCTATACTCTCAAAATCATGCAAAATCGAAGCAATTTATTTGTGAAGTATGCCAGGAAGTGTTTCAAAACAAGCATTCCTTAACTGTTCATTTTTTAACCCATTCAGATGAAAAAATGTTTTCGTGTAGCCTGTGTGAAAAAAAGTTTTCTTTAAAGTGTCTTTTAAATGCTCACATTCGAACTCATAATGTGAAGAAATTTTTTTGCGGTGTATGTCGGGAAGGTTTTCCTTCAAAAGAAAAACTGTGTAATCATGTTTATATCCACGCTCTTGTGGAATCTTTTTCTTGTGATGTTTGTGAGATGACGTTTCCAGAAAAATCCTTATTAGAGGAACATCATCGTAGTCATACTGCTGAAAAAGAATTCACGTGTGAAACATGCCAGAAGACATATTCTAGTAGGAGAGCATTACATAATCATAAACGTGTTCATTCTGGACCACCCCTTTTTGTGTGTGACGTTTGTCCAAAGAGATTTACTAGCTCGAGTCACTTACAGCGACATTATCTAACCCACACTGGAGAAAAACCATTTAAATGTGAGACTTGTGGAGAAAGTTTTAGTCAGAAAGTAAGCCTAACAGCTCACCAATTCCAACATACTGGTGAGACTCCTTATGTGTGTGAGGTTTGTTCAAAAAGTTTTATTAGTGCACCCCATTTACGTCGGCATTATCTAATGCACACTGGAGAAAAACCATATGAATGTGAAACTTGTGGAGCAAGTTTTAATCAGAAAGTAAGCTTAACTGCTCACCAATTTCAACATACTGGTGAGACTCCACATGTGTGTGAGATATGTAATAAAGGCTTTGCAAAAAAATTTCAATTAATCGATCATCTGCGTTCACATTCTGGAGAGAAACCATTTATATGCAAGTCATGTGGAAAAAAATTTACATCCAAATCTGCTTTGAAAGTTCATTCTTATGTTCATGAAGAACAGACGGCATATAATTGTGAGGTGTGCCAGAAAGGTTTTGCCAAGAGGAGTATGTTAACTAAGCATCTCCGCACGCACACTGGTGAAAAACCATTTGCATGTGATTTGTGCAACCGAAAGTTCGCTCAAAAACCTCATTTGAAAATGCATTTACAACAGGTCCATAAAGAAGAATTGGTATTGTTATTATGAATAGTGCACATTAATGTTATTAAACAAACATTTTTTAATTTTCTGTATTTCAACTGGAGTTATAAAATAAATATTATCATTACAACTGAATTATAAATTCGTGAAAATTTTATCTTCTAAAGCATTTTTCATGAATTGTTTAAACTACATTAGAAGATTTACATAATCATTTAAGAAATTTTAGGATTGAAGGATTAATTAAATTTGAATTTATAGGGATTTTATGCAATATTTAGAACCCCACTCAAATCTTTTATTTTAAATATTTTTCTTAGTATTTTGTAGAATTAGGAAATGTACAAATATAATGTTCTTACAATAGAAATATTTCCAAATTGAAAAATTCCCCTCCCAACTCCAAGAAAGCTGAAAAGATGCAAAGGCAAAAAAAATCATCCTTTAAAAAATATTTTTGTTTTGTGTTACCAAAAATGCTTTTGGAACAAGATAAAGTAATGTAACTAATAATTCTAAATTGTATTACAACTAATCAATGTATTAAATGAATTTTATAACAAGTTATTTTAATGGTACTAATAAGTACTGTCAGTAGATAAAAGGTTAATAGCGTGAGTACTCCTCAGGAGAACCTGGCCATAAGGAAAAGCTCGGGGGGAAATTTTAGTTATAAAATCTAAAGAAAAACATCACATTAATTTTAATACAATTATTCTAATTGGAAAATAAATCAAAACAAGTTCTAATTCTCCAACTGAGTGACCCAGCAGCAGAATTTTTTTCTGCAGTCTGCAACACAAGTAGAAACTTTAAAAACAGTCTGCAGAACTTAAAGACAAACGCCCTCTTTCTACCCCCCCCCCCCTCAGTATTTGTGAATAACATAAAAGGAAAGTGTACTTTTTAAAATAATTTACCTTTGTCCTAAAAAATTTTAACACCACTATCTGAAAAATCTTTCATAAAATTTGTCAAAATTTCTGTGCTGTTAGAAAACAGAATAACAGTAAAAATAACATATAAACACCAATTTCTAAAATTTTTGAAAAGATTGATACGTGATAATATCAAAAATTATATATAGAATGAAATATATATAGATGTGATAATACAGGGATGAAAGTGCACTAAAGCCACTTTGAAGCAGCAAAAATCTAATTTTGTAGCAGTAAAATCCGTTTTTGTATTAGCAAAAATCTAATTTTTTATCAATAAAAGCTGTTATTGGAGCAGATTGAAATTCTTAGAAAATCAAATTTTGTAATTTATGCAAATACTATAAGTAATTCTAATGCAATGTTTTATTTAGCAATCTTAGCTAGTAGTGCAATTCAAAATTTAGCATGCTTTCACTCAAAACATGGCTAACTAATATTTAACCTGCCACTCAGCTGTAAAAAAATCTCGTTAAAAAATCAATGTTGCAGCAAATTTTTCCGCGATTCTTTGACGGAATTCACCTTTTTCCTTCGATCCTTTGACGAAATGCGCGTTTTTTCGTGATCTTTCCACGATGTTCGCGTTTTTTTCGCGACCTTTCAACGATGTCCGCCTTTTTTTTAAAATCGCGATCTTTTGACGATGTTCGCGTTTTTTTCGCGATCTTTCAACGATGTTCGCGTTTTTTCGTGATCTTTTGACGATGTTCCCGTTTTTTTCGAGATCTTTCGACGATGTTCACTTTTTTCGCGATCTTTCGACGATGTTCGTGTTTTTCGCGATCTTTCGACGATATTTGCATTTTTTCGCGATCTTTCGTTGATGTCCGTTTTTTTTCGCGATCTTTCGACGATGTTCGCGATCTTTTGTCGAAATTCGCCTTTTTTCCGCCGATCCTTTAAAAATAATTCGCGTTTTCTCCGCGATCTTTTGAAGATATACGTGTTTATTCGCGATCTTTTGGCGAAATCCGCGTTTTTAGCGATCTTTGCTCGAAATTCGCGTTTCTTCCTCGATCATTTGTCAAAATTGATGTTTTATCCCGGTCATTTGACGAAACTCGCGTTTTCTCGCCATCCTTTGTGAAAAGTTGCTATTTTTTCGCAGCCTTTTCACGAAAATCGCTTTTTTTTCGATCCTGTGACGAAATGTTTGCCATCTTTTGACGAAATTCGCCTATTTTCCACGATCTTTTGACGAAAATCTCTTATTTAGCGATCCTTTGATAAAATCCGCGTTCTTTTCGCGATCCTTTGACGAAATTTGTGTTTTTCCGCGATCCTTTGGTGAAATTTGCGTTTTTCTGCAATCCTTTGACGAAAGTTGCTATTTTTCCGTAGCCCTTTCACGAAGTTCGTGTTTTTTTCCGCGATCATTTGACGGAAGCCGCATTTTTCCGCAATCATTTGACGGAAGCCGCATTTTTCCGTCAGCCTTTGACGAAAGTTGGTATTTTTCCGCAGTCTTTTGACGAAATTTCGTTTTTTCTTCGCGATCTTTAGACGAAATTCACTTTTTTTTCGCGATCCTTTGACGAAATTGGCTATTTTAACTGCAAACGATTGACGAAATTGTTTTTTCGGTGAGCATTTGTCGAAATTCGTGATATCTACGTCCGAATTTTCGGATGACCTATTTTTTTTTAATTTCTAAAAAAATCACCCCTACGAGGATTGACTCATTTAATAATGGGCGTTTCACGATCGCGTGTCTCGAGTTTTCTCCGTGATTCCTTTATATTTTAAAGGAAATCGGAGCTTCGTCAATCGCATGTAGCGTGGATCGTATTATTTTGGCACATGGCAAATAATTTCTAACAAACTTTTTTTTCTAAATTTTAACAGTTGAAAAATAGTCTGCAGACCTTCTCAAGAGTCTGCGACGTGCGTCGCAGCGTTGCGCCGATTCTGCGCCCGGGCTGAGTGATAAAGTGTCCAGGCCAGGATTCGAACCAGAAACCTTTCGTGTAAGTTGCCAATTCTCTACCAATTGAGCTAAACCGAACAAATCTGGCAGGCCTTTCTCTTCCAGAAAATTTTGTTGATTTTGACATCTGGTCTGATATCTGAATAATCTCAACAGAATTAATCGCAGGTAATGGAATGCCAAGAAACATCGCATACATAATTACACGATATTATTAAATTTACTCTAATTCAGGGACCGCACTAAAAAATTAAGACTATTAGCCAAATTTATCTATTATTAGTCAAAAGTATATTATGCATATATTACATTATATATATATATATGATATATATCTATATTACATATAGATAAATATCATATATATAATTATTATCATTAACCCTTTCAACCCTGACATTATCAATGGGTAAAAAAGCATTTTCTCACTATATTACAGCTTCTGTGTGTTTAAATACTGCAGACATTTTTATTTTCTATTAGAATTTTTTACTCTACACAAAAATAAAAATCTTATTTTAGAGTATTATAAGTTTGATAAATCGTAAGTTTATAAGAAGAATTTTTATTTTTTTTTCTCTTATTTTTGCAACACATTTTTAGAATATGTAAAAAAATTGTTATGTTCAAACAAAAATCAGATATAACTAATAAAATTACTTACTTTAAAAAGTTTTGGACCACTTAAACACAAATACGGAATAAATTTTTAACACAAACCATAAAGGAACTGCAAACTTGATGAGACAGTATTGCCTAACTCCATAGAATTAAAAAATTCCTTCTAAGCAGCATTGAATTCAGACACACTTCTTCGGGAGGGATTTCTGTGGCTCTGGAGAGGAGGGGGGAAATTGCACTTTTTGATCATTGAAAACACAGAATCTCAAATCTCCCGGAGGGTGATGTCTCCCTGGGCCACCCCCTGAATTCAACACTTCTTCTAAATTATGAAAAGAAATATTTACAGGGATTAAATTATTTTGTTAAATGTACAAAACAAAGAAGAAAATGCAACCGGTTAAAGAAAAGCTTTTTTAAAAGATAATTATCATAAGGCTACTTTTTAGTAACTTTATAATAATTATTTTTAAAAGGGGTTTTCTAAAAAATTTAATTATCTAATTATTTTTAAAAAAATTTCTCCTAATATAGTTTTTACTACATTAAGAATAATAGAAGATTTTGTTTTTATTTCTCATACTTTTCTCTCAGATCTTCATGTAGTTTCGCGCTCAGAAACCATTCTCGAAAACAAAACTCAAAAGCTGCAAATTCTCGGCTCTTCGCAGTTCACAGACAGACAGAAAGCCGGTAATATTCGCTTCTCTTTTTCCTGCCATGGGAGGCGTGGAAATATGACAGCCTTCCACTTCAGATGGCACATACGCATTAAGCATATCGAGAAAAACTCTAGCTGTGAAATTGGTCGCAGCGGTGATTCTGAGTTAATAAGAATTTTCTGAAATTCAGAGCAAATTTTCTGAAAAGCTACGGTAGAAGGGGGGAGGAGGAAATCCACTCCCGGCACTAGCTATGCGTTTTTGCGCGGCTCTTTGACGAAATTCGCATTTTATTGCGATCTTTTAACAAATTTTGCGTTTTTTCGCGGACAGTTGACGAAATTTGAGTTTTTGCGCGATCTTTTGACGAAATTTGCGAGTTTTTTTGCGATTTTTTGACAAAATTTGCGGGGTTTTTTGCGATCTTTTCACGAAATTTGCGCTTTTTGCGATCTTCACGAAATTTGTAGTTTTTCGCGTTCTTTTGACAAA
Source organism: Maratus speciosus (assembly GCA_963932465.1). NCBI lineage: Eukaryota > Metazoa > Arthropoda > Arachnida > Araneae > Salticidae > Maratus > Maratus speciosus. Next base: position 136,287,986 of record OZ010798.1, read on the forward strand.
ATTTGTGGGGTTCTCGCGATCTTTTGACGAAGTTTGCGTTTTTTTTTCGCGATCTTTTGACGAAGTTTGCGGTTTTTCGCGATCTTTTGACGAAATTTGCGGGGGTTTTTGCTCTTTTGATAAAATTTGTTTTTTTTTTTTTGCGATCTTTAGACAAAATTTGTGGTTTTTATCGCGATCTTATGACGAAATTTGCGGTTTTTCGTGATATTTAGACGAAATTTGCGGGGTTTTCGCGATCTTATGACAAAATTTGCGTTTTTCCACGATTCTTTGACGAAATTTGTGTTTTTCCCGCGATTTTTTGACGAAATTCGCGAATTTTTTGCAAACGATTAACAAAATTTATGTTTGTTGGCGACCATTTGTCGAAATTCGCGATATTTTTTATGTCCAAATCTTCCGATTAATGACCGATTTTTTTTTAATTTTCGGATATTAATTCCTTAAAATTCGAAAAAATCGGAACAGAATCATCCCTTATTGGCCGGCCAAGAAGAAGAGGAGGAATATAGACTGGAAATATGGCCGTACGCAAACTCGCGCTAAAAACGGAAATTCATTTACATTCCAAAACATGATTACACAACAAAAGAATCCCCCAAAAAATCATTCGCCAGCTTTTCCGCCATAATAATTTTTTTTCTCGCCAATTTCACGATGTATTCGCATTTGGCGAGTAGGCGAATGGTTAGCGCCGCACCTGTTATATACAGGTAATGGAGTTCCATTACCTGTGATTTATTTAACATAATCAACGAGGTTCTCTGAGTGAGAAACAGGGTTTGTTGATATATATCACGATATATATCCGACATTTATTTTCAAAATATCAAGGTTTTTCTTTTCAAAATATTTTATTATAAGAAGTGTCAGGGCTGAAACTAGCCTTTTTTGCACACTGAGCAAACATCGATTTTGCCCCCCCCCCCCCTTTCGGGGCCTCTGCAAAGTAAATTTACAAAAAGAATTTTAATTCTAATAACCGACTTATTTTAAAATTTAAAATCTGTAATTAAAAATTACGTAATGAACTTTGTCAAATATTGATTCATTAAAATCTTGAAAATGAAATTCAAAGGAAGTCACACGAAGAAACTCGCAAGCTAATGTTAAACCTATAGGAGCATTCTTTTCAAATTTCTTTTCAAATTTTAATTTTTTTTTTCTGTTTGGGATAGCTGAGGTTGATCTCTAACCGGGTTAATGTTTACTTTTTCAATTTTTGTTGCAGTCTTTATATATATATATATATAAATAAAGGTACTTTCACTTTTTGAACTGATTCCAAAAGTAAAAGTAGCCTCATAAAAAAAAAAAAAAAAAAAAAAAAAAAAAAAAAAAAAAAAAGGTGAAACTAAAATTGAAAACGTACAAACTAACAACGTTAAAGATCAAACTTAGCTATCTTAAGAAAAAAAAATCATTTAAAAATATTAAAATGCAAGCAAGAAATTTGAAAAGAACACTCCCATATTTAACATTAGCTTGCAAGTTTCTCCGGGTGATTAGTGTAGGTTCTTAAGAACTCAAAAACCAAAATCAATTTGGCACCTGGGGGACATGCCCCATCTGCCCCCCTCTAGTTTTGGCCCTGAGAAATGTAAATGAGCTCTTCAACTGTTAATGAAAATTTGGCCATCTGTAAAAAAACTCTAAAAAGAATAGCTTACAAAATATTCTCCACCCTCCAAAAACTAGTTTTTGACTGTACCTGCAACTGTCCTACTAACCAACATAAGAAATCTGTCATTGAACAATACCTCTCCATCCCCACCCTGTCTCAGTTGTATTTTTAGATTGCATCTGCTACAATGGGATAAAGGGGTTAATGGGTGATTGGATTTTAGTACGTATTGGATCTTAAATTTTGTAAGAGAAAAATAATAATAAAGACATTTAGAATATTGTTTTATTATAGTTTCATGCTAAATGTAATATGTTGTAGATTCTAATTTACATTAAAAGTATTTTTAATCAGCAGTAAGCTGACAATTTTGAAAATATCGGATATTTTCGAAACCTGGTGTGAAAAGTCCATCAGATTAAACAGGGATATCTCAGTTGGTAGAGCATTGGCAGTTCATGCCAAAGGTTCCTGGTTTGAATCCTGGTGCAGACACTTTATCACTTACAAGGAAGGTCTCCATACGGGCATATTCAGAAAAATCTGAAAAAATTACAGAGTGTTCGTCTCATGTGGATATATATGTTTATAAAAATTTTTTTGGCGGAACCCCGATAGAAAAATAATGAAATTTTCGTTTATTTGGCGATTTATCATCGGTTGGCGATGAAATGAAATTTCGAAAAATACTTTTTCATGTCGAATACTCTTTAAGATAAAAATATTTCATATTGAACTTGTTTAATTAAATTTAACTTAAATAACTGTAGTTTTGCCAGTTTTAGTTTGATTTAGCTATAGTTTTGCCATATATGTATTTATAATGAAAGTTAAATATCAAATTTTATGAATTAAAACAAAATTAAAATTGTTTCAATATCTCAAAATTAAGTCCAATTGAGTGCTGTTGGTTCAATTTTGTTGCTATGGAAACAACGAATTCCTTGGTTTGAAATGAATAACTGCTAAATGAATCTTGCCTTTATTTTGGAATACGCTTAAATATATGAAAGTATTTTTTATAGATGAAATTGTTTTTAGAGTAATAAAATTAAGTAACAAGCAACATAAATATGCAATACGAAAAAATGTATTTATTAAACTCTCTCATAGTTTATGTTTAAATTCATTAAATACTTTTTACACGCATTCTAAAAATCAATTAACAAACAATTTTCAGATGCATTAAAATCGTTTGCTTTTGACGAGGAAAAGTACTGCTTGCCAAATCGTGTGACGCTTTCGTCTTTTCGCGCCAAACACTCGAAAGTATTTTATTTTTTTTACAGACTTTCTACTGTAATTCCGCTGCTAAATTTGACTGATCTTTTATTACATACATAAGTAGTTAAATTGGTATTTTTTTTTTAATATTCTGAGCATGCCCAGTATGGAGACCTTCCTTGTTAGATAGAGAATTACAACTCATCTAAAGGAAAAGGACTCCAAAAACCTGGGGAAATGATCAGCTACTCTGGAAAATGCAAGCAATTGCTGCTGTTTGCCTGCATCCTTATCATTATGTCATAATGAAATCAAACGCCAGCCAAAAAAGCAACTATTTAAACACAAAAACATTAAAAAAAAATATCAGAGTGAAAAAATTTAAATTTTTAAATAGCAGAGTTGAAGAATATAAACTAAGTTTTTAGTAAAATAATCATTGATAGACATTTTGTTTGATGAAAACTCATTTATTAAAAATTTTTTTAGTGACAGTTTCTTCTGTCTAAGGATTTGCTTGATTTTTTTTTTTTTTTAATGAATCTTTAATATGTTATAAATAATGCAACAAAAAGTTTACAAAAATTTTCACTGAATAATAATATAATTTTTTTTTTCATTAAAACTAATTTAATAAATCGGTAGTTATAACTTTATTCGTAAAACATTTATAAGAATCAGACATTCTACTTTTCTGCGGAAACGCGGAATCTCGCTTTTACGGCACTGAATTTTATCATCTCTGGGATTGATGCAAATCTGCATTAAAATTTGTTGACATTTTTATGAGGGGCACGGTAGCGGACGAAATACAACAAAAACGCGAGTACAAACCAGGGTTGTCAGATTTGCTGCCCGGGTAGGTACCCATTTTCCCCACTGGGCTGGGGTTTTTTAGCTTAAAAAACACGGGTTTTGTGGGGGAAAATGAGTTTTTATCAAGTAAAACAACATTTTGTGATATTAAGTACTTTTTGAATGAAAAAATACAACAGTGAAATGTTTCTTTACATTTAAACATACATGCACAAAATCTTCTTGGTATCAACTATCATACAATATTCATTAGATTTATTATTTTCATATACAGTGAGTATTCTGTAACTTGAAATTGACAGACCAAGGAAAAAAAATTGTCATATAATTGTAAAAAGAAAACTATACAAAGTAATAAAGAAAAGTATATTTAACATGTATGAAAACATATTTCTTGAAATTAAATATGAAAAAAATAAGATACTTTTATAATTAAATAAAGCAGATGCCCAAAAAGAACGTCCACAATAAAGTAGAATAATAAAAAACTTTAATGATATTGACTTTTTGTAATACGCAAGAAATTTTTACACAGTACAAAAATCCAAACTGCAAATTTCATTATGTTTACCAATCTTCTTTATTTGAACTTTTAAATAATTGGTGACACCTAACTAGTTTTTCTGTTTTTTGATTACCTAACCTATTACGAAGTTTATTTTGAACAAGGCCAAAAGTTGAAAGAAGACACTCAACTGATGCAGAACTGGCAGGCAATGTATTTAACAATGCCATATTGTAACAAAAATCTTACTTCAGAAGATCAATTGTTTTTTCAGCTTTTTTTGCCATTATTTCCCATCATTAACGGTATTACATAATCTAATCACTGTTAATGCTCCTTAACCATTCTAGAGCTAATTCTTCTTCGGTGCTTGACAATTTATTCCCTTCAGGGCCGAAACTAAGGGGGGGGGGCAGAGGGGGCATGTGCCCTGGGCGCAGAACGAAGGGGCGCCAAATGAAGGATTATACCTTTGGAATGGATCATTTTCTTCTGATGGACTGATGGCTTCTATTGTTATGAAACAGCCATTATAAATGAAGTATTAGGTGAAGATGAAAGAGCAGTCGTAAAAAGTTATAACTCTGATTTTCTGGTCAGAATGGGAAGAAAAAAAATGGCCATTGAAGATGAACAAAAAAAATATATAGCCATTTTTTTTCTTCCCATTCTGACCAGAAAATCAGAGTTCTAACTTTTTACGACTGCTCTTTCACCTTCACCTAACACTTCATTTATAATGGCTGTTTCATAATAATAGAAGCCATCAGTCCATCAGAAGAAAATAACTCGGTGAAAGCGGAAACTCGGTTAAGCATGACTCGGATAATCGGGACTCTAACTGTATATTTCATTTTAAAAATGATCTTTAGAATATTTTTGTTGGTGTTCAGAGGGGAGTAATGAACCCCGTGACCTCCCCCTTGGATCCGTTATTGTATTTTACGTAGTTCAGTATTACATATTTTAAATTTTAAAATAAGTTGGCTATTAGAAAATTAGTGAAATTCTCTTTGTAAGTAAATATACTTTGTGGAAAAAGGGGGGGGGGGCACCAAAATCCATGATTGCCTCGGGTGCAAAAAAGCTAGTTTCGACCCTGATTCCTTTATATTTGGGGTGAGCTAGATAAGTTATCATCACATGTGCAGGTGTTAGTTATGCATTGATTATATTGTTTCGGAGTTGAATCTTTGTATGAAGCAAGTAGTTCATTTTCCAGTGAAGTTGACCAAATATGTACAACTTCTCCTAGACAACAATTATCCTTTTGAAAATTATCCAGTAAAAATTAAATTCCTCAAAAAAAATAAATAAAGTTTAAAGTTAAAAATGCTATAAAAAGTGATATTTCCAACGTTCCAAAGGAGTTACATAGGTAGAGGAGATATCAGGCTCAGGTAAGGAGGTCAAGGGTGCTCCTATAATAAAATGTCCTGGCGTCAGAGCCGTAAAGTCATTTGGATCAGAAGACTCAGCGACAAGCGGTCTTGAATTTAAGCATGACTCAATTAAAATAAATATTGGCGCCGAAATTCATCTGACAAATAAATTTTCAAAATCCAAGTGAGATGGGAGAGCAATTAGGTTAAATAGTTTATTAAATAAAACTGAAATAGTACGTAAATTCTATTCATCATTAGAAGTTAATAATTGTTCCATAATAGTAATTCTCCGTATTTAACAGAGCCAATACAAAAAAAAATGTGTTCTCTGCTTGGTTGCAGAGTCAGGACTTCCACTATACACTCTGTATTAAACAGAGCCATGATTTAACAATTGGCATCTCTGATTACAGAGTCAGGACATGTTACATGTTCTCTGCTTGGTTACAGAGTCAAGACTGACCATTTTAAAAATGATACATATTATATAAAATAAACATCAAAATAAAAATTACAGTATGCAGTTATAAATCTTCTAAATAGCTATAATATTCATTTAAATGACATCCAAGTAATTATAAAACTAATAAATCACCATCAATTCAAAATCATTATAAAGTAAATAAATCTATATTACATGACCTTGAAATCATAATGTTACTCATAAATATTGATTCAGGGTTATAAACAATTTAGATAAACAGATTAGATTTTTTCTGTCAAAAGAAATCAGTTTTATAATTATATTTCGCAATATGAAAGATAAACAGAGTTAAATTATAAACAAATAAATTTGAGGGCATTTACGCCGTAACATCCTCCGCCTCCATGAACGGAGTTCATCGAACAATTATAACTTACCAAATTTCCACTATCACATACTAAATAATCAAATATTAAATACAAATTTAAAATATTACCTTAAATGTTAAGTATAACTAAAATGAAATGCAATTAAATCCTACTACTTCTATAAAAAACAGTTTCTGGAACAACTAAAAATAGAAAAAGACATTAATATACAAAATAGTTCAGAAAGTTACAAAAATTAGACATAGAAAAAAATAATAATAATAAAGTTAGTTAAAATAAAGTAAAATTCTATTATATTAAATGTCCATCGGTAGAGGAGACAATTTTGTGATAGGGCGTTTCAGCTCACCAGTAGAAGTCTTTAATTTGACAACACGAACAATATTATCATCCCCAGGAAATAGTTCAATTATTCTGCCCAATTTCCACCTTAATGGGGGCTGGTTTTCTTCCTTTATCAACACCAAGTCATTGATTTTTAAGTTCGGGTTGCTTCTAAACCACTTTGTACGTTGCTGCAATTGTGAGAGATAGTCTGACGACCACCTTTTCCAAAAACTTTGGAAAATCTTTTGTAGCAATTTCCAACGTTCCAAAGGAGTTACATAGGTAGAGGAGATATCAGGCTCAGGTAAGGAGGTCAAGGGTGCTCCTATAATAAAATGTCCTGGCGTCAGAGCCGTAAAGTCATTTGGATCAGAAGACTCAGCGACAAGCGGTCTTGAATTTAAGCATGACTCAATTTGTGCAATTAAGGTAAAAAATTCTTCATAAGTTAAAATCTGATCACCAATTGTTCTCTTCAAATGATTTTTCATTTGTTTTATTCCCGCTTCCCAAAGGCCTCCAAAGTGAGGGGCGGAAGGTGGGTTGAATTTCCATACTATCATTTCGTCAGTAAGATACTTGTGCAATTTTTCATCAGAAGCAATTAGAGACATCATTCTCTTTATTTCGCGGTCTGCCCCTACAAAATTTGTACCTCTGTCGGAAAATATTTCTAGAGGTTTTCCACGTCGAGCCACGAATCTTTTCAATGAGGCTAGAAAGGTTTCAGTTGTAAGATCAGTGACTAATTCAAGATGGATAGCTTTTGTTACGAAACAAACATACAGACAAACATAATGTTTAAAGGGTTTCACACCACGTCCCTTACGAGGTTTGATCAAAAAGGGGCCGGCTAAGTCGACTCCTACTCTTGAAAATACTCGAGCTTGTGTCACGCGTGCTGATGGCAGATTTCCCATCAACTGAGATGAAAGGTGTAATGAATTTCGGAAACATTTCATACATTTCCTTATTTCTCTTTTCACAGCTTCTTTAGCATTAATTATCCAAAATTTTTGTCGAATTGCTGAAATTGTCAATTGAGTCCCGCTATGAAGATGTTTCTCATGAAAATACTTTATTATCAAGTCTGTAACATGATGCCTTTTAGGGAGAATGATTTGATGTTTTTGATATTCAGACAAGTTTGCATTTTTTAGCCTACCTCCAACACGAAGAATATCATTTTCGTCAAGAAATGGATGTAAAGGAAGGAGTTTGCTTTTAGAATTTAGGATCTTTCTGGATTTTAGAATTTTCAGTTCGTCTCCGAATTCATGGTTTTGAATTAATTTCACAATAGCATTTGTTGCCCTTTCAAGTTCTGGAACAGTCAAAAAACCATAGACTCGTTCAGATGGGCATGTACTATTTTTGATGAATCTGAGGCACCAAGCCGTAATTCGTTTTAATTTAGACCAGGATGAAAATTTAAATAAAAGCTCAATTTCTGGAATATTTTGGGATATGGAGCAAACAAGCGTTTTACGTTGTTCTTGCAAGACCTCTTCATCAGGTAGATTAGGTTGAGTTTCAGGGGGAAATACTGGTAACGATTCTTCCTTCAGCCAGCTAGGACCATGTAACCATACCTCGTTATTAATCAATTCAGATGCAGAGCAACCACGAGAGAGAACATCTGCAGGATTTTCCTTTCCTTTACAAAATTTCCATTGTACAGGAGCAACAAGTTCCTGAATTTCGCGTACGCAGTTTGCCACAAAGGGCTTCCAGTTGTTAGCACTTCCTTTAATCCAGTGCAAGGTAATTTGGGAGTCACTTAGACAAAATATATTTTCATTCACAATTTTAAATATTTCCTTTAAATAATTCGCTAATCTTGCAGCCGTAAGTGCTCCAAGAAGTTCGATGCGCGGCAATGTAATTTTCTTGAGAGGCGCTACTCTCGACTTTGCTATTACAAATGAAGTTTCACAAGAAGAAGAATCACGTAAATAAGCCACTGACCCATACCCCTTTAAACTAGCATCAGAAAATATGAAAAGTTGAGCGGTTTCAGGATTTAATTTTGGGATAGTTACAAAATATTTTCTAAGAATTTCAAAATTTACCAAGTCTTTTATTTCATTATGCCATTTTCTGAATTTTCCACTTAAAGAATCTGGTAATGTAGAAACCCAGTCAATTCCATGTTCCCAGAGTTCTTGCATTAAAAATTTAATTCTTATCACGAAAGGGGAAATGAGTCCAATAGGATCATAAATTTTTGCCACAGTTTGTAAAACAATACGTTTGGTAATAATTTTATGGTCAAATTCTACTAAAAGTGGTTGTATGTCTATTTTCAAGGTGTCACTTTCTGTTATCCATATAATTCCCAATACCTTCGAAAGATTTTGTTCAAGAGTGTCTTCCTCAAAGTTTATTCCATGTTCCTTCCATAAAAATTTTAAATCGGAAGAATTGGTTTTAAATTTTCTGAGTTTCATATTGGCCTCACTCAATATCTTCTCTGCACCGTTTGATAAAACAAAAGCTTCATTTACTGAATCAGCTCCATGAAACAGGTCATCAACGTATAAGGAAGTATCCAGCATATTAACTATTTTTCCAAACAAATCTTTATACCCCTCAATGTGATGTTTGATGGTTGCAGAAAGGAAAAAGGGTGAAGTTGTTACACCAAAAGTTACACGGGTCATGCGAAAAACCTTCAAAATGGGATTGTTACTAGTGATATTGTCAAACCACAGGAACCTCAAAAAATTTCTATCTTCTTGTTGTATCTGGATTTGCAAGAATGCCTTTTCTATATCGGCCAAGAAAGCAATTTTGTGGAGACGGAATTTTAAAATAATGTCCAATATGTTAGGATTTAGATTGGGCCCAGGAAATAAGCACTCGTTTAACGATTTTGCCCCCTTATCTTTGGATGACGCATCAAAAACAATTCTTACTTTAGTTGTCGATTTATCTTCCCTTATTACTGGTCTGTGAGGCATGTAATACGTGTTTATTTCATCTTTATTAAACTCACATTCTTCAATTATACCCAAACCACATTGTTCATTTAATATTTTCTCATATTCCTTAAGTAACCATTCATTTTTGCACAATTTTGATTTTAATCCCCAAAGTCTATGTTTAGCTACATCAAAATTGGATTCCAATTCATTTTTATTTACTTTCCACAAAAGTTTAGTTTCATATCTTCCATTTACAAAATTTAAATTATCATTAAATAAATCAAGAGCATCTAAATCCTTTTGTGAAAATAATTCATTTTTACTATCACAAATACCCAAAGACTCTAGTTTCCAAAACTTTTGCAAATCAAAATTTTCTATTTCATTAACAGATACAAGATGAGCATTAACTGTTTCGTTACCTTTAGAGTTTATTTTTCCCACTATTGTGTACCCAAAAAGTGTATTAGCTACATATAAATGGTCATTAATTTCTTCAACGACACCTCTCTGAACATTCCAGAAATAATCAGCTCGAAGTAAAATTTGTACTTCGGATTCCTCGGGCGTAGGGTCGGCTAACCTCCATCTTTTACTTTCAATGTATTTTATAACTAGAGGGTCAGAATTGGGAACCTTCAATGTTGTTGCACTTATCAAATCGGTAGCTAGCACCTCAACATCTATAAAACGATGATAATTCATTTTACTTCGCAATTTAATTTTAAAAACATCATATTCTTCTTCGCGACCTTGATCCATGCCAAAAGCGAATACAGTTAAATGTTCTTTTCTTAAAACAGGCAAATTTAATTCACGAGCTAATGCTTTTGTTATGAAGCTTTTTTCGCTTGCAGAATCAAGTAATAATCGAACTACCTTTGATTTAGAATTACCTTGAGCAGTTACACAACATGTTTGCAATAAAACAGCATGCTTAGAATTTCTAAAATTACAATGAGAATTAGATACAACTGTTTGATTTTGATTTTCATTAATTTCCGGTTTCAAACTTTTCTTAAAGCAAAATAATTTGTTATGTTCAGTGCTTTTACAATTTAGACATGGCTTTAATTTTATGCGGCATTGCGAAGATAAATGCGATTTCAAAAAGCATTTGTAACATCTACCCTCCTTACGTAACATTAATCTTTTCTTATCATCAGCTAAATTTTTACACTCGGAAGATAAATGATCATTACCTTTGCAAAATACACAAAAAACTTTAATAGTGGCATTTAAGGTATTAGCATGTTGATATTTATTTGATGTTTTCTTTTCACGAAATTCAGTTTTATTTTTATGTACAAAAGAAGAGGATGCATCATTTTTAGAACTTGTCATTGACAAAGCCTTTTCTCTACATTCTATTTCACATTTCAGAAAGGCAATTAGATCGGTTACATCTGACTCTTTGCTAGTATCACGTTTTCTATGATATTCAATCACTAATTCATGGGGCAATAGCTTTAGCAAAATAGGATTTAGCAATTGTCCATAAGAACTGGATGTTACCCCCAAATTTCTTAAACTTCTAATATTAACTTCGCACATGTCATGCAATCTTCTTAATGCATTTAAATTTGAACAATTCTTAACTGGTTCCATATTTAATAAATTAGTCATGTGTTTATTAATAATAACATCAACCTTACCAAAACGGTCCTTTAATAAATCAATACAAGTATCATAATTTTGTTCTGTCAAAGGAAACCCTTCTACCACATTATAGGCCCGATTACATAACAAGGATTTTAGATAAGCGAATTTTTCTATCTTAGATAGTGATTTATTCTGGTGTATCGATGTTTCAAAACAGTTAAAAAATTCGACCCATTCTTCGATTTCACCAGAAAATTTTGGAACATTTAATTTAGGCAATTTCATGGCAGAACTCGTTTCTGTTCCACTAGCAGAACCATTCAATGAATTTACACGACTAGTTGCTATCATAGAAACATTATCCTTTTTACATTTTCTTAATCTATTTTTAATTTTAAATTTAGCACTGATCAATTGGTCAGTGTACTTTTCACTATTAGCAATGTCCTTTTCATATTCTTTTAAGTCGGATATTTGAGCTTCAATATCACGATTCAAACTTTGGAAAGCCGTTTCTTTTAAGAGAAATATTTCTTGAAGCTCTAATAATTCATCGGTTTTCGTATTATCAATGTCATCATTTAATAATGTTTCTAATTTTGTAATTAATTTCGTGAAACTCGTTCGTTCAACAGAACGTTTTGCTTTCAGCTTTTCAAGATTTTCCATTTTAAATAAAGAATAATTCTTATTTTAAAACATTAACCATTCATAGAAAATGAAAAAAATATTTTCTTACCTGTTAATTCCAGGTAATGTAGATGGCATGTCGTAATCCAAATGGCACAATAATAATTCCACACTAATCACAGGTTGAAATATAAATCACACTTGTTAATCACAAATCACTTTGACAAACTGCTCACTATTCTTTCAAAAAAATGTTTCGCGGGTTACGAGGCACCAAAAATAAATATTGGCGCCGAAATTCATCTGACAAATAAATTTTCAAAATCCAAGTGAGATGGGAGAGCAATTAGGTTAAATAGTTTATTAAATAAAACTGAAATAGTACGTAAATTCTATTCATCATTAGAAGTTAATAATTGTTCCATAATAGTAATTCTCCGTATTTAACAGAGCCAATACAAAAAAAAATGTGTTCTCTGCTTGGTTGCAGAGTCAGGACTTCCACTATACACTCTGTATTAAACAGAGCCATGATTTAACAATTGGCATCTCTGATTACAGAGTCAGGACATGTTACATGTTCTCTGCTTGGTTACAGAGTCAAGACTGACCATTTTAAAAATGATACATATTATATAAAATAAACATCAAAATAAAAATTACAGTATGCAGTTATAAATCTTCTAAATAGCTATAATATTCATTTAAATGACATCCAAGTAATTATAAAACTAATAAATCACCATCAATTCAAAATCATTATAAAGTAAATAAATCTATATTACATGACCTTGAAATCATAATGTTACTCATAAATATTGATTCAGGGTTATAAACAATTTAGATAAACAGATTAGATTTTTTCTGTCAAAAGAAATCAGTTTTATAATTATATTTCGCAATATGAAAGATAAACAGAGTTAAATTATAAACAAATAAATTTGAGGGCATTTACGCCGTAACAGTGATAGAAAATCTTTATTAAGATTGACGATCGTTTCGTTGCACAAACGGCAACATTTTCAAAATCATTCAACGATAGAAAATATTTTCACATAATTTAAAAACAATAAACATAGTAAACAATGTCACGCGACATGATGCATAATGAAAAACATTGTAAACATAAAATTAATTTAAAAGATTAGATTAGCTATTGGTGAGCGTGGTTTAATTTTCAAAACAATAACATGGTAAACAATGTCACGAGACAACATGCATAATGAAAAGCATTGCAAAATATAAAATAAAAATAAAATTATCTTGGCTATTTACGAGCGTGGATTAATTTCTACTATTGTTACTAAAATTACATAGCATCTCTTTCCAAATTTAAGTAATTCTATGGACATTGAATCATTGCAAATATTCTTGTTGCGTAAAAATATCTCTATTGATTCTCGGATTATGGATGGTAAATAAAATCTTGATGTATAAATTAACTTACTATTTTTAAAATCGATCTGTAAAGGTTCTTCGCTGTATAATCTGGCCAAAGCTGTGGTTCTTCTGTTGTATTTGGTGTCTGCTATATGTTCTTTGATTCTAGTTTTGAGTTTTCTAGTTGTCATACCTGTTTATAAGTGATTATTATATATGTGTTTATAAAATAAAGTTTAATTTTATTAATACAAGAAAGCAGGGCTGCGGAGTCGGAGGGATTTTTCAGTGAAAAGAGTCGGAGTCGCTAAAATTATGCCGACTCCGACCTTTTTGTTGAACAGTTTGAAGTGAAATAAAAAATAAAACCAATTACGCTTAATTTTAAATTTATGAACTGAATTATTATTTTATTTTTTAACTGTATACATTAATAAATACTTAGTTATTTTTCAGTTTATTGACTTGTTAATGAGTAAATATAAGGCAAAAGGGCAGATGTGATTTTTTTTGCTTACATCAGTCATTAAATTGATTCATTTACTTACTTCTTCAGCTTATAGACGACACTATTGTACAGTAATTAAATTAAAGTGAGTTTTGAAAGGTTTTTGTTTTGTTTTGTTTTTTAGTAAATTAAGTCCAACTCAACCCGCATCCCGTGTCGGTCCAACTACCCAACCCAATGAAGGAATCTATCTTTAGACAAAAACAGATGTTTCAATTTAACCTCTGTCCATTCGTGTTCGGGTCGGGTCCTGAAATTTATATTTTAAGTCAGTCCGAAGCAAACCGGAAAGAAACCTGAACCATGAACCCGATCCGAAATTAAACAAAATCAAAATTTTATTGGAATTATGAAAAATAGTCATCTCTAACAGCACTTTTATCTTTTGTGTAAGAAAAGGAATATATATTTACATATTCGGCTTATAAGTTAAACGATATTATGGACTTTCTTTTGAAAAATCGGGTCAACCCGACCTGAACCCGCAATAATAATTATCAGACTGGCCCACAACGAAAAACATTTAGTGCCAACTTAATCCGAAACACCGTTCGAATCGAACCCTAACGAATGCAACAATCTACTTCAGATAACAATGGATGTTTCACTTATCCTTTGTTCAACTTATACTGCCTTATTTTTAAGTATTTCAGATAAAAGAGAATGTGTGTAAAATATGAAACTGATTAAAGCCGCTATCACTACAATATAGGACAACTCATAGAGAATTTTTCTCATTAAAACAAAAAAACTGCAATTTTCTTCTTAAATATTTCTTACCCAAAACTTAGACGTTCTTCTATTTCTAAGCCTCACCTAGACTCTTCCAAAGGCCGTATTCCACCCGACCCAAATCTGAAATTTTTTGCTGAAAGTCAACCCGAAACCCGACAAAAAGGAATTCCTCAACCAAATCCGAAAATGGAAAAAAAGTCGTTAACGACCCTAATTCGAGACGAAAGAAAATTAGTTCATATTTTACAATTATAAAAAAAATCCTACAATTATATCTTTTTTGTATAAAAATGAACTTAAATACACTCATTAATATTCAGTACATATTTTCTTTTGAAAAATCAGGTGAAATCAAAAGTGTCAAAACCTGACCCGAAGCATTTAAAGTCTATCTGGTTTGGGCTAAATTTGGTTATCCTATCCGATGGAGGACCGTAATTCTAACCTACTGTAGAAAAAAAATTATTTCATGAATTTTGAGAGGAAAGTGAAAAAACTCATTTCATGCCTTAAAATGGCTTTTTGTGATTTATATATTTTTTTAAGATTTTTTTTATTTTCTCACGTTTTTTCATGATAATTCCTTATTCGTCGATTCCCCACCCCCATCTCTCCGAAATCTGCATTAATTTATTTAAGATTTTATTAGTATAGTGTAGATGTAGATAATCATGGAAGACGGTAGTATTCCAAGTGACGCAGCCTTAAGCCTAAAATCGTATCGTATCATAGAATTCGTAGATGGCGGAACTCATATATACAGCTAACTCGGCATCAAAGAAAAAGCGAAAAGCCTCCTTTTAATAACTCAGCAGATATAGGTCTTATTGTTCTGAATTTTCTAGAACAGTCTTATATCTGCAGTCTAATTGTATACTGAAATTTTTACATTTCTACGTGCAGTATATTTTGAGATCTAAATAGCCATTTTTAAAGTGAAAACGTTGGTATGATATCGAGGAAGTTCCTAGTTTGAAAATCTCGAAAATGGTTCTAACGATTATCTTTAAATTGATACATAATATAAATGTAATTAAGGCGAGGTGAATAACACTTTTCTTTTTTCTGGGAAAACTCTCGTTCGTTAAATAATTCGATTTTTTTTCTCTTGAAAATGACACGGGCGATTTTTTAAAAATCAAATAAATATGTTTCAGATGAACCAAATAACAATTTACTTGTTTCCAGCAAGACTCTTGTTCGTTTTATAATGCGCATGAAAAATCGGACTATATTTCTTCGCCATTCTATGGAAATTTCACCGAAAATGCATGACACTGTATTCATACACATGCTTTCTTTTTAACCACTTTTGGGGAGAAAAATTTTGTCTTCCCACTGACTGAGTGGTTAAGGGCCATCGTCTACTGATCTTAAGATAGGCAGTTCGATACTCACTGGTACGTGTTTTCACATATGAATGTGTTTTTTTTTTCTTTTAAAGTCTGTTAGTTGACCATTGTTCTCAGTTCCATTGTAATTTTTTAATTGCTATTAAGTTAAATAAAATTACCATTATAATGACGCCAATTTGATGATGAATATTTCTTGGCAATTTTTCAACAATAAAAATATTACCATAAATTTTATAAATATATTTAATTTCAATCACTTTACAAAAAATATACATTAATAATTATTTGAATATAAATCACACGATCAGAAACGTAAAAAAATAATTCATTTCAGCTCTTCTTTTTATAATATCATTTTTTATTATTATGACGGTCAATCAATATATAATCACTGACATCCATAATATTATTATTATTATAATTATTATTTTCCTTGCATAAAAACTATTGTGATGTAATAATTCTTTTATAATAAATAATTTAGTTGAAATGTTTTATTTATAAATAACGATGAAGTTTGATAACCCCGAGACAATTGTTTTTATTTAACTTTGCAATATTTACAGTTTACATAATAAGCATATCAGAATTCTGGTGTCGCCATCTTTTGACGCAATTGCGTACTACATTTTGTCTCTTATTCGGGAAAAAAAAAAAAAAAAAAAAAAAAAAAAAAAAACTAACGCTCTTCGCCGCTTTGAAAGAATCTCTTGTGACTAGAGGTCTATTTCGCAAATATTAAGAAAATCACTGCATACAAAAATATTAAAATGGGTAGTATTATAGAGAAATGTTTGATAAAAACGTTGAAGTAGACAGTTTTTAAATCGAAGAATTATTTTAAGAGATATTTAATGTTAAATCTGGATAAAATTGTCTCATTAAAAAAGTATCATAGGAAAAAAAATATACATGGGAATTTAATCATTTTCATTCAATTTAATCATTCAATAGAAACTCGAAGTTTGCAGAGTGCATTTATTATTCTGAACTTGCCTAATTTTTTGACGGTTTATTTCAATTTTAAATTAAAATTTTCAGAATTTCCAGAGATATTTTTTACATATTTTAGAAAAGGTTATTTTAAATTGTTGCTAAATGTTAAAACAGCGCAAAGAATAATATATCCTTTAAATTAAAAATTTATTCACACGTGACTATTATAAACAGAAAAAAAATCCATTTAAATTAGAATTAAATGATAACATGTTAAAAGCAGGAAAATATTAAACATTATGTCATAAAAATTGTTTTTACACATGCTTATTTAAAATGAAAGAAAATTATAAAATAATCAATTATTTTCAAATTAGAATTAAATGATTACGCATTAAAAGCAGGAAAACATTGAAAATTACGTCATAAAAATTATATTTACACGTGAATATTAAAAGAAAAAGAAATTTTTAAATAATAAATTCATTGATATGTGTTAAAAGTCGTAAATGGAGGAAATTACGTCATATTGGCCAAAGTGGCCAAATAATAATATTGCAAAACAGTTTAAATTAAAAAATATATTTATATGAGAGATTTATTTCAAATTTCGAGATGATATTTTTAACTATAGTTGCCAATTTTAAGGTAGCGCAAATAATAATATTATCTTTCTAATAATAAAAATATTTTCAGTTGAATGTTACAAAGAGAAAGGAAAGTTTGGTGAAAATTATGTCAGATTTAAAACGTTACATTTAAAATCTCTTATTTAAAATCATTTTCTTATAGCGTTGTTAAAGAATACCATAAAGCAAAGACTCTGTTGACTTAGTCCCTTTTGGTAATTTTCAAATGTTTAACTAATCTTATTTAATCAAGCACGGAAACAGCAACTAACATCAGCTGATTCGGTCTTGAAATCCCTCAGTAAAAGGGAAACCCGTTTACAGTAAGATCGCCATTGATTTTTTAATTATACAGAGCAGCCTCGATTATCTGAGCTAATTGGGACTGTTAGTAAATCGGAATCGGAAATCTCGGTTAATAGAAACTGTGTGTAAAAACTTGCCGTGCTTGCGAATTTAACATCTCTTTTAAAAAAATATATAGAACGTTTTTTAAATAATAAAAATAAATATATGTAAAGTTCTGTTTCACAGCTTAACAAATTTAAAAAGAAAATTAACTACCAGTAGTAAATTTTAAAATGCAAATTGAAAAATTTACAAAAGTTCACACAGCCACTGGAAACAAAGCATTGTTCTCTATTGACTTCTCAGGGTCCAATGTTTCTTTGGAGTTGAGTGCTTTTGGGGGCAGAAGAGCCTGTATAGCACGGACAGTGAGCTAAAGAGTGTGGTTATTTTTAAGGCTCATTCAAAAGGGAAAAAAAAATCAGACTTTGTTATCGGCTCGGTTAACAGAAACCTCGATTAATCGAAGCTCGGTTAATCCAGGTTCTACTATAATTCAATCTTCCGTAATCTTTTTAAAGCAGATCAAATTAATGGACTTTAGCACAAAGTCACATAGCTGATAACTGCCATGCTTGTTGGCCACCTTTTTTTCAAAAAGTTTGCTTCACCTTATTCAATTAATGAGATATCTCCGATAAAATAAGTCACATTTTCCCGTTCTAAAATACTGGTATCCAAAAATCGTAGCATGTAACTGACACTACAAGTACTCATGGAACTAGACTATTTTAAGTCTGATTTTTATTATAGACTATATAAAATTATTAAAAATATATATTATGATAGGAACTAGCGGGCTTCGTCCGCTATTTACGTTACGGATATAAAAATCATGTTTTTTTTTTAGAGAAAAAGAAATAAAAACCTATTTGACGATAGGTTTATAAAGACACATTTTGTATTTGTTATATTTCCGGGGATGAGGAGGGGGGGGGGGACTATTTTGATTAAATATCGCAATTAGTCCACATGGCAGATATAATTATGATAGACACTAGCGGGCTTCGCCCCTCTATGGCGCCTTATGGGTCCAGCTTCCATAACTCAGAAACTACCTTTCGGGCATCAATGCAGCAGATTTTTAAAGGAATATCAAATGAAACCCTCTGTGCGATGTGCGATTATACTTACCCACTTGTTTTTATATACAAACTGCTATAAGGAAAATTGTAATAAAATAGTAAAAATTAAATCTGCATTAAATTCCATAAGTATCTTTTTTTTTAATCATTTTATCACTAACCTCAAAAAAGTAATGATATCAATGCAAAAACCCTTGACAGATTAAAAGTTTCTGACGCAGCACTTTATCTTATGCTCTAAGAATTTTAAATATGGAACTTAAAAATACTGATATCAAATTTTGAGTGACGTTATGCTATTTCTTAAAAAATATATTTGTATTTATTTCATCATTTTATTTTTGTTTTATTTATAATCGCATGTGCAAAAGTTATGTTCAACATGAAAAGTTGCATAAAATTTTATTCGCTGTTGCTTTATCATTTACATCTCTCATAAATTCAAAATATGAGTTTTAAAAGATATGATATAAAATTTAAGTGACGCCTTGATGTGACTTTAAAAGGTTTGTTTTAAAATTCAATTTAAGTTATCTTTGACTTGGTTAAAATATTTTTTTACATCTACACAATACTTTTAATTTTCCAATTCACTGTTAAATATATCACTTTCATTGAATCTATACTATGCATTGAAATGTAGTTATTTCAATAAATTGATTTATCTTTTGTGTCATGCTATTCAAAATTGTGAGTAAGATTTATGTAAATGGTTTATTTGCATCAAACTATCCTTTTTCATACATTTCATGTAGTTTGGACACAATGACGCAAAGAAACCATTTACATAAATCTTACTCACAATTTTGAATAGCGTGACACAAAAGATAAATCAATTTATTGAAATAAATACATTTCAATGCATAGTATAGATTCAATGAAAGTGATATATTTAACAGTGAATTGGAAAATTAAAAGTATTGTGTAGATGTAAAAAAATATTTTAACCAAGTCAAAAATAATTTAAATTGGATTTTAAAACAAACCTTTTAAAGTCACATCAAGGCGTCACTTAAATTTTATATCATATCTTTTAAAACTCATATTTTGAATTTATGAGAGATGTAAATGATAAAGCAACAGCGAATAAAATTTTATGCAACTTTTCATGTTGAACATAACTTTTGCACATGCGATTATAAATAAAACAAAAATAAAATGATGAAATAAATACAAATATATTTTTTAAGAAATAGCATAACGTCACTCAAAATTTGATATCAGTATTTTTAAGTTCCATATTTAAAATTCTTAGAGCATAAGATAAAGGACTGCGTCAGAAACTTTTAACCTGTCAAGGGTTTTTGCATTGATAGCATTTACGTCTATGAATGAAAGGCGATGACAACTTGCCAATCTTTCACATAAAGTGCGGCCGAATCTGAAGCACAATTTTATTTTACTCATTCTGTTCAAAGTTCAAGTTGAAAATATCTTTGTTTCTTAAGCAGGCATATGTTCTTTTCGGGTAATTTGGTTTTAATTTGCAGCTGAAAAGATAGAAATCCTTTTATTCGTATATGTAACTTCAAATTATATCTAGGTAAGTGAATATTTTTAATTGTAAAATAATTACTTATTTTTATTTAATGTGTTACATATTCCGAATCGAAATTTATAAACATCCATTATGATTATACGGCGGTTATAAAAATAAAATATTAGAAACTAGCATCATTTGTCCGCTACGCTGGTCGGTTTCTCTAAAAGAATCTTGAATCAAACGAAATATATCTAGCAACGATGAAAAAAAAAATCTTAATATCTAATTAAGTATCCATAAGTGTTATCTTATTTGTATAATCTTACTTATCCAGTTAAAATCGATGTTGGCGACATAATAGATCTAAAATCACTGAAGTATTCGTGTTTAACTATTTTTTTAGTAGGTTTGTTATCTTGAATTTCCTGATTCTATCTAAAACTGCTGCTGAGATATGGCGAAATGTCCTAAAATTTTTGTCCAGCCCTTTAACACACTTAGTGGGTAGGGAGTGATTTCTAAAATCCCTGAAAGATGTGTTAACAATTTTTTAATAGGTTTGCTATCCTGAATTTATCACTCCTACCTAAAACTGCTGCTGAGATATGGCGAAATGATTTAAAATTTGTGATCATCCCATTAAAGTCCGTTAGGTGGGAATTTCTAAAATCAGTAAAATACATGTTTAAGTATGTTTTAGTATATTAGTTATTGTAGTAGATTTGGCAAAAGAAGCCACCTCTTATGTGCACAGTAGTAATGCGCGCTAATATTTAGATAAATAAATAAATATGATTCTGGCCAATTTATGATAAAACAATTGAATATAGTAATATAATAATATAGGTAATTTCTTACCTTTATGTTTCTTCAACAGCATTCCTCAGTTCACACAGCCTGGCACGCATTTAAATCCAGTACGATGTATCCTTTTGCATGGAATTCTTAAAGATTTTTTCCTGCACTATAGTATTAAAATAAAAAATAGTGGTTAATATATATGTTTTTAATTAAGTCCACTCCTGAGACTTGGTAGAAAAATTATATTAAAACGTTATCTTACAGATTTAAGTTATACTTTTACATTCTGCTGCTTTTTGCAGCAACAGTTTTAAACATTACATGCTTTCTTATTGCAATTTACAGAACAACTGAACTAATGATAAAAATGTTTTTTTAGTCCTTTATAGTTCGATGACGTGGAACTCTTGTATCATGCGTGGGTTGGCGTAAACATATTTTATTTATGAATGTGATCGTTCATTTTAAATAGTATAATTTAGGAAATATAAAAAGAGTTTGTTGATTTCACAATGATTGATTCCTACTTGATATATTTATTTAAGTATCAAAATGTTTGTGTCCTTGAAGATTATTGATTTGGCTTCCTGTTTCGAAATCAATTTATTCGTATCTGAGAGGGTTATAAATCCATCACCCTTCCTTAACCATCTCAGATGCATCCTGTATTAGTTGCATGGATTCTCGGTGTTTCAGAAATTGAGGTTTGGCCAGTGGTTTGGTCAAACAATCTGCTATCATGTCTTGTGTCGGACAATAACGAAGATCTAGTATACCGTCTTTCATCTCTCTTATCGCATGATAACGCACGTCAATATGTTTTGTGCGTTTTGAGAATTTTTCATTCTCCACCATTTTGATGCAACTTTGGTTATCTTCGTACAGCAACACTGGTAAATTTTGTTTTAGGTCTAAATCGGCTAATAGTTTTATTAACCAGGCAATTTCCTGTACTGCACTAGCTGCCAAAACAAATTCAGCTTCCGCAGATGAGTAGGCTATACAATTTTGTCGTTTGGTGTACCATTGTATGGGACTATTTCCCAGCATGAATATGTTGCCTGTTGTCGATTTCCTCGTTCTTGTGTCCCCTGCCCAGTCAGAGTCAGAAAAACCCATGAGTTGTGGTTCGTGATTTGTGTTCAATATGAGATTAAGGTTTTTCGTGATGTTTAGATAACTAATTATCTGTTTCACAGCGTTCCAATCTTTTAATCGTGGAGTTTCACACCTTCTGCTGAGGATGTTAACTGCGGCTGATATATCTGGGCGTGTAGTGGTTCCTATGTACAATAATGATCCGATCGCTTGTCTGAATTTCGTGTTATTGGGCATCAAATTTTCTTCATACTCTAATTTGTGAAAACCAGCAGCCATTGGAGTGCTTACTGGTTTTGCGGTTTCTAAATTAAATTTTCTTGCGAGTTCATCTATTTTTAATCTTTGATTCAATTTGTACCCGCTTTTAGTTTTTCTTATTTCCATGCCTAAATAGTGAGATACTTCCCCAAGATCTTTTAATTCATATTCTTGCTTTAAAGCTTTTATTATTTTTTCAGTTGATTCATTTTCGCCTCCTATCAAAATATCATCAACATACACTATTATGTAAGTCGTAATGTTGTTTTCTTTTTGTGTGTATAGGCATGTGTCCACGGTGCTTTGTTGGAAGTTTAGGTTTTTCAAAGATTGTTCGATTCTTTTATTCCCAGTTCTGGCTGCCTGTTTGAGTCCGTAGATTGATCTTTTTAATTTGCATACTTTATTTTCAGAATTTTTCTCAATGTAGCCCTCCGGTTGTTTCATATATACTTCGTCTTCTAATTCACCATAGAGAAAGGCTGCATCGATGTCAATGCGTCTCACGCTCAACTTCTTATATGCGGCTGCTGTTAAAAATGTTCTGACGATTGTTTGTGACACTACTGGGGCGAAAGTCTCGTCATAGTTTTCCCCATATTTTTGACTAAACCCTTTGGCTACCAAACGTGTTTTGTACTTTTGAGTGTTCCCATAACTGTCTAATTTCTTTTTGAATGTCCATTTGCAACCTATAACCTTTTTGTTAGGTGGAGGATCCACTAATTTCCATGTGTTGTGTTTTCTCAGTGAATTGATTTCCGCTTGTGGGGCTTTAAGCTAATTTTCTTTTTCTGTGGGATTATTTATTTCCAGTATATCATTCCAGCTAGTGGTTTCTATCATATCATTATTTTTTATATAGCAGACATATCTATCTGGTGGTACCCCCCTGTTCGATCTTTCAGATCTTCTCGATTCATTGGTCGGTTGTTTGGACGTGGTTGGTTCTTCGGTTGTGTTGTTTATCTCTGTTTCAATGTAATTTTTGTCCTCATATGAGTTTTCTGTCTCTTTACTTTCTTTTAGGTTAATTTTGCTATTTTCTATAAATTTCACTGTTCTCCCAATTACAATTTTATTTCCTTTATTGTGTACGCGATATCCTTTTGAGTTGTTATCGTATCGTACAAAAATCCCTTCCTGAGCCCTGTCGTCCAATTTTCCTCGATGTTGTTTATTTACGTATACGTAAGCTTTGCACCCAAATGTTCACAAATAGTGTAAATTCGGTTTGCGATTATACCATAGCTCAAATGGGGTTTTATTCGTTGATCTTGTTGGTAAGCGATTCTGTAAATGATT
This sequence comes from Maratus speciosus, assembly GCA_963932465.1. Classification (NCBI taxonomy): domain Eukaryota; kingdom Metazoa; phylum Arthropoda; class Arachnida; order Araneae; family Salticidae; genus Maratus; species Maratus speciosus. The sequence continues at coordinate 136,311,766 of OZ010798.1, forward strand.
CGCAGTGTTAATTGCTTCTCCCCAAAATCTTTGTGGTAGATCTGCTTCTCTGAGTAGGCTCCTAGTCATGTCTAATAGCGACCTATTTTTTCTTTCCGCAATGCCATTTTGGCTCGGCCAATACGGCATGGCTAATTGATGTTTAATGTCCCTTTTTCTTAGGTAATCCTCTATTCCTCTATTTATGTACTCTCCTCCGTTGTTGGATCTTATTGCTTTCGGATATTTCCTGAACTGGTTTCGAACCATAGCTATGTAGTCGATTAGTTTATCCTGTACTTCATCTTTATGTTTTAATAAGTATATTACAGTAAATCTAGAGTAGTCGGCAATGAATGTTACAAACATTGTTTTACCACCTATTGTTGGGGTTCCTATCGCTGTGCATACGCCCGTATGCACTAGATCGAGTACTCTACCTGTTTTGTTTCTATACACTGTTTTGGGATAGGGAGCATCGCTTGTTTTTGTTTGTATGCACGTTTCGCATGTTGTTCCATGATTGCAATTATTTAGTTTTATGCCATAGGCTAAATCGTCTTTGATCATTTCCTTTATGGAATTATAATTTCTATGCCCTAGGCGTTTGTGCCAAAGTTCCAGGCAATCTTTATTTTTGCATTCATGTGCCATGTTTACTATATTCCTATCTGTATTTTCTAATAATTCAACTTCGTATAGGTTATTTTTCATTTTTGCCTCCAAATAGATTTTCCCATTTCGGGACAGCGTGCATTGATCTTTATCAAATAATAATTTATACCCATTCTTTGTGACTTTACTTACTGAAATTAAATTAGATTCTAGCTCAGGTACATATAACACTTCTTTCAACTTAATTTTACTTATGCCTCCATCGGATGTTTTCGTCGTGAATGTAGTTTCTCTGGTACCTAGCGAGTTTAGAGTTTTGCCGTTGGCAATTATGACCGTTGTTTTTTCGGTGTCATTTAATTTAGTAAACTCATCTTTATTGTTTAGGATATGTGAAGATGAACCAGAATCAATGATCCATGTTTGTTTTCCTGCTTTGTCTATTAGAAAGGCTGCGTCGCTGCTTTGATCTGGTTTTGTTTCCGTTCTATAATTTCTCTTGTCTACTGATTCGCAGTCAGTGTTTCCTATCTGGTTATCCAATTGTTGATAACACAATGAGGATGAGTAATGTTTATTTTTGTATGTTTGTTGTTGTTTTTGTGTATTTGGGTGATTACTTCGGTTTTTCAAATGCCAACATTCTCTGTACGTGTGATTTCTCAATTTGCAATATGTGCACTGTTTATCTTTTTTTAAATTATCATTTGGAAATCTTTTCTGCATTTTAAACACTTTTGTTGAATTTTCACCCTGGTCTGCATTCTCAACCCTTCTATTGTGCCATGCCCGTAGCTAGGTGGGGGCCAGGTCGGGCCTTGCCCGACCTGGAAAAATATTTGTCCGACCTAGCACAATTGACTGGGTACGCTGACACATTAAATTTCCAAACTTTTTTTCGTCTCATTTTAAAAAGAACTTTTTTTAAATAGACTGTAACCTAACAGACACTCATCCCTGAAACTTCTTAATTCAAACAAAACAGTTTAAACAAAAATTCATTTGTACTTTGCACAGACTTTTTTTCTTTCATTCCAAGAGCTGTAGGTTATCTTTCGCTTTGTTTCTTTGTAGAAATTTATGTTACCGTCTCCCCCAAAGAGTCAAACTGCAGACTTTAGAGGATAATAGGGTTTAGAGATTATACCCTTTTCTCAAACTGATTCTGATGTCCGCGAAAATCGTTTTCTTGGTACAACTGTCATACATGGAATTTATTGAAATCAGGTAAGGTTGAAACCAAAGGCTTGGATTTCAGTTGCAGTTGACTACAAATTTTATGGCTTAACATGACAAGTTCCACAAAACAGGCAACTATCATGCGTTATAATCATGTGGTTTTGTCATTGTGAACTTCACTGTTGCTTTTTGGGCTTTTCAACAAAAGTAGAATATGTTCTCCCCATCCCCCCCTTCTTTTTTAGTTGTTTTGTTCTTTTCTTCCTATATATAGGATATAAATATCAAAATATCACATAGTTTCTGTATGAAAAAGGGGAAATAAATACAAGATTGTGAAGCGAATATATAAATTGAAAAGTTAACAAAAGTACTAAACGAGCATTAATATTTTAAGCTATGAAATACTCATTTTTGTTTTGGTGTTTTCTTAATTTATAACTATAGTTTACAAACAATAATCAATTACGGCTGTTTGTAAAAAATATTTTTGTTCACTCGACTTTGCGAAACTTTATAATGCATTCGCGGGCTTATTTTCAAATGTAAAGGCATGACATTCGCAGGCAAGATTATTGGTTTAGAAGCAAATAGCTTTTTTCATTTTTTTACTTTCAACAAAAGTGGAATATGTTCTCCCCATCTCCTTTCTTCAATAGAAGAAAATATTGTAATCGAAATTTTTTTCGACTTCCGGTTTTCGACGGATTTGCCGTTTTAAGGGTCAGAGGTCCCAAAAAACATGTTTATAGAAAATGTCTGTCTGTCCGTGTGTCCGTCTGTCTGTCTGTCGCCATTGTACCATCAAAAAGTGTATGAAGTTTTGCATAGAATTGAACCAAATTATTTATGTATGTTTTGGCCATGTCAAGAAAGTCCTCCCTGAATGTGAAAAAATTCTGCCGGAAGGGGCGCTGTAATAGCGATTTTTGTGTAATCTTCTTAATTTTTTGTAGTTCTATTGTACAACAGTGGCTAGTGAATCGACGGATCCTGATAAGCTGGCTATTCGTGATTTTAATAAATATCATGTTCGAGATGAACTCGTTTTTACTCCGATTAATTGTCTGAAGCAGAAATTTAAGATGAAAGTCAAAATTGATATAGTATTGAACTAATAAAAATGAAATATTGACATCTGTAACAACATTTTGAAATGTTAAAATATATGAGGTAGAAGAAAGTTTTGGGATTGGCACATACAACTAGTTTACAAATGCATCGAATCTTGAGCTTTAAACAATAGTGTCTCAGATGACCTTTCCTAGCTTCAAAAATTGTCTTATAACATCTATTTTGCATTTTTTTTTTCTGAAATATTCTTTGTCTTTATAGAAAACAGAAAACGCTATTTGTTATCGTAAGATCAGAATAAAAATAATTGTAACTTTATGGCATTTAAGCATAAAAATATTTTCATGATTGTGAGAGAATAGAAAGTTCGAATGGAGACCATAATAGTGAATTATATTGACATACATTTTCACGATAGTTTTTATTTCTGTGATACTTGCTGACCAGCCCGGCGTCACCCGTGATGTGATGATATTAACCTTAAGTTTGTTTTAGTTTATTTATATCTTTTATCCGATTTTTTAAAATTGATACTTTTAAACAAAAATATTCCCTAACTCGTATCGGAGCCCCCGCAATATTTATACCGAATGCAACATTTTAAAGTAAAATGTACGCTCTTTAAAGTATTTTATATATTTTTCCGCATTTCAGCAAAAAATAGCGGATTCGGAATTTTAAAGAACGCGGATTTTAGGTAGATTTAATAATACTACCTATTGCATTCTCCCCTATGTTGGTATTTCTGAAAATTTTTTGCAGGTCTATGCCGATCATGACCCCAAGAACCCAAAATAATCCCCAGTTAAAAACTTTATCTGTCTATCTATCTATATCACTTTTTTATGAACACTATATAACTTCCATAATTCTGCACAATTCTCTTCCAAACTGACACACAAAATCAAGGGGCAGAAAATTTCGGTCATGTTCGTTAATGAGCAAACTCGGACTTTGGGGATGGAAATAGGGAGGGGTTTTGAGAAAACTGAAAAAAAAAATGCATAATTTCTCTATTATATTACATATAAAATCAGTTTAAAGTTATTATTACTTCTAGGAAAAGGGCCAAAAATTTATGTATGAGAGAATTTTTATTTCATTAAAAATGTCCTCAAGGGGCGAAAAAAAAAATCGTTTAAAGAAGAAAAAATTCCTAACTTCGTCAGTTCACAAGGTATGAAATCCACTTAAATTTATTATAAATCTTCTTAATACTATCTACAACTTTTATATTGACAAGTTTCTGATAAGATCAACTCTTATAGTAAAAAAAGGAGAGAGGAAGGGGGTTGAAGAAGAAAAAAATTTCACAGCTTCGCCAATTCACAAGGTATCAAATCCCCTTAAATTTATTATAAATCTTCTTAATATTATTTACAACTTTTGTATTGACATGTGTTTGTTAGGATCTACTCTTACACCAAAAAATAAATAATAATAATAAAATAAAAGAAAGGGAGAGGTTTTAGAATAAAAAAATTCACATCTCCGTTAATCCGCCACAAAGGCAACAATAAAAAAAGTATCATTGGCGTGATGAAAATTTTGGACAACCCTTATTAGAGGTGCTGTATATAGGGTTGAATTATTAAACGCGCGCGTGCCTCAATAAAAAGATCGTCAGAATTTAAAATACAAAGTGTGGTTCATTTAATAAAAAAATCACCACACTGTTTAAATTTATTATGTAAATCTTCTTAATATTATCTATAACTTGTGTAGTAACAAGTGTTTGATAAGATGAACTCTACTAATGGATGATATTACTAAAAACATTCCGAAGGGATGAAAAAAATTGGGGGATGAAGAAAAAAATATTATATTAACATGATTCTGATAAAACCAACTCTTACAGAAAATGAAATTAAAAATTCGTCAAAAGCAGCCACACTGTTAAACATTTTGCAGCATTCTGGCAGGTCATTCGACGGTTTTTTGAAAAAACGGTTTCATAACCATAATTTAACTATATTCTGACCATAAAATGGCCAATAATATGGTCAGAATAGTGTTAAAATTACGGTTGTGTAACCATTTTCGGAAAAAATGGTCAAATGACCTGCCAGAATGCTGCAAATTTTTAACAGTGCAGAAACGGACGACGAATCCCACAATATCGGGCATTCTCGGATCTCAAAAACAAATTGCTCCACTTAGATCTTTGCAAGGGGCTATTTTCATTCATAACACTTGGGCCAAGCCCAGGCCTAACTTTTTCTGAAGGATCGGACCGGGCCAAACCTAACTTATTTTTTCCGTACCGATGCCAGTACTGGCTTCATTCTTCCTAGGTCTGCATGTGCCAAAACTTTCAGTCCCAGTCTCGACCCAGCCCGTAAGAAAATCCTTATCGGGGTATGGCCTTTGACACGGCCCAAAATTTTTATCAAAAAATGCGTATATTTTTAAATCGCCATTATTCTACAATTAAAAATTTAAAAGTTATTCTTTTTAAAAAATAGTAGCTTTCTAGGCATTAAAATTAAAATACAGTAAAACTTTTGAAAAAGAACATGTCTATGACGAAATACTGTCTTATACGGAAAATATGCTGATCCATGCAAGATGGATATACTTGAGAAAAGAATATAATACATTGACACCTGCTAAAGAGGGAACTTGTCTATAACGCATTTTTTTTCTTTCCTATGCGATACCGTCTGAGAAGATTTTACTGTATAACATTTTTCAGATTTTTAAGTCTCTAATACATGAATTAAGGATTAATGGAATTAATAATAGCTGAAAGATTTACATACAAATAGAGATTTAATAATAAAAAAAAGTATTGCAGCCTAGCGGGCTTCTTTATAAATGAAGATTATAAACATGAAAAACAAAAAAGCTAAAATATGTATTTTTTGTCAGAATTCCTCGTACGAAACAATTTTTTAACCATATCGACGTAAAAATCCATGCATTGTAAAATTACAATCGGTACGGGCTGTGATTGGGCCGAGAATTTACCTTTTTTCCTAGTCGGGCCAAAAAATTTCTCGTACGGGCCGGGTTTGGACCAAACTTTTATACTAGGCCAACTGGGCCTGCTGATTCCTTTTTCTATGGTCGGGCTGATCCCGACTCTGGAAATTTCGGTCCGTGCAGTACTCTACCCATACAACCAAAGACTACCTCCGGACGTCCTATATGGTCCTATACAGAGCCGGGCGGTCCGATACCCGTCAGATCCTGTACAGAGCATAATTTGGACGTTCGCAGGACGCCAGAATCCGGACGAACCATCCACGATCGTCCGGTATTGTCCGGAGAACATCCGTGTCACCTGTACGCATGCGCAAGAAATTCTGACTTCAACTGCTCTGTCCGTTTGTTGTTTAAACGAAATATTTTTTAAACAACTGTGTTCTATTACTTATTTCTTTTAATAATGATTGAATTTATCCTAAAGGTAAGTAAACTTTCGAATCTTAACTTTTTAGAGTGAACTTTTGAATTTTGCACTAAAATATAAGGCTTTTGTCGTAATCTATACCATGAGACAGGCAAATTTTCATAGAAAACATATAAACAGTTATAAGCATTTTTCATATAAATACTCGAAATAATAATGTTGTATGATCGTAAAACAAACCTTTGTTCATTATATTTTTACTGAAATAGTATTATTTTTAAAGATAGATCATTTCGTGAGTCACCAAAACATTGTTTATGACCCATTGTTTGGGTGTTGTGTTAGATATAAAAATACATTAAACATTCATTTTGTTGATGACGAACAAGTAAAAATATTCATAAAGCTTTAAATTCAACTTTTAAATCTATTTAACAATTAAATTTATTTATCTTTAAAAAATCTAATAAAAATACTCATAAAGTATATTTTTATTCCAAGAATAACCTGCTTATAAAATTAATTTCGTATGAGATAAGGATTTTTAAATTTTCTAACTAAGCCTACATGTGGCCCAATAGCAAAGATCCAGTTGGGGCCCCTCTGTGACACTTTAGCAGCTTCAATTTGCCTTCATTTATACATATATACTGTATTAAAAAAGTATATATAGGTACTAGCTGGTTTTGAGCTTGCTTTTTTTTGGATGGGGGGAGGGAGGGGGGTGTTCAGTGAGACACACAGAACCCCTGAAAAAAAGATAAAGTACACTGTTTTAATTCTTCATTTTAAAAAATGTGTTTTTATGTTACATATTTCTCTATTAATTGTTGTTTTGATGTGTTTAAAAACTGTCTTGCATTTTCAAAGAAGAGATTTTTAGAATAGCTTATTTCATCTGCCTTTTTTTTCATTATAAATAACATTTTAGCCTTGTCTGCGTTCCCTCTAAGTCATTAAGACGCTGCACCTGTCTTTTTAAAATCGGCAAAATACACCCTGCCTTCTTTTTTTAATACATTGAAATGTACCCCTATTTTTGCAAAAATATCTTATAAAACTCTTCGACAAATTGCAGTATTTCAAAATCCGTGTGCCCTAGAGCTTGCAAAAATTATAGAACTTCCTTATTTCTTCAGGAAAACAGGTTATTCAATCATTATAATCCAGTTGTGTTTTAATTTTTAATCCATAAAATCATTTAAAGTTAATGTTTCTTTGTTTACCATACATAAAAATCACTTTTTTTTTTTTAACAATGACTGCTAAACATGTCAATGCAATTTCTCTCGAAAAAATAGTTCAAAATATAAGAAACACTCTATATTTCCAGTTGAAACATCATGTAGGTGCAAATATTTGCACCTGTTTAGTGATAAATGTTTTTGAATCATGTAATCACATTGTTTTATTTATTTTATTTAAAGTATTCTTCCCTGTATTTATTTTCCGTCTACAGTAAACACTAGGCCTGGTAGCAAAATTTTTTCAAATTCTTGCTCCATCCCATATATTTTGTTAGTTCTGCAAGCCCAGTAGCAGAAACAGTGCAGCACGGCAGCGGGCACTGTAAATTATATTAAACCTTGCAGATTAATCCACCAAGTTAAAAAGAAATGCTGGTGTTAAAAAATAGCTGAAATTTGCTTTAAGTCGCTAGATATATAGTATTTATTGTATCCTTATATTATATTTTCTTTATAAATGGAAATTTTGCTTACTTTAAGTGTTTTTGTCATTTCTTATGATAGTAGGCTTATTGAGTCGCAGATAAATTTTAGTTTGCTGCAGACTGACGCAGAAAATTCTGCTTCTGGGTCTGCAAGTGTACATGATCTTAGAACTAAAAGTAAATAATACCATTTTTCAGACATAGCATTTTTATTTTGTAATTTTTATTGGTACTTTTGTAATAATTTTAACTGGATGTCTAAACTCATTATTAATTTCAGTACTTCTCCGTTATCCCATCAATCACTTTTCTTAAAAAAAAAATTATTGCCAAAAAATTTCAACAACTACTAAATAAAAAATAAGAATGTTACCATTGAAATTTAAAATAAAAATCAGAAAAACTCTGTTTACTAATTTGCTAACTAACGATATATTTTATAATATACTATTATTGAAAACCGAAATAAAAATCTTGGATATTTAATACATTATTTTTCTTAACTATCCCTCTCGTCTGGTGAATGTTTAAGTGATATCAATTGAAACAAATCTATTATATGAAACTATGCATCATAAAATTTGTTCAATAGTTTTTCCTCTTTTAATATCATTTTGTTGCTGTTTAAGAACATAATTGTTATTTTAATCAACAAAATATGTAATAAATCAGTAAAACATCATTAAAAACAGATATAAACACATTTGACATCAAGTAAATGTGCCGCTACGATCATGTAATTTTGGCATTCAATTTTATAGTTTGGTGGTAGCTTTTTCGGTACTTCTCCATTATCTTGTCGACTGCTTTCAATAAAAATAACTTTGGCCAAAATAGGATTAAATTCCAAAGATATATGATTGTAGCGTTAGATTCACTTGATGTCAGATGTTATTTTAATGCATAATATTATATATGATGTATTTGTCATCTTATATATGTGATATCTTATATGTGTTTGTCATCAGGGAATTTTTAATTTGACCTTATTCTGTATTTTTAATAGTTTTTTTATTGGTTTACTAATTATTTCATTAATTAACGTAAGAGTAAAGCTTTTAAATGGTGGCACTATGATATTAAATGAGAAAAAGCTTGAAAAATTTGTGATTCATAGTTACCTACAATAGATCCATTTCAACTGACCATTACAAACATTCACCAGCCGATAGAGTAACCGAGAGAGAGTTGTAAGATAATGTAAACAAATAAATATCCAAGATTTCTTTTTCTGTTTTAAGATATTGTTAATTTATTGTTTAACGTTATTGATAGCTGAAACTTTAGTGAGTCTTTTCCAAATTTTTTTTTTTTTTTCAGGGGTGAGGGGGGGGGGGGGGTGTCCAATGGCTTCATTCTTCCATTTGTTTACTGTGTATTACAAATTTTAAAATTGGAGTTTGTTACGATAGAATAGTTTTTTTTTTTAAATTTTTATGAAAAGGGGTCAAATATCCAAAATTCTTTTTTCTGTTTTCGTTAATTTTATTGTTTAAAATTACTGATAGCTGACACTTTAAAAAGTGTGGCTTTTCCAATGCGCCAATTATTTCAACTCTGATCGTGAAAGGGATTTTTATTGAAAACCATGCGATATTTCTAAGGTATTTGTAACTTTATGCCAGAAGTTTAATATGAGTTTTATTTTATTACTTTATTGAATAACAGTTATTTGTTCACTTATTTTAAGTATATATTTGTGATTTAATAAAATAGTTTGAAAAAGTCTGTAATTTTCAAATGTTATATTTTTAAAATGCTCACTGTACTATCAATTTTTTCTTTAATTTTTCAAATGTTTCAATTCACGTGATTTTCATTTTGTGCCAAATATTATGCTTGGCGACAGTGGTGTCTGTATAACGGAAAAGTACCTCCATTTGTTTATTAGGCATTACATATAGTTTGTTAAGATACAATTAGTTTTTATTTATTTTTTTTTTTAATAAAAAGTTGGGTCAATGGGTAGAGTTTTTTTAAACCTCACACAATATTATTATTTTACGACTTTATTTATAAGATTATATACACAGACATGAAAATTAATGGTTCAAATTTTAATGTAATAGGTATCACTAAAGTCAAGAATTTCTTTTAAGCAAACAATAATGTTGATTATTTTGTCACAGCTTGTTAGTTTCTCTCCTGCATAATGCAAAAGATGGGATAATTAATCTGTTAGTCACAATGCTTGTTTGTAACAAGCAAAGTCATATAACTTTATTTTACTTAAACTTGCAGAAGTTTTTCGAAATACTATATTAAGTAATAGACAAATAAATATTCCTATATTTAATATATTCCTGCTTAGATTTCCTTACTGTTGCTAGTTTATTTTACAATTTGATTCAAATGAAATTTGAAACCATTTTTTCTATTACATTGTACCTACTTTACTTGACAAAAATTTTAATCTTACAAAGCTTAAAAACCTTATCTTTCTAAAAACTGATTCATTATTTGTATTATATAAAACTAAATATATTTAAAAACATTAATATGTTTGTTTACATCTTGAATTTATTTAAACATAATTTTTAAAAAAAAATCAATTAATTTAAGGGGAGAGTGTTGTACCTTGGGACAATTTTCACATTTTAATTTTTTACTTCGATGATTATAATCAGATTTAAAATTTAAAGGCAACATTTCAATACGCCAACATATTTCTCTATAATATAATTTTAGAAATTCAGACAATTTGAAAATAAAAAAATGCCATTCATTTAAAGTAGGGAAGGCAAACTGTCCCAAGGTACAACATCTTGTTGTACCTTGGGACATACTGCTTAATTCAGGGAATAGGCATATAACTCATCAATAATTTTGTACAATAACTAATACAATATTTTGTACAATAACAGTAACTAATTTTATGCCAACAAACAAAACTTTTTTTTTTCAAGGAAATAGAGAATGAAACTCAAGTTCAAGATCCAAAATAAAGTTGAGTTGTTTTATTTATTGCATTTCATATGATTTGTGAATTTTTCAGTAAAATAAGTAATAAAAATACTTTTATTTATCCAAATTATTACGAACCACGTATTTCTTGTACCATTGGACATGTCCCAAGGTACAACATATTTTACTGTCCCAAGGTACAATCACCACACGGTTTAAATAAAATCAAAATGGCTGTAAATCTAGAAGAACTATCATTATTTTCTCATACCCAAAACATTTAAAAATCTTCTCTTTTATAAAAAAATAAATTGCAGTTGACTTGTTGTAGAAATACATAGGAAAAAAATGAAGTTAGAATGGAGGGAAATATTTACTTTGGGCTAATGAAACTTATTTTTTTCACCTAGCTGTTAAAATTTGATGCTTCTGATGTTGTCTGTTATTATGATGAGATCTGTTGATTATAGGTCACTATTAGAAATACACAAAAGATAACTGTTGCCAATAGTTTATTAGAAATTGTCAATGTCCCAAGGTACAACACTCTCCCCTAAATCACGATTAAAACTAAATTGATTTAAATCAATGAACCCTGCGATGGAATAATGGAGAAGTACCTTAATTTCTTTGAATTTGTTTAGGTCGAATGTAAAGACAATAGAAGCTGCTTAATGCCACATGTGATCATTTATATTAAATTTTATTTTGAATTGATTTGGCTTTTGTGTATCTTCATTTATTTTATTTATTTTTTGTAGGCACAAACTGTAGGATGCATAAATGAAGGTTAAAAAGATACGGCAAACATCCAGCAGTCAAAGCTCAGTTCTACATAAAATGTTCAAGAAATTAAATTTCAAAATTAATAAGTTTTTTTTTTTTTTTTTTTTTTTTAAGTATTTCTGAATAAGGGTCCATAACAATAAAAATTTATATCAAGTCTATGCAAATTTGTATCTCCCTGTTATATATTCTTTAATTATACTTTTCTGCAGCAATTATAATTGATTTTTTTTATTGATTTTTTTTAACTGATTATAATTGAATTACAACTGATTTTTTTTTTATTGACATAACTGCAATTTTAATGTAATCAAATGATAATCATAAAAAACATTTAACTATTTTTAGTTCAACTGTATCTATATATTAATTAAACTTTACAAAGAAAATATAAACAATTTTTTGCAACAAATTTAGTCAAAAACAACTTTTAAAAGTAAGTGAAAATCCATCTGTTTTATAATTTTCATTAATAAATATATTGAGAAAATTAATTATTATTTATTAACATATATATTGAGAATCTAAAACTTAAAGTAAAATGTAGTTTTGGTTTGTGTTTAGACTTGGCAGTTATATCAAAACTAAATATATGGGAATTGAAAATTATATATTATATGCGTTCAATTGTGGTGTCATTTTGGTTAGAAACCAGGTTTGCCGGCTTTTTTTTTTTTTTGGGGGGGGGGGGGGGGTTTAACCACTTTTAAAAAGCTGGCTTTTATTGAAAAAAAGCCTATAAGAGAAAATGAAACATAGCAAATGTTGTTTGAAGTCGGTTTCCAACCAAAATGTTAAATACTGACATCATACTAAAGCGTCTTTTGAAAGCGAGGGGGGGGGGGGGGTGTAATTTGCTAATTTTTATAGAATGAAAGATTTAAAAATAACATTTATAATAATGACAGAACCACAATAATTTGTTCCTTTAAAATTGCATCATTTATATACTTAAAAAACAATATTATGTAGATGGGGGATCATCTATAACACAATCCAAATTTGTTTTTGAACTGCAGGGATATTGATTGAAACTCTTTGTATTATTATTTTTTTTAACTAGTTCTCCTGGAAATTAGTCAAATGCAACTGAAAAATAATTTTAACAGAGACATGATATATTACAAAAATTGGTATTAAATTAAGTTGGAAAAGCTACTCTCAAAATTTTGAGACTGAAATGCTAAACTTTAAAAAGCTGACTTTTTCTTCTTTTTTTAGAATACATTCATATAAAGTGAAAATCATTTTGTTTTCTGAGAAATTTAAAAAGTTTATATTTTATATTTTTTAAATTAATTTTAATTATGATCATGACGATGCAACTTACAAATAAATTGTTTAAGATAAAAGTTCCAATTAAGGGGAGGGGGGAAATGATAGAAAATGTATGTCAACTGGGGGCCTTAAGGCTCCTGTCCCTGCCAGCGAAGGCATTCATGAGCTAATGTGAATCATTTGAGGAGGGATTTTTCTAATATCTCGTTTGCATTTCGACATTTTAATATAATTTTTTTTTGTATTGGATAGCCGAGTTTCCATCTCTACATCGCACCTTTTTTACTTTTTCAATTTTAGTTGCAGATATTTTTTAGAATGACACTTTCATTTTCAGAACCGGTTTAGAAAGTGAAAGTAACTTTATAAAAAATTTCTGCGACCAAAATCTATGATTTATATTTAAGAAATGAAACAGAGCAAATGTTGTTTGGTCAGTTTCTAACCGAAATGTTAATACTGACATCATACTAAAGCATCTTTTGTAAGCCGAGGGGTGGAGAGGATTGGGTTAATTTGCTAATTTTTTATAAAAATTACCAATTTTTGTAGAATGAAAGATTTAAAAGTAACATTTATAATAATGCCAGAACCACAATAATTTGTTCCTTTAAAATTTCATCCTATATACTTCACAAACAATACTATGTAGATGGGATCTATAACACAATCCAAATTTGTTTTTAAACTGCAGAAACATTGATTAAAACTCTTTTTAACTAGTTTTGGAAATTAGTCAAATGCAACTGAAAAATAATTTGAACAGAGACATGATATATTGCAAACATTGGTGCCCAGTAGCAGAAACAGTGCAGCACAGAAGCGGGCGCTGCAGATTATTTTAAACCTTGCAGATTAATTCACCACTAAAGTCTCTAGATTTGTGGTATTTGTTGTATCCTTATATTATATATATTCTTTATAAATGGAAATTTTTCTTACTTTAAGTGTTTCTGTTATTTCTTATGATAGTAGGCTTATTGGGTCGCAGATAAATTTTTGTTTGCTGCAGACTGACGCAGAAAATTCTGCTTCTGGGCATTGGTGTTAAATTAAGTTGGAAAAGCTACTCTCAAAATTCTGAGACTGAAAGGCTAAACTTTTAAAAACTGGCTTTTTCTTCTTTTTTACATTCATGTAAAGTGAAAATCACTTTGTTTGGATTTAAAAAGTTTTTAATATTTTATATTTTTAAAATTAATTTTAATTATGATCATGATGACACAACTTACAAATAAACTGTTTAAGATAAAAGTTCCAATCAAGGGGGGAGGGGGTGATAGAAAATGCACGTTAACTGGGAGTCTTAATGAAGCATAAAAAATTTGATTATGTGAATAACCTTAAATATGTCGAAGCAATTCAAATTTTCCTACATATGTTAATCCTCAAGTGATTTTTTATGCATACATTTTTTTTTTTTATTTAAGTAAAAAGATTGGAACTTTTATGTTTGCCAGTTGCAAATCCTGCCAACCGCAAATTTTTTTCTCGTCAGTGACAGCTTTTATTTTTTGCTATGAAAATTAGAAATAATACTTGATCATGAAATTAAATATTTTGCTTTGTGGTCTTCTTTACAAATTTTTGTTTTTATAAAACTTCTTTAAAAAGACAGTATGATAATTTTTTTTATTTTTTCTGTATTTTAACTGATATTAGTTAAAGGCATGTATGTAATTTAATGAAAATTATGTATTTTAAATTAAATAAGTGAAGGGTTTATATTTAAAATTAAATGAATTCAATACAAATTAGGGCTATAAAAGGAATTTTTGTCAATTTATCACCTGATATACTAACATAAAAGTAGTACCAATACCAAGTTAGAAATTAAAAATTCTCTTATTTTCTTTTACACAAAATTTTGTTTAATTCCTCTAGCCATAATGTTATTTTACTCTGAATTTTAATGTTTTGAAAATTATTTGTTTCAGATGCTGTTGAGAAAGAAACTTATATCAAGGGCACACATTGAAAGAGTATTAAAGCATAGTTACAACATGTATAAGAACGTAAATGTTATGTAAAAAAAAGTCTATAAATGTAAATTAAAGTACTTTAAATGTATTTGTTGGTGTTGTTATTTTACAGTATTTTTTTCTTTCTTAACAGTGATTTAAAATGTATGTATTTCAGCAATTGAATTGTTTAAAACTTAAAATTCATGCATTCTAAAGCAGCGAGTAAAATAATTTTATAATTATTTTAAAATATTACATCCATACTGGAATAGAAGATGTTATGTGTTTAATTGCAAGCTTTTCATTTATTTACTATAAAAAATAATTAAGGAATTCAATGGATCTCAGACATAGAACAACTAGATTGAATGTACTATTTATTATTTCATTAAAACCAAAACTTGACAGAACAAGTTATCAGGTAAGAAGTTTTAGATATAATGGAATCTAATGGTGTAAATATTGTGAAACTTTTATGATCTTGTGTGTTTTTACTTCAAGCTAAAGGGAAGAGAAAATATACCCAATTCTACCCTACCAAAAAATAGAAGTTTGTATTGCACTTGAAAAAAATGCCTATTTAATTGCTTTCATATCTAAGATCTGACATCATAAAATGTTATCATTATTTTCCTTTGATTTATGTTAAAAATTAAATATTAAAATTTTTTGGTTTGTTTTTAAAGTAAATGTAATATATATAATTAATTATTAACAGTAAATATTGAGCTAAATGCTTACATACTTTTAAAAAATGTATTTCTCTTGAATTTTAATTTAAAGAAATGTAATTAGTTCAGAAAAAAATATAACAAATACAAAATATATTTGTTACTTGAGAAGGAAGTATTTTCATTCTGAGTTTTCATTATTTTTTCGCCATGGAGTAGGTAATGTTCTTTATCTGTTTTTATAAATCATTAAAAAAAAAAAAAAAGAGTATGAGAAAATTGGTACTGCAGAAGAATCGATAAAAATTCTGAGAATATTTTTGTTAAAATTTCATTTAGTGCATACTCAAATTTTTCATTTTAAATGAAAACTTCTTGCACGTTCTCAATTTCAATTTTGAAACTAAATTCATGAAATTTTTAAACAAGCTTACTACATTTTTCAATTCTCTCAAATGAGACATGTCTTAAATTGTGGTTGTTACACGCATGAAGTTTGCAGACATTATTTTAATAGGAAATTTTTTTTTCTTTTAACTAGGGCGTGTATTAAGTTGTAACTGATGTTTTCGATGGTGGCCTTTCCCCTGTTGTATCTCAAAAATCTGATTAAAATAAAAATTTTGACAGTGTTAAAAAACAAAGATTTTACCCTCTTATTTATTTATTTTTTTAGAAATATTAAAATTGCTATTTAACTTTATTTTTACCTAAATTAAATAAAAAAAACTGCAAATTTGATGTATTTATGAATTTAAATGACTTTGGAAAAGTATGAGGAATATCAAAAGAATGAAATTAAATTTATTTACTACATATATAACAATTGGTGTTGAATTCAGAGGGTGGTCCAGGTGGGAATCCTCCTAACTGTTCTAAGAAAATGAGGAATTTTTTATGCATTCACCTATTACTGATAAAATTTGTTATTTTTCAAAAATTTCAATTCGGTTTCTTTTTCATCACTAATTTTAATGTAGATTTTGCTTAGGAGTAAAATTCATTTGTTAGAAAAGTATATTAAGTCTAGACCAATAGACCCTTGCAAGGCTTTCACACTGTAATCTTTACTGTAAATAAAGTACATTTTTCCTAAATTTATATTTGCAATTTTTTTTTTAAACCAAACAAATTGTACTAATAGGAGTGTACTATGTCAAAAGCTTTTTGTATAAAATCCAACTCAACTTTGTATATTTACCTAAAAAAAGAGTTGTTGAAATCAGAAAAAAATGTGTATGATGATATTAATCTAAAAGTATAAAGAAAATTCAGTTTGTTATATTAGATATGGGCAAAGAATCCTATCCAATGATACCCCATTCATCGTATGCTACTTATTAGTTAAAAAAAAAGATATGTTGATAACAGAAATAATATACAATTTTTCGCTTGAAATGAACTAGTATTTTCTTCGTATTCATTTTTCATTCTTATTTTCAAATATTTTTAGTATAATTTATTTATATTAAAGGATTCCTCTATTTGCAAAAAACAACAGGAAAAATAATCATACAAAAAGAAATCTAATAAAATATATTTTTCAATAATATAAATATAAGATTTTAAAAATCAAAAAATGAAACGGGGGGGGGGGGTTGCAATTGCCCCACCTGTCCTTTTTAAATGATGCTTCTGATTTTTATTAATTTTATTGTACACTGACATTTCTATTAAAAAATAGTGGTAACCTGGACAACAATTGTCCAGGCTACCACTATTTTTTAATAGAAATCTTTCAGTGTGCGCCGTTGCTCAGTTTAAGATAAAATAAATAGAAATCTGAAGCCTCATGTAGGAAAAACAGGGTGGGACAATTGCCCTCCCTTCCTATTTATTTTATTTTTTTATATAAAGCGTCCGCTACTGATCCGAAGAGCATCCTATGAATGCCGCATGCCGGACGAGCAGAGGATGCAAATTCTATTTGTTTTATCTGGTCCTATGAGCGTCCTACTGTCATCCTATGAATGGCTGAAAATGACGTCCGCAGGACGTGATTAGGTGTCTCTTTCTGCTCCCCCGCGGACGTCCGCCGGATAACGATCGGATATTGTAGGACGTCCGACGGACGAGGCAATATACTGCATAGGACGTCTTTCGTATGTCCTCAGGACGTGTTTGTGTTGCATGGGTAGTTACACGTCTATTAGATCTATTTAAAATTCCAGAGACAGAATTTGATAATGAACCACAAAAATAAACCCACAAAAATTCCAGCGTGGAACCACGCTCGTCTGGACAGCCTCTAAGATGCAACAGCCGCAAAAACACACCTGCTGCAGATCATCCTGAAGGAAACGCCAGACAATAGGGAGAAAAGCTTATCGTATTTTTTACCGCAAAGGTTTCTGGAAGCTCGTCTGAACAGACCAGAAGATTTCTATACTCTCGAGAGGCCACCCATATTACCGCTTTCCGAAAACGCTCGTCTGACATTGGCCTAAAAGCTCCATACTGTGACCAATCCGAGGTAATCTCTCCCGCAGAAAAGTGCTTAAATTCAACACTGCAATTATACCTGATAAGATGGAAACTTGTGTAAAACGGAATGTTTTTCCCTATCCCTAGCGATTTCATTTTTATTGATTTTACTGTAAATGAATTTCTTGTAATAATGCATTATTAGTTTATTATTAATAAAACATAAAACTGCAAGTGTGCAGGTTTTTCTGCGGACAACAGGGGAAGATGGGGAGGGGGGCACAGAAAACAAGCTAGTGACGCTGTTGTAGCAATCCTCAACAATATCTAACATTTTTGTGGAAATCCATATTATCTGAACCATATTTACAAAAATTAGTTCATGGATAAACAGCGAGATGAAAGAATATCACTTTTCAACTACTTTAGGAAGAGCTATAAATTTATATTGAACACGGGTAATATATATTTTTAAGGGAGCGTAAAAGTCTAAAAAAATGAAGAAGTAAATTTGCCCCTCTTGGAAAAACATTTGCCCGACCTGGAAGAATCGTCTAGCTACTGGCCTGTATTGTGCTCATCTGTTAATTTACTTCTAATAAATTGTGGTGTAAGCTCGTCCTCATTTCGCGATTCAAGGGCAGTGATTAAAGTATTATAACTAAATAGGTAGCGAACACAGCAATAAAGCTAAAAGATGGGAGCTGCTAATTGTTTCCCCGATCGCTGAAAGTTTGTCTATTAGTTCTAGAGTATATGTTATGTGTTTGATTAAGTTACCGTTTTCTTGGAGCTTGGCTTCATAAAGCTTTCTTAACAAAAATAATTTACTTGACAAGTTCGCCCTTTCGTGTATCGTTTTAAGTCGTTCCAAGTGTCCCTAGCTGTGTTAAGCCCCTTTACATGAACTATTTGTGAGTCTGCAATTGACAGGTTAATTATAGCTCTAGCCTTCCTGTCTTTTTTCTCCCAATCGGTTGCGATTGGCGTGGGCCTATCTTCGGTATGACATCGAATAAATCTTCTTTGATTAATAACATTTCCGTTTTAAATTTCCACGTACTGTAGTTACTAGCGTTAAGTCTTTCGACCAGCTGGATTTCGCGTGATGCGGCCATTTTCTTAGTAATTTAGGTTTTGTTTGTGAGAGGAATTGCTGTTATTTTATTTTATATAAAACTTCTTATATATATTTAGTTTTCTTCAATTCTTTAACATTTCATATATATCAACAAAAAAATGCACAGTATTTATTTTATCATCAAACAACTAACGAACTATATTTTCAATTTCTTTTTAATGTGCATACATTTACGGCCAGTAGTTTTTTTTCTACAAATAGTATTTATCTACTAAAATATCAGACTTTCTCAGTCTCATAATCAAAATGTTGGCAAAAGAAGCCACCTCTTATGTGCGCAGTAGTAATGCTCGCTGTTATTTAGATAAATAAATAAATATGATTCTGGCCAATTATGATAAAACAATTGAATATAGTAATATAATAATATAGGTAATTTCTTACCTTTATCTTTCTTCAACAGCATTCCTCAGTTCACAGCTTGGCACGCATTTAAATCCAGTACGATGTATCCTTTTGCACGGAATTCTTAAACATTTTTTCTTGCACTATAGTATTAAAATAAAAAATAGTGGTTAATATATATGTTTTTTTAAAAATTAAATCCACTCCTGAGACTTGGTTTCTTTGCTTATAGAAAAATTATATTAAAACGTTATCTTACAGATTTATGTTATACTTTTACATTCTGCTGCTTTTTGCAGCAACAGTTTTTTAGTCCTTTATAGTTCGATGACTTGGAACTCTTGCATCATGCGTGGGTTGACGTAAACATATTTTATTTATGAATGTGATCGTTCATTTTAAATAGTATAATTTAGGAAATATAAAAAGAGTTTGTTGATTTCACAATGATTGATTCCTACTTGATCTATTTATTTAAGTATCAAAATGTTTGTGTCCTCATAGGCGTAACCAGCCTTTTGAACGGGGGGGTGCCCAGACTTTTTAACCTGGATATGTTGGATACAAACAATATCTTATGTAGTAAAACCTGCTAAAACGGAATCCCATCAAATCGGTCGAATTTTCGTTTTAGACAGGTTTTCCTCTTAGAATTCATAATTGTGTGGTATTTCTTTTAAAAAGGGCTCAAACGCGATTTTTGTTTGCATGAGGAGGTGTGAGAAGGGGTTCAAAACATCAAAACTAAATCTAATGGTAAAAAAAAAAAGATATGTAAATCTCTTTGCAGCAGTGAAATAAGGCAGTGACTAAGTGTGGGCACAAGTGTAAAACCTTTTGGCACCCTAACTTCTTATAAACATTAAAAAAGGCCTTTAATCATGCTGGAAACTTCTATAGGCACAGGGGCATTGCCTGAGACCTAACATTATCTATGTCAAACTCTTGTAGATGAAATTTTGCCGGATGATAAATCTCAGATAATACATGCTGTACACCAGTACATACCCACGAAAGTTTTTCAAAATGTGACTCCATGACTTCTTAGGGATCACCGGGGGGGGGGGGGACCCAAGAAATTTTGGTGGAAAGTGCATATAAATAATTATTATAATAGTATAAATAATTACAATATTCATTAATAATTCATGTTTTTACCTTAGAATGTGTCCAACGTATTAGGTAAAGCAGGTCATGTTAATACAGTAGACGCTCTATTTTACGAATTTGAGTGGACTCATATAATGTGTTCGTAAAATCGAAAGTTCGTAAATGTGAATAACGTTAGTTCAATGGGATGGTGGTCGGGACCAGTACATCAGTTCGTAAAAACAAAGAATTCTTAAATAAGAGATTCGCAAAATCGAGCGTCTACTGTATACACTAAATTTTGTTAAGGTGATAAAAATTATATTATCATGATGCTACTGTAATAATAAAGATAGGTACTTGTCTGTCTCTGGGTGGGTGGGTGTACGCGCGTGCGCTAAACTCTGAAAAAACGATGCAGTCCTCACAGCCGCAAGATTTGACAGAAAGTACCTGTTTGCCTGAAGCATTGCATATCGAAGACAATTTCTGGAATTTTTCAATTAACTTTTAATGCGATTTTTTTCAAATTAGTAAAAAAGAATCCGATTTATATATATTTTACCCAGTAAACTTTGTCTTCTTTTCAATAAAGTTTTTTCGAGATTCTTACAGCGATTTTTCATTTTGTAACAATTTTATAATGTTATTTTTAGAGGGGTTTTTTTTCGCGTTCCTTGCAGTAATCCGGTTTAAATATTTTACCAAATTAGTTAATTTCGTTCCTGCTGTTTTTTAATCTTTTCCGAATTTTTAATGGGACTTTTAGCGGGTTTTTTGCACTTTGAGGCGATTTTTTGACTTTTTTTGAAGGAAGAATGCCAAATCAGTTCTTATAAGAAAGCAGAAAATTTAATTTGGCTCGAAATAAAAAAAAAATCGCGATAATTCAGGGTTTGTTTATTTCGAGACGGAAGTATGGTCATAGCTTGGTCGGGGGTACGTTGCCGAAGGCTGTCCCCCCTCCCCTCCAAAAAAAAAAAAACCCAAACAACCCTAGATTTCTATAATTCTATGTTCGTTTAAAAAAAAAAAGCAACCAGCGAAACTCCACTAGTAATGAAGTTTTCTTTGAGGGGCAGGGTTTGAAATAACGAGCGGGATCGCGCGATTTGTGCACAGAAAAGGAAATTCCCGCATAATAAAAATGCTGTGCAGTATTTCCACCTTCAAAATTCTTTCACAGATCTGTAATTCTTCAGTGGGTATTTTACATTTTTTTTCATCAAGTCCACGATTTTTATTTCTTTTGTGGAACTTCTGAAAATCAATTCGTGACTGGGTCCCGGAAAAATTTGAGAATTTCTTCAAACGATTGTGAAAAATATCGTAAATTTCGATAAAAGAGTGTAGAAAGAAATCGAAAATTTCGTCAAAGATTGCGCAAAAAATCACGAATTTCGGTAAATGTTTGACGAGAAAATGTTGCAAATTTCGTCAAAAAGTCGCGGAAAAGAGTAGAGGATTTTGATAATTGGTACGGAAAGATATCGAGAATCTTCCCGATCGGTCGCGCAAAACTATCGTGAATTTCGACAAATGACCCTTGTAAAAAAATTAGTTTCGTAAATTAAGTCGCCAAAAAAAAAAAAAAAAAAAAAAAAAAATCGTCAAAGGATCCCGGTAAAAACAAGAATTTCTTCAAAGCATCGCAGAAAGAAAATACGAATTTCGTCAAAAGATCGTGTAAAGACAACACGAATTTTGTCACCGGTTAGTGGTCAAAAGTGCAGATTTCGACAAAAAATCGCATAGAAAGACGTGAATTTCGTCAAATGATTTTGGGGGGAAATTGTAAATATCATGAAATGATCGCAGAATAAAATCACGATTTCGTCAAAATTTACTGCACTGGGCTAAAAGATTGAAACCGGGTCCTTTTCGTAGTTTCAAAAGGACTCCGCAAAACGAGAAGAAACTCCAAAAACCGCATAAAAATTTTCAGAGGAATAAAATTACTATATTGACTTGAAAGACTGCAACCATATTCATTTTACGAATGTCAAAATATGGTCGCGAAACACGAAATTCAACCAATCAACCCAGATTAATTTTAATTTTCTGCACTATTATTTCTCATTTTCAAAGGAGGCAGGGTCTGTGCACCCCACCTTCCCCTGGATAATCGTATTTTGCAATTACTGTTTCACATCTGCATTCCCTTTCAATTTTTTTTTTTTTTTTTTTTTTTTTGCTTCTTTCTAGACTTTAGACTGCGAAATCAAAGAGACGAATAATTTCTGTTTCTATCCTCGTCAAGAACTTGCGTTAATTTCTCATGAAATTGCAGAAACATGCAATAGAAAGAACGATGTTAAAAAAAATTTCTCACAAAAAAAAAAAAAAAAAAAAAAAAAAAAAAAAGACGTCAAACTGGGATTATAAAACTTCCTTTTTGACTTACTGTGACTAATACAGAATCTTGTAAATATTCTAGTTTTAAAAAAGATAAAGAACTTAGAGTAGAACGCCGATTATCCGAACAAGTTGGGACCGACCCTAGTTCGGATAAATGGACAGACAATTTAAGGGATGTTCCTGACTATACTAAAACCGTCACACTTAATCCAGGCTTCGGACTGCCAGTACCAGTCATCAGTTAGTGCTGGCGTGTTTATTTATTTATTTTTGTCTTTTTAATTTTGTTTACTTTTTTATCATTTAAAATTTTCTTTTTCTTTTTTTATCATCTTGTGAACTCCAGAGATTATAATTAGAGATATAGAGATTAAGCAAAAAAGCTTTCGATTGTTGCTTTCTTCATAGGAGACTGTCTTTTCAATGCTACCATATGTCGAATTATTCTTAAATACGTTAGTTGAATAAGATCAGCATTCTTCTACTGTTCAAGCCATTTCATATCTGTTTCCACACATTCAAAGGTTTCGTTATATGATGGACCTGGGTGATTTTCAGAACATTCTTTTTCATTTTCTTCACTTTCTTTTTTGTTGTTACTGCTCCCAACGATACAATAAACTGGGATTCGATTTCGCATGCTAAATCTGAATGGGAAAAATGAGAGAAACGGGGTGTTCTGAAGTTCAGTTATTATTATTATTATTATTATTATTATTGAAAGAAATAGGTTGTCCGGATGATTGGAATTTCGGTTTAAATATTTTTTTTTTTTGAGAGAAATAGGCTGTTCGGATAATTGGAAGTTCGGTTAATTGGAGTTTCGATAATCGGCACTGTACTGTAATTTGGAAAAAGAACGTGGAATTCTTTTTTTTTTTTTTTAAATCACAGATCAAAACTTAGGCTGTTAGTTTTCTGAACTAAACTAACTTGCTAAACTAATTGAACTCTGCTTTCACTTATTTTTTTCTTTTGTAGATTTCGATTTTTTTTTAAATAACTGTGCTCAAGTCTGCGCGAGCGGGGGGGGGGGGGTGCGCCCGGGCACCCAGGGCACCCCCCCTGGTTACGCCTATGGTCCTTGAAGATTATTGATTTGGTTTCCTGTTTCGAAATCAATTTATTCGTATCTGAGAGGGTTATAAATCCATCAGTAGACACCCGATAAAAAGTAATAAATATAATTGTTTTTATTACTGTATTTAGAACTAATCGAACGAAATTTCGGCCTAAAATAAAAATATTACCGAAATTCGGTTTCTGTTTCGGTTTTGTTCGAACCTTAATCTTAATTACTATTTTATTTTGAACACTTTTTCAATTTGCATTATCTATATATCTCCAACAGGTAAAAAATTAAAGCGCATTTCAATCTTTTTGAGAAACCCTGTGTGAATGCCGGAGTCGGAGTCGATTGTTTCAGAAATCCAGGAGTCGGAGTCGGTCATTTTTCCTACCGACTCCGCAGCCCTGCAAGAAAGCAAGATTACTAAAAAGAAAACCCTCTCTAATAAAGAAAAGATAACCAACAACAAACTTATATTTGTGTATTTTAGTACATTACGTATAATTTTATTAATGACTTTTATTTGAAGATTAAAAGGATTAATAATAATTTAATGAAATATTAATTTTTATTCAAATTTATTAGTATATCCTCAAGCTATTTTGTTTTTCTGTTTCCATACTTAAAATTCAAACACAGATGCTTTCTGGTGGTATGGTATATGCAAGTATTTGAAAACCCTCAATTTCAAGCAGAATAATTAATTAAATAATGTTTCTAATGTTTATTAAGCAATTATAAAAGATATAAACATATATATACTGTGTTACATATTGTTACTTTGTAGAAAAGAATAAATTATACCCCCAAAAAACCGGGTTTTTTATAACCCTGATATGCATTGGGCGGAGCTCGCAATGTTTCCCACAAGCACTACGGTATTTGATTGGCTTTTCGTTAACCCTTGTGGGGAAAATCGAGAAGCTGATTAGCTATAATCCATCGTGACGTTGCATGACGTCATAAATTCTTGTCGTCCAATGAGTTGATTTCTCCCTTTCTCATTCGACTTTCTCATTCTCGAGACCTACCGCGCATTGAAATGAACAGCATGAAAACAGGTTCAGGCACATACAACTATCGTCTGCTTTAACCGAAAAGTCGCAAAATTCCTCAAAGAATCGCGGAAAAACGCTATTTTCGTCAAAGGATCTCGAAAAAAAATGCAAATTTTGTCAAAAATACGTGGAAAAAATACGAATTTAGACAAATGGTCGCGAAAAAAACCGAATTTCGTGAAAGGGTTGCGAAAAAAACTCAAATTTCGTCAAAGGCACGCGGAAAAAAGCACATTTCGTTAAAGGATCGCGAAAAAGACGCAAATTTCGTCAAAAGGATCACCTAAAAACGCGAATTTTGTCAAGAGATCGCGAAAAAGCAAATTTCGTCAAAGGATCGCGGAAAAAAGCAAATTTTGTCAAAGGATCGCGAAAAAAAAACGCAAACTTCGTCAAAAAGCCGCGGAAAAATACGTGAATTTCGTCAAAGAATCGTGAGAAAAATACGAATTTAGACAAATGATCGCGAATTTCGTCAAAGAATCGTGAGAAAAATACGAATTTAGAAAATGATCGCGAATTTCGTGAAAGGGTCGCGAAAAAGACGCGAATTTCGTCAAGAGATCGCGAAAAAATGGCAAATTTCGTCAAAGGATCGGGAATTTTGTCAAAGGATCGCGAAAAAAATGCAAACTTCGTCAAAAAGCCGCGGAAAAATATGTGAATTTCGTCAAAGAATCGTGGAAAAAATACGAATTTAGTCAAAAGGCCGCGGGAAAAACTTGAATTTCGTGAAAAGGCCGCAAAAACGCGAATTTCGTCAAGGAATCGTGAAAAACATACGTTCCGTCAAATAGACGCCAAAAAAATGCAAATTTCGTCAAGGGGTCGCGGAAAAAACGCGAATTTCGTTAAACGATCGCGGGAAAAACGCGAATTTCGTCAAAAGGTTTGGATAAAAACTCGGCACTTTTCGCGCGTTTTTTTTTTTTTTTCCTGACCCTGTAAGCATGTCTGAAGAATAATTAGATTAATTGACAAAAAATACTTTATGGAAATCTCTGCTTTCTTATAAAATAAATGTAAGTAAATGTATTGCGGTTCTATTTGTAAATGAAAAGGTTTTTGTAGTTGCAAATTTTTCATGCACAGCCCTTTATTAGGGCAGTTAGTTTGTCCCACCTGTTACCACAGTAATCTAAACATAGATTCGATGAGAAAAACTACAACAGATCCGCAGTCACCTTTTTAAAACCCGAAATGCACAAATAAACAATACTAATAAACCCGTGCAAGTTTTTCGCACTGCAATCTTTGAGTTTATTTTCTGATACTTTTTTCATTAATTTATAATTAACTGCAATTTTTTAATCACCTTATTCATCGTTGTGCGCTTTGTATGTGCATGTAGAAAACGAGATGTTGACATCAGTGATAATATGTATGATGTTACTTCACCTAAAAGTATAACGAGAATTCAGTATTGTCCATTAGATGTAGGCATAAAATCATATCCAGTGGTACCTCATTCATCATTGTATATGCTATATATTAGTTAAATTTAGCATGCAATGTCAGATGTGGACAAAAAATCGTATCCAATGACACCTCATTCATCGTTCGATGCTGCATCTTGAGAAAAGGGAATGTTGACAAATATATATACAGAACAGCTCCGATTATCCGTGGAATTGGGTGGCAAGGGCACCGCGGATAATAAAAATCGCGGATAACCCGAAAAAAAAAAACTGAAAATGGGGGTGGAAACACACACAAAAAAAAAGAAAATTCAACATAAAAACTATGCTTTAGTGTATACAAAAAAACATAATAAAACATTTAAAATACATACATATGCACAGTACATCAAAAACAATTGCTTTACGTCTAAATCACTAAAATAAAGAACAGTAAACAAGAAACAATGCCATACATGCTGTACAAAAAGAGCAGAGTTACACCTTTAAAAGAAAAAATCAGTCACTTGTTTTTGCTTCTTGCTTTGGAAATACCTTTTCTTTATTCTAAATTGTAAACTGTTGTTTTTCTTTTATTATGGAATAACTTTTATCTGGGAAATGAAGTTATTCTTGATGTGCTCTCCCGGAATTTATCAGAATAGTATTATATTATTGTTAAATATTTTAATTGCTGTGTTTACGTTTGTTTAATAAAATCAAGAAAAAACATAAAGACTTTATATCTGATATTTCAAACATGGTAACATCTAGAAATATTCTTCTATTACTTTCGAATACATGAATTTTTCTGTTTATATTTATTAGTAAGGCGTATTGTATTTTCCTTGCTATTGGCTTGAATTAAAAAGAAAAAATAGTAATTTCGCTTCGCGGATAAACCTCACCGCGGATCATCCGCTCGCGGATAATCGAGGCTTTACTGTATATACACTGATGTTCAAAAATTAAGGACCAATCACAAAATGCTAATTTTCAAATATGCGAACACTCAAAAGGAAACAATATCATTCGAGTAATTACTATCTCTACAACACTGCTAGTCCATATAACATCTCAGTAATGTCACACATGGTCACAGTCACTTTAATTTTTTAAGAAAAAATTCTTTTACTTTCGGAACCGGTTCTCAAATTGAAACTATCTTAATAAAAAAAAACTATAACCAAAATCGAAAAAGTAAAAACTAGCCCGGTTGTAGATCGTCCTCAGTTATCCTATGCAAAAAAATCATTCAAAAATATTAAAATCCAAACAAGATATTTGAAAATAACTTCCCCCATAGGATTAACATTATCATCCGGGTCTTTTTGAGTGACTAGTGTAGGCTCTTAATACTTCAAAATGCACTATTACAGTGCCGAAGTTTAATGACAATCTATGCTCATCATGAGGATTGTAAAGGTATACATTTTTTGAATTGTGTTTATTAAAAAAAGAGATATAAACATTGGATTGTTTCAAACAAATCATTGAATTTCGGCACCCATCCTCCCAGACAACACAAACACATCCTAAGAACATCCGAAAGATGTCATATCCAGGACAAGCTGATATCCTGCGGACCGATGAATTGGTCCTGCCGACCGTTTTAGGACATCCCCTGGGTTTCGAAATGTCCCACCTGTCAACATCCTACGGATGTCATTTCATGACACCTTTTGGACGATTATAGGACACTTGTATGATATCCTCTGGATGGTCCTAATGACATCCTAAAATCATCCAAATAATGTCATATTCAGGATAAGCTGATATCCTGTGGATGGATGCAGTCGTCTTGCAGACAGTAATAGGACATCCCCTGGCTATCGAAATGTCACACCTGTCAACATCCTGTGGATGACTTTTTTATGATGGCTCGATAACCTCTGGATGGCTTAATGGATGTTACTGCCTACAATTTGCATTTTTGAAATTTATGTCAATTCATTGATGTCTTGTCACTTTTAATTATTATAATCAATTATAACAATTATTTAATAAATTATATAGCCTGTAAAAAGATTATTCAGTAAACCTTTCTTTAAAAAAAAAAAAAATCAATCTTCAAGATATCTTAGTTTATACAATTTATTAAGTAAAAAATGGTTTCAGTGACAATATAGGAATTTCAAAAATGCAAATTGAAGATAGTAATATATCTTACATATTTTTGATAAGATTCAAGAATATTTAAGAAATTTGGTAAAATTCCTTACTTGCATACAATAATAGTTTTACATACTTTATTCTTAATTTAAACAAATATTATCCAAAATGGTGCAACTTAAAAATTTTCCATCATAGCTTCATCACTATTTAAGATGTTGTCTTGCAGATATTTTTTAATATCTGGAGTTGAACATTTTTCTAATTTACTATTTTTGCCATAAGAACCATTTTTTCAATGACAATTTTATTCATCTTGCAATTATTTGATTTATTTACTAAAAAAAGCATGGGACTACCTGATCCACTATGCACTTTAGGAACACCCAGTATCTGTAACAAATGTTATGCATTTGATTGTCCTGTGATGAAGTGCGCAATGAAATTAAAAAGTATAATTTTGTTGCTCCGATGATTGTTTTACATTTTTTTTTTATAGAAAAAAGTTACTGCATAAGACATCTTAATATTTTTGAAGTCAAATAAATAAAGTACAACAAGTATGCCATTTTATATTTAGTGACCAAAGCACATTTTACTGTTGTGATAATTTGGCTGTAAAATACAACTTTAAATTAAATGTTTTACTTACCTTTAATTACATTACCTTACTTTAACAAAATAGTGCCATGGATACATTTAACTTTATACAATTGGTAATAGCTCAGTAAATGCCTTTTATGAACTTGAAGAATTAACACAAACTGCAGAAAAGTTAAGATACTCTTTTCATCCTTTGTTCTTATTTTAATGAATAAGAACTTCTATATTTTAATTGCATTTTAAATGATTGCACATATTACACTAAATGCTGAATATAAAACAATAAACTTAAATTATTTGACAAAGAAAAGTTTAATCTTTACGTAAAAATTATCAAAAGTGAATACCTGAAAATGTTATTCAAAATAAAAAGTCAAAGTTTACTCCTAATTTAATTTAAGACCAGTAAAGGAAAAAAAAATAAAAGACAAAAAGAAATACTTATAAAATATATTCTGCAGTGTTAAGAATGATAGTACGAAAAAATGATAATCGCTGTTGAATTATTTTGTTTATTAATTATTAAAATAATTCCTATATTAAAAAGCTTAAAGTTACAAATTACACAATAAAACAGTCACATTAAAAGCAAAACAAGTATTTATTTACAATTTTCACAGCAAAATACAAAAAATATTTATTTAAAACTTTCACAGTAAAATACAAAACAAATATTTTTTACAACCTTCCACATTACAAAATATAGTTTCAAAACTTTTTTTTAACAACAATCCAACTTTCCAGTTTCTCCTGCCTGCACTTGTCACAAAATAATTTTTACGCTGCACCTATAATGAAGAAGAGACAAAATATACATTTCTACTAAACTTTATTGGTGCATCACATTCATTCAAAAGGAATAAATCAATATATATATACACAAGATATACAATAATTTCTTATTGTTTGTTTCTTCAAAAGATCTTTTTGTAAAATTTACAGTTATTTTTAGGAATTTTATTATTTTAAGCCCTAGGAAATGCTTGAAAATACTATTAAAAAGTACAAAGCAGCATAATTGCACATCTTATTTTATGTCACACATCAACATGAAGCACCTGTCTCATTTTGTATCAAAAGAGAGTTAATATTTATAACTGATGAGAATACCATTTTTAATAATTAAAAATTATGGTAATTACAAGCAACAGGACCATGCAAAGAGAAAACTGTGCCCAGGGTAAAGTTTAGTTTGCCTGTCCGCGCCCCCCCCCCCCCCACACGCACACACACAGACCTTCCCGATTAAGGAATATAAAAACCAAAGTTCCCTGAACCAGAGCCAAGCGGATACATACGGTCCTCCTTTCTAGGGGATCACGTAGCAACCTGTCCCAAAAGGCATCAACTGACGCCCAATCACCACGACATCAACCTGCCATTCGAAACAGCTAAGCGAGGAAGACAGAAGGCCACAACACAACATAGTCTCTGCTGCAGCCTGATAATTTATTACACATGGAATATTTTGACGAGTCCGAGAGTCAAGGAAACATCTGCACAAGGGTGGCTATGTTGCCAGGCTCGGACTGGCCCGCTGGCCCGATGTGCCCTTGTCAAGGAAAAAATTCGTGCCCTAAGCCGCACCAATATTTTTACCTCTGTGTACATTTTGACTAATGTACTAAATTTCGAGAATTCGTTTAGGGAGTAACAATCATTTCATAGACAAACAGCATTATTTTTTATTATAACAAAGTAATTAAAGATAGGATCGAAAATTAAAGTCGGCCTGCGATTGAGAGTGAAAACATGCATCCAGGGAAAGCTTTAATAGCCATGGCGTCGTGGGCTAGATTTTTTTTACATCAGTTCTTTGAATGATATATTATAGAATTTAATTTTAAAGAAATATTTTGCATATTTTCATTCCTTCTGCTTTTACTACTTTGTTTCTCCATCCCCTTTAAAG
This sequence comes from Maratus speciosus, assembly GCA_963932465.1. Lineage (NCBI taxonomy): Eukaryota > Metazoa > Arthropoda > Arachnida > Araneae > Salticidae > Maratus > Maratus speciosus. Next base: position 136,342,751 of record OZ010798.1, read on the forward strand.
CCGGCCCTGAATGCACCTATATTTGAAACCGTGCTTTTTGAAAACAACTTAAGAAAAGAAAGAAAGATGTATCAGAAAGCAAAAAGACTTTTTGTGGGGTTTTTATTGCTGATCAAAAAATATGATCTTTCTTTTCGAGGAATAAAAATTTGATGACACTTCTAGATTACAATCCTGCAGGCTGTGAAATCTTGCGGCCAGCGTTTTTCCATTCACAGAATTTAACCACAACTTTCGGTTAATACTAATCTTCTCTTTATTTAATTACATACTTTTCATGGTAAAATAACTATTAGAAAAACTTGTATGTATTTAAAAAGATTGTTTAATCTAATCACGACAAAATCTATCATTAAATAAAGACAATATTTAAAAATATGATAGATTTTTTGAATAAAAAAAACTATATGTTATATGATATCAGTCACCTATTACAGGCAAATCTATGTTCACCTTGTTGGAATTTTTAGATGTTACATTATTTGTTTTAGAAAAAAAGATATAATAAGCCATTTTCATACTTGGTAATGTGCGAATGTGTTAAACCAGATACAACACAGTCCAGTAAAATTGACTTGTGTTCTTTAAAATTTTTGCATCCTCTGAAAATCCAAGGTCTGCGCCCTTTTGCCTGGCCCAGTCCGACCCTGTATGTTGCAAAATAAATAAGACGCTGCCAAGTAGGCTAAAGCCAGTGGGCCTCCAACTGGTGAACAACAGATACCATCAAACCAACAAGTACTCCATGTTCAGAAACTTCTCACCATGAATTGCTAACATTATACCTCGAGGGTGCCCCTCAAGTACTATAAGTGTCAAGCACAAGAGCTACCTCACTTAGAACTCTGCACATCAAACAGGGCAGAACCATCACTCCATAAAGCCGAAAGCTACATGCATCCTAGACTGTCACTAGGCATTATGCCTCGAGGGGAATGTAACAAAACACCTTCCAGGTAGGTACCGAACGAAAGTTCAAGATATCCTTTTTAGAGGCCTACAAGAGTAGAACGGGCGGCCCAATCGCTCCTCTAGACCACAAGCCGAGATCAAAGCCATGAAAGATCGCAGCTCTCGACCCCAGACAGACACAAGGAGAAGCCACATAAGGCATGTCACACACTGCAAGAAAAGAGAAGGTAACTGCTAATCCAACCAGCAGCGCAGTAACTTCCCCCTACACACAGTTCAGAAAATTAAACAAAACAGACCTAAAACAATTTCTAAAATGGAAGAAGCCCTTAGTCAGAAATTTGTTTTGGCATGTTGGGTAAGGGATGGTGCAATAACTTTGAAACTAAAAATAACTACTTTCATTGGGAAAAAAATTCTCGATGTGCATATATAATATATATAACCATTATATAATTACAATTCATCACTTTTCTCCGTTTATTAAAAATAAAATTAATAAATTGAGCATCAATACATTACACTGACATTATACAAAATAAAGCAGGATCATCTATTTTTAATTTAATGAATCATTAATGAATTGTGTCTACTATAATGTACCAGTATACTGATCACCAACATATAATGAATTAAAATCTTTACGGAATTTTACGGATTGCTTAGGGCACTTCAGTTTTTATTATGCAAACAATTGTTTTAATGCCAAAAAGAGAAAGGGAAGATTTTGTCAACTGAGAGACAAGAAGCGTGCAAATTTTTTGGATGAGCAGCAAGATGGGTGCTAATTTTTTGAAAGAGGGGCCAGAGAGGTGCTATTATATAAACCAAAAGACAGGTGGGGTGTTATTCTATTATATTTTTTCATAAACATAAAAAACTATAACAAATATCTTAAATAATACTAAATGAGTTTATACTTTTCTGTTATACAAACCAGGGATATGTTTAGGAAAATTTTAGGCCCTTTAAAGGACCCTTCACAAAATTATTTATCTTAAAACAGGACCCTTCACAAAATTATTTGTCTCTTAAATAGAGATTTCATAGAATGTTTTCGCTTTCAAATTGAACTTTTCCACAAATTTAGTCATTTAAAAATAAAATCAGGCCTGTAAGTAAGCAGTTGAACTCACCAAAGAGCTTATTACTTAGCTTTTTATACAAGAAGGATAGAACATGAAGACATCGATAATTTAAAATTCACAAAATTATGAGTAGAATTTTCACAAAAATAAGAAAAACTTCAGTTTTACAAAAACAGGACCCTGTCAGAAAAGTCTGGACAGATCCCTACAAACACCTTGCCAAAATGTATGCTGATATCGCAATCCTATCCATGCAACAGATTTTTATTGCAAACCATGCCATTTTCTTGGGTTATAATTTACAAACAAAAAAAGTTTGCCAGAAAGAAAAACTTTAGCATAAGGACTCAAATAAGTTATTATTATTAAATTATTGGTTCAAATTTATGTAACTAGATTTCCTTTTTCATTAAAAAATGTTATTTTTCACAAAAAAAATTAAATTTCACGAAAGCAACTTTTACTTTTCATAAAATAGGCCTCATAAAAAAAAAAAACCTGCATTGACCCCTGGAGATACCGACTATGAACATTTCACAGTCTAATTAGATACAATTTTGTTGGTGCTGAATATCATACCCAGTCTATTAAGAGAATATAGATCGTCGCAAAATGCTATAACAAAAGCAATATATGTCATTGATATCGTGTGACGTCTTTATATATATATATATATATATATATATATATATATATATATATAAATCAAATGTTTGCTACAAACAATGCTAAGAGACACTTATAACTTCATGACTGAATTAAAAACCTAGTTTTACTTTATTGTATAATATTCATTTGTTCTTTTATTGTAAGTATATATTTGTGTTGATATAGTAAAATAGTGTGAAAGTTTGAAACAGTATATTTTTTAAATGATCACTTTTATACCAACAGTTTTTTTTTCTATTTGGCCAGACCTGCCAACCTTTGAAAATGAGAAATCGTAGCACACAAAATTTAAATTAATCTGGAGGTTGGTTGGTTGGTTTTTCTTGTTTCACAGCCATTCTTTTGACATTCGTAAAAGGAATAAGGTTTCCGTCTTTCAACTCAATGTAGTAAATTTTTTCTTCTGAAAATTTTTATACGATTTTTAGAGTTTATTGTCGTTTCGCAGCGTTTTTTTTCTTACATTTGTAAAAGGAACCTGGTTCCAATTTTTTAGCCCAGTGCAGTACATTTTGACGGAATTCGCGATTTTTTTCCCGCCATCATTTCAGGATATTCACATTTTTTCCCACAATCGTAATTCACATTTTTAAATCACGATTCTTTGTTGAAATCCGCACTTTTTACCATGAACTTTTGACGAAATTTGCATTTTGTAAGCGATCCTTTGATGAATTTTGCGTTTTTTTTACCACGATCCTTTGACTAAATTAGTGTTTTCTTTCTGCGATCTTTCGGTGAATTTTGAATTTTCTTACTAATCTTTCGATGAAATTTGCATTATCTTACTGATCTTTTGACGAAATTCGCGTTTTCTTTCTGCGATATTTTGACAAAATTCGCGATCCTTTAACGAAATTTATTTTCTTCTGTGACTAATTGACGAAATTGATTTTTTTTTACACGGTCATTTGTCGAAATTCGCGATAGTTATCGCAAATCGTGCGATTTTCCACACTATTTCAAACCTTGCTCCTCAAGGAACTCCCTCGAGAATTCTTAAAATGGCACCCTTGTTTCTAAGTAAGGGAATTCCTGTATAAATATTTACAAAATAACGATTAGAGTGTTTTATGTTAAGAAGTTTTTTTTTGCAGACTAGAATTTTTTTTTTCTCATGAGCATTTTTTAATGTCCGAATTTTCGGACTAATAGCCAATTTTTTAAAACTTTCGAGATGAATACTTGGAAATTTCGGAACAGAATCACTCCTGAAAAATATGCTGCGCGGGATAAAAATCGCAACTAGAAAAAAAAAGTTTTTGTGTTTTTGCAAAAAATCGTAGTTTAAGACCGATTTTCGTAGCATCGTAGTTCATAGGTTCAAATCATAGCAACTACGATTTTTTCGTAGCAGTTGGCAGGTCTGTATTTGGCACCAACTATCATGCTTGGTACAATGGTGTTGATATAATAGAAACGCACCTAGAGTTTAAATATTAAAAATCAAAATATGTTTCAGAATGTTTACATTCGAAATAAAGCTCATAGCCATTTAACCAGGGGTGTAAAAATCTAAGCACCAGCGGGCAGTCTCTCATCAATAAATTTTATTCATTATTTTTCGTCTAAATTTTTTGTAAGAATGCTAATAAAATTTAAACGAAGAAAACTAATAAAATTTATAGGTGAGAGACGCGTTGGGCACCTACACTTTTACACCCCTGGTCATAACATAAAAAATTTCCAACATAAAATAAAGATTTATTCGAGCTGAAAAAGAATACAAGTTGAATTAAATGTATTTGGCAGGTAAAATGTATAATAGAAAATTTCAATAGTCACACGACTGAAAAAAAAATCTTTGACATAAGCATTTTAATAGTCATTGCTTTTTGGCTGGTACGATATTGTAATTTTCTATACATAAGTTAATTTGGGATATCCATAAATAATACTGCAGTACTCATATTCATGTGAAAAATACCAGGAAAAAAAAACATTTCATAATGTTTAAATTATAAAACACAGTCGGCCCCACTTCATCGGGTAATGGATAATTGCATACCTCACTTATATGCATAGAATGCCGTGGAACAGAGACGTTCCCCATAAGGCTAATTTTAAATGTACTCGTTTTATCGCATAACAATCCCCGGTTAATTGCATAAATATCGCCAATCTACTAGTAGAAATCCGGATTTTATGAATTCATGTTATAGTGGTGAATGGAAAAAAAAAGGAAGAACTTTTTTTTTTTTTTTTGTAACAATGGTTTGTTATATTTACAATCAAAGAGCAGAAATAGTTGTGTAAGATGACTTATCTTAATTCTGGCAACTTATGAGAGTGTTGAATTTGGTCAATTGTGTTTTTCTTTTAAAGCTTGTCGTACATATAGTGACTCAAGATGCTGGGGGGTATTTTTTGAAAAATTCTGGAATCGGGGGAAAGTAGACCAATAAAAGATCAATATTTAACGCTGGAAGTGGAGAAATGCAATGTCAAGATATGAAAAAAAAAAAAAAAAAAATTCCTAAAGGATTTTTTGTGTAGGCAAAAGAAAAAAAGAGAAATAAATTGACAAATAATTGAAAAATAAAAAAGAATTTATAAAGAAACTTTTATTTTCAAAGGTATGATTTAAAAACAAAAATTTTCTATTTAACTTTCATTTTAATTTTCACATAAATTATAATGAAAAATTAAACCATGTACCATAAACAGTGTTATAATACCTTATACTTTATTACATATACTTTTATATATAGAGTAATAATAATTTATTTATTAAAGTTATTAATACAGTAGTTTTTAATTTATTAGGTAAATAATTATTCTCCATTAATATTTATCATATCTGTGGCATATAATCAAATGATAGCGTTTGCTGATAACATTAATTAATGTCCTCGCTTAAATGCATACAATTCAGTGGAACCAACTGTATGCAATTAAGCAGGACGGACTACATTTTAAAATTAAGTCTATTCTTTAAACTTAGGTTGAATTTCTGACAACAGAAACATTTTTAAAATTATCGGAAAAAAAAAAAAAAACAGTTTTCATAACAAAGCAAACTTTCTTTTTTTAAATATCAAAATATCCCAAACTGACACAATTCATAATTATGTTTGAAACCAAAACTATTACTATTCAAAGAAAAATATTATACTGTATTAAATAATAATAAAATATAATAATTTAAATATTATAATAAAATAAATACATGCTCACATGATCTTATATTTTTTAGAAGAAACAACAACAACAAAAAAAAATTCAGTTAAACTTACCACTGTTGGGGAGAATTTTTGATGATTTTTTTTTACAACATGCAGCTCGATTTGTATATAGATTTTTCACTAATTATTTCCAAGGTATCTAAAATAAAAGAATAACTTTAATAATAATTATGGTGTCAAAGTACAATTTATAAAACAAAGTTTTATACAGAGATGGTTTTTGAGACTACTGTATACATTTAAAATTATGTGTAAAATATTATAGCTAAAACTACAGGTACTTATCATGGTTTTTTGGTACACCATAATATCCCGTTTATCCACTTTTCTCGATTACGCCCTCTCCCTCCACCTTTTGTTAAAAAAAAAAGATACTTCTTAGTTATCCCGTCGACCAAATTACTGTCGCCAAATTGTAAGATTAAATGCCAATAATGGTTGCCATTCATTAATTAATTGTAAGATTAAATGTCAATAATGGCCAATAAAACCATTAATTTGACATTTTGTTTATTTATTAATGTTTTACTAATTTATTTGTTCTTTCGTTATTTAAAATACAAATTATGTCAATGTATATAATTTGGCGAAATTGGTCGACGGGATAACTAAGAAGTACCAAAAAAAAAAAAAAATCCCAAGAAAGCATCACCTACTTCCAAAAAAGTTCCACCCTGCATGTCAATGTCAGAATCAATACCAAGTATTTTATTTTTTCGCCACATCAGAAAGGGGCGTGAATTCTAAACATGACATTCCCAACACAGGGATTATTCTGTTCCAAATTTTCTGAAAAATTAAGCATTCGGTTGAGAAAATAAAAAAAATCAGGCATCAGTCCATAGTCCAACAATTCGGACATAATAAAATGTGAATTTCGACAAACGGTCACAGAAAAAATAAATTTCATCAATCGTTCACAGAAAAAATTGCCAATTTTGTCTTAGGACTGCAAAAAAAAAACATGAATTACACCAAATGATAGCAGAGACTGCACATTTTGTCTAAAGATCGCGAAAAAAGCCAAATTCGTCAAACGACCGCAGAAAAAACATGAATTTCATCAAAAGATCTTGGAAAAATGCAAATTTCGTCAAAAGATTTCAGAAAAAAGAAATTCGGTCAAAGAATCCAGTGAAAAACACACATTTCATCAAAGGATCGCGAAAATAGATACATTTCAACAAAGGATTGAAATAAAAACCCTGCACATTTCATCAAAGGGTTATGAAAAAAAAAAAAAGAATTTCGTCAAAGTATTACGGAAGAAACGTGATTTTGGTCAGAGCAATGCGAAAAAAACTCCTGCAAGGTTCACCAAATGTCCCCAAAATCCCCCAGAAATGTCATGAAAAAATCTTGTGCAAGCACCCCCCCCCCCCAGATTATTTTACAATTTTTCGTCATGTCTTTCTTAGGGGGAGGGGAAATAACAGGATTTTACGGTAAAGTTTTAAATAAAGATATTTTAAAAAGTTATAAATGCAATTCTAGTGTGGACCCTAGGCCAATTTTGCAGGGCGCAACGCCTGGCAGCTCTTTTTAACTCGTTTATGTGGCGTCAGAACAGCCTTTTTTTACACAGTGTATGCATCTGGCAGCCCTTTTAATTATTTTATACACCTTGTGTCCCTTGCTGACATTTATGATGCACCCTTTCGACTCATTTCTTTTCTTAGCTGTGAGGGGAAGGGGGGGGGGGATAACTCATGAAATATGTCCATTATTTACAGGAAATATTATATAAATTTCAGCATTTGTTTGTGGGGAAGTGTTGCAAAATTTGTCAATCGGTCATGTAGGAGGGGGTAAAAAGAAATTTGACAGATTAATTTAGTTAGAGAAAAAAAAAATTGCAAAATTCTTCAGTCTGTCATGAGAAAATAATATAATCGCTTATTTCGCCATTCAATCACATGGAAAAAAAAACTGTGCAAGTTTTGCCAGTAAATCATGAGGAAAAATCTGGAGTTCATCAATTGCTTCATCGATCTGCCATGGGGAAATTGTGAAATTCAAGTACCGATTATATGGAGAAAAAAAAAAAAAAAAACCAAAAGTTTTGCAAATCGGTAGCAAAGGACAAAAAAAGGCAAATTTCACTAATTGGTAGAGATAAAATATCATAAAATTCATCAATCGGTTGGATAAAAAAATTGCCTTTCAGTTTTCAAAAGAAACTGAAATTCGCAAGTCAATCGCTGGAAAAAAAAAAAAAAAAAAAAAAAAATGTTCAGGAAGTTGCTTTGAAATACAGCAAAATTTGTTAATCAATCACAGGAAAAAACATGAAATTCAACAGTCAATCGTGAGAGAAAATCATGAAAATTTTCAGCCAGTTGCAGAAAAAAATGCAAAATTCATCAACTGATTGCACAGAATAAATCCTGAAACTCATCAATCAATAAGGAGAAAATTAGCAAAATTCACTCAACTGCAGGAAAATATAGCAAAATTCCACTGATAAAAAGGAGTCTAAACAAACAAATTCAAAAATATTTTTTGCGACACAATTGCCATTTTTTTTTAAATTCCAATCCGAGAACGCCCCCCCCCCCTTTTTTTTTTCTCTAGAGTCAACATGAAGTTCATCTAAAATTTCATAATTACATTAAAGAAAAATATTTAATTTTTTTAATTTAATTGAAATGTAACAACACAAAGTGTTGAGCAACAATGGAGTGCTTTATTTTTTTACTGACCTGTACATAAAAACACAGGATTGAATATTTTTATGTATCGAACAAAATAAAGCAAAAATATATTGTTTACAACATGTAATTAATAGAAAATTGATAATCCAAATCATCTTAAATTTTTAAAGTGACCTGCTACATCATTGTAAACATTTTCAAACTGATTTATTATCTGAATCTTTTAAACAGCCTTGCTACATCAAAAATACTAAAACAAAATTGAACAGATGCTGCAGCCACACCAAGGTTGGTGCTTTTTTTTTTTTTTTTTGAGCCATTTTGGCAAGAAAACCCTGGTCTGAAATACTTGTTGGGCATACTGTGCAAAAACTACATGTTAGTTTTATTATATTTTGAATCAGTTTATTTTATAATGAAAACACACACACATGCACTTTAATATAAAACACACACATTTTTTTTTTATATATATAAAACACACATTTACGTTATTGCAAAAAAAAAACAAAAAAAAAAAACACATTTTTTTTATTATAAGGCACACACATTTACTCTATAATAAATAAAACATTACACATTTTTTTAAAATACAAATTGTTTTATACAACAGACACAAAGTTTAATTTAATAAAAAACACACTATCTGTTTTGCCGTGTTGTCATACCAGACAAAACATTATGATTTTTGCACCAAAAAGAAATATTGGTGTATCTACGAGATAACTACCAAAACATATTTTCTACAAAGAAAACCATATAAAATAGTGTTCACATTTCTTTTAAAAAACAGCCTGGCAGAATTGAAATCCTTATAGAAAAGCCTTAAATGTATTTAATGTTTTGATATGCAAAAACACCTGCATAAAATTTAAAAAAAAATATCGTAATAAGAAGTTCAAGTTACCTACCCTGTTTAGAACCTAAATAAACATTGATAAATATTAAATTAACGTGAACAAATAGCGAAAAAGGGGTGTCGAAAAATGCGGCTAGTTTTCAAATTTATTTTTAAGTGGTTAAAGAATGAATTTAAAATGTCAGCTTAAATTGATGTGCCTATAAAAAATCTTATACGCTTACTGTTTATTTTGGAATTAAGAATACAATTCATTTAATTCTGTTTGTTTTAACTTTAACATATATTGTAGTTCTAATTCAACCGACAAGAATTGCTGACATCTTTTTCCTTCTATTCCACGTTTTAATCGTGTGATGACTAGGCCTAATTTCTTTTTTAAATTTCATCTTAATAAAGTAAAAGTTTTTCTAACATAATATAAATATATAGACAGAATAGTTATAAAGAAATGCATTACAAAATGAAAGAAAATTCTTACCTTACATCCACATTCACTTTCTTCATATTTGAATTTGCCATGACCAGCGACAAATCTCATCTAAACATCGACGGAGGAATCAAAATAAACGCCATTTCTGGTAAGTAGGTTGGCTGGTTTCACGGTTGCATTCTCGAGATCCGTCTTTGAATATCCTCCGGTCGTTTTGAGGACGGTTGCAGCTGGACGGTTTCAATTGGTCCGTTCTTTAGTATTCTGAGGACATTCACAGGATAGTTTTATAGGATATGACGACTACAGGATTTTTAGGATCATTGTAGAGCGTCCGAAGGACGACTGTGGTTGTCTGGGCTCTTATATGTTTGCAACCAAAGTTCTCAACCCAAAGAGCATAAAAGCGATACCTGCTGAGCAGTATACACCCAAACCTAATAATGACCTATTTATGTGAAAGTGTAACAGAATATGAAGTCTAATTAAATTCCGTGCATTAGTTTTTGCGATATAGCTCTCTCAAAAATCGTGAAAAAGGCAGCATAGCAGCGCCACCTGTTGTATGATTTAAACGAAAAATATAACCAGCACCAACTTATGTCAAGGTCTAATAGAATATGAAAGTTTGGTGAAATTCCGTGGATTAGTTTTTTAGATAGAAATATGCTAATCAGCTATTCCACTGATGCTTTATAAAGTGCAAATAAATTGAATCCCATAAATGTTGAATGACAAAAGTCGATCGCAGCGACATCTGATAACTGCTAGCTCTTCAACGGCCGAAGCACTTTCTCAATTAAAAATGTTTACGTTTAAACTACCGCACGATTTCAGATTTCATATGACATCACATTAGTGTTCAATAAATACTATATTTATTGTAAATGTGTTTGAAAGTTTTAGATACTCAAATTCGGATATGATTTCAACGGCACCCAGGAGCGGATCCAGATAATCATTTTGGGAGTGGGCGCGTGTGTGTGTGTGTGGGGGGGGGGGGGGGGGGATTCCGAGTGACACATAATCAGCGTAGTCATAATTTCTGTTGATCAAATTACTCCTTGCAGTTAATTATTAAATGAGTATGAAATAATTAATACGATTTGAAAATATTATACACTCTCGATTATCCGACGTCCGATTAACCGAAACACTCGTTTAACCAACGCTCTTATTATATAATCCCTCCCCACTCTCCTCAAAATATGGTTTATGGTTACTTATTAGGTCTAAAAATTAAAAACGTTATAACAGAATTTATTTATTAAATGTCTTATTTTTTTCTTTTTACTCTTGTACTATGGTAATTATTAAGTAGATTTCGTAAGAAATACTACCTATTGCAGTCGGGTGCGACTTTTAAAAAATTCCTTCATAATTTTTAATGATATGACTCCAGGAACCCAAAACCACCCCCACCTAAAAAGTTTATATATCTATATATATATACATGTTATATGTATGTATGTACTAAATTTTGTTCGCACGATAAAAGTCACAATTATGCACGGATCGTCTTCAAACTCGCCAAACACATTGAGTTGGCTAATATCTCGGCCGGGATTGCAAATGAGAAAAATCGGCCCAAGGCAGTAGAAATGGGTGACGGTTAAAAATTCTGAATACCGCCTTAACATGATTCTAATAAAACCAGCTCTTACAGAAAAATGACTGGAAAATTAAAAAAAATTTCATTATAGCAGTTGCCAACAATTGAAAAAAACCAAAATGAAATTCTTAGCACAACAATTACTTTTCTATTGCAAGATTTCCACGTGAAAAATAAATAAATAAATAAATAAATAAATAAATAAATATATATATATATATTATGTTATCTTATCTCCATACATATAAGGGGGTTACCGTAGGGAAGAACCTGTTCTGTCGCCAAATGCCGCTAAGTTTGTTGCCAACTTGGCGATATATCAACAAATTTATCAACCAAAATTAGTCGCCAAAAGTGACGCCAACTTGGGGATATCTCTACTATTTAGCCAAATTCCTATAGACTTCCATTGTAAACCAATAGAGTTTACTTGTTTACAGAAAATCGAGAAATTGGGATATTTTAATGCAACAAAAACTAATATTGGTACTACTTGGTTATCGCGTCGACCAAAAATCTGTCGCCAAACTATAAGATTAAATACCAATAATGTTTGATCGTAAATGTCACATTCACTTGACTTTAAGGAAATTACACGTGTTTATGCCATCAAGTGATTTCTATTTCGACGTTTTATTTGTATTTCTATTAATGTTATACTCATTTATTTATTCTTTCGTTATTTAAAATAAAAATTTAACTTCGAAATCTACCTGCGCCTGCTGGCTGAGCCGGCAGTGATTTTGTTGTTGTTGTTTTAGTTATAGTGAAGTTTTAACAACATTAATAACACAAGCCTGCGATGATTGTGCTTTTTAACTTTTGATAATTCATTTTTATGTATTTTTTTAGCGCTTAACCCGAAAATGACGTTTATTTGTAACCAACACGTCAGGATTTTTCGCAAATTGTAAAGATTAAAAGTAAACAAATAATGAAAATCTGATACTATAAAATAGATGTGATGGTTGTGTTTTTTAACTTTTGATAATTGATTTTTAAGCACTGAATCCGAAAATGACCTTCATTTTTAACCATTACGTCAGGATTTTCGCAAATCGTAAAGTTCAAAGTTAAAAACTAAAAAAAAAAATAGCGAAAATCTCTCAAAGCAATTTGACAAAGCCTAATAAAAGAAGGTAAATGTTTTAAATACATCTGCGACAAATTTCCGAACCTTATCAAGCGCCAAAATAAAAGAGGATATAGAGAAGCAGAGCATGAGCGGTTCAAAGAGACTTCCACACATAGAATAAAATTATAAGGATTTTAAACACACAATATTTTACATGTTTAACTGTAAAAATGCATAGTATAAGCAAAAAGATGAATAAATTATTATTAAAAAACAGTTACATCTATTTATAGTAGCAGATTTTCGCAACATTTCGACTTTTTTAAAGTTTAAAAATTTGCGAGTTGTGAAAAAAAAATGAAGGTCATTTTTTGATTCAGCACTAAAAAATACATAAGAACCAATTATCGAAAGGTAAAAAACATAACCATCCCATTTATTTTTTAGTATTAGATTTCTGAAAGAGGATCCCCATCAGAAATGTGAAGGGTCTTAACATCCTTGAAAGTCAAAATGTGTCATCTAAGTGGTGTATATACCTCTTCATAATCTACTCATAATCAGTCCATCAAAGTTGGCATTTCTTACCGAGGCTCAGGTCTGTTTCCACAGCTCCTCTACAAGAGGCAGAAAGAAAGCGAGAAATGATAAACCAAACAATAATGAACTGTGTGACCCTAGGGCGGTATTTTCAGTTCAAAACACCTAGAAGTAGAAGGCCTTTCATTAAATAAATACATAAGAGAAGAGCAAATTCATCAAGTTGGCTTTTAAGAAATCAACAAACCATATGCATTTTAGCTCTTAACTGACTAGAATTAAGACATAATCCTTTTTTGTCCATTCATCAAATACTCATTGAAATTTACCAATGTGAGTGGCAATAACAGTACATTTTTTACACATTAGTAGAATTCTTCAGAAAACATTAAGATGCTTGATTTTTTCAAAGGACCTTTCTTTTTACTGTTTCTTACTTTCTTTGGAAATAGTTACGAATCTCATTCTTTTCTCAAACAATAAAGCACTCCTCAAAAATATCATTATATATAGAAATTAAAATTGCAGCTTCTTTGAAAGAATGAAAAAGTTTCCACACTTTAAAGGGCATTACGGTATGTTTCATGTTGTAGAGATTCAACAATTGATACACGAAGTGGCATCGTCCCCCACCTCAACCCATAGTGTCAAAAATTATGGCGCCAAATGCCTTTTGACAGCACATAATCCTTTTTTGTTCATTAATTGCGAAACGTCAGTGAGGTTTACCATTGACACACGAAAAGTGTTTGATTTTCGTTTGCTTGTCTGTCTGTTCCGCGAATACTGCCGTTAAAAGCATTGGATTTATATCTTGGGGTGACGACTGCCCCGAACTCCCCCCCCCCTCCCCCGTGGATCAGCGCCTTTGGGAATCTCCTCCTGGTGCTAATAATGCGTTTTTTCCCCGGTCCTCTGTCGAAATTTGCGTTTTTTCAGCAATTCTTTGGCGAAATTCGCATTTTTTCGCGATCCCTTGACGAAATTAGCGTTTTTCCCCCGATTCTTTCACGAAATTCGTGTTTTTTCGGCTAAATTTGCGTTTTTTTCGCCATCTCTTGACGGAATTAGCGTTTCCCCCACCCCCCATTCTTTCACGAAACTATAGTTTTTTCCACGATTCTTTGGCGAAACTCGCGTTTTTTTTTTTTTGGCGATCCTTTGACAAAATTTGCGTTTTTTTTCGTGGTCCTTTGACGAAATGTACGTTTTTCTCGCGATTTTTTAACAAAATTCGCGTTTTTTTCCCACGATTCTTTGACGAAATTCGTGTTTTTCGCGATCCTTTGACGAAATTGTCGATTTTTTCTGTGAATGATTGACGAAATTGATTTTTTTCGGTGACCATTTGTCGAAATTCGCGATTTTCTCGGCGACCACTTGTCGCGATTCCCCTCGGGGGGGGGGGGATCCCCCCTCCCCCGTGGATACGCACCTGAGGGCAACTTAGTATTAGTAAAAGGGGCAATTTTCTGTACCGATAGTATTGAACCCAAATGTAGAGAGACTGGGCATTGGCATACCCGGAGATTTGAGAAATCCGCCATTTTGGTTAAATCTTCAGCATTCGTCACTATTGCGCTATGTTTTGGATAATTGCTCATACAACTTTTAGAAAAATTACATCGCAGTGCATTCATCGGATTTGAACAGTTTCTTTTCAAAATATTTTAAAAAGTAAATGTAGTTTTTCTTAAAATGTCATGTAAAATGAATTTCAACGAGAAAATAAATAACATTATTATTCCCCTCCCCCCCCCCACTATCATCTGTTTCTTATAACTATTATAAATTAGCTATTTTTGCATTGAAGATTTAAAAAATAAATAAAAATTGAGCATACTGTATATCTTTCCTCCAAAAATATACTCTAATTAAATTTAGCTTAAAATCTACACTGAAGAGATTCCTATATTTTATCTTTAAATGAACTTATAAATACTGCTATGTCTTTAAACATTCTAAATATACGGATCAGATAAGTATAGTATTCGAGAACTGCTAGCATTTCTTTAAAGTATGATGATTAAATAGGGCATTGTTGTTAACAAAATCAAAAATATGACGGCTGAAAAACAGGAATTTTATACATAAATGAATATTCGATAGTTAAAAATCCGGTAATTTATTTATTTGTTCAAAACATTATGATTTTTATTTATTTTATTTTTAAAAAAAAAGCAATCGAGTTTACCTATTTATTAATTTAAATGCTACATAAAGAATCGATAATTCAAATAAAATTTATTTGATTAATAATTTTAATATCTATTGTTAAGCTTAAGAAAGGGTCAAAAGTAAAACCTTTGAATTTTAAAGTACATTTTATATCTCTCTCTTACCGAAGTATCAAAATTTATGAACCTCTTTCAAAACATTTATGTACTTCTCATCAGATTCGAAATAACCCTATAGATAGTTCATAAAAAATAAACCAAATAAATTCACAGAATTCTTATGAAATAAAGGGAAAATGCAAATTTATGTTTTACGTGTATTTCACGAAATAAACGATATAAAACGGTTTTTCCATGATTTTCGAAAAGTGTCAAAAGTTGTTTAGATTCAATTATGATGACAATATAAAATTACAGCTCATTCCTTTATCCTTAAGTTATGCTTACCACTAACTAAAAAACTAACCACGTTGCAACCTGTTTTGCAATGATTACAAATGGATTTCCAATATTATGCATTCCGCGTTTTATACCTTCGTAATTCCTAAACTACTTGACCGAATCCGAATGACTTCCCATTTGATATCCCTCGTTAAAATTTACAGAAAAAGCCAAATGTTATGTCAAAATTAAGTAGAGTTGGGCAAAATGCATCGAAAAACCATTTTTTATTGCATCAGCAAGGCATTCCCAACTATAACTGAAATAAACTCCATATACACATATATATATATATATTTTTTCAACTAAAAATTAGTTTTGGGTTAAATAAAAAATTAGTTTTTCCTGGGTAAAGTCCATTGCAGCGATATCTGCAGGATATTTTCTACAGCTGCTGTACAATGTAATACTAGTAATACAAAAATACCGCAGATGTCGTTGCGATCGACACTTGGCATTTTAGCAGTATCGTCGCACATTTAAGGGATAAAATTTTTTAACACTGTTTGGATAGCATATTTCCACACTAGGTATTCTAGACGCTGTAACTTTACCCAGGAATGGCGAAAGCCACGCCTCTGTAGGTATATAGCCTCCGAAAATGACTGTTTATTGGACGAAGGGCAAGCAGCGTTAAAAAATTCTGCACGGTTATTGATGTTTTCCTTTTATATACTTACTTTGACGTCACATGGGTAAAGTCCAATTAATAAATGCTTATGAAACTACAAAATTGTGAGACAAAGGTGGATCTAGAAAGTCTTCAAGGGGGGTGGGGGGGATTTTAGAAAAGATAGCCGACATTTCGATTTGTAACCGACAGTTGCAAGTAGCGTCCTCTATAGACTGTTTAAAGTTTGGGTTCGGGAAGCGGTTGTTGCCGCACACGGGAGCCACAAAATGGGCGCATGCGCATTTGAGCTCTGGTTTGTCGTCTGCTCGAAAACATAGCTGACGTTACAAGTATCTCGCTATACTCTATGCCATCTGTCTCTGTTTATACATCAGTGTTTAGATCTGATAAAATTATGAAAATATTTATTTTAAATACTATTGATACGTGTTTTTAAATCCTTGATCACGGATTACATCGTGTACGGAGAAGTTTCTAGCGCAGTAAATCATTATTTTACTGCCAAAAAGCTCATCAGTTTAAGTCTAACTATTGTGTTAGTGAAGAAAGTAATGTGAGTTCATATATAATTATATTTCACTTTTTATTTTATATGTATGTTTAAAATGTGTTTTTGTAAGCACTTATAATTGAAGTTTGATGTATATATATTTTTAATTAATGCAGTACTGTGGTATCAGCTCAGTGGTGGTATCTAGAAAAAAGTGTTAAAAAAAAAGTTTAGTATTGTTCTCAGTGTATAATCAGTAAGTGTAAGCCTGCTTTATATATTATGGAGAATAGAACTCTTTTTCTGAGATATAAAAGTGAATCAAAGACTAACTAACATCTTACACCCCCCCCCCCCTCTTTAAAAATTTAAATACTCTTTTTCAAGTATCTTATTTTTTGAGAATACTCTCTCTTTCCAGCTCTAGGTTGTGAGGTGGTCTTTCTGTGAGAGTAGTTCTCAATTTTTATATAAAACAAAAGTATTTATTTTTAAACAGCAAAATTAAATATTTTCAGTTTAAAAATGTATGTATATTTGTTTTAAACAATGAAAATGATAGTACTCATTATAAGTACTGGTTAATTAATTGTCGTACACATTTGATTAACTTCATTTTAATTTAGCAATATCGATTGCTCTATTTACTTTTATCATTTCTTGTATGTAAAACTTTTCTGATACTGGTATAAATGAAAATATTTACTGAAAAACAGAACATTTTAATGCTGTTATTATCCAAACATGTACAATTAAAATAACTTTCCAAATCCCAAATGAACTTCAAATATTAACTTAATATGTATAAACTAATGCAGTTATTGAAGATGTCATCTTTCGGAGGTGAAGGGGCTGAGTCAAGAAGGATCATTTTGGATTTTGATGACAGCTGGGTACACTTGCGAGGCAGGATTTTCTTTTGATTTTCTGTCAGTGAGTGTAACTTGCTAGTTCATACTGGATGTTCTTCCATACCACAAGAATATATATCAAACTTGTTGTCAAAGTCGTACTTGCAGTTTCCAACACAACGTCCACACCACTCTGGCTGATGATCTGGTTTCATTTACAGTTTGTTAATATTAAGTTCATTTGGGGTTTGAAAGTTATTTTATCTGTGCACTTTTGGATAACAGTTCTATTAAAAAGTTCTTTATTTTTATTTAGTGTTTTTATTAAAATGCAATAAGAATTCTTAAATTTGTAGCAACTAAATTAAAATGAAGTGATTCATATGAGTTTAATATTTTCAATGTTTAATAAAGGAATAAAGCACATGTTGTGAATACCATAAGAAAGTTTTTTTTTTTTTTTTTTTTATCTTATCTAACTATCACTAAATAGCAAATTTTATGTATGAAGTTAGTCTCCGTACATTAAAAGTTTTATTAATCCCCCCCCCCCCATTTTTTAATCCTCATTCCTTTTTTATTACAGCAAGTGAAAACATCAATTTTAGTATTGTTGCTGTTTAACCCCTTGATGGGCAGTGATGGCATCAACTAATTTTAATCCCTAATTGTCACATTGTCCATTGTCATTTGATTTTGGATTTTTTGATAACGTTGTCATTTTTGATCCAACCAAAATATTCTCTTTTTATTTGTAATTTGTTCTTTACATTAAATTTTTTTCTTTTTATTTGTAACTTGCTCTTTTCATATTTTTATGAAAATACAAAGTTGTTATTAAAATCATTAAATAATTTGAAATTGTAGAGAAAATAGTTTTTGTATATTAGAGAGAACATATAATTTATTGCAGGGAGGTCCAATCCGCTCAATATGAAAAATATAAATTTTAATTGTATTTAACAGTCATATTTTAATTATATTTAACAATCATACAAAATTGATATTTTAGCCTTACTTAATTTATTAAACTATCAGAAAAAACAGAATTCCTGTACTGAAAGTTAAATAAATACCTGAATTCTGGTATATTACCTGAACACAATCACCCCTGATGATTATTAAAATGTTTAATTCCGAAATATGTCAATGTTTGGCATTACTATTCTTTTGTCATATGTGTATGTGCATATATGATTCGCTGTTCGAAAAACCAGGTGTGAAGTATGTTTGAAATGATAATTGTGTTTGTGTCAGCTGATTGCAACTTCCCTATAGCTCTATCTCAAGAACTAATGTATGGATGTTCATCAAACTTCAGATTCAATTAGTCCTTGATATTAAATGGTGCTGATTACGTTTTGGTGTAGATTGTCCAACAGGTGGCGCTGCTATGCTGCATTTTTCATGATTTTCATAATAGCTGTATCCTAAAAACAAATAAACCGATTTTCATCAAACTTCAGATTCAGTTAGACATTGACATAAGTTAGGCAATTTACACCAAAACCTAATCAGCAACACAGGTGGCACTGCTATGCTGCATTTTGCAAGATTTACATGATTGTAGCAATAGTCATATCTCAAGAACTAATGCACAGAATTTCACATGTTATGATGGGCATAGATTGCCATTTAATTTTGGCACACTAGTGAATTTTAAAGTATTAACGTGTATGAAATAGAAGAAAGTTTAGGGATTGGTACATTCGATTATTTGTTATTTTAAAATTTTCCAAATTTCTACTGCCCCACCCTGAAATTCACCCACCCCCTTTCCTGGCCATTTGAATGTTTAAAACTTGTACTTAAAAAATGAAAGCCTTAAAAAAATGCATAATATCATTAGTTTATTTAATTATATATATTAATTTAATTATATTTATTAGTTTATTTAATTTGTAGGTTGTTACAGCGTTCAAAATCCTTGGCAGAGACCATTAAAAATTCAATCGGACCACTAATTTGAAAAATTGAGTGGTCTGCAGGACCCGTAGGTAACTCCCCCCCCCCCCTTTCTGACAGGTAAATCAAACAATTTTATTTTATTAAAATAATAATAATATTAAAATTGCATTAAATCTTACAGCCAGTTGAAATAAATAATTGGAAATAAAATATCTAATTAATAATTTTACAGGTTTTGTTTATGTAGTTTATTTAATTTTTAGAAAATTATAATCTTACATTTTACTATGCTGAAAATTTTGGATAACTGCAAAGGAAGTTTGTTTTATATTCTATGAGGTAGAGTGGGGGGATCACTCAAAGGATTAAGGGGAGTCTTGACTCACTTGAAAATACCCACTGTAATGTTGGGCAGATTGTTTTCGAATTTCTCATTTAAATTTTAATATTTTTAATTTTTTTGTACCTTTATTGAAAAAAGCTGCAACCAAAATCGAAAGAGTAAAAAACAGTCATATTAAAGATCAAGCTCAGCTCTCCTATGCAAAAAAAATCATTTAAAAATATTCAAATTTAACCGAGAAATTCAAAAACAACCTGCCCATTGGTTTAACATTAGGTAGCAGGCGTTTTCAAGCGAGTGAAGAATCCCCTTATAGGGACATAACAGAATCTTATGGAGCCCTTGTTAGGTTCAAGAAAACCTCCACAAATGTCAAAACTATCTTCCTATTCATGAAACTATTAATTTGCAGTTTATAATTTTTGTAATTACTAATAATTATCATTTTATTAATTAAAGTTTAAAAACATAGATTATGTTAGCAATTAGTGGTTCACTGTTTTGGAAACCTAAAACTCTTGGTAGCTATTCAGTATTTGAACGCTGGGAAAAAAATCATAAAAATCAGATTTAAATTTTAAAAAAAATCCTATTTTTATTATTGAAAAAAAAATCATGGTTTTTTTACACCCTAAATTTTATATATTTAACTCCATTTTGTCTGAATTTATATTTTTCTGTGAAAAAATCATGAAAAGTTGTTGATGATATTTTCTTGTTCTTTCATAATTAATTATTCATAAATATTCATAATTAATTGTTTCATTTCATTATTAAAAAGTAAATAATAGTTCTTGGTGTCCAAACATTTTGAAATTTTTATTGGTTTGTTTTTTCATGTTTGATTGTTTCATAATAAATAAATAAATAGTCCTTGTTGTCCATTCTTTTTGAAAGGTTTGTTGATTATAATTGTTTTTTCGTGTTTGGTTGTTTCATAATTTAAAATAAAATAAATAAATCTTGTTGTCCAAACTCTGAAATTTTTATTGGTTATAAATATAACGTTTTTGCAGCCAGTGTAAAAATTTTGCATTATATGGATCACATTTCACACATCATTAAATTTACCTTGTAAACATGACCAAATGTGTGACAAATATCAACAGTTAAAGATTGTTATTCAAAAAATATTCCAATTACTTACCAATTTTATTTTTTTATTTATTCATTGTTACCATTGAATGGTGCAGAATTTTTGTTTAAATAATTCTTTAAAATTGTAAACAATAGGTTTTATTGATATTCTACATGAGATTTTTTACTAAAAAATCCAAAAATATAGAAAACGGAAATTCTACACAAATCTTTAAATTAAAAATCAAGGACTTTCATTGGCCCAAAACAAAAAAATTGAAGCAAGGAAAGTCACTGGTCCGCAGTCATCATCACTGGCTGACTACATAAGATTCTATTATGTGCCTGTAAGGGGATTCTTCACTCGCTTGAAAACGCCTGCTACCTAATGTTAAATCAATGGGCAGGTTGTTTTTTAATTTCTCGGTTAAATTTGAATATTTTTAAATGATTTTTTTTACATAGGAGAGCTGAGCTTGATCTTTAATATGACTGTTTTTTACTCTTTCGATTTTGGTTGCAGCTTTTTTCAATAAAGGTACAAAAAAATTAAAAATATTCAAATTTAAATGAGAAATTCGAAAACATTCTGCCCAACCCCAGACAACACAAACACATCCTAAGAACATCCGAAAGATGTCATATCCAGGACAAGCTGATATCCTGCGGACCGATGAATTGGTCCTGCCGACCGTTTTAGGACATCCCCTGGGTTTCGAAATGTCCCACCTGTCAACATCCTACGGATGTCATTTCATGACACCTTTTGGACGATTATAGGACACTTGTATGATATCCTCTGGATGGTCCTAATGACATCCTAAAATCATCCAAATAATGTCATATTCAGGATAAGCTGATATCCTGTGGATGGATGCAGTCGTCTTGCAGACAGTAATAGGACATCCCCTGGCTATCGAAATGTCACACCTGTCAACATCCTGTGGATGACTTTTTTATGATGGCTCGATAACCTCTGGATGGCTTAATGGATGTTACTGCCTACAATTTGCATTTTTGAAATTTATGTCAATTCATTGATGTCTTGTCACTTTTAATTATTATAATCAATTATAACAATTATTTAATAAATTATATAGCCTGTAAAAAGATTATTCAGTAAACCTTTCTTTAAAAAAAAAAAAAAATCAATCTTCAAGATATCTTAGTTTATACAATTTATTAAGTAAAAAATGGTTTCAGTGACAATATAGGAATTTCAAAAATGCAAATTGAAGATAGTAATATATCTTACATATTTTTGATAAGATTCAAGAATATTTAAGAAATTTGGTAAAATTCCTTACTTGCATACAATAATAGTTTTACATACTTTATTCTTAATTTAAACAAATATTATCCAAAATGGTGCAACTTAAAAATTTTCCATCATAGCTTCATCACTATTTAAGATGTTGTCTTGCAGATATTTTTTAATATCTGGAGTTGAACATTTTTCTAATTTACTATTTTTGCCATAAGAACCATTTTTTCAATGACAATTTTATTCATCTTGCAATTATTTGATTTATTTACTAAAAAAAGCATGGGACTACCTGATCCACTATGCACTTTAGGAACACCCAGTATCTGTAACAAATGTTATGCATTTGATTGTCCTGTGATGAAGTGCGCAATGAAATTAAAAAGTATAATTTTGTTGCTCCGATGATTGTTTTACATTTTTTTTTTATAGAAAAAAGTTACTGCATAAGACATCTTAATATTTTTGAAGTCAAATAAATAAAGTACAACAAGTATGCCATTTTATATTTAGTGACCAAAGCACATTTTACTGTTGTGATAATTTGGCTGTAAAATACAACTTTAAATTAAATGTTTTACTTACCTTTAATTACATTACCTTACTTTAACAAAATAGTGCCATGGATACATTTAACTTTATACAATTGGTAATAGCTCAGTAAATGCCTTTTATGAACTTGAAGAATTAACACAAACTGCAGAAAAGTTAAGATACTCTTTTCATCCTTTGTTCTTATTTTAATGAATAAGAACTTCTATATTTTAATTGCATTTTAAATGATTGCACATATTACACTAAATGCTGAATATAAAACAATAAACTTAAATTATTTGACAAAGAAAAGTTTAATCTTTACGTAAAAATTATCAAAAGTGAATACCTGAAAATGTTATTCAAAATAAAAAGTCAAAGTTTACTCCTAATTTAATTTAAGACCAGTAAAGGAAAAAAAAATAAAAGACAAAAAGAAATACTTATAAAATATATTCTGCAGTGTTAAGAATGATAGTACGAAAAAATGATAATCGCTGTTGAATTATTTTGTTTATTAATTATTAAAATAATTCCTATATTAAAAAGCTTAAAGTTACAAATTACACAATAAAACAGTCACATTAAAAGCAAAACAAGTATTTATTTACAATTTTCACAGCAAAATACAAAAAATATTTATTTAAAACTTTCACAGTAAAATACAAAACAAATATTTTTTACAACCTTCCACATTACAAAATATAGTTTCAAAACTTTTTTTTAACAACAATCCAACTTTCCAGTTTCTCCTGCCTGCACTTGTCACAAAATAATTTTTACGCTGCACCTATAATGAAGAAGAGACAAAATATACATTTCTACTAAACTTTATTGGTGCATCACATTCATTCAAAAGGAATAAATCAATATATATATACACAAGATATACAATAATTTCTTATTGTTTGTTTCTTCAAAAGATCTTTTTGTAAAATTTACAGTTATTTTTAGGAATTTTATTATTTTAAGCCCTAGGAAATGCTTGAAAATACTATTAAAAAGTACAAAGCAGCATAATTGCACATCTTATTTTATGTCACACATCAACATGAAGCACCTGTCTCATTTTGTATCAAAAGAGAGTTAATATTTATAACTGATGAGAATACCATTTTTAATAATTAAAAATTATGGTAATTACAAGCAACAGGACCATGCAAAGAGAAAACTGTGCCCAGGGTAAAGTTTAGTTTGCCTGTCCGCGCCCCCCCCCCCCACACGCACACACACAGACCTTCCCGATTAAGGAATATAAAAACCAAAGTTCCCTGAACCAGAGCCAAGCGGATACATACGGTCCTCCTTTCTAGGGGATCACGTAGCAACCTGTCCCAAAAGGCATCAACTGACGCCCAATCACCACGACATCAACCTGCCATTCGAAACAGCTAAGCGAGGAAGACAGAAGGCCACAACACAACATAGTCTCTGCTGCAGCCTGATAATTTATTACACATGGAATATTTTGACGAGTCCGAGAGTCAAGGAAACATCTGCACAAGGGTGGCTATGTCGCCAGGCTCGGACTGGCCCGCTGGCCCGATGTGCCCTTGTCAAGGAAAAAATTCGTGCCCTAAGCCGCACCAATATTTTTACCTCTGTGTACATTTTGACTAATGTACTAAATTTCGAGAATTCGTTTAGGGAGTAACAATCATTTCATAGACAAACAGCATTATTTTTTATTATAACAAAGTAATTAAAGATAGGATCGAAAATTAAAGTCGGCCTGCGATTGAGAGTGAAAACATGCATCCAGGGAAAGCTTTAATAGCCATGGCGTCGTGGGCTAGATTTTTTTTAC
Source organism: Maratus speciosus (assembly GCA_963932465.1). Taxonomy (NCBI): domain Eukaryota; kingdom Metazoa; phylum Arthropoda; class Arachnida; order Araneae; family Salticidae; genus Maratus; species Maratus speciosus. Next base: position 136,367,304 of record OZ010798.1, read on the forward strand.
ATCAGTTCTTTGAATGATATATTATAGAATTTAATTTTAAAGAAATATTTTGCATATTTTCATTCCTTCTGCTTTTACTACTTTGTTTCTCCATCCCCTTTAAAGCCGGCCCTGAATGCACCTATATTTGAAACCGTGCTTTTTGAAAACAACTTAAGAAAAGAAAGAAAGATGTATCAGAAAGCAAAAAGACTTTTTGTGGGGTTTTTATTGCTGATCAAAAAATATGATCTTTCTTTTCGAGGAATAAAAATTTGATGACACTTCTAGATTACAATCCTGCAGGCTGTGAAATCTTGCGGCCAGCGTTTTTCCATTCACAGAATTTAACCACAACTTTCGGTTAATACTAATCTTCTCTTTATTTAATTACATACTTTTCATGGTAAAATAACTATTAGAAAAACTTGTATGTATTTAAAAAGATTGTTTAATCTAATCACGACAAAATCTATCATTAAATAAAGACAATATTTAAAAATATGATAGATTTTTTGAATAAAAAAAACTATATGTTATATGATATCAGTCACCTATTACAGGCAAATCTATGTTCACCTTGTTGGAATTTTTAGATGTTACATTATTTGTTTTAGAAAAAAAGATATAATAAGCCATTTTCATACTTGGTAATGTGCGAATGTGTTAAACCAGATACAACACAGTCCAGTAAAATTGACTTGTGTTCTTTAAAATTTTTGCATCCTCTGAAAATCCAAGGTCTGCGCCCTTTTGCCTGGCCCAGTCCGACCCTGTATGTTGCAAAATAAATAAGACGCTGCCAAGTAGGCTAAAGCCAGTGGGCCTCCAACTGGTGAACAACAGATACCATCAAACCAACAAGTACTCCATGTTCAGAAACTTCTCACCATGAATTGCTAACATTATACCTCGAGGGTGCCCCTCAAGTACTATAAGTGTCAAGCACAAGAGCTACCTCACTTAGAACTCTGCACATCAAACAGGGCAGAACCATCACTCCATAAAGCCGAAAGCTACATGCATCCTAGACTGTCACTAGGCATTATGCCTCGAGGGGAATGTAACAAAACACCTTCCAGGTAGGTACCGAACGAAAGTTCAAGATATCCTTTTTAGAGGCCTACAAGAGTAGAACGGGCGGCCCAATCGCTCCTCTAGACCACAAGCCGAGATCAAAGCCATGAAAGATCGCAGCTCTCGACCCCAGACAGACACAAGGAGAAGCCACATAAGGCATGTCACACACTGCAAGAAAAGAGAAGGTAACTGCTAATCTAACCAGCAGCGCAGTAACTTCCCCCTACACACAGTTCAGAAAATTAAACAAAACAGACCTAAAACAATTTCTAAAATGGAAGAAGCCCTTAGTCAGAAATTTGTTTTGGCATGTTGGGTAAGGGATGGTGCAATAACTTTGAAACTAAAAATAACTACTTTCATTGGGAAAAAAATTCTCGATGTGCATATATAATATATATAACCATTATATAATTACAATTCATCACTTTTCTCCGTTTATTAAAAATAAAATTAATAAATTGAGCATCAATACATTACACTGACATTATACAAAATAAAGCAGGATCATCTATTTTTAATTTAATGAATCATTAATGAATTGTGTCTACTATAATGTACCAGTATACTGATCACCAACATATAATGAATTAAAATCTTTACGGAATTTTACGGATTGCTTAGGGCACTTCAGTTTTTATTATGCAAACAATTGTTTTAATGCCAAAAAGAGAAAGGGAAGATTTTGTCAACTGAGAGACAAGAAGCGTGCAAATTTTTTGGATGAGCAGCAAGATGGGTGCTAATTTTTTGAAAGAGGGGCCAGAGAGGTGCTATTATATAAACCAAAAGACAGGTGGGGTGTTATTCTATTATATTTTTTCATAAACATAAAAAACTATAACAAATATCTTAAATAATACTAAATGAGTTTATACTTTTCTGTTATACAAACCAGGGATATGTTTAGGAAAATTTTAGGCCCTTTAAAGGACCCTTCACAAAATTATTTATCTTAAAACAGGACCCTTCACAAAATTATTTGTCTCTTAAATAGAGATTTCATAGAATGTTTTCGCTTTCAAATTGAACTTTTCCACAAATTTAGTCATTTAAAAATAAAATCAGGCCTGTAAGTAAGCAGTTGAACTCACCAAAGAGCTTATTACTTAGCTTTTTATACAAGAAGGATAGAACATGAAGACATCGATAATTTAAAATTCACAAAATTATGAGTAGAATTTTCACAAAAATAAGAAAAACTTCAGTTTTACAAAAACAGGACCCTGTCAGAAAAGTCTGGACAGATCCCTACAAACACCTTGCCAAAATGTATGCTGATATCGCAATCCTATCCATGCAACAGATTTTTATTGCAAACCATGCCATTTTCTTGGGTTATAATTTACAAACAAAAAAAGTTTGCCAGAAAGAAAAACTTTAGCATAAGGACTCAAATAAGTTATTATTATTAAATTATTGGTTCAAATTTATGTAACTAGATTTCCTTTTTCATTAAAAAATGTTATTTTTCACAAAAAAAATTAAATTTCACGAAAGCAACTTTTACTTTTCATAAAATAGGCCTCATAAAAAAAAAAAAACCTGCATTGACCCCTGGAGATACCGACTATGAACATTTCACAGTCTAATTAGATACAATTTTGTTGGTGCTGAATATCATACCCAGTCTATTAAGAGAATATAGATCGTCGCAAAATGCTATAACAAAAGCAATATATGTCATTGATATCGTGTGACGTCTTTATATATATATATATATATATATATATATATATATATATATATATATAATCAAATGTTTGCTACAAACAATGCTAAGAGACACTTATAACTTCATGACTGAATTAAAAACCTAGTTTTACTTTATTGTATAATATTCATTTGTTCTTTTATTGTAAGTATATATTTGTGTTGATATAGTAAAATAGTGTGAAAGTTTGAAACAGTATATTTTTTAAATGATCACTTTTATACCAACAGTTTTTTTTTCTATTTGGCCAGACCTGCCAACCTTTGAAAATGAGAAATCGTAGCACACAAAATTTAAATTAATCTGGAGGTTGGTTGGTTGGTTTTTCTTGTTTCACAGCCATTCTTTTGACATTCGTAAAAGGAATAAGGTTTCCGTCTTTCAACTCAATGTAGTAAATTTTTTCTTCTGAAAATTTTTATACGATTTTTAGAGTTTATTGTCGTTTCGCAGCGTTTTTTTTCTTACATTTGTAAAAGGAACCTGGTTCCAATTTTTTAGCCCAGTGCAGTACATTTTGACGGAATTCGCGATTTTTTTCCCGCCATCATTTCAGGATATTCACATTTTTTCCCACAATCGTAATTCACATTTTTAAATCACGATTCTTTGTTGAAATCCGCACTTTTTACCATGAACTTTTGACGAAATTTGCATTTTGTAAGCGATCCTTTGATGAATTTTGCGTTTTTTTTACCACGATCCTTTGACTAAATTAGTGTTTTCTTTCTGCGATCTTTCGGTGAATTTTGAATTTTCTTACTAATCTTTCGATGAAATTTGCATTATCTTACTGATCTTTTGACGAAATTCGCGTTTTCTTTCTGCGATATTTTGACAAAATTCGCGATCCTTTAACGAAATTTATTTTCTTCTGTGACTAATTGACGAAATTGATTTTTTTTTACACGGTCATTTGTCGAAATTCGCGATAGTTATCGCAAATCGTGCGATTTTCCACACTATTTCAAACCTTGCTCCTCAAGGAACTCCCTCGAGAATTCTTAAAATGGCACCCTTGTTTCTAAGTAAGGGAATTCCTGTATAAATATTTACAAAATAACGATTAGAGTGTTTTATGTTAAGAAGTTTTTTTTTGCAGACTAGAATTTTTTTTTTCTCATGAGCATTTTTTAATGTCCGAATTTTCGGACTAATAGCCAATTTTTTAAAACTTTCGAGATGAATACTTGGAAATTTCGGAACAGAATCACTCCTGAAAAATATGCTGCGCGGGATAAAAATCGCAACTAGAAAAAAAAAGTTTTTGTGTTTTTGCAAAAAATCGTAGTTTAAGACCGATTTTCGTAGCATCGTAGTTCATAGGTTCAAATCATAGCAACTACGATTTTTTCGTAGCAGTTGGCAGGTCTGTATTTGGCACCAACTATCATGCTTGGTACAATGGTGTTGATATAATAGAAACGCACCTAGAGTTTAAATATTAAAAATCAAAATATGTTTCAGAATGTTTACATTCGAAATAAAGCTCATAGCCATTTAACCAGGGGTGTAAAAATCTAAGCACCAGCGGGCAGTCTCTCATCAATAAATTTTATTCATTATTTTTCGTCTAAATTTTTTGTAAGAATGCTAATAAAATTTAAACGAAGAAAACTAATAAAATTTATAGGTGAGAGACGCGTTGGGCACCTACACTTTTACACCCCTGGTCATAACATAAAAAATTTCCAACATAAAATAAAGATTTATTCGAGCTGAAAAAGAATACAAGTTGAATTAAATGTATTTGGCAGGTAAAATGTATAATAGAAAATTTCAATAGTCACACGACTGAAAAAAAAATCTTTGACATAAGCATTTTAATAGTCATTGCTTTTTGGCTGGTACGATATTGTAATTTTCTATACATAAGTTAATTTGGGATATCCATAAATAATACTGCAGTACTCATATTCATGTGAAAAATACCAGGAAAAAAAAACATTTCATAATGTTTAAATTATAAAACACAGTCGGCCCCACTTCATCGGGTAATGGATAATTGCATACCTCACTTATATGCATAGAATGCCGTGGAACAGAGACGTTCCCCATAAGGCTAATTTTAAATGTACTCGTTTTATCGCATAACAATCCCCGGTTAATTGCATAAATATCGCCAATCTACTAGTAGAAATCCGGATTTTATGAATTCATGTTATAGTGGTGAATGGAAAAAAAAAGGAAGAACTTTTTTTTTTTTTTTTGTAACAATGGTTTGTTATATTTACAATCAAAGAGCAGAAATAGTTGTGTAAGATGACTTATCTTAATTCTGGCAACTTATGAGAGTGTTGAATTTGGTCAATTGTGTTTTTCTTTTAAAGCTTGTCGTACATATAGTGACTCAAGATGCTGGGGGGTATTTTTTGAAAAATTCTGGAATCGGGGGAAAGTAGACCAATAAAAGATCAATATTTAACGCTGGAAGTGGAGAAATGCAATGTCAAGATATGAAAAAAAAAAAAAAAAAAATTCCTAAAGGATTTTTTGTGTAGGCAAAAGAAAAAAAGAGAAATAAATTGACAAATAATTGAAAAATAAAAAAGAATTTATAAAGAAACTTTTATTTTCAAAGGTATGATTTAAAAACAAAAATTTTCTATTTAACTTTCATTTTAATTTTCACATAAATTATAATGAAAAATTAAACCATGTACCATAAACAGTGTTATAATACCTTATACTTTATTACATATACTTTTATATATAGAGTAATAATAATTTATTTATTAAAGTTATTAATACAGTAGTTTTTAATTTATTAGGTAAATAATTATTCTCCATTAATATTTATCATATCTGTGGCATATAATCAAATGATAGCGTTTGCTGATAACATTAATTAATGTCCTCGCTTAAATGCATACAATTCAGTGGAACCAACTGTATGCAATTAAGCAGGACGGACTACATTTTAAAATTAAGTCTATTCTTTAAACTTAGGTTGAATTTCTGACAACAGAAACATTTTTAAAATTATCGGAAAAAAAAAAAAAAAAAACAGTTTTCATAACAAAGCAAACTTTCTTTTTTTAAATATCAAAATATCCCAAACTGACACAATTCATAATTATGTTTGAAACCAAAACTATTACTATTCAAAGAAAAATATTATACTGTATTAAATAATAATAAAATATAATAATTTAAATATTATAATAAAATAAATACATGCTCACATGATCTTATATTTTTTAGAAGAAACAACAACAACAAAAAAAAATTCAGTTAAACTTACCACTGTTGGGGAGAATTTTTGATGATTTTTTTTTACAACATGCAGCTCGATTTGTATATAGATTTTTCACTAATTATTTCCAAGGTATCTAAAATAAAAGAATAACTTTAATAATAATTATGGTGTCAAAGTACAATTTATAAAACAAAGTTTTATACAGAGATGGTTTTTGAGACTACTGTATACATTTAAAATTATGTGTAAAATATTATAGCTAAAACTACAGGTACTTATCATGGTTTTTTGGTACACCATAATATCCCGTTTATCCACTTTTCTCGATTACGCCCTCTCCCTCCACCTTTTGTTAAAAAAAAAAGATACTTCTTAGTTATCCCGTCGACCAAATTACTGTCGCCAAATTGTAAGATTAAATGCCAATAATGGTTGCCATTCATTAATTAATTGTAAGATTAAATGTCAATAATGGCCAATAAAACCATTAATTTGACATTTTGTTTATTTATTAATGTTTTACTAATTTATTTGTTCTTTCGTTATTTAAAATACAAATTATGTCAATGTATATAATTTGGCGAAATTGGTCGACGGGATAACTAAGAAGTACCAAAAAAAAAAAAAAATCCCAAGAAAGCATCACCTACTTCCAAAAAAGTTCCACCCTGCATGTCAATGTCAGAATCAATACCAAGTATTTTATTTTTTCGCCACATCAGAAAGGGGCGTGAATTCTAAACATGACATTCCCAACACAGGGATTATTCTGTTCCAAATTTTCTGAAAAATTAAGCATTCGGTTGAGAAAATAAAAAAAATCAGGCATCAGTCCATAGTCCAACAATTCGGACATAATAAAATGTGAATTTCGACAAACGGTCACAGAAAAAATAAATTTCATCAATCGTTCACAGAAAAAATTGCCAATTTTGTCTTAGGACTGCAAAAAAAAAAACATGAATTACACCAAATGATAGCAGAGACTGCACATTTTGTCTAAAGATCGCGAAAAAAGCCAAATTCGTCAAACGACCGCAGAAAAAACATGAATTTCATCAAAAGATCTTGGAAAAATGCAAATTTCGTCAAAAGATTTCAGAAAAAAGAAATTCGGTCAAAGAATCCAGTGAAAAACACACATTTCATCAAAGGATCGCGAAAATAGATACATTTCAACAAAGGATTGAAATAAAAACCCTGCACATTTCATCAAAGGGTTATGAAAAAAAAAAAAAAGAATTTCGTCAAAGTATTACGGAAGAAACGTGATTTTGGTCAGAGCAATGCGAAAAAAACTCCTGCAAGGTTCACCAAATGTCCCCAAAATCCCCAGAAATGTCATGAAAAAATCTTGTGCAAGCACCCCCCCCCCAGATTATTTTACAATTTTTCGTCATGTCTTTCTTAGGGGGAGGGGAAATAACAGGATTTTACGGTAAAGTTTTAAATAAAGATATTTTAAAAAGTTATAAATGCAATTCTAGTGTGGACCCTAGGCCAATTTTGCAGGGCGCAACGCCTGGCAGCTCTTTTTAACTCGTTTATGTGGCGTCAGAACAGCCTTTTTTTACACAGTGTATGCATCTGGCAGCCCTTTTAATTATTTTATACACCTTGTGTCCCTTGCTGACATTTATGATGCACCCTTTCGACTCATTTCTTTTCTTAGCTGTGAGGGGAAGGGGGGGGGGGGGGATAACTCATGAAATATGTCCATTATTTACAGGAAATATTATATAAATTTCAGCATTTGTTTGTGGGGAAGTGTTGCAAAATTTGTCAATCGGTCATGTAGGAGGGGGTAAAAAGAAATTTGACAGATTAATTTAGTTAGAGAAAAAAAAAATTGCAAAATTCTTCAGTCTGTCATGAGAAAATAATATAATCGCTTATTTCGCCATTCAATCACATGGAAAAAAAAACTGTGCAAGTTTTGCCAGTAAATCATGAGGAAAAATCTGGAGTTCATCAATTGCTTCATCGATCTGCCATGGGGAAATTGTGAAATTCAAGTACCAATTATATGGAGAAAAAAAAAAAAAAAAAAAAAAAAAAAAAACCAAAAGTTTTGCAAATCGGTAGCAAAGGACAAAAAAAGGCAAATTTCACTAATTGGTAGAGATAAAATATCATAAAATTCATCAATCGGTTGGATAAAAAAATTGCCTTTCAGTTTTCAAAAGAAACTGAAATTCGCAAGTCAATCGCTGGAAAAAAAAAAAAAAAAAAAAAAAAAAATGTTCAGGAAGTTGCTTTGAAATACAGCAAAATTTGTTAATCAATCACAGGAAAAAACATGAAATTCAACAGTCAATCGTGAGAGAAAATCATGAAAATTTTCAGCCAGTTGCAGAAAAAAATGCAAAATTCATCAACTGATTGCACAGAATAAATCCTGAAACTCATCAATCAATAAGGAGAAAATTAGCAAAATTCACTCAACTGCAGGAAAATATAGCAAAATTCCACTGATAAAAAGGAGTCTAAACAAACAAATTCAAAAATATTTTTTGCGACACAAGTGCCATTTTTTTTAAAATTCCAATCCGAGAACGCCCCCCCCCCTTTTTTTTTTCTCTAGAGTCAACATGAAGTTCATCTAAAATTTCATAATTACATTAAAGAAAAATATTTAATTTTTTTAATTTAATTGAAATGTAACAACACAAAGTGTTGAGCAACAATGGAGTGCTTTATTTTTTTACTGACCTGTACATAAAAACACAGGATTGAATATTTTTATGTATCGAACAAAATAAAGCAAAAATATATTGTTTACAACATGTAATTAATAGAAAATTGATAATCCAAATCATCTTAAATTTTTAAAGTGACCTGCTACATCATTGTAAACATTTTCAAACTGATTTATTATCTGAATCTTTTAAACAGCCTTGCTACATCAAAAATACTAAAACAAAATTGAACAGATGCTGCAGCCACACCAAGGTTGGTGCTTTTTTTTTTTTTTTTGAGCCATTTTGGCAAGAAAACCCTGGTCTGAAATACTTGTTGGGCATACTGTGCAAAAACTACATGTTAGTTTTATTATATTTTGAATCAGTTTATTTTATAATGAAAACACACACACATGCACTTTAATATAAAACACACACATTTTTTTTTATATATATAAAACACACATTTACGTTATTGCAAAAAAAAAACAAAAAAAAAAACACATTTTTTTTATTATAAGGCACACACATTTACTCTATAATAAATAAAACATTACACATTTTTTTAAAATACAAATTGTTTTATACAACAGACACAAAGTTTAATTTAATAAAAAACACACTATCTGTTTTGCCGTGTTGTCATACCAGACAAAACATTATGATTTTTGCACCAAAAAGAAATATTGGTGTATCTACGAGATAACTACCAAAACATATTTTCTACAAAGAAAACCATATAAAATAGTGTTCACATTTCTTTTAAAAAACAGCCTGGCAGAATTGAAATCCTTATAGAAAAGCCTTAAATGTATTTAATGTTTTGATATGCAAAAACACCTGCATAAAATTTAAAAAAAAATATCGTAATAAGAAGTTCAAGTTACCTACCCTGTTTAGAACCTAAATAAACATTGATAAATATTAAATTAACGTGAACAAATAGCGAAAAAGGGGTGTCGAAAAATGCGGCTAGTTTTCAAATTTATTTTTAAGTGGTTAAAGAATGAATTTAAAATGTCAGCTTAAATTGATGTGCCTATAAAAAATCTTATACGCTTACTGTTTATTTTGGAATTAAGAATACAATTCATTTAATTCTGTTTGTTTTAACTTTAACATATATTGTAGTTCTAATTCAACCGACAAGAATTGCTGACATCTTTTTCCTTCTATTCCACGTTTTAATCGTGTGATGACTAGGCCTAATTTCTTTTTTAAATTTCATCTTAATAAAGTAAAAGTTTTTCTAACATAATATAAATATATAGACAGAATAGTTATAAAGAAATGCATTACAAAATGAAAGAAAATTCTTACCTTACATCCACATTCACTTTCTTCATATTTGAATTTGCCATGACCAGCGACAAATCTCATCTAAACATCGACGGAGGAATCAAAATAAACGCCATTTCTGGTAAGTAGGTTGGCTGGTTTCACGGTTGCATTCTCGAGATCCGTCTTTGAATATCCTCCGGTCGTTTTGAGGACGGTTGCAGCTGGACGGTTTCAATTGGTCCGTTCTTTAGTATTCTGAGGACATTCACAGGATAGTTTTATAGGATATGACGACTACAGGATTTTTAGGATCATTGTAGAGCGTCCGAAGGACGACTGTGGTTGTCTGGGACATTACAGTGGGTATTTTCAAGTGAGTGAAGACTCCCCTTAATCCTTTGAGTGATCCCCCCACTCTAACTCATAGAATATAAAACAAACTTCCTTTGCAGTTATCCAAAATTTTCAGCATAGTAAAATGTAAGATTATAATTTTCTAAAAATTAAATAAACTACATAAACAAAAACTGTAAAATTATTAATTAGATATTTTATTTTCAATTATTTATTTCAACTGACTGTAAGATTTAATGCAATTTTAATATTATTATTATTTTAATAAGATAAAATTGTTTGATTTACTTGTCAGAAAGGGGGGGGGGGAGTTACCTACGGGTCCTGCAGACCACTCAATTTTTCAAATTAGTGGTCCGATTGAATTTTTAATGGTCTCTGCCAAGGATTTTGAATGCTATTAACAACCTACAAATTAAATAAACTAATAAATATAATTAAATTAATATATATAATTAAATAAACTAATGATATTATGCATTTTTTTAAGGCTTTCATTTTTTAAGTACAAGTTTTAAACATTCAAATGGCCAGGAATGGGGTGGGTGAATTTCAGGGTGGGGCAGTAGAAATTTGGAAAATTTTAAAATAACAAATAATCGAATGTACCAATCCCTAAACTTTCTTCTATTTCATACACGTTAATACTTTAAAATTCACTAGTGTGCCAAAATTAAATGGCAATCTATGCCCATCATAACATGTGAAATTCTGAATATATGAAATTCTGTGCATTAGTTCTTGAGATATGACTATTGCTACAATCATGTAAATCTTGCAAAATGCAGCATAGCAGGGCCACCTGTGTTGCTGATTAGGTTTTGGTGTAAATTGCCTAACTTATGTCAATGTCTAACTGAATCTGAAGTTTGATGAAAATCGGTTTATTTGTTTTTAGGATACAGCTATTATGAAAATCATGAAAAATGCAGCATAGCAGCGCCACCTGTTGGACAATCTACACCAAAACGTAATCAGCACCATTTAATATCAAGGACTAATTGAATCTGAAGTTTGATGAACATCCATACATTAGTTCTTGAGATAGAGCTATAGGGAAGTTGCAATCAGCTGACACAAACACAATTATCATTTCAAACATACTTCCCACCTGGTTTTTCGAACAGCGAATCATATATGCACATACACATATGACAAAAGAATAGTAATGCCAAACATTGACATATTTCGGAATTAAACATTTTAATAATCATCAGGGGTGATTGTGTTCAGGTAATATACCAGAATTCAGGTATTTATTTAACTTTCAGTACAGGAATTCTGTTTTTTCTGATAGTTAAATAAATTAAGTAAGGCTAAAATATCAATTTTGTATGATTGTTAAATATAATTAAAATATGACTGTTAAATACAATTAAAATTTATATTTTTCATATTGAGCGGATTGGACCTCCCTGCAATAAATTATATGTTCTCTCTAATATACAAAAACTATTTTCTCTACAATTTCAAATTATTTAATGATTTTAATAACAACTTTGTATTTTCATAAAAATATGAAAAGAGCAAGTTACAAATAAAAAGAAAAAAATTTAATGTAAAGAACAAATTACAAATAAAAAGAGAATATTTTGGTTGGATCAAAAATGACAACGTTATCAAAAAATCCAAAATCAAATGACAATGGACAATGTGACAATTAGGGATTAAAATTAGTTGATGCCATCACTGCCCATCAAGGGGTTAAACAGCAACAATACTAAAATTGATGTTTTCACTTGCTGTAATAAAAAAGGAATGAGGATTAAAAAATGGGGGGGGGGGGGATTAATAAAACTTTTAATGTACGGAGACTAACTTCATACATAAAATTTGCTATTTATTGATAGTTAGATAAGATAAAAAAAAAAAAAAAAACTTTCTTATGGTATTCACAACATGTGCTTTATTCCTTTATTAAACATTGAAAATATTAAACTCATATGAATCACTTCATTTTAATTTAGTTGCTACAAATTTAAGAATTCTTATTGCATTTTAATAAAAATACACTAAATAAAAATAAAGAACTTTTTAATAGAACTGTTATCCAAAAGTGCACAGATAAAATAACTTTCAAACCCCAAATGAACTTAATATTAACAAACTGTAAATGAAACCAGATCATCAGCCAGAGTGGTGTGGACGTTGTGTTGGAAACTGCAAGTACGACTTTGACAACAAGTTTGATATATATTCTTGTGGTATGGAAGAACATCCAGTATGAACTAGCAAGTTACACTCACTGACAGAAAATCAAAAGAAAATCCTGCCTCGCAAGTGTACCCAGCTGTCATCAAAATCCAAAATGATCCTTCTTGACTCAGCCCCTTCACCTCCGAAAGATGACATCTTCAATAACTGCATTAGTTTATACATATTAAGTTAATATTTGAAGTTCATTTGGGATTTGGAAAGTTATTTTAATTGTACATGTTTGGATAATAACAGTATTAAAATGTTCTGTTTTTCAGTAAATATTTTCATTTATACCAGTATCAGAAAAGTTTTACATACAAGAAATGATAAAAGTAAATAGAGCAATCGATATTGCTAAATTAAAATGAAGTTAATCAAATGTGTACGACAATTAATTAACCAGTACTTATAATGAGTACTATCATTTTCATTGTTTAAAACAAATATACATACATTTTTAAACTGAAAATATTTAATTTTGCTGTTTAAAAATAAATACTTTTGTTTTATATAAAAATTGAGAACTACTCTCACAGAAAGACCACCTCACAACCTAGAGCTGGAAAGAGAGAGTATTCTCAAAAAATAAGATACTTGAAAAAGAGTATTTAAATTTTTAAAGAAGGGGGGGGGGTGTAAGATGTTAGTTAGTCTTTGATTCACTTTTATATCTCAGAAAATGAGTTCTATTCTCCATAATATATAAAGCAGGCTTACACTTACTGATTATACACTGAGAACAATACTAAACTTTTTTTTTAACACTTTTTTCTAGATACCACCACTGAGCTGATACCACAGTACTGCATTAATTAAAAATATATATACATCAAACTTCAATTATAAGTGCTTACAAAAACACATTTTAAACATACATATAAAATAAAAAGTGAAATATAATTATATATGAACTCACATTACTTTCTTCACTAACACAATAGTTAGACTTAAACTGATGAGCTTTTTGGCAGTAAAATAATGATTTACTGCGCTAGAAACTTCTCCGTACACGATGTAATCCGTGATCAAGGATTTAAAAACACGTATCAATAGTATTTAAAATAAATATTTTCATAATTTTATCAGATCTAAACACTGATGTATAAACAGAGACAGATGGCATAGAGTATAGCGAGATACTTGTAACGTCAGCTATGTTTTCGAGGTTCGAGCAGACGACAAACCAGAGCTCAAATGCGCATGCGCCCATTTTGTGGCTCCCGTGTGCGGCAACAACCGCTTCCCGGCAACAACCGCTTCCATAGCCGACGTTACTATGGCCCGGAAGCGAAATCGAAACTAGAAGGTCACGTGACCCAGATAGACGAAAAAGTCGATGGTCGAAGCATTGCTTTCGTTGAAAATTAGCTCGGCGGCGCATGCGATATTTATTACAATATAAATACTTTCATAAACATAATTAAAGTAACTTCCGCCGGGGGGGGGGGCAGTCACTCCTTTTCGACGAAAACTTCTTAATTATATTTTCTGTTAGTGTTTAATAATTTTAAATCACTCAGAAATAATAAGATTTAATTTTTCTTTTTAAATCCCCAGAGAAAAAAAAAAAGTTTATTATTATTTTTTTTAATTTAGGGAGAGGCAATTTACTTCCCCCCCCCCAAAGGTTCCATTTGGGAGAAGTTACAGTTGTGGGGGGGGAGGGGGAGTTCTCCTCTAAGGAATCTGGTATTTCAAAATACATCTCATCACAAATCAGCCACAAAGGGAAAAAAAAAAACTTTTCAGAACTTGGTTGCACAAAAGCTAAAATGTCTATCCAGGGTTGTTTTATTTAAATCAATTGTATTAAATCAAATAGATTTTTCAGCGGAGAGTTATTTCTCCTAAAGAATTCAGAAGTTTGTTTTATATTTTGTTGCTTAGACCTGCAAATTATAGTTCCCATATGTTTATTGACAGAGGTATTGATTCAATAATATGATCAATATTTGGAGTATTTTTAACAAAATAAATATTTAGACTATTTACCTAACATAGAATTGCAGTTTCTTCTAACATGAAGAAGATAAATGAGGAACATTGGAGTCATGACTCCAATGTTTTAACATCTTGATTGTTTTTAGAATTTTTTTAACATTTGTATTTTAGCACCTATTAAGTAAAAATATATATTGTGAATTTGATGTTCATGTTTCTCATTTATTTTATTAAGGTGAATCTGTCGTTCAACTTGAAATATAGTTTTTATATACGTATTTATTATGAAGCAGATATCATTGAAATCATGGAAGAAGTGTTTTCACTGTCTTAGATATGAAATTGATAAAATATATCATGGAAATTTAATTTGTTGATATTTGTATAGTGTATTTTTCTTTTTATGTCCCCCCCCCCTTTTGTGTCTGAATTTACTATTTGCTATCCACTAATATATTTTCATTCCTTATGCCGCTGTAACTTGGGTAATCATATTTATACATTTATTTACAGGTAATTTACATATTATTATCTACATTTTAAGGTTTAAAATTTCCACTTACATTTTTGCAAGATATAAAATACCTTAATTTTAAAAGCAAACCCTCCTACCAAAAAAATTGTTTGCGATACAGTAGTTTCGTTACTATATTTTTATTTACCAGAGTGAAATCTAGTAAGAATCAACTATTATTTTTACAGAGAGGATTTTGTTGCCAACCAGTGTAATCAAGTATGATTTCCCATTCACAATTAACCTGTTTCTTCGCAAACAAACTAGGCTCTTTGCAAAAGTCGAATTTCTCAATCAGCCTATGACATGTATAATAAATATTATTTTGAAATATATCTTTCAGAAAATAGTAATACACCTTATACATTTTGAAATTACAATATGTTTTGAATATTTGAACAATAGCAAATTTTGAGTATTCATAAAACATTTAAATGATCTGAATTATTTAAATAATTATTTAAAATCCTCTTAATTTCAATTTTATATGATATAATATAAAAAAAATGTTTAAACAGCCTTAGATAGGATTGGACATTTCGTCTCATATTTGCAGCATCCACTCTTGTCCCTACAAACTTGGGAAATGAAGGGAGGGGGGCGGTGGCAAGGAAGAAAAATAAAAATAAGAATATTTTCTTGCAGTCAAAATTCAATGAAAATCCATAAATATTTTTTTTTCTTATAAATATATAAACAGCTTGTAACTATCAATTAAGTTGTGAAAAGTAATTCATTATGAAAATACATTTCATTTCAAAACATGAAAAGCAATAAAGAATTACTTAAATATTTTTTAACATGAAAATTAGCAGATAAAAACAAACAAGGCATTTTTTTTAATTTAAAATTATTCAAAAGAATTCAGACTATTTTCAGCAATAGTTGTTTGAAGAAAAGGGTTAATAAAACGTGGACTCTTGATAATGATTGTAAAAATAAACTAAATATGTGCTAAACTGGGAGCTATTAATCTATGAATTGAAACAGTTTATAGGAAAAAATTAATTTCTTTTACATGAAAATATTAACTGAAAGTTGGTCTTTCAGCTAATATCTTTTTAAGTATATATTTAGAAGTAAAAAATTAAAACTTTGTCAATATTTAAATGAATTTTCCATGCTTTATACGTTTACTTTGATTTTAAAAATATTTATAAAATTCAATAAATCATCTTCCAATTAAAAATAACAAACATGAAATATCATATGGAAAAATATTGAACATATTTCAATATATTGTTATATGCACATAAAAAAAGGGGATTAGAATTGTATTATCAATAAATATTGAAGTATTTAATTATTAACCGGTATTGTTAAAGTGGAAAATATTTAAAATAATTCAATCTAGATATTGTGTTATTGAGTAAAACTTGCCAAAGAAGCAATTCTTTTTCTAAAGCATACCTAGATTTAAAAAAGTAGGATACCTAATAATAAAAATACATAACTTAACCCTTTCAGGGGCAAGGTATTTGTATTCATAAAATGTTGAAATAGTTGAATGACACCAGTATTCACAAGAAAATTTATTTATAAACAAGTATATTTTCGCATACTTCATTAAAGTGAAATTTTCATTGGGTTGATGCCATCACTGCTTTACCGCCCTTCAAGGGGTTAAAAACAGCAACAATACTAAAATTGATGTTTTCACTTGCTATAATAAAACATGAATTAGGATTTTAAAAAAGGGGGGGGGGAGGCGAATCAATAAAACTTTTAATGTAGGGAGACTAACTTCATACAGAAAATTTGCTATTTAGCAATAGTTAGAAAACATTTAAAAAAAAAAAATCTTTCTTATGGTATTCACAACATGTGCTTTGTTTCTTTATTAAACATTGAAAATATTTAACTCATATGAATCACTTCATTTTAATTTAGTTGCTACAAATTTTAGAATTCTTATTGCATTTGTAATAAAAATACACTAAATAAAAATAAAGAACTTTTTAATAGAACTGTTATCCAAAAGTGCACAGGTAAAGTAACTTTCAAACCCCAAATGAACATAATATTAACAAACTGTAATTGAAACCAGATCATCAGCCACCGTAGTGTGGTAAACAAGTACGACTTTGACAACAAGTTCGAAATATATTCTTGTGGGAACATCCAGTATAAACTGACTAGCAAGTTGCACTCACAGACAGAAAATTAAAAAAAATCCTGCCTCGCAAGTGCACCCAGCTGTCATAAAAATTCAAAATGATCCTTCTTGACTCAGTCCCTTGACCGCAGAAAGATGACATCTTCAATAATTGCATTGGTTTATACATTAAGTTAATATTTGAAATTCATTTGGGATTTGGAAAGTTATTTTAATTGTACATTTTTGGATAATAACAATATTAAAATGTTCTGTTTTTCAATAAATATTTTCATTTATACCAGTATCTGAAAGTGTTTATACAAGAAATTATAAAATTAATCAGAGCAATCTATAATTGCTAAATTAAAATGAAGTTAATCAAATGTGTACTACAATTAAATAACCAGTACTTAGTATTATCATTTTCATTGTTTAAAACAAATGTACATACATTAAACTGAATAATTTTGCTGTTTAAAAATAAATACTTTTGTTTATATAAAAATTGAGAGCTACTCTCACAGAAAGACCACTTCATAACCTAGAGCTGGAAAGAGAGAGTATTTTCAAAAAATGAGATACTTGAAAAAGAGTACTTAAATTTTTAAAGAGGGGGGGGGGGAGAAGATATTGATCTTTGATTCACTGTTATTATATCTTACAAAATGAGTACTATTCTCCATAATACATAAAGAAGAGTTACACTTACTGATTATACACTGAGAACAATACTAAACTTTTTTTTGAGCACCTATTTCTAGATATCGCAGTACTGTATTAATGAAAAATATATATACATCACACTTCAATTATAAGTGCTTATAAAAACACATTTTAAACATACATATAAAATAAAAAGAGAAATATAATTATATATGAACTCACATTACTTCCTCGGATAATGCAACAACAGTTAGGCCTAAACTGATGAGCTCTTTTTGGCAGTAAAATAATTACTGCGCTAAAAATTTCACCGTACACGATGTAATCCGTGATCAGCGGTTTAAGAGCACGTCTCAATAGCATTTAAAATAAAAATTTTCAAAATTTTATCACATCTACACACAGATGTATAAACAGAGACAGCCGGCTATAGCACACAACAGCATAGCGAGATACTAGCAAGTAGCAACTACAGTCGGATTGCGCGCGTTCAACCGTCGGCAGACGGTAGTTGTCGGGAAGCTCGGCTCTTCAACAACCAATCACAGTGAACCATTGAAGGAGGCTCTGCCCACAGATCGCCAACGCGCCAAGAGCAATTTCGAGCTTCCCGACGCGAGCAGAACGAGCTCCCTCGACTCCATGAATGAATGCAAGCAGCTCTGTCGCTCTGTGTCGTCGGCGTGCCCGTTCTCGCAAACATCCACATTAATGGATTTGATTCATGTATAGTAAGAAATCATTAATATTTTTTATAACATTTTAAAATTAAATATAGAAGTTACTAAAGACACATTCGTATACGAAGTTCTTAAGAAGCGACGATTAATCGCAATAAATGTGACGATACACGTGGTCTGACTTTAAGCGAGGTGGAATCGGACAAAAATCTACAATCTGTTATTAAAGAAGTTACAAATCCTCTTTAATTGAATGTGTATTGCTTTTGATATATGTTATAATTCGTATCATATACACTAGCAATATTTTTTTCAATTATGCTCAACGTGATGGCGGCTGGACAACATGACATTGGAAACGTTGTAGGCGAATTGCTGAATTCCATTCAAGGTCATATAGCTTGATGTAATTGTTTTGCTTGTTAAAATTGAATTATATTTAATTAAGGTAAGTATTTCACCTTTTATCCGTAATTTTGGAAAATATTTATTAGTGTGAAATTTGTTTTGCATTTCCTTTTATGTTAAAACTTTCATTTGCATAATGTTGAGAATAAGAATGCTTATTTCATTTTAAAAACAAATTTAGAAATTTTATCCAATAATGTATTCAATTATATAATTAAATATGTAAATTCTGAGCGTTGACCATATCCGTCTTTTTGGTTGAATAAATCCATTCGTAAAAAATGTTACAACACAACTGAAATTTAAGTAATGTCATGTAAAAAAAATTAACTTGCGAAACATTGACTGAAAAAAACATCAAACTAAGTGTAATCCTTATGCTGAGCTGAAAAAAATGTCAATGCTGAGCGATATTCCTCTCGCTTTTTTTAAAGACAGTTGCATGTGTGATATGTCAAAAAATAATGAAATAATCATGTTTTAATAAAACATTTTAATATAATATATTTATATGTTATAAAAATTCAAATCCAAAATGATTGCAAAAAGAAATCCATTGAATTTTCTTCCATGCATTATAAGTAAATTTTCCATTAAGTTCCAAAAAAATTCTGTGATTTTAGAAAAAAAAAATTAGTCGATTGCATTATTTATTAATGAATTTCAAATGCACAGCATAAATGTATCATGTTGCTATTTTATGCGTTTCTTCATTTTCCATATTGACAGGTAGGAAATTTTTACCTTTTTTAAGGGGATTAAATAAAATTTCAATGTACAAATTCTGTTCTTTAAGTTTCTTTGTAATGTAACATAAAACAGTAATAATATTAACTTATAAATTTATTTTAAAATGCATAACAATAATGACTGTACTGTACATGTAGACCTTTTTTCCCAGTGTTTCTAATTTCACGAAATACAAAATCAAAGGGGCTGAAGAATAAAATTAATAGAATGGGTCTGTCCAGCCTTTTTTTACAGGGTCCTGTTTTTGTGAAATTGTGAACAAATGAATTGTGTCTAGTCATAATTCTGTGAATTTGAAATGATCGTTACATTCAGGTTCTTGTTTATACATTTTTAAGAAGATATATGTAAGTAAAATATACATTTTTTCTAAGAGATCCCTGAATAGAATAGTCTAATATTTTTTTTTTTAAGTAAAAAAAAAAAAAAAACTGAAATGTACATATTCTTGTGGTCATACAGGATGCAAATTTTGTGTTTTCTAGCAACAATGCTGTTGGCTTCATTTTGATTAGCTTCGCTAATACAGTGAAGAAATTTTAACACAAGTGTATTTAAAACTCTATCATATATAAATAGAAGTGAATAAAAATAATGGCTTTGGTGTCCTTAATTTCACATGCATAGTTATTTTTCATATTGTGTGCCTAAAGCAATTATTTTTGTTGATATTTTCGCATGCTTATGTGCAAAGTTGCTGCATTTTAGCCAGCCTAAAAAAAAAAATAGCCAATTTTTTTTTTTAATTTAATTAAAGCCTGCTTCTATATATATATATAGAGAGAGAGAGAAGGTAATTTACAGCCATTTAAAACAGGGTTGGCAAGTTTTTGACATGCGACTGATTTTAACCATGGTTTAAACCGCCGTGTCAAAAGCCTTTATGCCAAAAAGTGTTAAAAACCTAGATTTAATAAAATAATATCAAAGAATTATTTAGCAGAGTTAGACTTTAATCAATAAATTCTAAATAAAACTGCATAAATACATTAAAAGTGTGGGGGTATAAACTGCACAGATATATTCTTGAAACATATTTGCATAGAATATGGTAAACTGCAAATAGTTTGAGTTGCATGATTTTTTTTATTATTTGAATAATGCATGCTTTTAAAATGAAGAGTTAATAAATCCTTAATTATTTGTAATCATTAAAATTATGTAGGTTTAATCTAAATTTTGCAGAAACTAATCTATCAAAATTCGTATCTAATGAGCATATTTACCTTCCTTAAGATCGAACAAATTCGAAGATATTTCACTTCTAGTACAAAACCAGTTTTCTTGCACTCTATTTTTTTTTTTTTTTTTAAGGAAAAGGTTTCTTAAGCAGCTACTTTACTAATGCGAAAACACCCACCCGCTAATGTTAATCCTATAGAGGAGAATTTTGTTTGAAATTTCATCCATTTAAATGATTTTTCTTAAAGTAAAAATGAAAAACCTGCTCAATAACGTTAATTCTATAGGAGTTTTTTAAATATTTAGTTTGCATTTCAATATTTAAATGTTTTTTGCACTGGATAACTAATATCGATCTACAAAGACCGGTTTTTACTTTATTGATTTTGCTTGCATTTTTTTTTATTATTATTAGGATACTTTCACTTTTGAAACAGGTTTTGAATTAAGTTAAATAACTATTTTTTTCCTACTGGTATGGTAAACTATAGATAATATGCACGTTTGTCAACAAACTGGCTTGTTGCATGATAACTCAACTTAATGTAGGCAAAAATTCTAACTTCGCTTGAAATTATGCTAAAATGGTCGTAATTTTCATGTAGTTATAATATATTGTATTATATGTAGGAAATAATACTTAATAAATACTAACTCTGCAAGAATTGTTACTTTCTGGCTACTCCAAGTTGAGAAGTATGTCTTTCTTTTGGGTGAGTTATGTCGCATTCACATTATCTATTCATTTGTCCTAATTTCAGGAGATATTCCGTAAATAAGATAATTTTATAAGTAAGATGTGATTGTCAGTCACTAACAAAAAATTAATTTTTGGATAAAAGGTTTAAAGTATCACATTTTAATCATTGTATCCCAACATTTAATTATTTTCTCTTTTATAAAATAAATGTTACTTTAATTTTTCTGTGTTCGTACTAAATTGAAAAATAATTAATGCTGCAGAGAAAGTATTTATTAAAAGCTATATATATATATATGTTTAAAAATAAGGTATTCAACCATCCAAGTAATGGAAAAAAAAAAAAAAAACACCAGAAATCCACATGACTTGGAGAGTTAGTCATAAACAAAGAAAAAAAATATAATTTCATATTTGATTACAATTTAATGTACACTAAAACTACATTGCACTATCAGTAAACAAAAGCAATGCTATATTAACAGCATTTTTTTCTGTTTTGTTCTGAGTTTACTTACATATTTGTGTTTTTGAAGGTTTAAACCAGTTAAAACTAAAGCACTTGTTAAACCTATGCCACATCAAAAACCCAACCCTGGTTTAAAATGAACTCTTATAAAACTGTTCCTTCTGGCTGTTAATGAAATTTCCCAGTTTTGCCCTATCTGAAGTAATTCTTAAGAACATCCATATTTGGTTAGTAATCAGTATTCTAATGACTTATAAAAATAATGTGTATCTGAAAAATATTTTCTGTTACTAAGTGATAAGTCCATATGAAGAGATTAAATCATAGAAGGGCCAATGTTGAAAGATCAATTAAGAATATTCAAGGGTATCTTAATACATGTGAGTGTATATAAAAAAAAAAATAACTACATAAGTTTTTTCATAATACTGTTTTTAATATTGGTTTTATTAAATGGTTTTAAATGTTTGTGAGGAAAAAGTGACTTAATTAGTAACCTAAAAGTGTTTAAGGACAGCATAAAGCAATTGGTATGCCTTTTTAAAATTTAACTGACATATTTGCAATTCTGGCTAAAAATCGCTAGCAAAACGGCACTAAAATTTCAAAAAGCTAGGATGCAGCCTTAATTGTAATCCCTCAACATTTGAACATTCTTCTTGAGATGGCATGGCAATACGAATACAGCCAAATAATTTCTCTTGTAAAGGCTATGGCGCACATGTGATTTACCCTGTGGTAGAAAACCAGTGTTTGTTTATGCTTTTAAACAGCTTGCTGCTAAGCTTACCTACTGTTGAATTTTTTCCCCAAAAAAACATTGATCTGAGTATAAAATATTAATGTCTAATCATGTTTGTTTCTTAAAGTTATACATTCAGACTTGCCAAGTCTCTTGATTTTTGCTTATTTTTACATACTCCTGATTTTTGACATATTTCTCCTGATTTTCTAACTCATTTCTAACTAATTTTTCTCATTGTTATTTTATATCTAAATATGCTAGAAAAATCTTGGATGTTTATTTCTTCTCTCTGTTTGATTAGTGCTATTTGATATGACACAAATTCAGATAAAATATATAAGATGCCTCTTTAAAACTTTGACTTACTATGGGCAAAATTTCAGTTCTCCTTCTTAAATGCAAAAATCTGGTACCATTAATTTTATTTTCTATAATGAATAAATTGTAACGTTATGTTGCACACTGTAAATTAGTCTCCTTTTTTAATGGAATCACCATGCATAATTTTATTTTTGTTAATAATTTCTTTATTAAGAATTATCATTTGTAACTTTTCTAATTTTTCAGAGGCAAAATTTGTATGAGAAGACAAAATCCATTCCTTGTATTTATAATGATGAATTTTAAATTGTTTTAACACTTTTATCTCATTTGCTTAGTTAAAAGTACCTTGAGCCCCTTAATTAAAAGCATTTTTAATTTATTAAGTTCATATAACTGCAATATTATTTCAAATAAATTATTTTTTTTTTAATGTTTATTATTTAAAAATAAACTCCTGATTTTTCCTCTGGAACTTGGCATGTCTGTACATTCCAAAATTAGTTTTTTTTCCCTTTATTTTATTTTCTGCTCAGATTTCTTGTTTTCATTTTAACATATATACAGTGAAACCTCCCTGTGTGACCACCTCCCATAGGCTCAATATTAATTTTACCTCCATTCAGAGTAGTGATGCAACGAATAGTGGTTTGGCCGAATAACCGAATACCGAATATTCGGCCAAGTTACAGCCGAATATTCGGCCTATTCGGCGGCCGAATAATGAACTTATTTTTGCCTAAAAACAAAATATAGTATGCATTATATGCACAATTCTTGTATATTTCACAATTAAAATGTATTGTTTTCTTATAAAAAATTATTTATATACAAATTTTTAATTTTTGAAAGCATTATTTTACTCTGAAAAAATATTCGGCTATGTTCGGCCTAAAAATTGCCTCAATAATATAATTCAGCCAAAAAAAGAAATCCTTAGAAAAAGTTCCTCATCAGGTACTGTCTAGTTACATTTTAATAGATATTATGTGTTGTTGTTACATTTTAAAATAATGACAAAATTTTAAAAGTACTAGGAAACATAAGTTTCAAGCTTTCAGATGAAATAAAATAAAAAATAAGAAATCTTAATATCTTAAGCAAAACCACTGATAGAAAGGATGAAAGAAATAACCTCTAAAATGGTGGAAAGAGATCATTGTAGACTATATAAAGCTCACAATTAACAATTTTTTTTTTTTATCATTATTATTATCATTTTTTTTTCTTTGCTGTCAGCAGATAGAACTATTAAGAAGTGTATAATGAATGTTTTCAGATTCAGAGGAAGGAAATATCTGTAAGAAAAGCAAATTACACTCATTGCATTTAACAGTATCTGATGCTGTAACATACCAAAGATCAATAAATGATTTCATTGTTGTAGGTAAAAAAATCGTTTACACATTTTTTTCATTCGCCATTAGCATGTTCAAGATTAACTGATATACAAATTAATGAGTTAAAAATTCCTAAGAAGAAATTAGTTCAACGTGTGTAGTTCAAACTACTTAAAAGGTGACAGAAACATATAAAAAATATTATTTAACGCAACCCTGAGATCTATGAGATATGTTTACAGTGGTGGAAAATTGGCGCAGAGGAGGAGCCTATTAACATCACTAAATTTTAGTAGTATTTTTCGGCTTATCTAATAACAGAATTTCTGAGTTTTTATTAAAGGGAATAACACTATAAAATGTTAGTGGTGTCAATAGACTCCTCCTCTGCGCCAATTTTCCACCACTGTGTTTATGTCACCTTTTAAGTAGTTATAATAAGCATGTTTGTATGTTATAAAGTTTATTAATAACAAGGTGAAAATTTCCTTCACGACACTAGTGTTTAATACAGTGTTTTGACTCTATTGATTAATTTTAAATTTAGCAGATTATGTTAGCTTATTACAGATATTTTTTGTACTGATTGATACAGCATAACATTTTTTTAACATGATTCTTAAATTAGCCTCTTATATAAAAATGGGTAGATAAAATCCATTCGAGGTATGAAAGTTAATGGGAAAAAAAGTGTTTGTTAATTTCAAATAAAATTTTCATTATACATGATGAATATAAATTGTGTAAATATGAAAACATTTATTAGTATTCGGTGAAGGCCGAATAATAGACTTGATATTCGGCCGAAGCCGAATATTCGGCAGACAGGCCGAATGGGCCGAATATTCGGCTTCGGCCGAATATTCGTTGCATCTCTAATTCAGAGACCATCCCAGTTGAACTCCCTCCATGAGCGACCCATTTCTTTGAAGAAAAATTAAGCAAATAAGTTTAGATTTTTTTTTAAATTCCGTAACTTTTAAGTGTTTAAACCCCCTTTGTGCCTTTTTAGGCAATGAATTTAACTCTCATGACAAATTAAGAATGACAGTCAATAAACTCCATTGCTTTATTCTGTCAGGAAACTCTCAAATTAATGAAATCGTCATTATTTGTTTCCGTCCAAAAAAAATTTGCATTTATTTACTGAACTTTGAAAAGACTTGGAAATAAAAATTATAAAAGATAAAACAGTAAAATCATAGCAAACGTCACTGTATTCATTTTTTAAACTCTGCAGTAATTAACTTATGTAATTAATTTTTGTTTTGATACTTAAATTTTTATATTTTTTCCTAATATGAAAAATAAATTTTAGCAACTTTAATTGGAACGGAAAGTGGTCGCTTTAGGGAGGTCTAACTGTATATTAAATGAAAATAGTTTGCAGGATTAATTGTATGGTATGCAAGTGTCAAAGCATTTGACATACTTTTAATAAACTCTGATATTCTGTAATTTTATATAATAATGGAAATTTTCTGTTGACAGTGTTAGGAAAAAAAAGCATAAAAGTTGGCAACTATCATTATTATGACATTTATTGGTTCTAAATATTAAAAATTAAGATCCTCCTGTATGTTTTTTTTTTTTTTAATTTCATTCTACTTTTTAAAAATAACTTATAAGGGTTTTTAGCATAGTAAAAGTGAAGAAGTGGGACATTCCTGATGAATTTTTAAAAAAAAAAACAGTTAATAGTAAAAAAAAAAATTCATTGTTTCACCTAATTCCATTCAAACAGTTCTGAAATTATGAATATTTAATTTTTGTTCAGAGCATTTTATTTATTTAATGCCTTAACAGAATATCAATTGCTTTTATTTTTTAATGTATGTGTTTATATCTCAATCTATAAGTTATATTCGGAACTGACTATATGTACTCAAGTAGGGTTAGAAATTAGCGGTTGTTAGTCATCAAATGCAACTAAATTATTGGATTTCATGAACACATAATTATGCCTAGTCGTTAAATTTGACGCTTAGCTTTCTTTCACTTTAATTTGTGTTTACATGCGCTATCATTCATACCTTAGCAAAAGTATTTTTCCCTGCCACCAGGAGCACCTATTTTTAATAAGATACTGTCTCAAGAATGTTTTAAAATTTTAGTGCTACCCTCTTTAAGTGATTTAAGTACATTAACACTAAGAGAAAATGGATCAGAGAATTTTTACCCCCCCCCCCCCCCCCAAAGTGGAAGACAATTTGTAGTTTTGATTTCCTTTATATGTTTTTGTGTTTAAAGATAGTCTTAAACTGGGTATTCAGAAGGATGAATATAGTACTCTTTCAATTCTTTGCCTAATGCCAGTAGAAGTTTATTTTTTGGACCTTTAATATGTGTTATTTTTTAGAATTCTGTATTGCTTTTATGCTGATATGTTAAAAATAGATTTTCATGTGGGTTTCTGATTAAAAAAAATTCTTAGTGTAGTTTATTTCATATTTCTATTCCTGATTCTCATAAAAAATTGAAGTCTTGGCTGTGCACTACAGGCACATATGTTCAAAAATCTTGTACTCTCTGGATTTTGTTCTGCAGGCATTTATAAACTGAGTAGTTTCAAATTAACCTAGTGTTCGGCTATCTCACCTTCTATCTATGGCCTTAGCAGTCAGCAGCATAGACACAGGATTTGTTCATCTAGCCAGTTAGATCTTCCAAAAACCTTTTTATTAATCCTCTATAGTACTGGCAAATTCTGATACATGGTTTTCTTCTTACCTCCATAGAATAATATTAGTATACAGTAGACTCCCTAAAATCTGCATATCATCGCAGATGTAAACCATTAAATTTAAGTTCAGATGTAGTGACAAAATTGCAGAATTTTTTAGTTTTATATCATTTCATATGTATTTTAATGTGTAGTTCTAAATAATATGACTGAACTAGTGGTTTTTAATTAAGGATGTATAAATTTTGGAAAAAATCAAGCTGATATCACTGCTAATCACAATCTTTTTACCAGAATATATTTATGTATTAATCAGTTTTTTTTTTTTTTTTTGTAACCCTTTCGGGACGGGTGGTGCATATATGCATCATCAAAGGATGCATGCAGAATTTGTTTTTGGCACCATTAATAAATAAATGTATTATTTATCCTTTTTAAGTATTTTCTGGTATTTTACAAGTAAAGGGAACTGTTTTTAAAAAAAGTGGTGCTATTCAAATAAAATTTGTTTAAGGGATGCCGTCTCGAAACGGTTAAGACTTTCTAAACCTGAAATAAAACTTCCTTTCTTTATGATTTTGATGTGAATATGGTACCTTTGTGAGGAAAGTTACACTGAATAATTCAAGAAAAATGTATCTCGTTATATTTAGTTATACATTATTTACTTACTAGTAACTTTTAATATGCTTTTTAAATTATTTTTTATCATTTTAGTTTATTACTTTAATTATTTTAATATTTTGCTGCATTGCAAGCATTCATTATAGTTTTGATTGCATTGTTATATCAAATATGCCAGTCAATACTATAACATGACATTTCCACTTGGCATGATGTAAACTGGGAGTATTAGCACTTATCTGTATTCTGTCTCATATCAACAAAATTTTTATCAGGAAGTAGGAAGATGCAAGGGCTTTTGGGGCCTAAGCACTTCCCATTCAAATCAAAATACTTTTTTAAAATCATATCAACTTTTTCAAAAACTAAATTTATATCTTCTGTGTTTGATAATTTATCTATAGAAAGAATACCCTAGTACATAAATAATAAATATTGATTAAATTACTAAATATAAATCAGATCATAGGCTTAAATGACATCATCTCTTCAAGTATTATTTATTTTAAATTTTATTTAATGCTAAAAGCTTTTAACCGAGGAGGGTTTTTTTTTTTTTTTTCATGACAGTATTATTTTTAATTTGACACGCCTTATATTTTATTTATGCTAAAATCTAGACAGCTTCAATAACAAAAAAATGGAAAAGTTACCTCTTATTATAATTATGTATGTTTGCATAAAATTTGGGCACCCTTCAATAATTAGAGCTAAAGTTATAGCCATTTTAATGTGTCCAAGAGCTTCTATTTATATTACCCTTTTTGGGTTGGAGGGGGGGGGTAGAGGGTTTTAACAAATAAATCCCCTTGCTTATGTTTTTTTTATTTAAAAAAATGCACACCTACATGAATTATAGTGAAGTTTTAGTCGTTTGAATGCGTTGTGTCTAGTGATGTGGAGAAAGATAAATACCAAGTGCATAAGTATTTATTTTTTGGTTATATACCCAGTTATTAACTGAATCCAGGGATAAATATCCAAAACTTGGGTATTTTCATATTTTGTTGTAAAATATCATAATCTGGAAAATGGAAATCATAGGATAGAATGTTTCAAATAGGATCGCAGCTTTGAGTTTAGTTAGAGAAAAATGCCTACATGTTGTTCGATTGTGTAGCCGTGCAAACCTTTTCTATTTACTATGTTCTGATAATGCTAGTAAATTTAGAATTATTATTTTTAAAACAAATATAATTGTTGTACTGAGGACCATCAAGCAAAGTAACAATTTGTATGCAATATTCAGTTGAATTCAAAATGAAAAATGATTCCTTGAAATTACCAAGAAAACTAAATTGAGAAGTTATTTGCATTTTCTTTTAAACATTTAACACCCAAGTGATTTTAAAGTTTGTTTTTAGTGCATAAAAAAGGGGCTATAATTTTGTCTCATAATACCAAATAAATACACATCTTTAAATACAAGAGCAGGAGAAAGTTTTCTTTCTAATCTCATAGTGGTAATGTACGATTCAGGTAGGATGTGCATCATGTTAATTGTAGCCCTTTATAAGGGGAAACAGGGATTTACTTGAGGGAAAAAAATGGTAGTAGACCGGGAAGCAGCTACACAGACCATCACCTCATCGAGTTCACAGCTGAAATTCTAGAATTAGACAGAACTCGAGTATATTAAAATGCATCTGATCTGCCAAGTGGTGAAGATGCTTAGTGGTTGATCGGCAGGTTTATCATTGTGTTTTCCTGCACTGAAAGGCATGAAAACATGGAGGACTGGGAGCAGAAAAACACATTGGTAAACCTACCAGTCATCCAAGATATGACTTTGCAGGCCAGTTGCATTTCAATATCCAAATGGAGTTTTAGGTAATCCTGGAATTTCAGCCATCAACTCTATTAGGTGATAGTTTGTGCAGCTGCCTTCCGGTCAATGGTGTTCATGTTCCAATAGTGGATGAAAAAGTAAGACTATATCAGCATCCAGTCATAATGAGAAATGTGTTGTGATACATTAACATGCACAAAAGAACCAATAACATGTATTAAACACTTTAGAAAGCAATATTAAAAATACACTTTGATGACAATCTATTATCCAAGAGAACTGTCAAATTATGACAGTTAGTAAAGAAGCTTAGCAGCTAAAGCAAAATGTTTTGGATTTGTATTGGAAAAAAAAAATTCTATTTTTAAACCAGTTGTAGAACAAATTCAATTCTTTCAATCAAGTGAACATTGGATTGATTTAGTAGTATATGGAAAACTTAACACCATAATATATTGTCCATGTAACTATTTCAACTATCTTTATTATTGAAAAAAAAAACTATAATTAATCCCTTCCATCTTGCAACAGATATTTTAAATCACATAGTGCAAGGAGCTACAGTTGATTCAAAGAAACTTTTTAATGTCCAAATTGTCAGAATGGGAAATAAGTAAATAGCTATTCGTATGGAAATTAAGATTTTTCAATTTATATTTGTAAAAAAAAAAAAAAGGTTAAGATCATCTTCAAATTACTCGTTTGAATTTCAATATTTTTAAATGATTATTTTTGCATGCGATAGCTAAGTTGGTCATCGTTAATAGAGCCTTTAACTTTTTCAACTTTGGTTGCAGATCTTTTTAAAATAAAGGTACTTTCCCTTTGAAACCAGTTCCCAGAGTGAAAGTACATTTTAAAAAATCTGCAACCAAAATCGAAAAAGTGAAAAATGGTCCTATTAGAAGTCGACCTTATCTATCTTATGCAAAAAAATGTATTCAAATAAGAAATTTGAA
This sequence comes from Maratus speciosus, assembly GCA_963932465.1. Lineage (NCBI taxonomy): Eukaryota > Metazoa > Arthropoda > Arachnida > Araneae > Salticidae > Maratus > Maratus speciosus. Next base: position 136,397,657 of record OZ010798.1, read on the forward strand.
AAGAACCGTACCATAGACTTAACATTAGTTTGTGAGTGTCTTCATATAACTTAAGAGTTCCCTTAAGCTGCCAATGTTTTACCAACTGAGCTATTTTGGACAAATCTAGCGAATACAATTCACTCAGATAACCTTTTGATAATGACATCTGGTTTATTATCTGCAACAGAGAATCATTAGTAATCAGGGCTTAATTTCTAACAAAAAGGTACCGGAGCCCTAATATTCTGCGGTACCGTTACTAACGACTGTGCCGTCCCCCCCCCCCCCCCTAATTAAAAATAAAAAAAACATTATCATTAAACATAAAAAAATTATTAAAAATAACCAATTAAAAATTATCCTACTGTTACAAAAGAAAATCGAACTGAAAGCAAATTCATTGTTCAGTCTCTTGAGTGACGTCGTCGACATAAATTTGCAAATTCGGTTTTTTGGAAGCGCTATTGCACTGGGCTCCGGAGCCCTGTACAGTCAACTGTGAAATCCGCAAACGTCCATTATCTGCACTACACGTTTGAATGTAAACAATGAAAATTGTCATTTAAGACTTAAACTCATAAAGTTGAATTGGTATATATTTTTTTCCAGTTATCAATTTTCCAATGAATAAATATTTAAATATAAATTCGATATAAATATAAATTTCCTTGAGTAACAAAGTTTTATCTCACAGCAAGAAGTAATAAGTGTTCATACACTACAGAAAAAAATTGACAACAAACCAAATCTGAAACTTCCGTTGTACTGTGTCAATTTTTAAAATAACGAATAATCAGTAACATTTGTATTGTATATAATTTTTTTTAAATTAACTTAGTTATTGAATATTTTAAACCAGTGTTGCATCATGTTTTTCTTTTCCATTGTAATTGTACAGTTGTTCCTATTTTATACTCAAGACTTTAAAAAATAAAATGTAAACAAAGGGATGATCTATAATCCACAAAACCCTTGGTACCTAAGTTTGCGGATTTCACAGAGTTGACTGTATTTATGAGCTCCGGTGAATTCCAACCAATATTCAAATATTTACTAAAACAGAGAAGTACCGGAGCTGGGCTCCAGCGCAAATTAAGCCCTGTTAGTAACGGAAGTTTATGTAAGTAAACTTCATTAATTCAACGCAATTATTCTAATTTGTAAATAAACTGTAGAAGTTCAACTGACTGAAAAAGTGTCTAGACTGCGATTTGAACCATAGACCTTAGCAGCTGCCAATGCTCTACTGACTGAGCTACCCTGGACAAATCCAGGGGACGCAGTTTGCTCGGACAACTTTTTCATGATGATATCTGGCCTGTTATCTGAAACAGTTCAACAGAATAAATTGCAAATTATGTATGCCCAAGTAAACGTTGGATATATAATTACACTTCATTAATGCAATACAATTACTCTAATTGGTGACAAAATCATGGGAGTTTTCCCAACTGAGGGAAAAAAAGTGTCCAGCTCAGAATTTGAACCCAAGACCTTGTATTAAGCTGACAGCACTCTACCAACTCATCTATCCTGGACAAATCCAGTGAACACAATTTACTCAGACACCCTTGTCAGGTCTCTGACTTTAATGAGACAAATGCCTAATGAGAATTACTTTTAATTAATTTTACTTTCTTTATTATTCTATTTATTCTGTATATCATTATCTACGTACTTCAGTTATGGACAGTTTTTCATATTTATGTGATTAAGAGTACCACTGTATTCATATCTGTATTGTATAAAAAGAAATACTAGAAGAGGTTTCTTTCTATATCGGAATGTGGATAACAATAAGGAGCCAGATAGTGACAAGCAAGGATGATGAACAAAAGACAGCCTCCTGTAATGGCCGGTCAGTGAAGAAGCGGGGTCTAAAGGGACATGTTGGTTAAGGGATGTAGTGGAGGTTATATGCTGTATACCTTAAGTGCTCCATATATCATCTGTTTCTCAAATAAAGCTATAGTATATACTCTAGCCATTAACGTTCATGACTCTAATCTATTCCCTCTGGTTTATTTATGACACTGCGTGGGTTGCCCTTGATTTTGCAGGTGGAAACCCTGAAGCCCAACAGAAGTACCAGTAAGGGAATTCGGTTTTCGTAAAGATGAAAATAAGCAGTCGCCACTCGGCGACTAAACGTGAATAACTGGCGATTAAAATATGGAAAGTACCGGCCAAATTCAGGATTTTTCAAAGGGATTTCGTCACAGATTCGCGGAAAAAACCCTGCGAATTTTGTCAAAAGATCACGAAAAAACGCACGTTTCGTCAAAGGATGACGAAAAAACGTAAATTTCGTCGAAGGATCGCGAAAAATCCCAAATATCGTCAATAAGTCGCGAAAAAAGGCTAATTTCGTCAAAGAATCATGAAAAAAATCGCTAAGAAACCCAAATTTCGTCAGATCGCGGAAAAAACGCAGATATCGTCAATAGATCGTAAAAAAACGCAAATTTCGTCGAAGAATCACGAAAACCCCCAAATATTGTCAATAGATCGCGAAAAAAAGCGAATTTCGTCAAAGAATCGTGAAAAAAACGAGACTTTTGTCAAAAGATCGCGAAAAAACGCACATTTCGTCAAAGAATCGCAGAAAAACCCGAATTTCGTCAAAAGATAGCTAAGAAACCCAAATTTCGTCAAATGATCGCGAAAAAAACGCAGATATCGTGAATGGATCGCAGAAAAAACGCAAATATCGTCAATAAATCGCGAAAAAAAAGGCGAATTTCGTCAAAGAATCCCGAAAAAAAAACGAGAATTTTGTCAAAAGCGCGCAAAAAAAACCCGCACATTTCGTCAAAGCATCGCAGAAAAACCTGAATTTCGTCAAAGGATGGCTAAAAAACCGAAATATCGTCAAAGAATCGCGAAAAAAACGCAAATATCGTCAAAGAATCGCAAATATCGTCAATGGATGGCGGAAAAAACGCAAAATATCGTCAATGGATCGCAGAAAAAATGCAAATACTTTCAATGGATCGCAGAAAAACGCGAATTTCGTCAATAGATCGCAGAAAAACGTGAATATGGTGAAATAAACGCTAATTTTGTCAAAGAATCGCGTAAAAAAAGAGAATTTCGTCAAAGAATCGTGAAAACGAATGCAAATTTCATCAAAGAATCACGAAAAAAGTGCGAATTTTGTCAAAAGATCGCGAAAAAACGCACATTTTACAAAGGATCGCTTCAGAAACACAAACATCGCCTATAGATCGTGGAAAACGCGAAATTTCGTTAAAGTATCATGAAAAAAACACATAATTAGTACCAGGAGGGACCCCCCCCCCCTTTACATTTCAGAAAATTTGCTGTAAATTTCAGATTTTTTTTTTAATTTTGAAAAATACCTAAGCATAGTGGTACGTATGTAGTTAGCTATATAAGCATGTTGCATATAACTTTGCTGTTAACTTAATTTAAAATAGATTGGAAATTAGTATCTCAAATTTATTCAAAACAATATGAATTAAAATATTTTTAGTTATTACATAAATTACTTATTTACTCTAAACTCATATATTTTCAAATAAATATTCAGTGACATAAATGTACTTTACTGACTACTAAAGAAATTATTCTCAGTAGCTGGCTACTAAAAAAAATCAGCCTACCGGCCAGTGGCCACTAAGCAAAATTCCTTATTTTCATCTTTGGGTTAGAGGTGAAACGCATGGTTTGGAGAAATTAACTACTTGTGCTGTGGGCATAGACACATAGAGTATTTTTCTAGTGAAAAGTATGAGAGTTCTGGATAGACCTGTGCAGTTATCGGACTGAATAAGCCTAGTTGAGTACAGTCAATAGAGATGAGAAGAGTATATACTTTTAATGATATGACCTAGTATGTAGATAATATCTTAATGTGTAATTTAACATTTGGCAAGATTTACTATATCCATGTCTATAAATGAAATTAGTGTTTTGTTGTAAATGTAAATAAATTTTTCATTCAGTATTATTTGAAGTATCTTAGTTACTAATTCCCAACCTTCTCACATCGTGTCCGGTATCACTTACCTATAACAGTGGTGGAAACATATCTTGCATCTTTACGTGTGGTGGACTAAAATTTAAATAATAATTGTCGTATCGGCAACAAATGACTACAAACCTTTTGAATAAATGCAAGTAATGGAAGTCCAAGTATGCATTGAATAAGTAATTATATATACATCATTAATTCAACACAATTATTCAAGTTTGTAAATAATTCATAGGAGTAGTAATTTTCCTACTGAGGGGGAAAAGTGTCCTGACTGGGATTTGAACCCAGGACTTGTCTTAAACCGACAACGCTCTACCAACTCAGCTATAATGGACAAATCCAGTGAACACAATTCACTCTGGTAACCTTTAAAGACATCTAGTCTGTTATCTGAAACAGTTCAACAGAATAAATCAAAAGTAATGGAACTCGAAGTAAATGTTGTTGGTGTTATTTATGACGGCACGAGGGATATTGGCGCCGAGGGGGAATGCCCTCCGTGGGGAGGGGGTCTTTCTGAGAGTACCTAGCCCGTATTTGCGCATGAAAATCCAAGGTTCGAAGAAAACCACGAAAAACTCCGAACAATTAGGCTTACGGGCGTGATTGAACCTAGCATCTCGCGTCTGCCAGCTAAGTAAATGTTGAATGTGTAATAACACTTCATTAACTCTCCTTCTACTATATATTTATGCCATATTTACATAAAAGCGAGTTCTAAACTTTCGAAAAGCGAAGTAATTTTATTTAAAAGAGTAATTCATAAAATATTTGAAAGCTTAATTTTTTAGTCGCATTTAAAAGGTTGTCCACAAGTGAGTTTAAAAAAGAAATCAGAGTTTAAGAGTTACCTCTTCCTTTTGTCATACCACCACTTTGTATGTATGCGTTTTTGTCCAAAATCACCTCAACCAAATCAATTTTATTTCCTGTATGTGGCATTTTATATAGAGACACCTAGCAGTAGGCTGCCGCAATAAGAAAATAGTGAGATACGAGGTATTAGTCCAAGAGCCGACAGCACAAAAACCTATGTTATCAAGCACAAGAAAAAAAAACCTTCATTTTATTGAAGAGTAGAAGTAGGGGAATCTGATCCATGTCAGCCGGAAGTGAAGTGGTGCATAAGCTAAAAATTAATACCACTAGTGGTTGACTCGTAGGTCTATCATTGTGTTTGTCCTACAAACAAAGATATGAAAACATGGAGGATTGGGAGCAGGAAAACACAATGATAAACCTACGAGTCAGCCACTGGTGGTATTAATTTGTGACTTATGCACCACTTCACTTCCAACAGACATGGATCATTAGATTTCCCTACTTATACTCTCCCATAAAATAAAGGTTTTTTTCTTGTGCTTGATAACATAGGTTTTTGTGCTGCCGGCTCTTGGACTGTATAGTCAGAGACTTTTAAGATACAAAGACCGGCAAACTGTCAGTTTAACTGAGGATTTTTTATCACAGCTGTTGTACGGCAGTATATATGTTTTATATTTTAATTTACCAAAGAAAATGCTTTTATCAGCATATTTGTTTATTGCGGTTCATTAAGTATTAGTCTACCCTATTTCATTTAGGCTTTAAAAAAAATACTTTTATTATTATTTAACTTTATTTCTGGAAATTCAATATTTATAACACATATTTAGCTATAAAAAATAGCTTCATGTAAAAAAATATGGCATAAACTTGATATATATTCATAAAAATTAATTTTTAAAGCTCATTCCAGCCATAGCACTTAATGGTAAATAACTCACAGCTGACGTACAAACCTCGAATTTCAGATGTTTCAATTTACAAATCAGATGGCTGTCATGATTTCGCATGCTTTTGAATGGAAATTGCCGGTCTATGTATCTTCAAAGTCTTTGGGTATAGTATTTGATTCCTTAGTCGATTGTGGACAAAAACAAATCGCCAAGCTAACGCTTGTGAAGTTTCAATCGTATAATCGAACTCATGCAGGCGAGTATTGCCAAGTTCTGAAATAAAATACGCCTACCAATACTACTAAAGATTGCCTCTGGACCATACCATATGGAGCTGAATCGTCCCATAATTGTCATTTCCTATACAAGGCATAATGGACTTTACCCACGAATTGCAACAGCCACACCTCTCCGACTATAGGTACCCACCGAAAAAGACAGTTGGACGAAGGAGAAGCAGTGTTAAAATGTTCTTCATATCTATGGACTTCACCCGAGGCTAACGAGAAAGACAGGCTACCGCGGTGGGTCCGATTCTTCTTTTTTACAGACCGCTGGAGTCATGTGATGCTCGAATGCACCAATGAAGGTGTGCGAAAATAGCATCACGTGACTCCAGCGGTCCGTAAAATAAGAAGAATCAGACCCACCGCGGTAGCCTGTCTTTTTCGTTAGCCTCGACTTTACCCATGTGATGTCAGCCGCGGGTAAGAAGAAGAAAAACACCAATAGGTGTGAAGAACATTTTAAAACTGCTCCCCCTTCGTCCAATAAACAGTTCTTTTTGGAGGGTATCTACCGGGTCTTTTTCGCAAGGGTTTTCCCCAGAGGCGTGGCTGTTGCCTTTCGCGGGTAAAATCCATAGGCGTGAAGAATATTTTAACACTGATCTCCCTTCGTCCAATAAACAATCTTTTATCTACCCGCGGCTGACGTCACATAGGTAAAGTCCAGGCTAACGTGGTGCATCCCATGTGTCTTTTTTTACAGACCGCTACAGTGACGTGATGCTCTTTTCGCACACCTTCATTGCTGCATTCGAGCAACACGTGACTCCAGCGGTCTGTAAAAAAAGATACGTGGAATGCACCGCGGTAGTCTGTCTTTCTCATTAGCCTCAGGTAAAGTCCGTAGGCGTGAAGAACCTTTTAACACTGCTCGCCCTTCGTCCAATAAATAGACTTTTTCGGAGGTTTTTCCCCCGCAGAGGCGTGGCTATTGCCCTTTGTGGGTAAAGTCCATTTGTTTGGACAAACGCGCATGTCTAAGCAAAATCTTAACATCATATGTTGCCACTCATATAGAAGCACGTTACTTAGCAAGAGTGGTTAAGTATAAGGAAAGGGCAGCTGACGTTACTGTTGGTCGAATTACTGTTGGGCAGCAAGGAAAACCTGTTCATTCATTATTACGCCTACTATACACATGACCTCCGGGAATTTGATTGGTATTTAACAGATCTATGATATGATTGGCCTACGTCGCCATTCCTGCAATCATCGCTATGATAAAAATGTAGTGGTAGATTGGTTGACGGAAGTGTTTGTAAACGTGCCCTTTCCTTATAAGCCACGGAGTAAAGAGAAAGGATAATGTTGATGTGTGGTGTCTGGGGGTGACGCCGGAAATGCAGCTCTAAAATTCATATTCATTACATCCAGCCCAACACACAATAGCTTGCTTTGACGCGTCTGTCAATTCAAACCTACATTTCTTTGCTTTTGCTTTTACCATTAGGAATTGTTATTCCTCATTCGCGTGTTGACCATAGATATGATTAAAATTTAATTTTAAAATGACTAATATATCATTTCACAAGTAAGAATTAGGTATGATTAAAATTTGGGTTTAAAATGACTAATATATCATTTCACAAGTAAGAATTATTTGATTATTTTATCATATGTATTTTAGCATCAGTATCAGAAGCGTAAGTTCGAAAGGAACAAAATTCTTTTCTTGGACGTTTGTTATTGCCCAAAAATCGCTGTTACCATTCTTCTTTTTTGTTTAAAGGATTAAACTTAAACATAAACAGCTCACTTTTATTTATAGAAATGCACAGGTGACGTCAAAGAATTCGGCCCTTATTCCACGTGCTTGTTTTATTTGGGCCAAATGAGGGCATTTGAATTTGAGCGATAACCGGCATCATATTGCAAACCGTTTTTACGTCATACTGCATCTCTATTATTTCTCTTTACTGTATGGGTATTGTACAAGGTACTATACCTACGTGCTATGGGGTGGATATAAGAGAAAGTACTATTTTTGTGACAACATTGGCTGTCATCTGCATTAATTTACGGTGTTGCTGGTAGTGTGTTTTTATCAGGGTGCGTCCGATGGAGCTAACAAAAGTGACTACTTACTTCACGTCACGGTTAGTTTCAACCAAAGACATATATCTTGTTGGTTTCAATGTAACCGCTTCAAGCACTTGATCGCAACAGGGCCGCCTTAACCATCGGGTAAACCAGGGTTCCGACTCTTTATATATAATTCAAAAGAACGTTTCCTCCGCATAAAATAATATTTTTTTTTGTTCTAGATTTGTTTTTAAATCTTTCTTCGCAAGAAAAAAATGACTATTAACTTTATTTCTTACAGACGGAATTGACATAATTGTCAGGGCTGTATAGATCTGATGATCCTGGGAGTGTGAATTAAAACAATATTTTTTGTATTATCTATATTACGTATGATACACATAATTAAAAAAATTATTAGTCTACTATCTCAATATACATTGAGTAATACTAACTGCTTTGCCAAAGCCCCACGCGATGTTGCGCCGGACCTGGAATGCAATCTTTCAGTTTGTATCCACCGAATCAAAATCATCAATTTGTCAGCCTGTATCAACATCGACGAAATCCGATTTGCAAACAAAATGCCTATCGATTTGTTTTGAATGAACTTTCACTTTTGAGATAAGCTCTTAAAACTAGACTCTACAAGGTTTTAAACTTACATCAGCAGTCGACAAGCATCAGCAATGTTTCCAAACTATACGTAACTTATTTTAACGAATACTATCTAAGCATGATGATGACAAGCAATTCTGACAAGATGCTATGGAATAATCAAGCATCTTCAATACAATCAGCTGTGATTGAAGAACTTCAGGCGCACGGACACGAAATTTCTGAGGGGCACAAAATTTTTCACAATTTCATCTAAATTTCTATTAAAAGTCATATTGTGAAAAAATAGGATATTTGAGATATTAATACGATGAAATGGCAAAAATATATCTGAATGGTTAAAAGCACATTTCAATAAATAATAGAAAAAATAATTTATTGGAACTATTTTTCAATTTTCCGGAATACTTAATTTTTTTACTTTACACTTTTCGGAAAAGTGTGTAATATCTAATATGTAAAAAAAAAAAACTAGTATCAGTAAATCAACCAATCTAAGGGGCACGAAATTTGAAAGTACCCTGAGCTCAGAAACTTGCTAGTCGGGCCCTGAGAACTACGGCCATTTTAGAACAAAAATCGTGCCCACATGCACTGTTTGATAATTGGATGGTTATAGGATCGTCAAATTTCTGCCCAAATTCCTGTCGATGAATAAAATTTTAATTGGCACCGTATTTGTAGATTTAGGCTCTGTTCATATGACGGCGATTAGATCGCCTGTGGTCGCGCCATTGGTCCTTGACTCGCTTCTTGCCAGTCAAGGACCTGTGGCGCTACTCGTAGCTATGCAGTATTCCTCGCTGTACCCCAAAACCTTTGAAGGCCTGTTCATTCCTACAACAACGCGTTGGACGAAAAGGATATCAGCGTGCATGATTCGGGTACGATCTTCGGATATCCCAAGCAACCCATAAGTTTCTAATTACACTGGACAATTTGAAGAGACAATAATTGCCGCAAAACGACGAACAAGGCTGGCTCCTCCTGCGACAGTTTTCCAAATATTTCATTGGTTCCTATCTACGTTGCTCCGTTACACCAAAAAAGAAACACTATGCAACATACGTACAGGATACATGCTCATACTGTGGTTAGACGTTAGGCGCGCCACACACCAGGGAAACATGCGGCAGAAAAGAGTGAGGCATGCGACAATTGCACCCTGTTAACAAAGAAAAAACCGGTTTGAACAACAGAATTTGCCTCATGTCTCATGATTATTGTCGCATGTCTCTCTGGTGTGTGGCGCGCCTTATTGTCCAAATTATGACGAACCTTCATTCCAAACTTCGCGATACTCATCTGCGCAAGTTCCATATTCGATAATACGATCGTAACTAAGATAGTTAGGAAACATCAGCTTGACGTTAGTGGAATTCGCTTTAGTCAAGAATCGATGGGAACTAATCGAATTTTCTATTCCACATGCCGGCAATCTCATCTCGAGGAGCCCTAGTCTCACTCGAATAATCAAATTTGCCCAGGTGAGTATAGCCAAGTTCTGGAATGTAGGTTTGGGTTTGACATAGTTTGGACAAACGCGTCTGGTGGCTGAGAGTTTCTACTGTCAAAGCTGACGAGAAGGAGAGGTGCTGGGTCGAATCCAATCGCGCCCGTTGACCTAAACGTTTGGAGTATTTCGTAGTTTTCTTCAAATCTTTGGAAACCTTGCGTAAATACGGGTTAGGTTCCTTTTAAAAAGACCTGAGAGCTCCGGAGAACACAGCGCATCTAAGGCTTATATTTCTCATGTAAATATTCGGCCGTCACAAACAGCAACAAAACAGAAATACATCTGTCTAAACATGATCTGATTATCCTACGTCGCCATTCTCGTACAGAGGCACTCTAGACTGAATTTCAAATCGTTTCTTGAGAGATTGAGAATCAATTTGCGATTCGTTTTTGGGCTGTATGTAAAAACTTCATCCTGGCTCATTCAACTCTTTAGTTTTATTAAAAGTATCCTGATATTGAAAGTCTATAGAGATGAGGACTTGCCCTTCAACAGTGGATTGAAAAAAGATATCGCTAAGCGAGCACGAAAACGTGCGAAGAGTTTCTTTTAGAGTGCATAGACACATCCTCGTTGATGTATTGTGAAAAGAAAAATTGGCAACATATTTTTCTGTAAACAAACATTTGGGCGTCAGGGAGAATCGCGGCACATTGCATGAGACAGGATACAAATTTTGAAATTCGAATTTATTTCTCTTCTGTTAACAGTTAACAGGAAAGAAACAGAACTAGCTGTTTCCGGATTCACGCTTTGTGCCTCATGTCTGTACCGGTGTACCCGCCGGGTCTATGCCCCCTAGATATTTGAGAAAGCCTTGACAAACGTCACACAAAGCAGGCAAAACAAAGAAAAAAGATCATTCATTAGCTGGTGGATATCCACGAGGTAACGAATGATCTTTCTTGTTTGTTTTGCCTGCTTTGTGTGACGTTTTCATGACGCGTGTCAAGGCTTTCTCAAATATCTAGGGGACGTTGATATGGCGCACCATAAATAGACGGCTTGCACATGACGTCACATGTTCAGAAGAAACTGGCATTGCTTCATATGGCGCCCAAATATAAGGCGAATGTGGTGTTCTCCATTTGACTTATTAGCACTATAATAATAAAAATAAGAAAAATCTAAATTAAACAGAAAGGCAACACGTGCTTTTAACGGTAAACGGAGAGTTCTGACGTTCCGTGTGGGCTCCAGATGCAACACCAGATTAGAACATCAGTCATTGCTAATAGCAACGTGACGTCAATGCAATCTGTCTATAGTAATAGGGAGCCTAGATATGTGAGAGGTGACATATGATGCTCAGACGGTGCCTAGACAGATACATTTGCTCAAATTATGGCAAATCTTGGCATTTCCTATTCCAAAATTTGGCGATATTCGATTGAACGAGTTCGATTATGCCAATAGGAGCTTAGATATAAGAGGCGACGGATACGGTGTAAAATATTTGATTGGTTGAAACGATTCTGGACAGGAGCAAATCGCCAAACATCTTGGCGGGTCTGCCGTCGCCAAGCTAATGTTTGTTAGCTTGTCATACCGTGACCAACGACATACAAGGCCAGTTCCTGTCTTTTAAAACGTCACATAGAGTGGGTCATCTTTACACGATGATTGGTACACCCGTCGTTTTGTGCCAATAGCCGTGTAAAGATGATCCATTCCGTGTGACGTTTATAGACCTGACAGGCCATATAGTGTAAACGCAGCATTAAAGTCATGAACTGGCCTTGTATGTCGTTGGTCGCGGTCATACATAATTGAACTCGTCCAAGCGAGTATAGCCAAATTCTGGAAAATAAAAAGCCTATGTTTGCCATAATTTCGGCAAACGCGTGTGTATCTCTAAGCACAAACTGAGCATCGTATGTCACCTTTCTCATATCTAGGCGATTTGCTTTTCTTCAAAATCGTCTCATCCAATCAAGTTTTATACAGTCCGCCATTCTGATGTCGAGGTAGGCTATAAACACGACCAGTTGTGGTTGGTAAACATGATCATGTTGAGAATAAGTATGTAGCGTTCCTCCGTATGAGAGTGGCGACATATGGGAAATAAAGATTGATTGAAACGATTTTGCTCAAAAATGAATCGTCAAACATCTTTGTGACCATGCCATTTTCGCTAAAGCTAATATTTGTTGACTTGTCTCATTCGTCTTATAGACCAGTCACCACCCCATAAATACAAGGCTTGAGTGCTGACACAACAATGGCGGATGCCGAAGGCGGATTTTTTTAACATATGTAGGGTCCCTTAAATTTAGACACTAGTATTTTATAAAAGATTTCTTTGACTTGTTTAATCTCAGAAAAATAAAGTGAAAAAACTTTTGAAAATTGTTGGTGCCAAAATTCAAGGGACCGTTCACCACCTGAAAAACATCCACCTTCAGCAGTCTCCATTTTTGTGTAAACGCTCAGGCTTAAGCGGTGGACAAGTTTCAATAGACGCTTTCAGTGTGACGTCAGTCATGACGTTTTGCTTGGAAACTGACTCCAAACAAACGGTTGCTATACGTCATTTGTTTTTAAATATAAATCGTGGAAAATGTTACCAGTACATATCAAGTATTAAAACACTTAGACGTGAGATATAGACATAAGATATAGCTGCAACACACAAACAAAATAGAAAATACAACATAGCAACCGTTTGTTTGGAGTCAGTTTCCAACCAAAATGTCATGACTGAAGTCACGAATGAAATCGTCTATTCCCGTCATATCCCAGGAAATAACTTAGCAAGGTGGTATGCAATTTGTTAATCCACTAATTTCTGTTGATTTTTACTAGTTTTATAATAATTGTTGGATTGGGGTCACGTGGCTGAAATTGATCAATCGAATTCGTTCAGGCGAGAATTGCCAGCTCTGAAATGGACCTTATGCACGCGACCTGAGGTCGAGGCTAAAATTCGTCTGCTGGCGGTATTTACTGGCGGTGTTTAGCATAGCAGCCTATGGAGTGTGAGTTATTAATGATTGTTTGTTAAAAATACCTCAAAAAAATTCTTTGATGCAGCAGCATATACTTAATATATTGTAATCTAAATTCAAAATGTTGTTCTGTACGCGAGAAAATCCCCTAAGTTTGCAAATTTTCCGTTAAATTGTTTGCACTCAACCTGGGTCATGGCTAAAGTAGTCTGCTAGCGGTGTTTGCGCCTGCGCATACTGGTATTCTGCCGGTGCAGTAACTAGAATAACAGATCATCATACCGCCAGCTCTGGCGTCTGACGTCACCTGAATAGAGTCCATTGGGATTTGCCATAGCTTGGACAAAACCTCCAGTCTGGCCATGCGCGTATGTCCTACTCTCTTATAAAGACACCCTATCTTATAATGGAGGATATTCCAAATATGGGTTCGAGGCTGAAAAGAGTCACGTGATACCGGTAATGGAGGATATTCCAAATATGGGTTCGAGGCTGGAAAAAGTCATGTGATACCGGTAATTTACCCAAGGAACTTCTAACTGATAAGAAGGGAAGATACTACTGCTTTGCCTCATGAACTGTTTCATTGGCTAGCGGGGATTTACATTACACGTCTACGGAGCCTTCCCTTTTTTACGCTAGAAGTTTTTACCTTGACCACGTGATCAAAACGGAGATGGAATATCCACCATTTACCCAAAGAACTTCTAACTGATAAGAAGGGAAGATACTACTGCTTTGCCTCATGAACTGTTTCATTGGCTAGCGCGGATTTACATTACACGTCTACGGAGCCTTCCCTTCTTTACGCTAGAAGTTTTTACCTTGACCACGTGATCAAAACGGAGGGAGATGGAATATCCTCCATTACCAGGGGCACATATACCCTTTAATTTTCAAAGGTCTATATTTACTGATCGAATGGACTTTACCCACAAATGGCAACAGCCACGCCTCTGCGGGAATATACCCTCAGAAAAAGACTGTTTATTGGGCGAAGGGGAAGCAATGTTAAAATGTTCTTCATGCCTATGGACTTTACCCACGAATGGCAACAGCCACACCTCTGCGGGCAGGTGCCCTTCGAAAAAGATTGCTTATTGGACGAAGGGGAAGCAGTGCTAAAATATTCTTCATGCCTTGTATTATACATATCTTCATGCCATATTCTTGTGTTTTTCTTCTATCTACCCACGGCTGACGTCACATGGGTAAACTCCATTGGCGCTTTCCTTCTGCTTACCTGCAGCTGATGTCACATGCGTAAAGTGGAGCCCATTTCACCACTCTCTAATACATAAAGGCAGATTGCAAGTACACTGCGTTATCAAACGTTTGTGATATTGGAAATTACAGTTTTTATAAAATGCGATATAGAGCAGTTCACATCACGTGACTTTTACCGGAGAACAATGAAAAAAGCTGTAGGACACACAAACAGAAAAAGCATTGATAAAGGTAGCGATAGCTGTCCTACAGCAGCAGCAAAAACCTGTTCGTGACGTCACCTTGCACAGCTCTATTGAAAATTACAGTTTACGCATTGGACTTTACCCACGAATGGCAACAGCCACGCCTATGCGGGTAGATACCATCCGAAAAGAACTGTTTATTGGACGAAGGGGAAGCAGTGTTAAAATGTTCGTCAAGCCTATTGGTGTTTTTCTTCTGTTTACCCGCGGCTGACGTCACATGGGTAAAATCCTTTACAAACGCGTGTGTATCTCTAAGCACAAACTGTGCATCATATCTAGGCTCCGCCACAGATTAAATACTTTACATATTATTTATGAGATATTTAATCTGTGGACTCCGTAGTCAGACATGCTGGACGACAGTGGATATCTCTCCAAGGTGCTATCCAAGGTGGCGATTTGCGAATCATCAGAATCGTCTCATCAAATCAAATCTTATACACTCATCCATTTTCATGTCTAGGTACGCTATAAACACGACCAGATGTGGTTGGTAAACATGATCATGTTGAGAACAAGTACGGGTTCCTCCGTATGAGAGTGGCGACATAGGGAAATAAAGATTGATTGAAAGGATTTTGATCAAAAATTAATCGTTAAACATCTTTTTGACTCTGGCATTTTCGCTGAAGTTAATATTTGTTGACTTGTCTCATTCGTTTAATAGACCAGTCACCAATTACAGTTTCGAGGCTAACGAGAAAGACAGGCTACCGCGGTGGGTCCGATTCTTTTTTTTTATAGACCCACTGGAGTCACGTGATGCTCTTTTCGTAAACTTTCATTGGTGCATTCGAGCATCACATGACTCCAGCGGTCTGTAAAAAAAGAAGAATCGGACCCACCGCGGTAGCCTGTCTTTTTCGTTAGCCTCGTTACAGTTTCAAATGACGTCACAAATCGGTCAAATATCCGTTGAAGGGCAATGGAGGATATTCCAAATATGGGTTCGAGGCTGAAAAAAGTCACGTGATACCGGTAATTTACCCAAGGAACTTCTAACTGATAAGAAAGGAAGATACTACTGCTTTGCCTCATGAACTGTTTCAATGGCTAACGGGGATTTAATTACACGTCTACGGAGCCTTCCCTTCTTTACGCTAGAAGTTTTTACCTTGACCACGTGATCAAAACGGAGATGGAATATCCTCCATTGATTGGTAGCGGAGAGGATTGTGCGTGCGATTGGAGGCCAACCGGGCAGTTGTGATTGGCTGATAAAAAGATCATCAGCTTATTACAACTTGCGTATTGCAAATGTTTGTATCACAGAAAACAATCGTAAATTAAAATACACTGTTAAAAGTAGTCTGAAAAATTACCTCTGTTTTTTAAGGTTATCTATTTTCTGACCAATGAGAAAGCTACATAACCACCTATGTAGCGTTCTCATTGGTCAGAAAATAGATAGCCTTTAAAAACAGAGGTATTTTTTCATGATATTTTTAACAGTATAGTTGACGGTTTATATTAAAAGAGTTCATACATAATATGATGACTACTATGATATTAAAACCTTCCGTAATGCAAGGTGCAGTGAAAAAAGTTGCCTTTAAATTCGTTCAGCGATTGATACGAGAACATTGCGGACATACATGTATAACTAAGGATGGACAAAAACAAATCGCCAAGCATCTTGAGAATCCTTTATCGCCAATTTAGTATTCGTTAATGTGTATCATTAGCTCAAATAGGTATTTTGAAGCTCTGGAAGATGCAAGTTTGCTATGACAGACGTTTGACTATAAATTCGATTCTGAACGCTGTCGTTGTTCATTTCAATGGCAACATTTTTCTCTATTATTGTTTCCGACACTAATGATATTGAAATCGTTCAGACAGCGCTCAGAATACGCTCCTGGCGCTGCGCGCGATCTGATTATTAAAAGATTCAAGAGTGGACATATCAATTTTCCACGGTGGATAGCTCTGCAGACGAAAAACGCGTTCTTTCCGCACCATCCACGTACGCCATATATGACTTTGATCGATAGTCGTCCTCTGCACAAGACGCGGCTAAATATGGCAGACGCAGACGGGAGTAGGAAAGGTATCAAGTGACCTCATTTATGAATGCTCCATCTACTGGATCTTACTTAGGCGACATACGATAAATATCCGATAGGTTAAAAGGGTTTTGAACAAAAGCTTGTCATTATCTCCATTCTATTTATTTATTGAACATATACGTCTGACTTTTGTGCTTGACATCAAATGCCGCTTATAAGTCATCGTCAATATACAAGGACAAGATAGCACAAGGAAATTTACAACATTAGAGAATTACATCCGGGAGCTCCACTAGGAGTGTGCAACGGAGCCAGCGGGAGTTGAACCTACCTACGCTCTCAGGTGATTAGCGACGCAGTGCTTTAACCACTCAACCACGGTGGGCCCTCTTCATTCTATTTGTTGATGAGTATCGTCAAGTTCAAGAATGTGGGTTGCTAGTTAGGACAGAAAATAACTTCTACTTCGTGTAGGGTAATCAGATTTTATTTCATTGCAACTCGGGACTCGGGTAGATTTTAATCGTTTCAAGTTAGGGTTGACCCATTTTTTCAAATAAAAAATTATTCTAAGTATCTTTCAGATGAAAACTATATGATGTGATATGAATATTAATAAGTAGACTAGCTGGCTTCGCCCAACAGCGGGCTCCTAATTACATCGGAACCTCTAATTTATCCGAACCTTGAATAAAACGAATGTCGAATTAATATGAAAATTTTGTTAAATTTAATTCCCCAGATGTTCTTCGGCAACTGCTAAAAGTGATTAATAAAATAAAAGAAAGAACTTGTTACTAAACACAGATCATTTTAACAAGCAAATTTACGAACTGTTTCTTTACTTCCGCATTTGATAATGAGTGCTATTACAGACCACTTGAGTAACTCTCTAAAGCATATGTGCTAATAACTAAGATTTCACCACTCATATGTAACCAAAAAGGAACATCTGAACATTTTGACTGTTGCCAGACACTTTTAATTATTATATATTTTTTTCTACGCTGCGAATATGTGTTTTAGCAGCTTTATGTATTATCACTCTTAATCATGTAGCCTCTCTGTTAACACGGAGTTTCTTATACTCCAGTAATATGTTTAATTATAAGTATTTAAAGCTAAAAGTTGAATCTTTCTTTATCGTAAAAACACATAATACTAATTCATATTACATTATATCTTCCCATGGATTTAGCGATTCATATTAAGCTCTCAAAGGATACTTCAAAGGATAAATAATGCTTCACAAAATAAAATAAAAATAATTTCTTCAAGAAGCTTTTGGATAAATCCCTGACCACGCCACACCGATGAAGTTATACGTCATCGCGATATTGATGAATCCCAGGTAAGAGCATTTTACCTATTTCCATTTCAAAAGCAGCATAGCCACAAGAGATTTTTTCTAATTGTTTAAATATGAGACAGCGAATTCCTGCTATCGAGAATGGAGTGCTTTTGGCTTGATAGGCCACTTAAACTCCAACAAAAAGATTAATGAGACAGATAAAGTGCTCATGTTTAGCGAAAAAGAAGAAAAATTTTATATAGTGGCTTAGATTATAAATATTAAAAATATTCATGTTCTGAATAAAAAAATAAAAAGATGCTGCATTGAATAAAATTATGAATGTTATTGTACCAGAAATATAAAGGTGAATGAAAAAGAAACATTTATATATTTATGTTTTATGTAATGAACATTTAAATAATTAGTGAATGAACAATTTGTTGGTTGTGAGTAATAATAATAATAAAAAAGAAATCGTTCATTTTACATTTTACAGTAAATAAATAAATAAAAAGGAAATAGGTTGGTCGCATAAACAAATAAAAATAAACATGGCAGGGATAAAAGAAACTCAAATAGTCGAAAAATTAAATTCGCATAATTACTCAAATTGGAAATTTCGCGCAGAAATGATTTTAATAAAAGAAGAATTGTTTGATGTAATAACACAAAATCCCCCAGATCCAATTAACACGGACTGGACGAAGAGGGACCGTAAAGCACGTGCAATTATCAACTTGAGTATTGAAGACTCACAGATCGTGCATGTAAAGCACTTAAACACTGCCAGAGAAACCTGGCAAGCTTTAAAAACAATTCATGAAAGGGCTAATCTCTCAAGCAAGTTATATTTGCTGAGAAAATTATACGGAGCAAAACTCCCAGAAAACGGCAATCTAATAAAACACATTACACATATTTTAGAACTTGTTGATAAACTTTCAGCCATAGGCGAAACTATTAATGACTCGCACATTTCAGCTCTGTTACTTTGTTCATTACCACCTAGCTACAACACCTTAATTATAGCCCTCGAGGCCCGTCCAGAAAATGAACTTAATTCAGAGTTTATAAAAGGAAAACTCACTGATGAATATACAAGACGTTTAGAAAACACAGATCAGAGCGAGAATTCCTCAAAAGCGTTTAAAACGCATAAAAAGTTTCCGGCTGAACACTATAATAAAAAGGACAAACAGTGCACATACTGTAAATTAAAAAACCATACATACAGAGAGTGCTGGCATCTTAAGAACAGAAACACTTACTCACCGTCACAAAAACAACAGCCGCACAAATCCAAGTATTACACATCATCGTTATGTTATGAAGACGCAAACTATTATAGAGAAAACAAAAACCGTGAAACAGAACCAATTCGGATTAACAAAACACAGGGCAATTCAGGAAAAGGCAGCGACGCAGCTTTTTTAGTCCAGAAACCAGGAAAACAAACCTGGATAATCGACTCAGGTTCATCAACACACATTCTAAACAGTAAAGATGCATTCACTAAGTTTAACGACACTGAAAAGACGACAGTCATCATTGCCAATGGAAAAACGCTGAATTCACACGGTACAGGTGAAACGACATTTAAAACAAAAACATCCGATGGAGGGATAAACACAATCACATTAAAAGAAGTATTATATGTACCAGAATTAGAATCGAACCTCATATCGGTAAGCAAAGCAACACAGAATGGCTATAAATTAATTTTCGATAAAGAAAAATGCACGTTATCCCGAAACGGGAATATTTATCTTGAAGCAAGAATGAAAAATAATTTATATCAAGTCGAATTATTAGAAAGCGCTGAAACTAATAAAGTAAACATTGCACATGAATGTAAAAATAAAAATTGCATAGAAGTTTGGCACAAACGGCTTGGCCATCGTAACTATAATGCGATAAAGGAATTAATAAATAAAAACTTAGCAGACGGTATAAAAATAAATAACTGTAATCATAATGCATTGTGTGAAATATGTATCCAAACAAAAATAAGTGATGCCCCATATCCGAAATCAACAAACTGTCCCAAAACAGGCAAAGTGCTCGATCTGATACACACGGACGTGTGCACATCTATCGGTACACCTACTATCGGGGGAAAAACAATGTTCGTCACTTTTATAGACGACTATTCAAGGTTCACAGTAATTTACTTACTTTCGCATAAAAATGAAGTTCACGAAAAGTTAAAAGATTATGTAGCCATGGTGAAAACCCAATTCGGCAGATTCCCTAAAGCTATTAGATCCGATAATGGAGGGGAATATTTAGGTAAACAAACGGAAGAATACCTAAGGGCAAGAGGTATCCAACACCAGTTTACGGTACCATTTTGTCCGAGCCAAAACGGCGTAGCGGAAAGAAAGAATAGGTCATTATTAGATATGACTAGGAGTCTACTCTCCGAAGCAGGCTTACCTCAAAAATTCTGGGGAGAAGCCATAAATACCGCCAATCACCTGCAGAATAGGCTACCAACCAAAATAACAAACAAAACACCGTTCGAAATTTGGTTCAACCGAAAACCCACCTTACACTACCTGCGTACATTCGGCTGTAAAGCTTATGCCTATATACAAAAACATCAGCGAAACAAATTAGATGATAGAGCGCAGGAAGGAATACTTGTGGGGTATGACAACAAATCAAAAGGTTACCGTATATTTACAAAAGAAAACAAAATAATAATAGCGAGAACAGTTAAATTTATAGAAAATAGTGAAAACAACTTAAAAGAAAGGGAAGAGGTAGAAAACTCAGACAATGACAACAACTACATTCAAACAGAGTTAAGTAATTCGGACGAAGAACCAACCGCGTCCAAACAACCCGACGTAGAACCGAGAAGGTCTCAGAGGTCAAATAGAGGAGTACCACCCGACAGATACGTATGTCACGTAAAAACAAATGATACATTCGAACCAACCGATTTTTATGACATAACAAACATGAACAACCCAGTAGAAAAAGAAAATTGGCTCAAAGCCGCTCAACAAGAAATCCACTCATTAAAGAAAAATAAAACTTGGGACTTAGTGGATCCCCCACCAAATAAGAAAATTATTGGTTGTAAGTGGATTTTTAAGAGAAAGTTAGATAATTTAGGAAATGTACAAAAATACAAGGCCCGTTTAGTAGCGAAAGGATATAATCAGAAGTACGGCGAAGATTATGATGAAACCTTCGCACCCGTAGTTTCACACACAACAATCCGCACATTTTTAGCCTCAGCGGCATATAAAAATCTTTCTGTTCAACACATTGACATCGACACTGCATTTCTTCACGGCGAAATAGAAGAAGAAATTTTCATGAAACAACCAGAGGGTTTTATAGAAAAAAATTGTGAAAACAAAGTGTGTAAACTGAATAAAACAATCTACGGCTTAAAGCAGGCAGCTAGAGCCTGGCACAAAAAGATCGCAGAATCATTAAAAAACATGAATTTTGTGCAAAGCACTGCTGACTCATGTTTGTTTACTAGAAAAGAAAAGGAAAATTTCACTTATATCATCGTCTACGTTGACGATATTTTAATCGCGAGTAAAAGTGAAATAATTAAAGATGTAATAAAACAATTGCAAAATGAGTACGGAGTAAAAGACTTAGGCGAAATAAGTCAGTACCTAGGAACCAACATAATCAAAACGAATGATGGTTACAAATTAAACCAAAAGTCAAAAATAGAAGATTTGGTTAGAAAGTTAAATTTAACAGATGCAAGACCTATTGGTACACCGATGGAAGTAGGTTTCTATAAATTAGAAGATAGCGACAATTTACTTCCGAACAATACAAAGTTTAGGCAAGCGATCGGTTCGCTCTTGTATATTGCCACAGTCACTCGACCCGACATTATGGCACCAGTAAATATACTTAGTAGGAGAAGTGCAACGCCACGCGAGAAGGATTGGAAAGCGGCAAAAAGAATTATTATTTACCTCAATTGCACAAAAAACCTATGCCTAACAATAAGTAAAAATAAACCACCAATACTCATCGCGTATGCTGATGCTGATTGGGCTGGGGACACTAAAAATAGAAAATCAACCACCGGCAATATTTTTTTTCTGGGTGATAATCCCATTCAATGGACTACAAAATTACAGTCAAGCATTGCATATTCTTCCGCTGAAGCGGAAT
Source organism: Maratus speciosus (assembly GCA_963932465.1). Classification (NCBI taxonomy): domain Eukaryota; kingdom Metazoa; phylum Arthropoda; class Arachnida; order Araneae; family Salticidae; genus Maratus; species Maratus speciosus. Next base: position 136,419,690 of record OZ010798.1, read on the forward strand.
ATGTTGCTGCAGCAACCGCAGGACAAGAAATTTTATGGCTATTAAAACTGCTAGAAGATCTTAACTTGTATCAAGTAAAACCTATTTTACTTTACCATGACAACCAAAGCAGTATAAAGATGATAGAAAATGAAAAATTTTCGAAGCGGACAAAACACATTGATATCCGCTTTCACGCCATAAGACAATTAAAGGAGGATAAAATTATCGAATTAAAATATTGTCCCACGCAATACATGATTGCTGACTGCTTGACGAAGCCCACACCTAAACCTCAACTTTTGTGTGACATCAAGACTATGAACTTGTTACCTTATCCATCTGAGGAGATTAAGGAGGGGTGTTAAATTTAATTCCCCAGATGTTCTTCGGCAACTGCTAAAAGTGATTAATAAAATAAAAGAAAGAACTTGTTACTAAACACAGATCATTTTAACAAGCAAATTTACGAACTGTTTCTTTACTTCCGCATTTGATAATGAGTGCTATTACAGACCACTTGAGTAACTCTCTAAAGCATATGTGCTAATAACTAAGATTTCACCACTCATATGTAACCAAAAAGGAACATCTGAACATTTTGACTGTTGCCAGACACTTTTAATTATTATATATTTTTTTCTACGCTGCGAATATGTGTTTTAGCAGCTTTATGTATTATCACTCTTAATCATGTAGCCTCTCTGTAATATGAAAATTTTACAATATACGAACCTCGTGTTCGAATTTCCGCTGCATACGGCATCGTATAGTGGACGTGCTGCGCACGCGCCGGCGAAATTATATGAATTTTATCCAAAAAACGAACCTCCGACATGTGTCCCTGCTGCTCCAGCCATCGTATAGGACTGCTGCAAAACCCATTAGTACCTCCTTCCACTGCTAGAGGACGCAATATGTTTCATATGAATCTCTGATACGCGTCCCTGTACCGTACGGGCGATTCAAGCAATCGAATACGGCCTCTGGTGGAGAAAAGATAATAACTTATCGCTTTTGGAAAATCCCGTGCAAACACATTACGTTACATGTATTTTTAATTTGTTCAAGATTACTTTTTTGCACAATTTCAGCTTTCATGTGACATTAGCGTTGTGTGTTATATGAGAAGTTAAACATTATCGAATTATTTGAAAACTTAAAACTTTCAAATGCGTTTACAATGAATAATGATTTCAATGGCACTTGAGCATTAGTTAAAGGGACAATTCTCCTATACCGACAGCTGCGATTAGCGCACACTATAAGCCTTTTTAAGTTCCAATAGCAGGTGTGCTGCAAAATTTTCTAATTCCACCTTCTACCGCCAGAAGGCGCACTGTTCTAAACAAACCACCTTCCGAACGAAACTCAAACTTGTGTCCACGCTGTCTCCTGCATCGTTTAGCAGGCGTGCTGCTAAATTCTTTAGTTCCACTTTCTACTGCTAGAGGGCGCAATATGTTTTATATGAACATCCAATACAGGTCCCCGTACCTGTGGCACAATACAGCACGAGTGCTGCACATGCTTTGCAATATCTGTTAGTTTCACTTTCCACCGCCAGAGAACGCACTCTGTTCTAAACTAAATCGTCTATATCCAAACGAAACTAGGTTATTCAACCTATCCGTAGATACTTGTATATTAGTCGAGGAGGCGAGGACTCGAATAAGAATTTAAGAAATTTTCTGAAATTATTATTCAGAAATAATGGTAATCATTACACATAAATTAAGACTGTGAGAGGTTATAAACGAAATACTAATGTAATTTGGAATTAGTTTCGATGATATATGAGTAATAGAAGTTTAGTTATTAAGATATGGCTCAGTTAAGCAGAAATCCACATAGGTAGGAGGCGGGGGAGTGGAGATGGAAGTGCTCTTCAACAAATATCTAATTAAGACTACTTAAGTACTTTGTCAAAAATTGGGACTGGCAGATGAGCCAGGAATATAATTTAAAGATTTTACTGAAATTACTATTCTAAAATAGTGGTAACTACTACTAATAAATTAACTTTAAGACAGCATGAGATGATAATTAAGATATTAATGGATATTGGAATTAGTCTCGAAGAGGTATGAATAACAGAAGTTGAGTTATTAAGATAGGGCTCGGTTAAGCAGAAATCAACAAAGGGGAGAGAGGAGATGAAAGTGCTCTGTGACAAATGATTAATTAAGTCTACTGCACTAGTCTATCGAAAATCGAGGATGATAGATTTGGTAGGAATATAATTTAATGATTTTGATGAAATTACAATTTGAATGAATTTTAATAAGTAAACTAATTGGTTTCGCCTGCTAACGGATCACTCCTTTAAAACGAATCTTTAATTTATACGTAAATCTCGAACCGGGTTCCCACAGCCTGCAGCAACGTATAGACCCCTTGCATTGACGTCACGTTGCTATTAGCAACGACTGATACTATAGCTACTGGAGCACACACGTGGAGCACAGAACTCCCCGTTTGCCGTTAAAAGCACGTGTTATCTTTCTCTTTGATTTAGATCTTCCTTATTTTAATTATTATAGTGCAAATAAGTCTAAAAAATCAAATGGAGAGCACCAATTCACGTTATATTTGGGCGCCATAGGAAGCGATTTCAGACATGTGACGTCATGTGCAACACGTCTATAGCATTCACCGGAGTCCTTGAACTCATATTAAATTTCAAACCGAACAAACCTCGAACCATATCCCCGCTGCCTACGGCACCGTAGTCTTCGATTCCACTGCTCAGGGATTTCCAACAATATATCAGGAGGGGTGCCGGCAAAAGTTTGGGGAAGGGGCACGGGAAGTGCAGAGTATGAATAAGTGGTCACGTGGCTTTCTAACACTATATTGCATGATGAGTGTTGGCAAAATTTAGAAAAGTGCCTCTCCAGCCCACAAAGTAGGGGAGGTGCATATTATGAATGAGTGGTCACAGGCCTTTCTAATGATATATCACATGAGGGGTGTCGACAAAATTTAGAAAAGTTCTTCCCTAGGGGGAAAAGTGAGGGGAGGGACACCGGAGGTGCATACATGAATAAGTGGCCACAGGACTGTCCAACGATGTCTCACATGAGGGGCGTCGGCAAAAGTTAGAAAAGTGCCCCATAGTGGGGGCCCTACCATCATCACCCCCGAAATATCCCATTTTTGAAATTCTTACATATCATAAATAACATTTATGGGAAAGCTCTGTAAAATAATCCAATCTAAAATGATGAAAACGCTGAGATTTCAAAAAAATTAGAAAAGTGCCCCCGGGGGGCGGGGAGGGGCAGAAAGGTTCATAATATGGAGGAGTGATCGGAGGGCATTCTGATCATATATCACGATAGGTTCGGAAAAAGTTTGAAAATCCCACCACTCCATGGGTCCACTTTCGTGCACCCTGAATACCACTCGGAATTCACACAACCACCCCTCTTTGAAATTTTTACATTTAATAATTATTTAACTGAGGGACTCAAAAAACCGCATCTGAAACTATATTTATTGTATAAAACACTATGTTTTAAAAATTTCTTTGCATGCCCCCCCTCCCCCTCCTCCGAAATCCAACTCCTCTGACTTATTTAAAATTTGTAGGTGTTTTTTTTATAAAATATCTGAAATTTTAAAATCGATCGGTTAGTTAGTAATTTTATACATTCTTACATACTTATTTTTATACATTCGCGATTGGACTTCGAAAAGTGAAACCATGTTATAGTAATTTTATAACTATAAAAATTTTATAACTATAATTTTATAACATGTAAAAGTGAACCATGTTATAGTAATTTTATACATTCTTACATATTTATTTTTATACATTCGCGATTGGACTTCGAAAAGTGAAACCAAAATTTGCATTCTTTTTGTGCGCTAGTTTCCCGTTTTTAGCTCACAGGATATCAAAGCCTGAGAGCTAATGTGCCCGCCCGTTCTGTATGTATGTACGTACGTATGTATGTAAGTACGTAACGCGATAACTCTTGATAGAAACATCCGATTTGCTTCAAAATTTTTTTCTAGGTTCATTGTGATAAGGCGCTTCCCTGATTAGTTTTGGGAGTTCATTGGTTAAGGATAAAGGGGGAAAAACGGGGTTAGTCCAACCCCTTAATTCAGATAAATGGGTTTTTCATGCAGAATCATTCGATTTGCTCCGAATTTGGTATACCGGTTTATTATGTTAAGGAACTTCCCTGATTAGTTTTGGGGTTCATTGGTTAAGGATAAAGGGGGAAAAGGAGGGGTTAGTCCACCCCATTAATTCAGATAAATGGGTTTTTCTTGCAGAATCATTCGATTTGCTCCGAATTTGATATACCGGTTTATTATGTTATGGAACTTCTCTGATTAGTTTTGGTGGTTCATTGGTTAAGGATAAAGGGGGAAAAGGGGGGTTAGTCCACCCCCTTAATTCAGATAAATGGGTTTTTCATGAAGAATCATTCGATTTGCTCCGAATTTGGTATACCGGTTTATTATGTTACGGAACTTCTCTGATTAGTTTTGGTGGTTCATTGGTTAAGGATAAAGGGGGAAAAGGGGGTTAGTCCACCCCCTTAATTCAGATAAATGGGTTTTTCTTGCAGAATCATTCGATTTGCTCCGAATTTGGTATACCGGTTTATTATATTAAGGAACTTCCCTGATTAGTTTTGGGGGTTCATTGGTTAAGGATAAAGGGGGAAAAGAGGGGTTAGTCCACCCCTTTAATTCAGATAAATGGGTTTTTCATGAAGAATCATTCGATTTACTCCGAATTTGGTATACCGGTTTATTATGTTAAGGAACTTCCCTGATTAGTTTTGGGGGTTCATTGGTTAAGGATAAAGGGGGAAAAAGGGGGGTTAGTCCACCCCCTTAATTCAGATAAATGGGTTTTTCATGAAGAATCATTCGATTTCCTCCGAATTTGGTATACCGGTTTATTATGTTAAGGAACTTCCCTGATTAGTTTTGGGGGTTCACTGGTTAAGGATAAAGGGGGAAAAGAGGGGTTAGCCCACCCCTCTTAATTTAGATAAATGGGTTTTTCATGCAGAATGATTCGATTTGCTCCGAAGTTGGTATACCGGTTTATTGTGTTAAGGAACTTCCCTGATTAGTTTTGGGGTTCATTGGTTAAGGATAAAGGGGGGTTAGTCCACCCCATTAATTCAGATAAATGGGTTTTTCATGAAGAATCATTCGATTTGCTCCGAATTTGGTATACCGGTTTATAATGTTAAGGAACTTCCCTGATTAGTTTTGGGGGTTCATTGGTTAAGGATAAAGGGAGAAAAGGGAGGTTAGTCCACCCCCTTAATTCAGATAAATGGGTTTTTCATGAAGAATCATTCGATTTGCTCCGAATTTGGTATACCGGTTTATTATGTTAAGGAACTTCCCTGATTAGTTTTGGGGGTTCACTGGTTAAGGATAAAGGGAGGTTAGCCCGCCCCTCTTAATTTAGATAAATGCGTTTTTGATGCAGAATGATTCGATTTGCTCCGAAGTTGGTATACCGGTTTATTGTGTTAAGGAACTTCTCTGATTCGTTTTGGGGATTCATTGGTTAAGGATAAAGGGGGGCTAGTCCACCCCCTTAATTTAGATAAATGTTTTTTTGCAGGATTATTCGATTTGCTCCAAATTAAGTATACCGGTTTATTATGATAAAGATCTTCCCTGATTAGATTTGGAGGTTCACTGGTTAAGTATAAAGGGGGAAACGGGGGCTAATCCCCCTTCACTTATTTTTTTGAAGGGCACTATTCTTTAAAATAAGAGTATAATATACAATTAGTGTGAATAGCCTGTGAGCTCAATGCCATCAGTTTAGCTGGGCACTTTTCTTTTTTATTGTTTTTGGATTGTATCCCAATGTTTTCTAATGAGATGGTAAGTTATTAATTTCTATGGTATTTCCCACATAAAAGCCCGGGTTCCCCCGATATTTCCTTTTTATACACTGCTCTCTCATCTCTGTGTGAAAAGAGTAGTTTCGGCCGACCCCACCCCCACAGGCACCTACCAACATTAATAGTATAGAAATTTGTTCATTTTGCTACTTAATTGATAAAATATATATTCAAGATATTATTGTAGACTACTTTTATGCAATTATATTAGCATATGGTTTAATTTCAGTTTCAGTTTGAAGAGTGTGATGATCAGGTCGGGTTGTCTTAAAGTAGAATTTTCAGGTTCAGGCCCATTATAACACAAACTGCTGGAGACACTAAATATAAGCATGTGCTATGTTTTTATTCATAAAGTCAATCAATCTACTGGCAGCAACGTAGATAAAACTGACTTGCAAAAAAAAAAAAAAAAAAAAAAATGTTTTCAAAACATTCTTGGTAAAATATGCCAACTGGCATGCAATAAATAAATAAAAATATCGGAAATATTAATCTATACTAATAAAACACTAAGTTTGCCTGTGTGCGATGGCTAGGAAAATCTATTGCAAGTAGAGGTTTGAAAATGTGCATGACATAGTCCAAGACTTGTGCGAATGCACACACTGAGACTCAAATATTTAAATAATTAGCTGAGATATTAATGACAAATAACAAGTAAAAATTAAATTAAAAAATATATAAAAACCCGACTGCGTAAAAAGCAAACTAATTATTTCTCATCAATGTGAAACTATTTTTTATATTACTTGTATTGATGACATTTAAGTTGTGTTTAATTATTAGTTTCTATCTATAAACACTGTTTTGATGAGGCCTATAGATGTCTATGAAGGTTAGAGTTGCAGTAAAGCTAGAAATCCTACCTACACAACTTCCAGGTCGTGTAATATTTAAACGGAGCTTCTGACTGTAAAATAGTCAATGAAACATTGTCTTAATTTTGAAAGACCTATCCAATGATATGCCACTCAATATGGTACATAAAAAAATTTTTCATCTCAACCGCCATTTCGTATTTTACGGCCACCTTTTTGAATTTATAAAAAAAAACCTAGCCTATAACCATCGGACGGTTAAGACGAATTGACAGAGACCTCATTCATTAAAATCCATCCAGCCGTTGGGATGTTTCGAGGGTATAAAGAAATCCACATACCCAGATACGCGTGAAACACATAACCCTTTCTCGCAGTCGGGTAAAAATGAACAATCATCAAAAAGATAAAATTTTTCTCAAAATGGCATGTAACATCCACACTGGAATATCACTAGCAGAGAAGATCCAAAGCCTCATCAGCTAAACAGTTTAAAATACTGAATATAAAATATCCACCAAAGTATAATACTTTTAACTTTCTAACGGAAAAATTTGTTAAAAAATATGAATGTTAACTCTGAGAGAAAATTTCTTTTAAAAACTTGTTTTTCCCCATCTTTCCAAGCTTGGATCGGCTCGACTTTTCAGAATGCAAGAAAATAAAAAAATACCCCCTTAATCTTGGTTTAAGGAAAAGTTTTCTAAGGTTCAAGAAAAGAGTTTTCTATGAAGTTTGAAGGTTTGGTTATGTAATGCTCTGCAATGCTGAAAAATCTGCATCGGCCTTGGAAATCAAAGTATGAAAATAAGAAAAATTCCAAACTACATAGTTATATGTTAGATTTTCATTTGAACAGTGCAATCCGTTTAAAAAATACAAATATTAACCCTTTTCAACCAAATTCCTTTCTGAAAGTTCCTTCGGGTGAAATTAAATTTTTTTAGCACACTTTGAAATTCTGCATCCACTATTTTTTTTATCAAAATATGGAAAAGCAGACAACTCTTACTTGAGGATAGTACATTTTACTTTAAAAAGACATATTAGGTTTTTTGAAATATTAATATTAACCCTTCCAGAGAAATTAGCCTCTGAGAATTACTTGCAACTTCATCTACTATTACATTATTGGAAATCCTGTATCCGATTAGGAAATCAAAATACGGTAAAACAAAACATATCGACTTTAACCCTTTAAGACCGCAAGATTTTTGGTAGAAATGAAAAGTTTTGGTGGTTTCCCCTAATTAATAGGATCATATTTGATTAAAATATACATCCAATGTCATGTTATGTCAAGGGAGTATCCACGCAATTTTGTGGGTGCAGGCTCGACTTTAAATCGAACAAAAAGGAGGAAAATGTTTTTTCTTTTTCTTTAGGATCACCTACACTATTGTGTAGGTCAGGTCTTAAAAGGTTATGAGCATAAAATAGCTTGTTTTAAAAAATAATACAGTGAAATCTCATTACAACAAATCTCTGGGGAGCACTGATTAAATTTACTATACTGAAAAATCCGTTAAATTGAATATTTTTATAATGAAATAGGATTTTTTTTTCAGCAATTCAAATATTTGTTAAACTGAAAAATTCGTATAAGTGACATTCACTGTTATGTATTTCTACTGTATTAGTTAACATTCTTTTTTCAAGACTAAAAGAAACTAAATCTCGATATTTTAACACAATTTCTTTACACAGTCATCTGATACATCCATTATATAACATATGAAAACCAAATTTAGAGAATTAGAAGCATTTAAAAAAATAAAATCTGGTTAATATTTGCTTACATCATGAATATTACACCAGTGGCTTTTGCAACTAAATATCAATATTTTTGCATATATATATATATATATATATATATATATATACAGGCCTTGCAAATATTATAGTTATAACTCATAAAAATTTCAAAGAGTTTCGACAATAAAAAACTATTTAAAAAAAGTAAATAGTGTCAGGTGGGGGAAAGTGGTGGTAAAATCAAGCTTTTTTTAGAAAAAGCCCTAAAATCAAACTATTAAATTTATTTTAATGAAACTTTTGATCCATTTTCTATACATTGGATTCATATAGATTAAACATGAATCATAACCACTCAATTCTATTCGATTGTTTTCTGACAGTGATACATTTAAAAGAGCATGTTTTGATACCACCACTTTACCCCATGGTGGGGGAAAGTGGGGGGTAGTTCCAAAATTAGTGTATATTTAAATAAAAATGTGTAAATATTGTTTTTTAAATAAAAATACACTGAAATAAATGTATCTTAATTATTTTTAAAGGTACAAATGCACAAAAAATATATTTTTCAGATATTATTTAATTAAAGAAATAATGCCCATGGCTATCAAAATTAGGTTCACTTAGTATGTAGCATATATTGCTGAACTCTATATAATCTTCACCACCAAATAGCAAGAAAAGTCTAATAGTTCCCCAATGGTGACTTATTCAAATGCTTTATGTGATATAATGTATTAATTTTTATCACTTGGGCGATTATTTTAGCTGATCGACTTTTTGACGGTATGCAATGAGCATAAACAAGATAGTTTGTAAACATTAAATTTGTTTCCAGTTTCTAAAACTAAAATAAGAATAACTGCCATAATCTCAATATATGTCTCTAAAAAAGAATTAACAAAATATCTTAATTTAAAAGAGAAAATAGGTTTTTTTCAATATACCCCCACTTTAACCCACGGGCCCACTTTCCCCCACCTGACCCTATGTAAAAAATAACTTTTAATTTAATTGTATTATCATATTCAGATTAAAATTTATAAATAAAGCCTATTTTTTTTAGATTAATACTTTTATTACAGCTCATTTTTAAAAATTAATCACACCTACAGTCTAATATTGAATCATCATGCAACATTGAGCTAAGCCTAACTATACCACCACTTTCCCCCACCTCAGAAAAAAATCATAAAAAATTGAAATAATAGAATAATTCTTACCTTGATGCATGAATCTGTTTTTAAGAAGTTCTTCTACTGAAATGTATCAAAATATACTAATTTTTTCAAGTGAGAAAGGATCAAGAATAAAGTTTATCAATACCATGTGTTAAGAACGAACTGCACATATATGTAAACAAGAAGATAAACAACAGTAAACTTGTTGCCAGATTTACAAATCTTAATAGAAATATTTGTCACAAACTCCAATTATGTATTAATTGAAAAAAAAAAAAAAAAGTAAAAATATGTGCATTTATTGTGAAAAAAGTGCATTTTTTTAGATTACCACCACTTTCCCCCACCTGACCCTAATGGATTCAATGACGGTCAATGTGAAATAAAAAGCCTCCTAATTTTTTTTTTTTTTGGGGGGGGGGGGGAAACCAGGAGAGATTTAGTTTTTTTTCAATGTCTTAAAGATATCACTATTTTATTTGCTATTGTGCAGGCGATCATTTCTGCACGTGCATTTTTTTTTAATTTTTTGCTGTAGCATTTAAAAAAGGGTCAGACATTAAGTGACAGTTTTCTTTCTCTACCTCACCGTTTTTTTTCTTTACTTTGCCTTATTAAAATACAATATTTTAAACAGGTGATTCAATGATTCTTTAAAAACCTATTTACTTTATTTAAGGAGAGGCAAATAAGAACATAACAATCAAGGTAGTGGTGCTCCCAACATTATGTTTGTTTGGAAAGATTTTCATGTTCAATTCATACAACACTGACTTTAGGTATATTTAAGGTTAGCATTACATGCCTGGATTGTTCCAGTCTTTCGTTTAAAAATATAAATAGACCGGAATGCAAAAATCCTTACTTACCCAATAGTATGCTGCCGGCAGCAGGGATTCCCCTACTTCAATACATTTGGATAGATACGGTACATACTCTGGTACATTTGGATAGATTTTCCTTTAAATATATAAAATCCTTCTACACCTCGAAACAAGCTTTTTTTCAATTTTCTTTAATTGAATTTTTTAATGCAATTTTCACAGTTTTTTCATATTGATTGTTCAAAATTAATAAAAAGAATTCAGTTTCAATAATTTAGTGCAATATAGTGAGGTCTGTGTGATGCGGGTAGAAAGCAGTCGCTGAAATATAGGGGGCCAAATTTATACTATTAACCTCGATTTTCCTACCTGTTTTACTGTAAAATATACAGGGTGTATCTGAAATGCTTCGAAAAACTTAGGGCGAGGATATTACTCATCAAGATGAACAAAAAATGCAATGGAACATCGGGTCTCAACTGATGTTTAAAGGGTGATAATCACAAAACTAATAAAAATATTGAAATCTCGCATGCTGCTTTTCTGCAGAACTGGCTAGTAGCACGAAGCTGGTTTTCCTTTCACTTTGTGCATATCCAGTCAGAAAGAGATAACAAAAACTTGGAAGAAATCCAAACAAATCTTTGAGCAGGAATCCACATATGCAAATTTGAGTGTGTCCGCCAGTCGTTCCTCCGTAGATGTACCTACTCTGTGTAATAAAGTCAGCAGTCAACACTTTGAACAATTATTGTAAAATATTTGTTTTCTCTGGGCATCATGAGCTGTGTTGTGCCTTTTCTGTGCAATAAATAATTTTCTGGAGTGTTTCTTTCTTGTCCAGTTTGTCCATTTCCAGACGCTTTTTCTCGATTTTCGCCCTTTAAACATCATTTGCGACACCATGTTCCATTGCATTTTTTGTTCGTCTTCATAAGTACTATCATCCCTCTAAGTTTCTTGAAGCATTTCAGATACACCCTATATATATATATATAACCATTAATTAAACATTACTGACCACCAATATATATATATATATATATATATATATATACATATATATTTATCAGGAATTTTTTACCCATGAAAGTACATACATTTATCGTTTCAAAGTTATTGAACTGTACCTTAATCCCCACACCAAAACAAATTTCTGACTAAGAACTTCTTTTTTAAAACTTGTTTTAGGTCTTTATCTCTTTTGTTACCTTCTCTTTCCCGAGTCTGTAATTTTATTTTTGTACTAAAGATAAAAACATAACTTTTAAAATAGTATGAGGTTTCTATCTTGGAATCCAAAAGGGTTGCATTTACACTGTTGTACTGCACTGCTAGACACATTTTTTTCTACACTCAGTTCCCAAATCCTCTTTGCCAAAATATAAGTGCTCTTACATTATTTAGTTGTTCTGAATTTCTTAACTAAAATTAAACTTTTAAAGTTCTAAAATAAATGTGAAATATGTATTCAGTACAACTTATTTCTATTTCTGCCTTTTTTCAATTTTGTAACACCTGTCATAAAGAGAAGGTAGTGGCGGCAGTGCAAATTGAAACCTTGGCTCAGAAGCAATTTTTCCTTCACAGGGTGCTGAATATAGCAAATTTTTTCTCTGTAATTTTTTAACTTTTCAAAAAATGTTTATAAAATTTTTGGCATGTAATAGATATTTTTTTTATATTCACAAAAAAAATCTTGTTTCAATCTTTTAGCCTAATATAGTGAAGTTTGCTCTCAGCAATTTTTTGGCATTTGTTTCCCGAACGAGAACTCCCTGTTAAATTTTGCTATTGCTGCGGTTAAATTGGAGATGGAAGAATGTAAATTGATTCCTATAGGAACGTGAACGATTGCATCAAAATAAAATATCGCAATAAGTAAGGGTACATTTCATTTGAGAATAGAGCCGATGTCGCCCAGATGTGTATACATTTTATAAGGGAATGCATTGTCTTTGATTTCTTTTTAAATATGTGAAAAATCAGGATATTAACATATTTGAATTTTTTAAAAATATTTTCCAAATGATTCCCCCATTCAGCAATGTAAAATTTAACTTTGGATGGCAAAACATGACTGTAATTTTTTGTGCAATTTTGCTATAGAAACATATGTAAATGTTCCCCTTGAAATGAGAACAGAGAAAATTTACGCATGAAGCATAGATTATGAAACACTTTCATTGTTTAGTAAGGTAAAGAAAATACCCAAATAAACAAATAAGGAAACACACAGCAGATTATTTGAAAACTAGATTTCAGCAAGCACCATCCATAGCGAAAAAGGTATTCAAATTCTTTTGTACAGCCCTGTATATGATCTATAGATTTCTATATATAATACATAGGAAGGGAAAATTTAGTTTAGTTAAGAAATACATAACCCTGTTAAAAATTCACTTTTGCCAATGGGTGGAAATGTACTTTACTTAAATTCATTTCTAAAGTCCTATATATTATCTTACAGATGTTTATACCACAAGACAAACTAAAATTAATTTTAGGCAAAAAATGCTTAAAACTACTAGCATCACACTTCCAGAAATTACTAACTACAGACAGCAATGTATCCTGTTCTTTAGGTAGTCTTGTATATAAATTTATTTATACTCTTCAAATACAGTTCAGCTTGAAAAGGAAAAACTCAGTAAAAAACACTTTTAAACAATTTACACCCATACTATTTATTGTTTACAAATTCTTTTATGTAGCCTTGTATATGATTTATAAAATTTATGCACACAACATAATATACAAAAACTTAGTTAAAATTATCAATGCATACTATAACTAAAAATGCTTTTACATCAATAATCGATAATATACGGTACTCTGCCCACAATATCTGCTGTGCTTTCCTGTAAATTAATATTAAATACTATGCACATCATATTCTACAGCAAACATCTTGTAGTGAACCTCAGTAATATGCATCAAATTCATTATGTTTGAAATACATAAAATAATTAAAATACACTGCAAAAAGTTTTCTTTGTAGGCCATTATGTAATCGAATTCTTTAGTGCAACACTTTAAATTAATGATAAATGCTTTGCACTTCATATTTTACAGAAAACATGTTTTAACACACCTTAGAAATGAATATTAGTTTAATTATGTTTGTAATAAAGTAACATGATTAAAATATATTGCAAAATATTTTTCTTTATAGATCATAATGTAATGGAATTCTTTTGAAAGTCCATGTAAATGAACAATAAATGTACACACTTCATTTGAAATACGCATAGTAATTATCATTAACATATACGAATTACAAGGCACTCCGCATATATGAAAATTAACGCACAGAAAGATGGCAGAGAAAATTGAAGTTATAAATATTTTTCAACTGTTTTCAGACTCCCCCCCCCCCCCCTCATGCTTAGTGAAGTTTCATAAAAGTAACTTTTTAGCTCACCTGGGGAGAAAAAATGAGTAAACCTTCATTTAGATGAAAAGTATTTTGATCTTTAAACTTCCTTTTATGCACATACACAAAAAAAAAGAAGAAAAGAAAAACACTAATGAGGAACATATAATGGTGGCTTTGTTTTTTCATATTTCGCTACCAATGCTCTTGAAGGAAATATGAATTAAATAAAAGAAAGTTTTCTGCCTTCCGTTTATGATACTTGATATATTCATTAGTATACAACACTACCACATGCGTTTTGTGATGCATACACATTTTTCAAAGTAAGGAAGAGTAGGGAGGAATGGGACACTTTTGACAAAAATAAGAACATTAACTTAGTTTGACACAAAAACAAAAATTTCAATTTATAGAATAGAAAATGAATATATTTCTAATGTTTTTGAACAATATGGAAACATAATTTGCAGAAACAATTTCATTTGAAAGATTCAAATGTGTGTCATACCTCCTCACTAACAGGGAGATATGGGACAGCTATAAAACAAGGTATGACAAGCACAAGTAGTCTAGTGTTGGCTATATATACAGTCTAACAAAGATTGTAAGTTGATAATGTCTGTGCCACAATATCAAATTCTAGTATCTTCATCGAGGATTCCAGAATTCAGGATTGTCAGTCACAGATGACGTTAAAAAAATCATCAGTTAAATTTATTTACATTTTGAAGTAAATGAATATAATATTAATGTTATAATTAACACGTTGAATGCCAAGTCAATTTTGTCTGTCTTTCCGTTTGGGCCATGAAATAAGATTCCCACTACCAGGAGTGGGAAAATGCATCATTTTACTTGCCACTGGCGAGTGAATTTTTTGACAGGGTGAGTGACTTTTTAGGTAGTCTTTGAAAATTGCAAACTATAGAGGTATGTCAAAAAGTTTTTTTATTTAGTAGTTAGCTATATTTTTCAACTTTCCTAATTACTGCAATGTAAACATGGTATGAAGTTCTACTTTACATTAAACTTTCATCTCTTGTTTATATTTCTTAATTTTATAGGAAAAAATTTATGAAAATAATAGTAACCAACTATTTTTGAGTTGCGTAATTTTGTCATAAAAATTTTAAACTGTATGTTGCATTTTACTGGCTGGTGAAATAAATCCTTGGCTGATAAGATTTTCTAGAAATTCCCCAACCCTGCCCACTACACAATCAATAAGTATAAGTCACCGATGACTGACACAGCCTAAACGGAAAGTTCAGTGTCGGTCATCAGTGACTGACATGGCACTCAACGTGTTAATATATTACCCTCTAAAAATATATACATTTTAGCAATTAACATTCATCTTATTAAAAAGAAGGAATTGGATTTGTCCCATACCTCCCTTTGCTGGAATGTCCCACTCCTCCCCACTACCTTCTTGTATAAACAAAAATGCTGCTTTTAGCTTTTAGGCTTAGTTTAAATTATGGATAATATACAGTTTAATGTTCCATAAATAGGGAAACTATTACATCTTTACATAAACAAGTCATTAATATATAGAAAGCATAAAAAGTATATGAAGCAAATTTACTTTTGATTCTTTAAATAATCTTTTTCTGTATACAAATGCAAGCTTATGCAGATCAGCAACTTTTTTCAAATGAAGATTGGGCTACCATTGCTTCATCTAGTGTGTGATTGATGATATGTTTAGAATGATACATAAAGAAAAAACTTACTGTCCCATTCCACTCCACTCTCCTCCACTACTATCTTTTCCATAATAATTAGTAGCTTGTGTTAAGTGTAGGAATTAGAATTAAATGGATATAACTAATTTTTTTTTCACCTTATTAGAATACACATACATAGGTTTAAATTTATGCAATTATATAATGATAAGATATAATCATTTTAGATACTCATGAAGGTATATGTTTAAATTTCCTACAGTCACATACTTATATGATTGAACAAAACTGCTGATTGTAGATTCGGTGAAAAGATTTTGAAGTAATAAAATGAATATTCTTAAACTGGTGGTGGGCAATTCCATTGTAACAGACTAACAGTCATAGAGGGAAAAATGCCTGTACCTTATTTAAATAATAATAATTCTGTAATTCAAAGATAGCTACAAGTAGCATTTGACAATTAATTAAGATAAATTAATATAGTTATTATGAATAAATTACTTAATGTAAATAATAATTATTAAAAAAAATGGTATATTGTAACAGACAAACAGGAATTACCGTGCTTTTTGGATAGCTCAATGTTTATCTGTTTCTGTATTATAAAACAACATACAATTTATTATAACAAAAATGTATTTTCATTCAGAGGGAGTTCATAAATGAACATCTTTCACAAAATTTGAGTGTTGACACAATATATTTATGAAAAATATGTCATCTTACCTGTAACAGACCAACATTGAACATCTAACAGACAAACAAATAAATACATAAAAAGAAGCTAGGCTGATTATGAAGGATTTTATTGATTTTGACTATTCAAAATTTTATAAAATGCATTGTAAATAAAAAAAAATATATAGATTTAATGCTATCAGAAAAAAATATATATATATTACCTATTTGATGTAAAAAATGAAATACTGAAAATGGTAACATTGTTTCAGAATTGCCCTGGTACTGTTGATCATATAAATTTCTAACAGTGATGATATATTTTTTTAATCATTCATTAAATAAACAGTTTTTAAGTGAATTATTTGTATTTTCAGTAGATCCTGATTTTTATTAGCATTAACAACATATAGATAGCAATTTTCTGTTTCATAATGATCTGATTACTCTGATAAAGTTTTAAAATGTAAACAAATCAGACTTGAAATGCACGAAATAAACAAAGCTTTTAGCCTTAAATTGTATGGATTTTTCAATGCACTGTGTGTATATATATATATATATATATAAACAAAGTTTATCAACACGAAACTTTTAATTAAAAAAATGAGAAAGCAAACATCTACAACACTTGCTTCTTTAGATCACAATGGACATGATATAAAAAAGGAAATAAATATTGTGTACTGCTATATTATTTACATGAATTATAGGAGATGATTATCTTATTTCGGCTTTGTTTTTATTTATTGTTACTTTAAATTATAATCTTTTAAAACAGAACATTTTATTTTTAGTTAGAATTTTCAATCAAATATTATATCCCATCTTGCAACTTATGAAAGTTTCACGAGCTTTATTAATTACCAGTATGCTCTTTTAAAGCAAAATGTGACTTCATTATTATTTTACAGTATTTTCCTAATAATAGATATAAGAAATATTAAATCCTCTTTAGAGATATATTGTAACAAACTGATCCACTGTTGTTACATCACATGAATAAAATTGAATTGAAAATAATTATCTGAAAAAATTGCATAGAATGCAGGTTGAATACACTTTGCATTGGCTGTAATACGTCTCAAAGCATCCATGGAAGAAAATTATGATAAATTAACTTTAAAAAATCCTTAAAACATATAAACACAATGCTCCTCGTAATAAATGAACGAAGGAATATTTTTTATTTACTTATTCATATAATGCAACCCTGTGCTGCAAAACATCAAACATGGCTACTAGGATTCATTTATCTCACGTTGGCGAAGCTTTGGCTTCGATTTGCCGTTCTTTTACTCTGATTGGTTGTTCGAGAGCCCGAGCTTCCCGACATCTACTTTCTAGTCAACCGTCTATCTGGATCACGTGACTTTTTCGCTTCCAAGCCATTGTAAAGTCAGCTTTGAACCGCTTCCCTTCCCGTTACGGGAGTAACCTTCAGCGTAGCACAAGTCCCGAGCTATGCCAACCAACCAACCAACCAATTTCAATCGTGAGTCATTAATGCTGCGTTTACACTATGGCTTATCAGGTCTACAAGCTCTGCGAGGTCTGCCAGGCGTGGGTTTAGCCTGGTTTAGGAGGGTCTGCGTGGTCTGCGAGGCTTGGTCTCTGTGGTCTAGGCCTTGGCTTTAAAATACTAGACCCAACCAATCAGCGTGCTTCATTTTTTTTGTATTCCGCCATTTTAAAAGATTGAAGAAGCAGACGACAGCTTATGATTTTAAAGATTATTTGAAAATTGAAATTAATAAGGGATTTACAAATTAAAGGTACGTAATGGTTTTTCAGATGTTTTTAACATTTCTTTACATTGTTTCATAACTGTAGAAGTTTCTTTTATAAAGCTATACAATCGTAAGTTACTATTTTCATGTATTTACATACTACGCTACTAAAATTAACTTGTTAACTATGTTACTTTTTAATATTACCAAACTTTATAAAACGATGTATTCGTAAATTCTTTAATTTGCATACAACGCTGCCTATGCATTTGTTAATAGATAAATATGTTCCTCATTTCCAAATTCTTTAAAATTAACCTGGTTTCATATGCATGAATTTAAAAACAAATTTGATAGTATATGAATACAAATTAATATAATACGGTCGTCATTCTATTATAATGTACGGTAATGCCTTTTTTTGTGAATAAATAGTTTCATTTCCTTCAGGTATTTATTTGATATTCTATTTCAATGCATTTTTAGTTACTGACAATTTTTAAATTTATCCTAAAACTAGCAACAAATTTTTAACCATAGAATTAATTTTGAATTAACTCCAAAGTTTTCTCTATTATTTTTATATAATTGACTGATCATAGCAAACTCTGCATGCATGATTTACATTATTATTAATCAGTTTTAAATGTGTTAATTTTTACAATGATACGGTACTATCTAAAGTAATATGAAGACTTTGAATTGTATTTAGCTTCTTATCCTCCCCCTAAAAAAATTCTAATGACATATAAAAATTAACTTTTTTTTTTAAATTGAACAGACTTGTTTTTAAATAAAGTTTTTACTTGTAATTATTATTAATAATTTATAAACCATCCCTTATTCTTTTTAAAATTTTATCTTATATGTTTATCTTTCTGAAGTTTTCTTTAATAATTAATCAGTAGTAGTATATTAAAACTGTAAAATCTAGAACATGAATTTTTTCTCTCCACTTCCCTACAAGAGATGATTTACGATTGAAAAGTTCGTAAATTATTTTTTTTTTCAGAAAGAGTTTGAAAAACTTTCAAACCTATAACAGTTATACTAGAAGTAGAGATTAGAATCTGCTGGCGCCAAGATAAATACATATTTTACCAAGTTTGCTCTCAGGATATCGCAGGTGTGTAGTCTTCTATAATAAGTGACTACCATTTGTGATCTTCTGCAAGAAAGTGGATTGTCTGATGCTCTTGGACTATGTGCTGTTTTGTTGTTTTCCCTTAAAATTCATCAATCAGTAACTGTCGTATAAATAAAGTATTACTAACTTGTATGGCTGACTGTAAGTATGTAGTTTTTTTATATATTTATTTTCTGTTGCTTAGAACGAGAGATTTTGAAATGCATTCTACATTGTTTTTGTTGTTTTTATTAGTTTATTATAGTCTTTTTTTTCTATTTATTTACATTGCAGGATGTTTTCAATGGGACATTTTCAACAGCTATGTGAATGTTTGTCGATTGCCTGTTGACCTGACTTTTACATGAGATTTGCATGCTTTTTTTGAAGATATGAATCTTCAATAATATTCGTGTATGATGATTGTAAGTAAGTCATTTTTCTCAAAAGTATATGTTCTGTATTTTATTTATCATTGTTTTATCTTTTATATATAACGTCATTTTTCTCACAAAATCAATCTGTATCTAAGAAAACTTTATTCTCAATACAATATTTATTATTTAATTCCTTTTATTCTTTAATCAATGTTTTCTTCACATTAGTTTTTTTAATTTATAAAATGGCGTTAAATGATCAATTAAAAAAATGCAGTTTATGTAAATATGTAAACTATGTTTTATATAAACATCGAGTATATGAGTATTCTGTTAGTGGGAAGCAGTTAACCTCTACCTCCCTATACACACTTTTCAAGGATTTGATATTGCAAAAAATGTGTCGCTCAGACTTAAAAAAATTCTGAAATTACACGAAAGCTAGAATAACTAATCAGATTTGTCTAAAATAAGATCACAGTGTTAAATAAGCAATTTAAGCACAGTAATTAATTAGTAATAATGTATATATTTGAGAATATGGTTATTGCTTCGTAGCTGTGAACTATGATCAAATGATATCTCTTCCATTTCTAATTCCTTTTTCTTCCATTTGGTACACCTGGATAATTTTAATTTAATATCAGCTTAATAATTATTAATATATTATTAATTATTAATATATTTTATTTAATATTGAAATAATATAAAATGTATTATCTGTGATAGTATCATGGTTTTTATTTGTTTAATAATTATTAAGCTGCATATGTAATAATCTAATGTATTTGATTTAATATTTGTTAATGTTGAACTAATCTAAAATGTATTATTATTAATGTTGTTGTTTGTGATTTGGGTTGTTTATTTACAATTCTTTGAAGTAATATGAATTATTTATTTCATTAGTATAAGTTATTGAAATTATCAGGAGCATATGGTGTATTTTAGAATTTAATTAAAATGTGTCAACATTGTAATTAATTTTGGTACTTTTCGGTTAGCCAGGCGCCACTGTTATCTATATATATTTGTATACATACATATATGTAAATATACACATGTATACATATACATATATTGCATATATACACACTTATATATATGTATATGTATATATACATACATTTATATTACATATATATGTATATATAACAGTGGCGCCCGGCTAACCGAAAAGTACCTTAATTTTTATAAAGCTCTGAGCTTCAAAATAAAATAAGTGATATTGTTTGTTTCGCTCAATCAATGTTTATAATTCACTGGGTCATTTGATGGTAACTTACGTTACATTTAGAACAGTTTACTTCAGTAATTTTAGTAATAAAAGACAAAAGAAAAAAAAATATTAACAATGCAAAGTTGACATGATTTGTTAATTAAACCTATTCAAAGATAAATTTAGATGATAATGGCCTAATTTTAGTGTTTTTTCTTGAACTCTGCCAGTTATATTTATTATGGTAACTGACATTACTGAAAAAGTAACGTAAGTTGCCATAAAAAATGTAATTTTCATTTTCTAGGTAATTTTTATCCAAATTGGCCTTTGGATAGGTTTAATTAACAAATCATGTCAACTTAACATTTGAAAATTTTTTGGTGTTATATTACTGAAATTACTGCTGTAAATTGTTTTAAATTATAACGTAAGTTACCATGGAATGACCTTAGTATTCAACGACAATCAAAATTGGAATTAATACGTATCC
The DNA here is from genome assembly GCA_963932465.1 of Maratus speciosus. Taxonomy (NCBI): domain Eukaryota; kingdom Metazoa; phylum Arthropoda; class Arachnida; order Araneae; family Salticidae; genus Maratus; species Maratus speciosus. Next base: position 136,440,846 of record OZ010798.1, read on the forward strand.
GGTGTCATAAAATGCTATAATTTGAAATAAGTCTTCTAAATTTTTGGGTCAAAATTCATTAAACAAAAAAAAAAAAAAAAAAAAAAAAAAAATATGAAGCCATGCTTTTATGATTTTTACGCTTTTAGATTTCGCTCACAAAATTTACATTTTTCCTATAATATATTTTGTAAGTAAGCTGCAGCTTCATACTTTATTTTAAATATGAATTAACTAAGAAATTGTGAGCATAGCAAGTAAAAGTTTTTTAAATGTTTTTTTTTTTTTTAGCTCAAAAGATTAGTTTTGAGATGTTAATGATAATATTCATAGCTGCTGAATCAGAATTTAGTTCAAAAGCGTTTTGAGAAATTTAATGACCATAGGTATAAAATTTATCACTTGTATGGTTTGGTTATTTTATTTAGTTGTAATTAATGCAGTTTATAAATATAACATATGGGTAGTAATGATGTTTATTAGTAAAACATATTGCGCATTAGCTGCGTTTGGTTGTCCCCCCTCCTTTTTTTGGAAAAATAACCTTTATGTATAGTGCGTAATATAAATAAGTGTGTTTTATTGAATTCTTCTACGTGTGGAAAGCATATTCTCTTATTTTTTCTATTTAAATTATTCTACACTGACTATTACTCTTGCTGGTTAAGCTATTTAATACTTATATTTAACTTCTGAGTATTTTTGGTACTTTTATGTCACTCGTGTACAAATCTTTCCAATAACACTTTTTTTTTTTACACACATGAAAATTAGAAACAATATTTTGATGATATATTTTTTTTCTGCAATTGAATCAAAATGAGTGAAAGGCATGTATTTAAATGCGACATATGTATTAGAATGAAATGAGTGAATGGTTTATATTTAAAATTAAGTGAATGCAATGCAAATGATGACAAAGGAAAAATATTTGTTGATTTATCGCCTGTGCCGACTAACAGAAAAGTACCATATTTTTAAATTATTTTTTATATTACTATGCAAATCGTGAAATGAAGAGTTTTAATGTTATTAATAATTAATGTTATTTTGATTCTGGGTTTGAAATTTTAAGTTTATTTATTAATTATACTATGTTAACTCTCAAAGAAAGATGCTTGCAAACTAATATTAAACCAATGGTAACTTTACAAATTTATCATTTGCTTTTGAATATTTTTAAATAATTTTTTCTGTTTTGCGTGGGACATGTCTAATTGGGTATCTTTTTGCCCTTGATTTCAGGTGCAGTTTTTCAGAGGAAAATTTCAGTTTCAGAACTTGTTTCAAAATTAAAAGTGCCCTCAGAAGAAAAAAAACTGCAACCAAAGAAATAAAAAGTAAACATATTTGGTTAGACATCAGGTTCAGGTTGCCCAGGTCAAAAAAAAAAAAAACAAAAAAACAAACAAAGTATTGAAATGCAAATAAGAATTTTGAAAAGAACATTGCCGTTGGTTTAACATTTAGTTTCAGTGTTCTTGTGTTACTACTAGAGATGAGAGATATGGCCTTGGGCTCGATTTTTGTACCATTCTTCGAGCTCGGGTGGGCCCGAACTCATTCATTCTGAAATTAACAATTTTATTTATTCTCATATAGAAAAAAATAAAACAACTTTTTTCCCTTAAAAATTACTTATTCCATTTCAAGTCATTTTAATGTTATTTTTATAAGAATGAAAGGGAAACAGAAATAGTGTTTTTTAAGCTCTTTTTAGATATGTTTGTAACTATATAAATACGAAGCACCTATAGTCTTCATCTGGTTTGTCCATCTGTCCGCATATAACAGCGCAAAAAATACCCAACCAAATGGTTTGAAATTTAATATATATATATAATCGTTGCAGAATTTTGTCAAGTCATTTCAAATTTTAAGAAAATCAAATCAAAACTTAAAAAGATATTAATAAAAGTTTTCTTCATTCTATTAAATCCTATCGTACATAATTAATTCAGTGATATCCCATGACATGTAATGATTCTAGGTTGCCATGTTGATTACGTCATATTTAAGATGGAATCCTATTATTTCCATATTACCTCCTTTTTTTTAGGTATGTCAAGAACATGCTTTTTGGTTTTGATGCACTATTTATTACTTCTTAATTATTATACCAACTGAAAGTTATTAAATGATTATCTTGCTTCTTTCCAAAAAACTGTCTTAATAGTTCACAATTTAGCTAGTTACACAGTTTATTTTTACTCAATTTTTACTAATGCATTATCTTCCTTTCAGATTGAAATATAAATACCTTTTTCTTCAGATCAATAAAGTTTTCTGCAAAACATTGTCATCATCATAGACCATTATGATACATATTAATATTGTTTCATTTATTATACGTAGTAATCATTATATTCAATAATATTTATAATATAAAGAAATTTTATTTTGTTTCTGTAACTTGTACTTTCAAATAAAAGAAATTTATTAAAGATTTGTTGTCTTTTATTTGACTATATATTTTTATTATAAATGGTATTTCAGGTATTTGCTTGTTTTGTCTATCATGTAAACCTTGATTTAAGAATTGTTTTTAATTATCTATTTATTTTTTATATATAAAAAAAAAAAAAAATGGCTAAGATATAAAATGAGAAAAACACTTTCAACATGGTTGAAAAGTATTTATGAATTCAGCTTGTCGCACTTGTAAATATACTGTGATTGCATTGTAATTATTAAATGCTAATGATGTTCGCTATAGAGGGTGCTATTTAAATGTGAAATTCAATAAATATAATGCATCAAAAAGTGTTATGGGGACAAGAAGTGCTGAAAATGCATTTTTACTGAGTTATGTGTTTTTAAATGGCACATTTAGATATTTCATTTCATTGTATGAAAATATTAAATGTCTTAATAGCTACTGTTGGAGAGTATTTCATAATCTATGCCTAATTTTTCATAATTTGTGTATATTCCTTATACCAGTGGTGCAGCCAGTATCCTTATTTGTAAGGGGTTTTGGAGAATTATTACTCCTTGTGGGATACAATATGTGACAAATAAAAACCAATGTAATGAAAAGCAAACATAATGTGTTTATGTGTTTAAAGGTTTCATAGAAAAGCTTCTTTATAATATAAGGTATTTTCAATACAACTTATTAGTTTTTTAAATACTGTGGGAGGAATTTTGAAATGTCACCTTCTTTTGCTGCTGCAGTGTTTATACAAATTAAGGGCTGTGCATATATAAAATTATCATTTTAATGTGTGTGGGAGGGGGGGGGGACCTGACGTTTGATTGTCATAAGATGTTTTGGGGGAAAGTTTTTTTTTTTTTAATCCAAATGATATTTTTTGTTTTAGTGCTTTAATTTTTTCTTTACATCAAAATAGTCTTATACCTTTTTAAATAGTAAGTGTAGTTAGATGTTAATTGATATACAGTTGTTTAAATGTAAAATCATATCTTTATGCAAACGCAAACATATAAAAATAAAAAGGATTTTTAAACATTGATGATGATTTCATTAAGGTGTGTATGGGGGGGGGGGGTGTCGAGGAATGATAATGTATGATATTGTAAGTGATGGGGTTGGGACTAAAATTACCTAAATGTTGATAACATTATATATGTACAACACCATACAATAGTTTTAGAACGGGAGTAAAATTATTGCAAATTTAAAACAATTATCAGATTTCTCAGCCCTATTTTCAACCATCTGCTATAGTTTATAATTTTAAAAAAATGTTATTTAATTTTCTAATGCAACTTTTTCTTTTATATTGCCACAAAAAGAAAATGGGTAGGAGCATTATTTTTATAAATCAATTAAAAAATCAGACTCACTGTATTTTCACATGCAAAAATGGCATCATTTTGAACAGATAATGCATATTTTTCATATATAAATTTTTAAGCCTTTACTATAAGTGTTACCATAGTACCTTTATTTAAATGTAACATCACGACTAAAAGTATATAGAAAATGGCGTCATTTTCATGTAATCATTGTAGATTTAATTTTCACAAGCGATAATGTAAGTTTCCATTTAAAAATATTGTTTTATCATCAGGTGAGGACAATAATTTCTCTTCTGAAATTAATGTCCATTATCTATAAAGTAAAAGCTTTATTTTCAAACTGTCCAAAAGTAAAATTTCACGAAATGTTACATTTAGTTCCTTTTTTTTCCAGTTACATGTGCCAAAGAAATTCTGTATTCTCCCTTATAAAACAGCGGGAATTTACTATTATTGTGTCAAAGTAATTAATTTTTTCCTCATTGTCGTTTTAAAGATTTATTGCTCAGAAGGCAGTGTCACAGATGATAATAATATAAATAATGAGACAGGCAGTTAACTGTTGCACCAGAGAGTGGTGTTGCCGTAGCAACATCATACGCTCTGCTGCAATGTGAAATGAGTGGTAACCTGATTACTGGTGATGTCTTCGATTAGGTTTTCCATCAGTGTTGGTATTCATTTCACATTGTAGCAACATAATGTCAACATTAAAGCCAAACCATACATATAACAATTAAGAAAACAAAAGTAAGCTCCTACTGTCATTTTTTAAATGAAGAATTGAAGCAGTTATCTCTTTTGTCAGGGGGTCGTCCCTGCCCTCCTGGACCCCTGTTTAAGGTAATTTCTGAACACTTAAGGGACAGTTTCCCTCTTCAACAATTTTCTTTATTTTAAATATGATTCAAATGGTGAACTCACTGAATTTCAATGTTCAACTAAAAGTACATTTTGAAAAAATTTTATAAAAATTTGAATTTTTTTAAATCTCTACTACTTTTTAAAAAAATTGATATTTTTGCCCCTTTTTTTTTTTTTTTTTTTTTTTTTTTAGATTTTCAAATGTGTACTACACAAACTTGCACATGGATTTTTAGACATATCTAATATTACATTTATTATGATTTTTTTTTACTGATATATATATAGTGCAAAACGATGAAATCTAACATATCTTCATATACTTTTTTTTTTTTTTTTAAATAACAAAAAACCTAAATGCTAATTCCATGCGCAGATTTATCACATATGTAATAAAGAACATGCACCAAAAAAAAAAGCTTAAAAATCTGTATCTCAAATACAGAAAAAGCCTTAAAACATGAAAGTGAAGAAAATATGAAAATGGAGAAAAAGCATTTAAAGTTTTAATTTGTGTGGTAATTGCGCTGAGTGTTTTAACAAAATTTACAATACCTCGCGATATATTTACGGTATGGATAAAAATGAGGTATCAAAATATTCACAATTAAACAGGCTTTCATTTAATATTAAAAAAGAAAAATCAATTTTTTGACCAATTTTAAGGTAAACTGCCCCCTTAAATCAAAGGGAAAAATAAACGTAAATTTTATTTTGTGGAAAGGAGGGATCGTACCCCTTTCCCAAACAACAACAACAAAAAAAGATTCATTTTCTCTCTGTGTTTCATTATTTTAAACTGTTTGAAAAGAATAAATTTTATTTTTTTCAGAGTCAGAGAAAGAGAAAATTAGGGGGCAATTGCATTTTCTTGCTTCCCTTGTGGGCAATGAGCTTAGAAAAACGCGTAATTTTTATTAATTTACACGTAATTAATGTCTGTGCAAAAGAAATTACGGCGCAAACAATTCTGACACGTTCATTTCGATACGAATACGAACGTAAACAAACAAACACGACTGTCCCTCCCTTCCCCCAACCTGCAAATATACGCATGCGCAAGCCAAGTTCTTATGCCGTAGTGTGGACGCAATTTTTTCGATTCTTGGACCTGAAAGACCCAACAGACCTGACAGGCCACATAGTGTAAACGCAGCATAAGTGTGTTCAGAAGTGCATTTCGCGCCGCGCGCGCGCTCAGAAGTTTATGCCATGGAGTAGGTCTGATCGAAGAAAGGAATTTTAACATAATTCAATTATTTCATTATTTTTAATGGTTCAAAAAAGGTAAAACCAACGACTATATTTCTTTATCCTTCCAAAACATGGTTTTCGTAACAGGACTACATGCCTATGTTCACTCAGATAAAATCTAAAATAGTCGGGAAAAACATCACGTGACCTTCTTTATCTACTTTAGCCCATTTAGCATTTAAAATTAGTTAACCAACCGCACACAAACTCCGCGCAAGCTGCTCAAAAAAATTGTGTGGGCGATTTGATCGCGTGATTGTGACCTGTTCCTGAACACACTACGTGTTATTCCATCCATGATATTTACCCACTCCATGTTCCTGTCTCCTGAGCTCGCGCGCGTGCAGCTTGAACACACTCATTCATTCTTAGGATGGTTGTTGTTTACTTTTACTTTTCTTGAAAATTAAGATTTTTTTTTGTACTTAACTGCAGATCGATGAAACATGTAGTTTTCAGATTTCATTTCAAAGCATGCTTTTACAGTCTACAACAAAAAACAGTAATTTAAGTTTTTCATAACAAAAAGTGGCATTCATATTCATGAAAGTAAAAGTATAATCAATAAATAACATTCCATAATATTGTGTTCTTAAGTTTAAATTAGATTGTATAAATCAGTTTCTCTATTTCGCAATAAGTCGCCTCTGATTTTGACAGAACTTTTATGCAATTAGCTCCAATTTTAAGAGGATTACTGTCTAACAATCTGAAAGCACTACGTAACGACAGTTAGTGTATGTGAATTTGAACAGTGTAAATTTTTTTTATAATTTAATCATGAGGAAAGAAAGCTCGATTTTTAAATATCTATTTTATATCATAATCTAAGGTATATCAAGAGTTGAATACGATTCTGCAAATTAACTATTCAAGGCGAAAAAAACTGTTCAACTTGTATTCTTTTGTAAGTAATTTTTTTTATATAGTTTCGTGTTATAAACTTAAATTACAGTGCAATTTCTCAATGTAGTGCACTATTTACTTATATTCTCTATCGAGGTTACTTCTGTTACATCTAGTAACTATGATAGTTATGTTTATTAAATTCATTTAAGTAATAACATTGTTCATATTCTGTATTGTCATGAGCTATCGCTTTAAAAAAAAAATTCAAAATATATTGAAATACAATAGTACAGAACTTTTAAATGTAGTTGAAGCAGACCTGCCAACCTTTGAAAATGAGAAATTGTAGCACACAAAATTTAAATTAATCTGGAGGTTGGTTGGTTGGTTTTTCGTGTTACACAGCCATCTTTTGACATTCGTAAAAGGAATAAGGTTTCAGTCTTTCAACTCAATACAGTAAATTTTTTCCTTTGAAATTTTTTATACGATATTTAGAGTTTCTTTTCGTTTCGCAGCGTTTTTTTACATTTGTAAAAGGAGCCTGGTTCTAATTTTTTAGCTCAGTGCAGTAAATTTTGACGAAATTTGGGATTTTTTTCCTGCGATCATTTCAGGATATTCACAATTTTTCCGCAATCGTAATTCACATTTTTCTATCACGATTCTTTGTTGAAATCTGCACTTTTTACCATGAACTTTTGACGAAATTTGCATTTTTTACCACAATCCTTTGTCAAATTTTGCGTTTTTTTCCGCGATCATTTTGACGATATTAGTGTTTTCTTTCTGCCATCTTTCGGTGAAAATTTGCATTTTCTTACTGATCTTTCGATGAAATTTGCATTTTCTTACTAATCTTTTGACGAAATTCGCGTTTTCTTTCTGCGATATTTTGACAAAAATCACACCATTGAAAACACAAAATCTCAAATCGGGAACCCCCCCAGGGTTGGATTTTTACCAGTAAAAACTGGTTTTTACCAGGACATTGTAAAAACTAGGTTTTTACCGGTAAAAACCTGGGGAAAAGTGGTAAAAACCTAACGATACAATAAACTCTACTAGTCATTACACTTTATTTTAATTCTGTCGATAAAAACTCTATTTTCAAGTAATTGATGTGTTTATATATTATATATATATATAAAGATATGGGAAAAAAACAATTAGTCAGTTCCCTAAAGATGTTGATACAGCACTTTAACCATACAGATTTTACCATATTTTCTATTCTCCATCTATAAATAGAACAACAACAACAGAAGTTTACTATATCGTTCACAAAGCAGGTTTCCATTCTACTTGTACTCTTATAATTTTCAAGGAGCTTCTTTAAAACAGAACATGTAAAAGCCAAAATTTGTTGAAAAGCATTAAATAACAAATAAATAAATCCCAAATTCATACATTTAATGGTGAATCTTAACTCCATGCCTTGCCCGGTAGCAGAAAGTTCGAGACGCGCGACGTGCGTCGCAGATTTATTTTGGACCTTGCAGATAAATTTGCCAACTTGAAAAAATAAAGTATTTCCTTTAAAAGAAAGAAAAAAAAAAAAAAGTACGAAAAATATCGCGAATTCGACAAATGGTCGCCGAAAAATATCAATTTCGGCAATCGTTCGCATAAAAAATCGGTAATTTATAGCCAAAGGGTCGCTATAAAAACGCGAATTTTGTAAAAAGAGACCGGGAAAAAAAAATCATGAATCTCGTCCCAGGGTTGTAGAAAAAATGTGAATTTCTGTCACAGGATCGCGAAAAAAACACGAATTTCGTCAAATGATCGCGGAAAGAATGCGAATTTAGTAAGAGAACGCGAATTTAGACAAACGATTGTGGGAAAAACGCAAATTTAGTCAAACGATCACGAAAAGCGCAAATTTATGTCAAAGGATTGCAGAAAGAAGGAGGAATTTCGTCAGAAGATCTTGAAAAGCGTAAATTTCTGCCATAAGATCGCTGTACAAACTTGAATTTTATCCAAAAATCCTGAAAAAACGTGGATTTCGTTCCAGGGGCGCAAGAAAAACGCAAATTTCTGTCACAAAATCACGGAAGAAACTTGAATTTCATCAAAGGATCGAGGAAAAAACACCAATTTAGTCAGACAATCGCGGAAAAAAATGCAAATTTCTGTAAAACGATCGCGAAAAAACGCAATTTTTTGTAAAGCGATCATGAACAAACGCAAATTTTTGTAAAACAATCGCGAAAAAACGCAAATTTTTGTAAAACAATTGCGAAAAAATGCAAATTTTTGTAAAACAATCGCGAAAAAACGCAAATTTTTGTAAAACAATCGCGAAAAAACGCAAATTTTTGTAAAACAATCGCGAAAAAACGCAAATTTTTGTAAAACAATCGCGAAAAAACGCAAATTTTTGTAAAACAATCGCGAAAAAACGCAAATTTTTGTAAAACAATCGCGAAAAAACGCACATTTTTGTAAAACGATCGCGAAAAAACGCAAATCTCTGTAAAACGATCGCGAAAAAACGCAAATTTCTGTCAAAGGATCACGAAAAACGCAGATTACTGTCAAAGGATCGCGAAAAAAGGAAAATTTATGTCAAAAGGTCGGAATTAAATTTGCGGAATTTCGTCAAAAGATCGCAAAAAGTGCAAATTTCTGCCAAAGGATCGCTGTAAAAACGCGAATTTCGTCAAAAGATCCCGGGAAAAACGTGAATTTCGTCCCAGAGGTGCCGGAAAAACGCAAATTTCTGTCACAGAATCGCAGAAAAAACACGAAGTTTGTCAAAGAATCGAGGGAAAAAAACACGAAATTCGTAAAAGATCGCGAAAAAAAGCTCATTTTTGTCAAAGGATCGCGAAAAAACTTCAAATTTCGTCAAAAGATCGCGAAAAAAACGGCAAATTTTGTCAAAAGTGCGCAAGAAAAACACATAATTAGTGCCAGTAGTGGATTTTCGCTCCCTGCACCCCCCCCCCCCCCCCCCTCCCTGTTGTAACCTTTTGGAAATTTTACTGTGAATTTCAGAATTTTTTCTTTTCTTTTTCTTTCTTTCTTTCTTTTTTTTTTACTCAGAATAACCCCTGGTATTAATCAGTAAGAACGCTGTTTATTTTAACACTCATAATGTTTGTACATAAGAAAATGTAACACGCTACTCCCGCAGACAATTTTCATCCCACTAAATTGCTGTCGCAGACACAACCATAACTTTCTGCTACTGGGATGCCTTGTACTTCACCCATAGAGCGGATTTTTTTTAACTTTTCACATATCCACAGTAAATTAAGAAATATACTTGGTGTACAGAAAGCTGTAAAGCTTGTATTTTGTTATAGTGCTAAGAGGCTCCAAAGACATACCTATATTCGTAAAATGCACCCACTAACATTTGTTCAAACTACATTATGTGACAATATTTGGTTTTTATTAAAATGATTAAGGTTTTTAAGTGTGAAAAATGTGTACTTATAATTTTTCTTTTCCTTTTGCTTTAAGTAAAAATTAGTAAACTAGTCTCTATTTAGATAAATATAATAAATATTGTAATGTTCATTCTCATAATAATAGTTATACAGTAGACTCCCTCAAATCCGTACAGCTTGGGACCAGAGGTTGTGCGGATTTTAGAATTTTGCGGATTTCTGGTCATTTATTTGTTTACATTTTTGAACATTAATTTGATTGGTAGCTGAGCAATGGAAATTATAATGAATGGTTACAATAAAGTGAAACATTAAAATAATTAAGTAAAATATTAAAATAATTTTAGTTTAAAAGTAAGTAATTATTAAATAAAATAATTATGCAAAATAAAAAATTTAGAAAAATATTAAAAATTAAGTCATGTAAATAATAATTAAGATACAATACTAAATGCACATATAAATATACAATATAATATAATATAAATATAAAATAATATATAAATATACATATAAATAACACTAAATACAAACATACAATACTAAATATACATAATAATGAGGAAAAATAAATTTTTCTTATTTTTTTTTACAAACTTTACTTATTTTTTTATTTTATATTTTTGAAACATGGATAAAATGGTTGTTTGCTTTAATTTTTTGTTTCATTCTTTTGTTATTGCATCCTGAAGCTGCTGATGATTCATTATCTGTTGCTCAGATATAAAGCTCTGCTGCTTCAGGAAGCTCAAATATTTTTCTCCTATGGCTAGACCTTCTTCAAGATTAATTTTTTCAAGTTCTTCATCAGATTTAGTTTCTGATGAAGAATCTGCATCAATAACGAAATTTTATGCCATGTTTATCCAGATTTAATAAACAAAAAAGCTTGATTAATTAAAAAATATTTTGGAAAATGATCGCGATCGCCGATGATATTACCGCCATCTTTATTTATTTCGGAAATAAATGCCTATTTTCTTTATGAAAAAACTTAAGTTCAGTCATATTAATCAGAATTACATATTAAAATACGTACGTAAAATTAAAAATAAATAAATAAAAATCATTAGATTAAAACCAGTGTTGAATTCAGGAGGTGGCCTGGGGGGACATTCCTCCCCGGAGCAATGAGGTGCTCCCCCTCGGAAGATTTGAGATTGTGTTTTCAATGGTCAAAAAGTGCAATTCCCCCCCCCCCCCCCATTCACGGAGCCACAGAAATCCCTCCCGGAAAAAAGTGTCTGAATTCAACATTGATGAAAACTGACGTCGATACCACTTTCACGCTGCGATCTCAAAACGAAACTTATATCTTATTTGCCATGTTCCGTTGCTTCGCGCATTCACTCCGCGCATTTCCTCTTTCTCAAGATTTTTCTCTGTCGCCTACAAAGGTCGCCTATACATACGCACAGATAAGAGATAAGCGCTTTAACTGTATATACAAAACAGGGCCATTAGATTTTTTTCGGAAGTAAATTCATATTTTTCTTCATAAAAAAGCTTGCATTTAGTCGTATTAATCAGAATTACATATTAAAATGCGTACGTAATATTGAAAAAATAATAAATATTGAAACACGAGGAAACGAACGGAAGAAAAGTAAACAATTCCACTACAGTTTACACTTGCTAATATTCTACAGAAAATACAATAAAGGGGAATTTTTCAAGGCTCGAAATGTACTGGAACAAATCACAGCGATGTTCCGGTTCTTGAAATTATGATAAATAAAGTTCCGATTCGTAAAATTATGGTAAATATCGTTCCGTTTCATACTTTTATTGAAACATTGTTACTGTTTAATATAGCTTATTTCGCTCTCTGTTACTGTTTTCATTGTTATTTAGAGCCTTGAATGTTTTTTTTTTTTTTTTATATTGCTTTGTATGTTTAGAAATAAATATGTCTATACTTAAAAAAAAAAAAAAAAAAATCGGCAAAAATAATTTTTAAATAGCGTTCTGTTTCGTAGATTTTTCCATTTCGAGCCCTGGAATTTTTGATATAGATATGCTAATTTATATAAAAATCAAAAGTAATATAAACTTATTTAGTAATAAATCAGCTCTAATAGCCAAAAGAGAATAATTAACAAAAAATTGAGTAAAAAAAACATGGCGGTAGTCGCTGATTTCGGCGCCATCTTGAATTTTGTGCCTGCACCTTAACTGTAAATTTCACTGTTTACATCTGAGAAAATACGCGGATTTTAGGCGTTCGTGGATTTTAGGGTCGCGGACTGGAGGGAGTCTACTGTAATAATTTTTAGGCTTAATAATGATATGTACAATAATTGTATCTTTAGAACTTTGAATTCTTGTAGGAGGAAAACACGGATGAAAGTTATTCGGTCTTTTTATATTCCTTAAAAACCACTATTTTTGTATAGTATTCTTTTCCTTACCTAATCCGAAACTAAATTAGGTGAATATTGTTATACAGAATTATGGTATTAAATATCCGGAAAACTTTAAAATTGGGAAAATGAAAAATTGGTAGATAAATTTTTATGATAATTGATAAGTGACAAAAACAGTCAAACTAATAAGTTTTTTCATAGGTGGTAAAAACCCTGGTAAAAACATGTTTTTCCAAAGACGGTAAAAATCGGTTTAAACCATCAGACGGTGAATACTGACCAACCCTGGAAACCTCCCTCCCGGGCCACCCTCTGAAATCAACACTGCGTTTTTACCACTATCCTTTGACGAAATTTATTTTCTTCTGCGACCAATTGACAAAATGGATTTTTTTTATACGGTCATTTGTCGAAATTCGCGGTAGTTTATCGCAAATCGTGTGATTTTGTACACTATTTCAAACCTTGACGCTCAAAGACTTTTCCAGAAATTCTTAAAATGGCACCTTGTTTCAAAGGAAGCAAATTCCTGTATAAATATTTACAGAAACACGATTCACTCGTGGTTAATATACATAAAGAGAGTGTTTTATGTTAAGAAGTTTGTTTTGCAGCCCAGATTTTTTTTTCCATGTGCATGTTTTAATGTCCGAATTTTCGAACTAATGGCCAATTTTTTAAAACTCTCGGAAATGAATACTTTGAAATTTTGGAAATTCCGCAACAGAATCACTCCTGAAAAATAAAAAAATAAGGATAGTGCAGGATAAAAATCGCAACTAGAAACAAAAAATGCGTTTGTGTTTTTTGCACAAAAATCATAGTTTAAGACCGATTTTCGTAGCATCGTAGTTTATAGGTCCAAATCGTAGCAACTACGATTTTTTCGTAGCAGTTGGCAGGTCTGTTGAAGTGACTGTGTAATTGTGTGAATGAATCACCTTTGGTATCTGAATGAAACATTTACGGAAGTATCCAAATATGATGTCAGATAAGTAACATCAAATTTTCAGTATGGAAAGTTTTAAATTTTTTTTTTTACATTTAGAAAATTTAAGAAATCATAGATTTTGTTACTAATTGACTGCTACACCGGAACAGATGTGTCTGTGGTCTGCACCATAAGCTTGGCGATTTTTTTCCGCGCCAAAATGTTGCCTTCGAAAGTGATCGCCAAACTGAAACCAGGAGAGAAATTTATTTTCAAATTTAGCGATCACTTTAAATACTCATGAAAATCCGCATTTTTTTTTAACGCAAATAAATATTTAAAACTAATAATTTCTATGTCAGGGAGGCCAGCCCCCCTGAACTAGTGATGCAACGAATAGTGGTTTGGCCGAATAACCGAATACCGAATATTCGGCCAAGTTACAGCTGAATATTCGGCCTATTCGGCCGCCGAATAATGAATTTATTTTTGCCTAAAAACAAAATATAGTATGCATTATATGCACAATTCTTGTATATTTCACAATTAAAATGTATTGTTTTCTTTAAAAAAATTATTTATATACAAATTTTTAATTTTTTAAAGCATTATTTTACTCTGAAAAAATATTCGGCTATGTTCGGCCTAAAAATTGCCTCAATAATATAATTCAGCAGCCCCCCCCCCCCCCCAAAAAAAAAAATTCTTAGCAAAAGTTCCTCATCAAGTACTGTCTAGTTACATTTTAATAGACATTATGTGTGTTGTTGATACATTTGAAATTTTAAAAGTACTAGGAAACATAAGTTTCAACTTTCAGATGAAATAAAATAAAAAATAAGAAATCTTAATATCTTAAGAAAAACCACTGATAGAAAGGGTGAAATGAATATCCTCTAAAATGGTAGAAAGGAAATCATTGTAGACTTTATAAAGCTCACAATTAACAATTTTTTTAAAAATCTTTATTATTATTATTTTTTTCTTTGCTGTCAGCAGCAAAGCCTCTACAGAAAGTGCCCCTCAGTGTGAAGAAGTAAAAGAAATTAGTAATTATCTTTTCCAGCCACTACTAGAAAGACAACAGTGCCCTTTGAAGTGGTGGGCGAAAAATTCGGAAGACTTTCCAAGCCTTTCACAATTAGCCAAAAAGTACCTATCTGCACCAGAAGTACCATATATAGTGAGAGATTATTTTCAGAAGCAGGTAACATTTACAAAAAAAAAAAAAAAAAAAAAAAAAAGAATAGACTATCATCTGCGAATGCTGAATTATTATTATTTCTGCATCACAATCTACATTTATTGAAAATACTTTAACTGTTTTTTAAGGCAAATATAAACATTGCAATGCTATTCTTGAAAAAAAATATCTAAAACATAAATGCATTACTAATTAAAAGAATTTAGTATTTACATTTCTTTCATTATTTAATAAGAAATAGTAACACGCTTAAAAAAATCACTTAAATTATATTTAACTTTTAAACGTATCTTACTAAAAAAAATCCCTTAAGTATTGCAACATATACGACTTAAATATCTTATACATATAATACATCTATATCTAATCAATCATATATTTATGTTCTTTATAGGTATAATTCAAAATATTATTGAAAGAAATATTTTTTATGTAACAAGGGATAAATGTTAAACTTCTCATTATGATTTAAAAGAAAAAAAAAAAAAAAAAAAAAATTATCTTGTACAGCTGTATTAAAACAATTTTGAATAGATTAATTTTAAATTTAACAGATTATGTTAGCTTATTACAGATACATTTTGTACTTACTGATATAGCATAAATTTTTTTTAACATGATTCCTAAATTAGCCTCTTATATAAAAATGGGTAGATAAAACCCATTCGGAGTATGAAAGTTAATGGAAAAATAAGTGTTAGTTAATTTCAAATAAAATTTTCATTATACATGATGAATATAAATTGTCAAATTAAAAAGTTATACTGTGTAAATGTAAAAACATTTATTACAGTATTATTCGGCCAAGGCCGAATAATGGACTTGATATTCGGCCGAAGCCGAATATTCGGCAGATAGGCCGAATGGGCCGAATATTCGGCTTCGGCCGAATATTCGTTGCATCTCTACCCTGAACCCCCCCCGTTCAACAACAATTTTTTCAGGAAGAAAAATTTTGCCGACATATAATTCATTAAAAATATATATAAAACACAATTTTAGCACATAAATTTAAAAGCTTTTAACTATTTAAAGTAATCGCCATATTTGAAAATGAATTTCGCTGACGCTTCAGAATTGCAATCACTTTCAAAAACACATTTTTAGCACGAAAAAATACAAATAAAACAAAAATAGTACTTACATTTTGCAGATTCCTTGAAATTTTGAAGAATAAAACCAAAAAATTAGAATAAAAAAAACCAGAGTAGAATAATTTGGATTCTAAAGAAAAAAATCTATATACACCTTGCATGCGGTAAAAAACAACCGAAGATTCATTCAGCTGCCTCTGTCAAAACAATATGCCAATCTTTGCAATCAATATCGATCCACGTTTTGTGAATCATAAATCCACCTGAACATAAAATGGGCATGAAGCCATTATCAAAAGTACATCAAAAAAAGTAATAATAATAAAAAAAAAATACAAGGAATCTCGCAAAATTATATCAGCCATAGCTGACGTGATGCCACAGAAGAAATGAACGCCAGAAAGGTTCCGTTAGATAATTCAAGTTTGAATTAAGACGCTCAGTTGCGCAGAAGTCAAAAAGTGCAAACAGCGCAGGTGCGTAATAAAATGACATCGAGGAGCAAAAAAATTTCTCCCACGCATCGCTCCGCGGAAGCTGCACAAAGGGTTGCCAGAAACAAGATTTGGCGCAGGTTTTGGCAGGGTTACTAGAAATGTGAGTTTATCGCCGCATTTGGCAAGTTTTTTTTCTCGAGAAATTTTGCAGACCAAAAACACATCTAAGCCGCTACACCTATGTTTGTCCAGTATTTAGCCTGTGATTTGATGCTAACAAATAAGATGCATTCTTATACCCTAAGTAAATACTCTTTTATAATTTACAAACTCATTTGTTTATTTTTTCATAAAATGTGATGCAAAAAAAAAAAAAAAAAAAAAACAGTGTGAAACTAAAATGTGTGCTCACATGTATATGTATTGTGATTTTTGCTTAATTAACAAGTTTTCAGAATTTTTCAACATTAGGCACTGTACTCTTTGTTATTAATTATTTTAACAGTTTAATGGGGGATGGCCAAATCTGTTGCAGATTTTCTTTTATCTTTTACAGATTATTTTTCCATTAAACCTTTATTTCACTTTATATTACGTTTAGCTCTTTATTATTTAATACAAAAACTTTGTATTATGAATAAAACGCATAGGGTCAGGCCTCAGGTGGGGGAAAGTGGTGATAAAATCAAGCTTTTTTTAGAGAAAGGTCAAAAACCAAACTAATAAATTTATTTTATTGAAACTTTTAATGCATTTTATGTACATTGGATTCATATAGATTAAGCACGAAGCATAAACATAACCATTCAATTTTGTTAGATTGTTTTCTCAGAGTTTATACATTTTAAATCGAACTTTTATTTTGCTTCATATTATGTTTAGTTCTTTATTACTTAATTCAAAAAGTTAAGATTATTATTAATAATAATTTATAAAATGCCTAAAAACGCTACAGGTAAGTGATTGTTCGATTAATTAACGCGTAAGTGATTGTTTGATTAATTAACACTTCAGTTGTAGAAATTTTTTACCTGCAGATTATTTTTTGCCCCTGAAGTATCTGTTGCAGACACTTAGATAAATTTCTGCTACTGGGCATTTTAAAAAAATCATGTTTTCATACCCCCACTTTACCCCATAGTGGGGTAAAGTGGGTTTGGTTATAAAATTAGTGTACTATATTTAAATAAAAAAATGTAAATATTGTTTTTGAAATAAGTATGTACTGAAATAAATGTATCTTAATTATATTTAAGCGTACAATTTAACAAAATAAATATTGTTTACAAATTGTTTAATAAAAAAAATAATGTCCACTTCTAAAGTAATAGAACTGTTTGGTGAAGATTCAAGTGATCCACATTCCAATTATAAAACTGATGAAATATAATCTCTTATGTCTTATGTGCATCCTTGTCCAGTTTATGAATCAATTAAATATATTTTGTTTTTTAATTGAAATTTTCATTTAAAATCAACCTAAGTATATTTTATGTAATGCCTTTATCCATTCATAAAGAAATTTTCAAAATTCTCTTAATAGTTGCCACCCTATAAAATTGGAATAGATTGTATTATTTATTTACTTTTACTTTAGTCTCTTCCTGACAAACAAATAATATAGGATCCTGTACAATTTTTTTTTTATAATTTCTCATTGATTTTAAAATGTTTGTTTCAGAATTTAAGAAAATTTTATTCATTTACTTTAATTCTCAGAAGAAGCCATGAAATTTAAAATTTTAATAATTAAAAAAATTTTTATAACTATCCTCTTTTTAAATAACTCAAAGCAGATTTTTTTCAGCATAAAGTTTACTTGAAAAAAAGCTCTTGTTTATTAGAATAAAAGTTTTTGCTTTAAATATTATGTAAAATTGTTTTAAAATTTAACATATTTGGTATTCGGCCTAGCAGTTACTAATTCGGTTAGCCGAATATTCAGTATTCGGCCAAAATCACTGTTTGTGCATCCCTACAACCAAACATGTTCCACATGATGGTCATCATTTTCAAATTACCATCTGGAATCTTAACATAGCATGTTCCACAGTTGACTGCTGTGTGTTCTAGGAAATGCTAAGAACATGTCATGAAATGTTGCTTTAAGATCAGGTAAAGATCATAAATGTATGCTAGATGGGTATTTCATTCAAAAAATGTCCCCTAATGGCAAAAACTTGAACAATTTTTTTTTTCTGCCTAAACAAACTCCCATCCCTTTAATATGTCTTTCACAACTTTATGAATAATGGTTTCATTTACAGACAACTTTTAATTAAGGTCATTTAATTGGGGACGCCCTGTATTTTATTCACCATTTGAATAGATTGTACTATTGTCTTATTTAGATTATTTATTATAGATCGGGAGGCAGCAGCACAGACAACCAACTCATCAAGTTCACGGATGAAATTCTAGGATTAGTTAAACCTCGATTCACATATTAAAACGCAATCAGTCTGCCAAGTTATATCTTGGTGGAAAACACCTGAAAACTCGATTTCAGCAGTTGACTTGTAGGGTTACCATTATGTTTTCCTACACCCAAATGTATAAAAACATGGAGGACTGGGAGCAGGAAAACACAATGGTAAACCTAGGAGTCAACCGCTAAAGTCGGTGTTTTTAGGTGTTTTCCACCAACATATGACTTGGCAGACCGATTGCGTTTTAATATGCGAATTGAGTTTTAACTAGTTCTGGAATTTCGGCTATGAACTCGATGAGGTGATTGTCTGTGCTGCCAGCTCCCGATCTATAAATCAGATTGGAACAAACCTGGAAAGCACGAATTTAGTTATACATTTGATTGTTATCTAGTTTTTATAAATGTATTTTTCTTTAGCAGAAATAATGTTTAAAACAGTACTATTCCCCTTATATGTTGGTTACTCATTTCAACCAAAAATCTTTTTCTAGGTATTGAAATTTTCATCTTAAAGGAGAATACATTTCTGCAATACATTAGACGAAATTATAGGAATGAGTTCTTTTTCTATGTGAAACTTCTACTGCTCAAAGGCATTTATTAAAAAGAAGAAAATAGAGGTATGTTAAGCCTTAAATATCTAATTTTCTAAATACTAACTCTTCAGTTTCAGTTTTATTTTCAAAAATATTTTACTTGTCTTTGTAGTTTAGAATATTAAGAAAACTAATCGGTACATTTCGGTTAGCTGGGCGCCAGTGTTATATATACACATATGTATATATACATGCATATGTTGTATATATATACATACATATATATGTATATAAATAAGTATAATACACATATATATACATATTTATGTATATATAATACTGGCGCTCGGCTAACCAAAAAGTACCAACTAATCTTTTCATAAGTAAATGTGTTTTGTTTGAAATTTTGTGCTATATATGAATTTTACAAAAGAAAATGGCAAAATTTTATGCTACTGTATGGATTTTATCTGTTAGTAGATGAATATTATAAAAATTAAAACTAAGCAAAATGTTTCATTAATTGCCCTTTTCTTGCAATTGTAATAATTTGGTGAAATATATTTTTTGAATTTCTAGTAAGCTTTAGTTGTGTTATTATCTAAATATTTAAAATAAGAGTTGGTTTTTTTCATATGCATCTTTTTACTGTAACTAATTTTAATAATTATTTTTACTTAAGCAGAAAACTGTTCATTTGTCAATGTTCCAGTACTAACTATTTTTTTCTTTTTCCTTTTTTTTCCATTAACATATTATAAAAATAAAAGTAAAGACCTTAAGACTTTAGAATGATTGAAATTGAATGTCTCCATTGTTGTGGGGGGGGGGGGGAGAGAGAGAGAATGGAAATAATAAGATATTATCATACCTTTATTGATGCCATTTTTTTATTGCAATAATTAAAATATATATATTTATATAATTTGAATAGAAATAGAAAATGGTGTCATGTTTAAAAGGAAACATGAATTTTCATTCATACAACTGTTACATTGTAAAACAGTTGCATCAAAACTGTTTTTTGAGTTTCGTTCCATAAAATAAATTATCAAAATGATTTCAGATTTTTAAAATTTCATTTTGAAGTATCTCGGGATCTATGGGTCTAAGGGCGACAGGTTTGGTTCATTCAACTTGATTTTCAATGACTTCGTTTGGAAGGTAGTTTGTTTAGAGCAGAGTTTGCCCCTGACGGTGGAAATTGAAATTAACCAATTTTGCAGAGTGTGTGCTACAGACAACGGGGACCCATGTCTGATGTTCGTATAGAATCTATTACCCCTTAATCTATGATTGGTAGTTATCACCAGGGCTTAATTTCTAACAAAAAAAGTACCGGAGCCCTAATATTCTGTGGTACTAAAACCGTTGCATCCCCCAAATCCGCATATTTATATCTCATGCATTATTTGCAAAAATTAAAACATCTTTTTTTTCATTAGCAAAATAAAAAATTTAAATATATCTACCTGCATATACTTAACTGTCAACTATTCACTTTTTAATGTATCACTCCTTCTGAATAGAAATTATTGCCTAATTTTAATCTTAATTAATCTCAGAATTCTGCAATAATTAAATAAGACAAGGATTATGATTCGGAAATAATGTTAACAGAAAAAAGAAATTGTTCACAGCTATGCATATATATATAATATATATGTCACACAGTGTTTTGATAGAAAATAATGCAGAAATTTGGAGATGGAAGGGAAAGGAAAGGGTAGTTTAAGCTTCGGTTTTTCGGAATCGCTATTGCACTGGGCTCCAGAGCCCTCTATTTATGAGCTCCGGTGAATTCCGACCAATATTGAAATATTTACTGAAAACAGAGAAGTACCGGAACTGAGCTCCAGCGCAAATTAAGCCCTGGTTATCACTATTTCTGAATAGTATTTTCAGCAAATTTCATAAATTCTTATTTGAGTCCTTCACCCCCTCGACTAGTCTATCTACAAATAGGTTGTATATTGGAGTTTCGTTCGGATAGAGGTTTGTTTAGAATAACAAGCGCCCCTAGCTGTGGTAAATAGAACTAATTGATTTTACAGCATGTGTGCAGCATGCCTGCTATACAGTGTGAAAAGTTGCAAAAATTTAAATTTTGTTTAAACTTCTGCTAAATTTTTTTTAATTCAGAAGTTTAAATTTCCTTTAAACAATTTGTTTTGTTTTGAGAAAATACAAAAAATTTAAATTTTGCTTGAACATTTACTAAATTCTTGAGAAGTTTCAGCATTTTAAGTTTTGTTTAAACATTTTTTTTTTTTTTTAGAAATTTAAAATCTATTTAAATCCCTGCAAAATTTTAAAAATTTTGGAATTTAAAAAAATTCAGAATTTTGAATTTTATTTAAATAATTTGACTTTAATATTTTGATTTTGATTAAAGAAAATAACTTCTTTTTGTAATCATTTTAAATTAAAAATTATTGGTGCTATGATCTGTGTAAGGATTTAATAATAATAAATTAACAATTTGGATTTATTAATTAAAGTGTTTTGAAAGAAATATTAAACAAATTCCCTCTGTGGAATCTATGATCACACTTATCCTTTTGTTAATAATTTTTCATTCTGATGGTACCAATCTCAGAATGAGATGAAATATTTCAGTGAATGAGAATTACATTTCCTTCTATATATAAAAAAATATTTTGATTTGGAAATGGACGAATGAAAATCTGCGTAGATATTCCCGGCAGATCGGCATCCAATTTGAATGCTTAAGCATGGCCTTTCTTCGTTAATATTAAAAAACTGTTGCATACAAAAATATGAAAATCGGTAGTATTATAGAGAAATGTTTGATAAACATGCTGATGCAGACAGTTTTCAAATCGAAGAATTATTTTAAGAGATATTTAATGACAAAGTTCGACAAAATCGTTCCATTAAAAAAGTTTTATAGGAGCAAAAACTGTACATAGGAATTTAATCTTTTTTGATCATTTTATGCGTCAGAATTTCCCGGTGTGCAGACTGCATTTAGTTTCTTAATTTGACTCATTTTTTGAGGTTTTATTTTTATTTTAAATTCAAATTTTCAGCATTTCGAGAGAGATTATTTACATATTTTAGAAAATTGTATTAATTTAAACTATTGCCAACTTTATAAACAGCGCAAACAATAATGTTTGCTTCAAATTAAAAATTTATTTTACACGTGACTATTATAAACGTAAAATATTAAATGCAGGAACTCATTGAAAATTACGTCATAAAATCTATATTTACACGGGAATTTTAAAAGAGAAAGAATATTGTAAAATAATGAATTCATTAACACGCGTTAGAAATCTTAAATAGGAGAATTTACGTCACATTACACTTATTACGTAAAATGAACAAAAAATAATATTGAAAAACAGTTTAAATTTAAAAATTGTGCGAGACATTTATTTGATATTTTAAGATGATCATAATATTTCATTTCTAACAAAAGTATTTTCACGTGAATATTAAAAAGAGTAAGAAATGTTTGGTGAAAATTACTTCAGATTATAATTGTCAGATTCAAATTATAATCCAATCTTCCGAAATCTTTTTAAAGCCGATCAAATTAGCTTGCTGTTAGAGTCTGTGGTGTCTGAACGGGGGTTGACGAGCATAGCTCGTACGGGGCATGGGCCCCCTAGTCTATTTATAAAGATATGAGCATTTTCATTGATAAAATTGAAATAGTTTGCTATGAATGTATTTAAATGATATAAATTTCTTGACCTTTTTTAACTCTGTCGATATGAAGATTAGGACCTCAAATCAAGATTATGCCCACAGAGTCTGCATGCAATGATCTCGACTCACAAACATAACATCAGTTTTAGAAATATATTTATTAATAACCTATTTCATATTAATATAACTTTAAAAGTCCAGAAATGTACCTGTATCTGGAATAGAAGAAAAGTGTAAAAACTTTTGCATTGTTGTAGATAATGTTATGTTCAGTTTTCATTAGCAAAACCAGAGATCTGTTTAGAAATAAATTGGGTCCTTTAAAGGATCCTTCACAAAATTCTTTGTCTTAAAAATAGACCTTTCACAAAATTTTCCATCTTGAAACTGAATTTTTTACAAATTTAATCATTTAAAAGTAAAATATGACCTATCACCGTTACATATATAATGAAAATATATGTATTTTACATGTATATATCTTCTTAACAATGTATAAACAAGAAACTGAATATAATGATTATTTCTCATCACAAAATTATGATTAGATTTTTCAAAAATATAAAAAGTTTTCCACAAAAACAGGACCCTGTGTGAAAAGTCTGGACAGAGCCCTGAAAACTAAAATAAATTACTATGATATAGTCTAAGTGTCATCCTTTTCGGTGATTTTTCATTGCATAATTTAAAAATTAGACTCTCAATTAATTACTCTATCATAGTTGTATGCAGGGCTGCAGAGTCGGTAGGAAAAAAGACCGACTCCGGGATTTTTGAAACAATCGATTCAGACTCCGGCATACACACAGGCTTTCTCAAAAATATTGAAATTCGCTTTAATTTTTTACCTGTTGGAGATATATAGATAATGCAAATTAAAAAAGTGTTCAAAATAAAATAGTAATTAAGATTAAGGATCGACCGAAACAGAAACCGAATTTCGGTAATATTTCTATTTTCGGCCGAAAACAAAAATTTCCAAAAAATGTTTAAGTAATTAACACATAATAAATATACATAGTTATTAATTAATTGTAGGTGTAATTATACCTGTGGTCCAAGTTGGCTCACTGTGACTCTGACCAAAACTTTTTATTTCCATATAAAATAAAATGTAATTAGCAATTCATGAATGACTCGAAATGATTTTCTAATTATGAATTTCATCTAAATGAAAAATCTTTTATGTATTCATACCTTGATTTATCTTTTATAATGAATTTCGCAAAGGATCATCTGTTCTACTAGAACTTTCTCAAAGAATATTTGAAACACTTCTGCTGTTTCAAACTAAAAGTCTGCAGCTTTTCATGAGCAAGTGAAAAGCGTCTTCAAACTTTAGTCATATATGCATTTCTTGTTTTTTAATTTGCACTCACATTTTGAATCAGTCGTGACTGCTAATTATAAACTGTGAAGTTCATAGCAATAAATTAAGAGTGTCTCATATGAGTCAATACATCTCAAATCAATGATGTTGAAAATTTCATAAGGAAAATACGAGAATTTTGGAATACAGATAGTTTCAGTCTGACCGAATTTTCAGCAGCATTTTCGCCAAAAACTAATATTTGGCTAAACTCAGATGTTGAACGGAAAATGAAACCGAATTTTCAGTTGATCTCTAACTAAGATTACATTCATTAAACGTTTGTATTGAGTTAGAGTAAAATTATACTGAGTTTGGCCACTGATTTTTAAAAAGCTATCCTTTTAAATAATTCTTTTATACAGTCCTGAATCCCATAAATTATTCAGTTGGGAGTTGGGAAAGAGGGTGAGGAGTTTATGTACACACTGTAAAAAAAAAAAAAAAAAAAAACCACTGTAGATTTGCCAGCACAAACTGCTGGCGTCCAAATTGCCAGCACATTGTGCTGTAAATTTTACGCAATTACACTACTGTTATTTTTCCTGTTTATATAGTCAAGAAACCAAAGAAAGCTACAGCACAATGTGCTGGCAATTCGGACGCCAGCAGTTTGTGCTGTAAAAATGTCGTTTTTTTTTTTTTAACAGTGCAGCAAGGAAAACAACAAAATGTCCATTCTTTTACAACCAAAACTAACCGAGTGATGATACATTGAATTTTATGAAATTTCAGAGCTTTGCAGCACTAAAAAATGATCTAGCCTTTTTTAGTGCAAAACAGCTCCAAATTTTTATAAAAATATAACATTAATGTTAACATTTACAGTTTTACTCGGTGTGTTTTGGTCGTTGAAGAATTTTTATTGCTTTACTTGTCAGAGCATTGAGAAAATTTCACTAAATATAACTTAATACGACCCAAGGACTATATAAAATTTAAAATGTGTAAGATTTTTTAAATTAATGGCAGGTCTATTTCATCAAAATGATTTTTTTTTTCATTTTCGGATTTGGTTGACGAATTCCTTTTTGTGGGGGTTTCGGGTTGACTTTCAGCACAAATTTCAGATTCGTGTCGGATACAACCCGGCCCTTGGAGAGACTCTAGTTGGGGCTTAGAAATAAAAGAACCTCTAAGTTTTGGGTAAGAAATATTTAAGAAGAAAACTGCATTTTTTTGTTTTAATGAGAAGAATTCTGTATGAGTTCAGTTGTCCGATATTGTAGTGATAGCGGCATTAATCAATTTCATATTTTTCCCACATTCTCTTTTATTTGAAATACTGAAAAATAAAGCAGTATAAGTTGGACAAAGGATTCATTGTTATCTGAAGTAGATTGTTGCATTCGTTAGGGTCCGATTCGAACGGTGGTTCGGATTGAGTTGGCGCTAAATGTTTTCCGTTGTGGGCCAGTCTTATGATTATTATTGCGGGTTCTGGTCAGGTTGACCCGATTTTTCAAAAGAAAGTCCACAATATTGTTTAACTTGTAAGTCGAATAAATAAATATGTATTCCTTTTCCTACACAAAAGATAAAAGTACTGTTAGAGATTACTATTTTTCATAATTCCAATAAAATTTTGATTTTTATTTCATTTCGGATCGGGTTCAGGGTTCAGGTTTCTTTCCGGTTCGCTTTGGATTGGCTTAAAATATAAATTTCAGGACCCAACCCGAACACGGATGGACAGAGGTTAAATTGAAACATCTATTTTTGTCGGAAATAGATTCCTTCATTGGATTGGGTTAGTCGGACCGACACTGGGTTCGGTTTGAGTTGGACTTAATTTTCAAAAAACAATAAAAAAACAAAACAAAACAAAAAACTTTCATAACTCATTTTAATTTAATTATTGTACAATAGTGTCGTCTATGAGCTGAAGCAGTAAGTAAATGAGTTTATAAAAAATTAATAATAATTAGATAAAAAATTTAATGACTGATGTAGGGAAAATATCACATCTGCCCTTTTGCCTTATATTTACTCATTAATATGTCAATAAACTGAAAAATAACTAAATATTTATTAATGTATAGAGTTAAAAAATAAAATAATAATTCAGTTCATAAATTTAAAATTAAGCATAATTGGTTTTATTTTTTATTTCACTTCAAACTGTTCAACAAAAAGTTTGGAGTCGGAGTCGGCATATTTTTAGCGACTCCGACTCCACAGCCCTGGTTGTATGTTGCTGCTTAGTTAGATAAAGAAAGTGTTATTTTTCGGTAGTATGAAAAGTTAAAATTGAAATAGTTATTTTGCTAAGGATGATTCAAAATAATAAGTTCTTGTACAGGCAAAGTTCTTTAATCCGCACAAGTTGGGACCAAAGGTTGTGCAGATTATGGAATATTGCGGATTATGGAGTATTGTGGATTATACCTCATTTTCTTATTTCCGGACACTATTTTAATTCCATATTCAGTATAACATAAAAGAAAAATATAATAATTAATTTTTCTGGACAGTATTTTAATTCCATATTCAGTGTAACATGAAAAGAAAAAAGTGAAATATACTAATTAATTTAATATGCTATCTCAAAAAAATGCATTGTTCAAATTCTTGTATTAAAACATTTATTCTATTCACTTTTATATTTAAAATTTTCAGATATTTCTTTTAAAAAAATCATTTTTGGATCAAGAATTTGTAAATTTGTTTAATTGTTTACATTCATTAAGCAATGCGAATTATAGAAAATTGCGGATTACGGGAGTGCGGATTATAGATCCTTGACTGTAGTTAGACTAGACAGTGTAAGATTGATTTTTTTTAATTATAGATTTTTTTTTTAGGTTTATTTATTATACTTTCAATATAACACTTCTTGTTTTTTTAATTTGTTGAATTTGGGTGGGTTCCACCTCATTATTAATTTTCTTATTTGTATATTCTAACATTTTTTATTGTTAATGATTCTGTTTAATAGATTTACTTATGTACAGTGGAGAATTTCCATGAAAGTTACATATAATACAGAAATGGCATCTGCAAATGATAATACAGTAGAGGATCTTTATAACGCAAACCTAAAAACGCAAGGTTGTGCGTTATATAGAATTTTGCGTTATATGGATCGCATCATTAAATTCACCTTGTAAACATGGCCAAATAAGTTTGAAACATATCAAAATACATTAGAATATCTTTATACTGCATTCCTTGTTATCAAGAGTTTCCCAAATTATAAATTTTTGCATAATATAGGTCAGACATTGTTAACTACTTTATAAACATGATCCAAATATAACTGACGCAACCATCCCTTATATTAGACATTTTCAAAAATGTTCATTGTGATAATAGCATTTTTTTCAGTGAAAAGGTCTTAAATTAGAAGATAAAGTTGAACTAATGCATCAAATTTAGTCCTCTAGAGAGTAGCAATATTTTACAATGTGAAAATGCAGGTGTTTTTTAACTGCAAAATTCATTGTTTACATCTGAGAAGTTGTGCGTTATATGGAGAATTGCATTATATAGAATTGCGTTATAAAGATCCTCTACTGTATTGAAATGTTCAGAGAAGTTAAAACAGAATTGACTGACAAAACATTGATGGAAGTTGAAGTTTCCCAAGTCGTTAACGAAAATAATTCTCATCAGCCTCAAATTGATGTCCCTGTAAATGATCAGTCATTTGAGTGCAACATTTGCAAGAAAAAATATCTCACTAAGACGCTGCTTTCTAAACATTCTTATATTCATACCAAAAAGAAAATATTCAAGTGTGATAAATGTCCAAAAGCATATGCAAAAAGTACTAATTTGATTGTACACTATCGTAACCATACTGGAGATAGACCATTTAGTTGTCATGTTTGTGGCTTATGTGTAATTAGTCTTGATTGTTTAAAAAGTCATAAACGTATACATACTGGAGAAAGGAAATTTAAGTGTGATGTCTGTGGAAAAGCATTTAATCAACATGGTAATCTCAGCAGACATAAGCTAATTCATACTGGTGAAAAACCTTTCTTTTGCGATTTATGTGCAGAAAGATTTTATGAAAACTCTAAATTAAAAATACATAAGCATCGTGTTCACACAGGAGAAAGGCCCTATTCTTGTCCGTTGTGTGAGAAAAAATTTCTAACTGCAAATGAAGTGAAAATACATTCACGTTCCAAACATACATTAGAGAAACCATTTTGCTGTGACACTTGTCCAGAACAATTTGGGTATAGATCACGGCTGAATGCACACATGAAAAAATGCCTAAAAATAGATAATTCTTATAACAGAAATCAGATGAATGCTTCATTCATTGTGGTGCAAGATAAATGCTCAAAAACTGATCATTCTTGTAACAGAAGTCAGATGAATACTAAAATCACTGTTGTGGAAAATAGTCCAGGTTGCTCCAAAACTGATAATTCTTGTAACGATAGTCAAAAGAATACTTTAAATATCACATTGCAAGATTGTCAAAATAAATGCTCAAAAACTGAGAACTCTTATGATAGAAATCAGATGAATATTTCAAGCAATGTGATGCAAAATAGTCAAGACTGCTCAAAAACTGATCATTCTTGTAACAGAAGTCAGATGAATACTAAAATCACTGTTGTGGAAAATAGTCCAGGTTGCTCCAAAACTGATAATTCTTGTAACGATAGCCAAAAGAATACTTTAAATATCACATTGCAAGATTGTCAAAATAAATGCTCAAAAACTGAGAACTCCTATGATAGAAATCAGATGAATATTTCAAGCAATGTGATGCAAAATAGTCAAGATTGCTCAAAAACTGATCACTCTTGTGACAGAAGTCAGATGAATGTTTCAACCATTATGGTGCAAGATAGTCATTCTAGTTCTCAATATGTTAATCAAAATAAGGATTTTAAATGTAGGTTGTGCAAAGAAAAATTTGTTTCTCGAAGTTTATTAAAAAAGCATTTTTTAGATTTTCATAAATGTAGTGTATGTGGTGAAGTGTTAATTTGTCAAGATGCACTTCGTGATCATTTTAATCGTAGCCATTTTTATAAATGTGATGTGTGTGATGGAATATTTGTTTCCCAAAATCTCTTAAGTACACATTATCAGCATTTTCACAAATATAATTGTAAGTTCTGTAGTAAAGTATTTGATTCCCAAAATTTGCTTCTTGAACACCATAATTCTTCTCATAATTTTATATGTAGACTATGTGGTAAAGTATTTGTTTTTGAAAATTTGCTCGCAGCACATTATATTTACTTTCATAAACATAAGTGTAGCATCTGTGGTAAAGTATTTGTTTCCCAAAATTTGCTTCATGAGCATCATAATTCTTTTCATAATTATAGATGTAGAATATGTGGTGAAATATTTGTTTCTGAAAATTTGCTTACTGCACATTATAATAATTTTCATAATTTTGAATGTAGAATATGTGGTGAAGTATTTGTCTTCCAAAATGTGTTAGATGCACATTTTGACAATTTTCATTCTTATCGTTGTGATATCTGTAAGACAGTGCAAGTATTTCCTTCAGACATTGAACTGCAAAAACACAAGCTTACTCATCATACTACTAATAAAAGGATTATATCCGTCAATGGATACCAAAATTTTTATGGAAATAAATATTCTGTAACCCAACATTCCACAATCGACCTTGAAAAGAAAACTAACTATCCAAAATCATTCACTGCAGATTTTGATCTACAGATATATTCATATAAATATGCTATTGCTAAGCCTTTCGTTTGTAATACTCTAAATCCAAAGCCATTCAAAGCACATTTTCAAATGAAAATGTATTTACGTAAATATTTCAAAGAAAAAAACTTTGCGTGTGGTTTATGCCAAAAAAGATTTTCCCACTATAACATGTATAAAGTGCACAGACTATTACATTTTTCTAAGTGGAAACATTAGGACTATGTGTCCTATAAAGTATCCTACATGAAAATGAGCTTAAGTGCACATCATAATGTTGGTATATATGTTTTAATTAAGGATCAACCAAAACAGGTGTTTAGGACCGAAAACGAAACAGAAACTGACATTCGGTAATCTTCTTATTTTCAACCGAAAACGAAAATGTCCAAAAAAAATTTTAAGCAATTTTTAATATATTGTGTGAAGTGTATCTTTCTTTAGATCTCTTGTTTTTTTATCATTTATTTTGTTTTATGATGCGCTATTAGGAGCTAAATTTTGTCATATTAGGCTTAATGCTGACAGAATTGGATGAAATAATGCATCTTCACTATGAATTAACCTGCAAGCTCCTTTGATGATTCTGTTGGTTATTCATAGTTTCTTATTTTGCATACTGGTTTCCTATGTTCATATCTTGTTCATCTTTAGAATTTTACAAATTTGTTCATATATTTGTGATTTCATATATATACATAATTCTTAATTAATTATACATGTTTATTAAACATACATAATTGTTAATTAATTATACGTGTGGCCCAAGTTTGCCTCTGACCAAAACTTTTTATTTTCATATAAAATAAGATGTAATTAATTCATCAACGACATGGAATAATTTTCTAATTATACGTTTTCATCTCATTGAAAAATGTTTTAGGTATACATATCGCAATTTATCTTTGCTAATGATTTTTTTTAAATTATCATCTGTTTTACACACCTTTCTGTTTTTAGGGAACATTCTAAACACTTCTGCGGTTTCAAATTTTCTATTACTGTTAAGTCTGCAACTGTTAATGAGCACTTGAAAAGCGTCTTCAAAGTTAAATCATGCATGCATTGCTTGCTTTATAATTTACACTCACATCTTTAGTCAGTCATGACTGATCATTATAAACAGTGAAGTTCATAGCAATAAATAAAGAGAGTCTCATTTGAGCCAATACAGCTCAAATCAATGAGTAATGCTCAAAATTTGCAAAAGAAGAAACGAGAGAAACTTGGAATACAGATAGTTTTGGTATGGTCGAATTGTCAACAGCATTTTTGCCAAAAATGAATTTTTGGGGGAACCCTGATTTTGGGCCGGAACCAAATTTTTGGTTGATCTCTAGTTTTACTATATAGTCTTATGTATTTATTGAGACATCTAATAAAAATGTTGCCAGTCTTCTATGTTATGTATATAACAAGAAAAGGAATACTTTACAAATGGCCTTTACTTTTTATTGAATTGTATTTTTGTAATGAATGAAACTAGAAATTAATAATAGTTTGCTGGAAAATCTTGAGACCATCCCTAATTTATAACCTGGTTCAGAAATGTATTTTATATTCAATGTTAGCACATGACAAAAGATAATTTTAATATTTATTTCTTAAAACTGTCATTCAATTTTCATCCTGTAATTTATCATATTTAAGAAAACTAATTGAATTATTATCATTGTCAGTAAACAGAATTCTTCTCTTTGGTCTCTTGTGAACCATGGTTTAGATCATTTTAATTATTATTATTATTATTATTATTTTTTTTTTTTTTTGTAAAGCATACCTACATAACTTAAGCCAATTTTTTACTTTAAAAGTATTCTTGTACTTGCAATCATTTTAGTGTACTTGTTCCGTGATAGACATGAAAATTGAATTTAGTTAATTGCCAGTGGCCAGTGAAACCATTTAGCTTAGTTAACATTTTTATGTAATCTTAATTATTATTGGATTAAATTAAATTAAATATGTTAAAAATTATTTATATAGATTGCAATTGTTACCAGAACTTCTGCTAAAAGTGATCATTAAAAAAGGTGCAGTCCATGATTTAAAAAAAAAGTAACTTGGTCCATAAATTAAAAAAAAAAAAAAAAAAAAAAAAAAAAAAAATTTTTTTTTTTTTTTTTTTTTTTTTTACTTGTGGATCTTACCTTTTTTAATGATCAGTTTTAGTTAAAGCTCTGGTAACTGTTGTAATCTATATGAATAAATTTTAATGTATTTAATTCAATTAAATCCAATAATAAATAAGATTACATAAAAGTGGCTACTAAACTAAAAGGTTTTACAGGCCAACAGGCAAATAAAAATTTCAATTATCATGCCTATCATGGAACAAGTACATTAAATTTATTAAAATTTCTTAATATAGACAACATTCTTAATATATAATTCAACAGTTACCAGAACTTCTGTTAAAACTGATCATTAAAAAAGGTGGTGTCCATGAGTAAAAAAAAAAAAAAGGTGGCTCAAACTGTTAATTTACATACTTTTTAAAAGTGGTTGGAAAATAAACTGACTGGTTGTTTATTTTATTTAGTCACCATTTGGCGAGTGAATATTTTCAGGTCCATTCTGTAATTTTACTGTCACATTAATAGAAAAGTAATCTTAATTGTTATTATTATTTCCTAATAATTGATCAAGTGCAAGTTTTACTTATGCTCGAAATGTTCTGTACAACAAAGACATTCTACAAAGTTTAAACTTGCCATTGTGCCAAGTGTACTTCAAAAGAAGGTTGTAAAGTTGTAATGTCGTTTTGATCTGTGTCACTGTTATTTTTATAATGTTTAAAGATGGTCTCCTACTATAGGTCAAAACTGGGAAACTTCATTAGCGGCCACTGGCCAGCAGGACTAGTTTTTTAAGTGGTCACTTTCTTTAAACTAGTGGCCACTTTTTTATTTAAAAATACTAAACAGTAAAGTTTCTATAAGTATTAATCTAAAACTGAATAGCCCAAATAAATATGTTAATATAAATATATTAGAACCAAAAAAAGTAGAATCCTTGATGAAATGCAAGAAAATTTTATTCTCTCCTTGTAAAAAAAGTGGCTGGAAGGTGGCCGGTGATAGACGATTTTGCACTAGCCACTTTTTCTCATTTACTGGCCCTGTGGCCGGTGGCTAGTGCTAATTTTGACCTTTATCTCCTACTCTCCCATTTCTAAAAGTTAAGATCAGCAATTGCTATTATCCAAAGGTGCCTTATAATTTTTTTTTTTTTTTTTTTTGGCAAAAATCATTAAGTAAATTGATTGATTTTAATTCTAGAAACAAATTTTTTATTCAAAAGAAATGGTTTAAATGTCAAAATGTTTTATTATTATTATTTTGGAATGTTATCTTTGAAATTTTGATCATTGTTTTACATGAATGAACTGCAACATTAAATAACATAGTTTGAGCAACTACCAAGGGCGGATCTGGAGAGTCCTCAAGGGGGGGGCGATTTTAGAAATTTGGAGATTACAATCTGATGCGCGGGTCGGGGCTATTTTTTTTCAGTGCGGGTCGTATTACTTTTACTTTTTACTGCGGGTCGGGTTTGGGTCCGGTTGACTATACTTTTTTTGCTGTGGGTCGCGTTTGGGTCCGGTTGACTTCTTTTTTCTGCGAGTCGGGTTAACATCTTCATTTATCTGCGGGTCGGATATGGGTCCGATTGTCTTCTACTTTTCTGCTGCGGGTCGGATTGACTACTTTTTAGCTGCGCTCTAGCGCGTTGGGTTTGGGGCTGATTGACATACATTATTTCGGGTTTAAGTCAGTTTTGGATTGGGTTTTCACTCTTAGACCGGGAGCCGGCAGCATAGACAACCACCTCATCGATTGGAGGCTGAAATTCCAGAATTAGCTAAAACTCGATTCCCATATTAAAACGCAATCAGTCTGCCAAGTCATATCTTGGTCGAAAACACCTAAAAACGCGATTTTACCGGTTGACTCGTAGGTTTACCATTGTGTTTTCCGGCTCCCAGTCCGCCATGTTCTAATACCTTTGGGTGCAGGAAAACGCAATGGTAAACCTACGAGTCGACCGCTAAAATCAGGTTTTTAGGTGTTTTCCACCAAGATATGATTTGGCAGACCGATTGCGTTTTAATATGGGAATCAAGTTTTAGCTAATTCTGGAATTTCAGCCTCCAACTCGATAAGGTGGTTGTCTGTGCTGCCGGCTCCTGGTCTATCTTGCGAGAAAGGTTCGGGCCGACCCGAATTTTTAAAAGAAAGCCTAAATATTTTTGAAGATAAAAACTGTTTACAGTAAAAGCTCCATAACTGGCACGCCCAAACAATTATTTCATAATACTTTTTAATCTTCAAGATTATGTAAAAATACTAATTTGGTATAAGACTGCTTGTCTCTTTATATATAAGATGAGTTGCAATTCAGTAAAGAATGCTTTGAAACTTATTAAAGAACATACCGGATGTCCTAAAATGGACTGATTTATTTTGAAATTCAGTAACTTGCAAATGGTGACTGCAATTAAAACAAGTGCGTAAGTGTGATCACAGATCGCACAGAGGGTTTCGTTTAATATTCATTTCAAAACACTTTATCCTTTTGAAAAATCTGTTCGTTCCACATTTCGCAACCAGGGGCGCACTCTATTCTAAACAAATCTCTATCCGAACAAAACTTCGTTTTACATACTATCCGTATATATATTAGTCGAAGGGATTGGGCCCATAGCACCCGAGGTAAGTAGGCGCCCCTGGCGGTAAAAAGTGGAACTCAAATATGTAAGGCTATGGTGCATAATATGAAAGAATGGTCAAAGGGGTGTTGGCAAAAGTTGGAAAAGTGCTCCCCGGGTCAAAAGGGCGGAGGTTAGAAAAATTGCTTAAAATATACGTTAGAGAACGGAGGAGTAAATAATATAAGACTTTTTGAAAATTTTATGATTTGTCTTGTGGTCTGAGGTATTCAGCTATACGTATGCAAAAATTCATGTCTCCAACTTAATTAGGGGCTCTCTTAGAAAGAATTGCTTAAAATACATATGTGGTAGCTCAAAGGGTTAAACGTAAGACTTTTTCAAGATTTTATAATTTGTCGCCTGGCCTCAGGTGTTCTGCTATAATAAGCATGCAAAATTTCAAATCTCCAATTTAATAAGGGCTCAGTTAGGAAGAATTGCTTAAAACACGCATGTGGGAGCCCAAAGGGTTAAATGTACGACTTTTTCAAAATTTTATAGTTTGTCGTTTGATGTGAGGTGTTCAGCTATAAGTTTGTAAAATTTCACGCCTCCAACCTAATTAGAGGCTCACATAGAAAGAATTGTTTGAAATACACATGGGGGAGCCCAAAGGGTTAAATGTACGACTTTTTCAAAATTTCATGATTTGTCCTTTGATGTGAGGTATTCAGCTATAAGTAAGCAAAATTTCACGCCTCCAATGTAATTAGAGGTTTACATAGAAAGAATTGTTTAAAATACACATGTGGGAGCCCAAAGGGTTAAATGAATGACTTTTTCAAATTTTTGTGATTTGTCGTTTGATCTGAGGTGTCCATCTATAAGTACGCAAAATTTCATGCCTGCAACCTAATTAGGGACACACTTAGAAAGAATTGTTTAAAATACACAAGTGGGAGCCCAAAGGGTTAAATATACGACTTTTTCAAAATTTTATGATGTGTCGTATGATGTGTGGTGGTCATCTATAAGTATGCAAAATTTCAAATCTCCAACATGTGTAGTTTCTGAGAACGGGCTCTGTGACGGACAGACAGACAGAGGAGCGAGACGAATAGGGTTTCGTCAGATGAACGAAACCCTAAAAATCTTGCAGGATGATTATGTAAGACATCAGGAGATTTTTTTACTGCGATTCTTGATTTTACTTTACAATAGCAGTGATAGATGGCGCTGCAAACAACATGCTTGCAGCGTAATCAGTCGTTTCTATTTTAAACTAGAATTAAAAATCGCGGCAAAAAACTTTCTGAAATTCAGAGGAAATTTTCTGAAATGTTACAGCAGAGGGGCTGGGGGTGGGGATTCCTTCCTGGCTCTAATTATTTTTGTTGCAGGTCGGGTTAGCTGTTTTCGATTCGGGTCAATTTCAGGTTGAGTGTAGATTCCTGCAAGCTGGGTTTGGGTTAACCCGTTTTCCAGTATATTATTTCAGATGAAAAACTATACTTATAATAATAAACATAGGTGTATGTATGTGTGCTATTTTCTAAAGAGACCACTGTATTTTTTCCACGACTCTTTGATAAAATTAGCATTTCTTCCACGACTAATTGACGAAATTCGCGTTTTTTCTGCAACTTTTTGACGAAATTCGCATGTTTTCGCCGCCTTTTGATAAAATTCGCGTTTTCACATAGCCGTTTGATGAAATTCACATTTCTTCCATTACCCTTTGACAAAATTTACGTTTCTTCAGTAATCCTTTGATGAAATTAGTGTGATTTTGCAGCCCTTTGATAAGATTCGCGTTGTTTTCCGCGATCCTTTGACTAAAATCGCATTTTTCAGCGATCCTTTGACGAAAATCGCGTTTTTTAAACGATTCTTTAATGAAATTAAGTTTTTCCGCGATTCTTTGA
The DNA here is from genome assembly GCA_963932465.1 of Maratus speciosus. Lineage (NCBI taxonomy): Eukaryota > Metazoa > Arthropoda > Arachnida > Araneae > Salticidae > Maratus > Maratus speciosus. The sequence continues at coordinate 136,477,247 of OZ010798.1, forward strand.
CTTGAGTTTTTTTCGCGACCCTTTGAGAGAATTTGCGTTTCTTTCGCGACCCTTTGATGTAATTCGCGTTTCTTTAGCGATTCTTTGATAATATTTGCATTTTTTCGCGATCCTTTGACGAAATTCGCATTTTCCGTGGTCATTTAAAGAATTTCGCGCTTTTTCCCTTTGACCAAATTCGCGTTTTTTTCGCGGCCCTTTGACCAAATTTGCGTTTTTTCCGCGATTCTTTGGCGAAATTGAAGTTATTTTCTGCGAACGATTGACGAAATAGATTTTTTAATGCGACCATTTGTCAAAATTCGCGATTATCTTTATGTCCGAATTTTCGGACTGATGAATTTTTTAAATTTTCGGAACCGGATGCCTTAACCCTCTCGCTGCGCACATATATATGAAATATATATATATAAAATATCATATATATCATAATATATATATCATATATATATATAAAATCATATATATATAGGTGAAAATAGGTCCAAAAATTGCGCCTTTATTTTATTCCATATTTCGAATTTGCATATATTTTAGAGTTCAACTATGTCCAAAATTTTTTAGAAAGAGTTTCTTTTTTAACTAGAATTAGATCATAAAAAAATTTGCTGCTTATGTAATTGCTGATTGCGCAAACAAATTTTGCCACTTGTACGTTGGCCATGGAAATCGCGGGTTGCGCAGCGAGGGGGTTAAATTTTCGGAAAATTCGGAACAGAATCTGCCCTGTTCCTGAGATCTTACATAACCCTCCTTCAAGGTTTTTTTTTTTTTTTTTTTTAATAGTTGTCGCCATTTGCAAGCTATTGAATTGAGGTATTTAAAATAACTCAGTACATTTTAGGACACCCAGTATATTCTGTAGGTATGGAATGATGGCTGAAAGAAGCATATTTAAAAAAAAAAATAATGCTGGCTTCGATACGTCAGAGGTTTACCTGGGCTGAAATTTACAGATCCAACCCACACAAAAAAAAAATAGATTGGCCCGGCCCGGTATAAAAGCTAAAAATTCAACTCCAGACCTTTAGTAAAATTATAAATAAACACATTTACTTATGCTCATATTTTGTTTTAGATTATGTTCGAAATTCATGAATACAGAAAAATATTAATATTAATGACTATTTAGGCAATTATGTACATAAACACTACGTAAAAATCATTACTTAGACAAATAAATGTAAATGAAAATCCAGTAAGAAAATCAATTTTGAAGGAAGAAACGGGTGATAAAAGAAAATCACAATTTTAAAGCTCTACAAAGAAAAAAAGTAGATTGTTTAAAATGTATCTCTGTGTACTTATCAAATCAAATTAATTTTTTAAAGATTTCGATAAACAAATGTACAAAATAAATATAATTTTTACGAATAACAAATAAGTAAGATGCCAGACCAACTTGGACTCGGGGAGAAGAATTTAGAGAACTGCACGGGTCGCGGCCAATACTGCTTATCATACGAGCTGACACGGACCGAACGTTTAGTTTTTATTCCGGGACGAGTACCGACCCGGAAATTTGGGCCAATGGAGACCTCTAGGAAGAATGAAGTCCAGACCAGGCTCGACCTGGAAGAAAAAAGAAGTTTGGCCCGACCAAAATTTTCAGAAAAATTTAAGATCAGGGCACGGCCCGGCTTTAAAAGAGAGAAGACCTTAGCCAGACCGAGTCTCGTTGGATTTAAACTGGCGCGACCCGGTCCGGGTCGCGCCGGGCTTGAGCTTCGCCCCAAGTCATTTTCTGTGAGGATGCATAATGCCGTTTTGCAAACCCTTTATTTGCTCAAGGGGGGGGCCCTCGCCCCTGTTAGGTAAACAGACCCTTTCTCATCCCTGTACATATCCCTATCATAACAGTTCACTTTTTACTTTTTATTTACAAGTATAATTAATTCATTATCTTTATTTAAATACACTTTATTTAGTTCCACTTACCTTTATTCTATTGTTATTTCCAAGCTTTAGTTCCAGGCTTTAAGTTTCTTCTTTACTCCATATACTTTATTTATGTTTCACTTTGCTATTGTAAGAGCCGGCATTTAGCACACGTTTTCGCCCGTGACGCAATACTTCCGAAATCTTCTGATCCAACTGAGGAGTTTTTACGAATGAACACGAGATGGCGTTAGTCATCCGGTCGTTCGTTTTGCATATGACGTTTCGTCCTTTCTTCCATTAGCGTTTCAGAGATCGAGGATGTAACTTCCGGGCTGCGTCGCAGTTGCTTTTCCTGTGTGGTTGGATGATATAAATATGCTCTCATTCAACGTGATATATATGCGTTTTCAGTCCGTGCTGTTATCTAGTGAAGTGTCTCTTTCTGTTTAGATTTTGTATCTAGTTTAAAAGATAATTGCTGGTCTTCATTAGTCATGAGTTTCCTTGTAGTTTTTAATGGAGGATAAGATGTCTGTTTTTACCGTCAATTTGAAGTTTAGTTTTTAAGTAAGAGAACGTCCTTGCGAACTTTCTTTGTTTTTCGTCGATATTGCCTTTAATGATTTCTCGCTTTAAAATGATGGAAGTTGGTCTTTCTCAACTATAAGTGTGATGGAAATTAACTTTACAAGTGAGAATGTAATTTGTGTTAGTAGTGCCGTTTCCTGGGATGTTGATTTATTATTTCCGGAACTTTAGTCTTCTTGCATCGGTTGACCTTCGACTGTCTGAATATCGAGATGGTTTGTGAAAAAGTGGTTTTCGTTTTTCAAGTAAATGTGTTTAAGCAATTCAGCGTAATGCACGTGAGTTTTTGATCGCTAAATATGAAGGACTCTGGTTCACTGGTATAATCATTTGATAGTGTCATGAAGTGTTTTGTTTTTAAGAGTATAATGTTAGTTTCATTTATGAGAATAATATATAAGAATTATGTGTAAGTAATTGTTTTTATCATTCTATTTTTAAAGTATATTTAATCGAATAATAAACGTTAGTTGTCTTTTAAATCTAGTTTATTTCTTTAACCACCACAAATGATTTTCTATTTCAGCTGTTTAAATTTTTCTTTTAAAGTTAAATAGTAATTGAATCTTTATTAATATAATTTGTTTTAAAGAGGTTTAGGGATTCTTTCAGCTTTCGCGTTTCGATTTGCTAACGCAGCTCTGCTACTCGTGTTAGACTTTACTTTTGTAATTTCAACAAGGGTTATGGGGTTATGTTTCCCTGACCTCTGTCAGTTTGTTTTCATAGTTTAAAAATTAAAGAAATTCGTAAATTGATTAATTAATATACTTTAATTCCTTTATTGTTCAATGATAGTTATAATTTAAAAGATTGAAATAAGAGTTAAAAGTAAAGAGTTTGAAATTTTTTCTTTGCCATCTTTAACCTTAATTGGTTTGGCTTTAAACTGATGTGGTGGTTACTCCCCCTTTTTGATTTTGATTAATACACCGTCTTTGACGGGGGGGCTATAAGTAAATATATTGTTAAAAGGTTGTAATTTTCAATAGTAATTGTAATGCTATTTTAAATTTTGTTTCATAATATTATAAATACGTTTTTTTTAAGATTTGAACTTAATAAAATTTCTTTTGAATTTGACATTTTTAAGTACATTTTTTTTTTGGACTTCATGACACAAGAACCAGAGATATTTCAATCAACCATTGAAGGATAAAATGCTCAATGAAGAGTTTAAAGTTTGGAATTTGATGTTGAAAATGATCAAGAAATCTTTTATGAAATTTAAGTGTTATACAAATGAAAGAAGTTATCCGGAAATGTGCTTCATAATGATATCTGAAGTCATCAGTGAAAAAAAAAAAAATTTTTTTTTGTAACAAGTCATCTGAAAGTAATATTTAAAGTGACTTAGTTTTTGAGAGCAGTGGATCTCGTGTGGGCCCAATTTTGGGTTCATTTTTGGTTCTTCAAGGACTATTTGCAGAGATTGGATCTTTTGAAAGTTGTCTTCTGGAACTGTTGTGGACATTCCGGTGATTGATTAAGCTTGCATGAACATTTGATGGAGACTTAATGAACGTTGATTTGCATCATTAAATTGGTATTTTTCTGAATTGAGATCGCATAAGATGATATTTAAACCAAGTCATCAAGATGAGTGTAGCTGGAGGTGTGCCCTTTTTCATTTGTTAAAATTGTTATAGATCTGTGATATTTTGACTACTATTTTTAGATATGCATATTTTTTTTAGATAAAAGTGTTTTAGATATGCATGTTACAATTTTTAAGATATGCATAAAAGTTTTAGATTAAATATTGTTTTAGATATGCATATAGTCATTTTTATTGTTATCATGTTTAGTTTTAATAGAATATAAAGTATTTTTGAATTGAATTTTTCTTTAAGATTGGTTAAAGTTTCTAAATAATGAATTGATTGTAAGGATACTGGTTTATTGCAGTTTTGAGAATTATATTAATCAAGTGGATGTTTAAACAAATACAGGTTTAATGGTTTTTAGTTTGATTTTGAGAAATATTTTTAAGATTATAAAGAAATCTGTTTGTATTTAAATGTATCGGGCTCCTTTCCATAATTTTTAGATTTACTGATATAATGGGTTAAATTGATTTAATGGGGCTGGAAGAGGTTAATAAGATGTTTTTCTGAATAAATTATTGATTTTGAAATAGTATTTAAAGATTAAAGTAATTATTGGGTTGAGCATAATTAAAGATCTGTAGTTTATCTGGAGCGGTAGTTTAGATGTGTTAAATTGTATAATTTTTCAGAAGTTTAAAAGTAATTAATATTTAACCCTTACGATGATGGTAAATTTTGATAAAAGTTGTTAAATTTTTACCGCAATTGATTGGTTGGAGGTTCGTGGTATTTTGGCAAATTCTCCCACATGTATCCAATCATCATGAGTGGTATATTATAGTAGTTTCATAGTAATTTGGAATTAAATAAATTGAAGTTAATAGTTTGACTCTTCATAAATTTCTTTGGTTTAATTTATTATGGCAATAGTGTAATATTACATTTATGGTGGTTGAGGTGTTATTTGTCATGCTTAGCATTGGGGGTTATTTCTTTTCTTTTAAGGTTGTTAAAGAGCCCATCCTGGAGTGCTGAGATGTTATTTGAATATCTTGACTACTCTAATGTATTAAGTTTTTCTTTTAAGTTTGAAATAATTCTTTGTATAGTTTAAAGTCTACTTAATAGCAGTGTTTAAAGGAAATTATGTTAATCCATTATCGTGGGGGGGGATTTAAGTAAAGTTAACCGTTAAATATAAGTTTTTAAATTTTGACTTTTATGGATCATGGAATATAGTGTAATTAAAGTTCAGGATACTTTTTGAGAACCATGGGATATTTATATCCAGGTTATTTTTAGATATAGTTTTGAACTTGTTCACCAATTGAATATGCAGTGTAATTGTAAAAATGATTCATTGTCTTATAAAGTATATTTAGCTAAAACCTCAGACCTCTCCATGCCTTAAATTTTAATGTTTCAGTTTTTGCCTGACAAAAGGTCACAGTAAGTTCAATGAATATCTGAATAAAATGCATATTGTTTTAGATGACTGTTAAAATCCTAGGATCTCTACTTTGTACAAAGTGACCATTAACTTATATGTATTAATTGTATGAATTAAATGGTATATTTTTCTATTTTTAAAATTGTTTTGTGAAAATAAATTTGATTTATATATATATATATTTTTAAGTATTTTTCAGATATAGATTTAATTTTTCCTCCAATAAAGTGGTTTTTTTTGTTTATTAATATATTTTTGACTGCATGTTTCAGTTGGGCTTGCCTTGGTGTCAACTTTTGATCAGAATATTGGTTGTCACCTGTTACAGTAATTTTTAAAATGAGCAAGTTAAAGCTGTGTATCTGCTGTTTAAAAGGGGAAGTGTACTGAATGTGTAGTTTTTTTTATAAAATAGAAACAGAGAAGTCTTTTTTATTTGTGCTTAATTGCCTGTTTAATTTACAGTATAAAATTATATGGATTAACCATGAGTTAATTGGTGTACTTTTGAGAAAGTGCTAAAGTGGACTTCTTGTTGATCTTTGGCTGGTGACGTTGATATTGCATATAATTGAATAATTAAACTGTATATATTTTGCCTTTAGAAGTCGGTTTTTAAGGTTATTATAGATACTTTTGACTGAATTATTTTTGAAGGAATTGGAATGATGTTTATGGATTGCAGTCATGGCTGTGGTATGGTGTTTGGATCAGTGCTCTTATTTTTATTACTGTGGTTATTTAGTTTTCTTTATTTTCCCTTTTATGATTTTAATTGATTCTCATTTTTTGACAGTGATACAAATATATAGTTTTAAGTTCATTTTTTTTTGTTAAAGATTATAGAAAGAATTGGGATTGAGCTGAGAGAAAAGAGCATTGTTGATGTCTAGTGCACTTGTAACCCTAACTAAAATGGTAGGAGCTTATGTGTTTTTGAGACCAGTTTTTGGCTGCATGACGGAATGTTATATAAAATAATATAGTATACTTAATTCTGATGTTTAAGTTGTAGTGTCGACGTTGCCTAGCTTGAAGTTTTAAGAGGGTGTTGAAGTCTTTTTAGATGTGTTAGGTAATTATAATTTTTTTTTTTTGATGGTATGAATTGTGGGAAAGTGTAAAATTATTTGTTTTATCCCGGGTTGCTTTCTCCGCATGAGTATCATCATGAGTATTGTAATACTGTAAGATCTCTAATTTTTTTTTGAAGGATTGGAGTTGCCTTTTTTTTTTCATGATTGGTATCTGGTTTTTCCGGGGAGGTTGACAAGTGAGTTCAGAAAATGGAAGTTGATTAGACAATTCTGGCGGGCAATTTGTGTTAATCATAATCTTCGAAGTTTTTAAGGGAAATTCTGATTTCAATTTTTGCCTGATTCTAGATAGGGCAGAAATTATGATAAATTGTTTAAATACATTATATATTTTTGGGGTATGGCTCGTTAGTTAATTAACAGGGTAGTTTTTAATTGTCTACATGCTGTGGTAATGAGTAATGCTGATGATTACAGTAGTGACTAGGTTTTTCTTTGGATTGTTGGCGGTAGTATGGTCTGTGCTCTTTTACTATTGAGGCTGATATGAGGGGATGTGGTCAGTCCCCTAGTTTCTGATCATTACGAGTCTAATTTTTGAATTGAAGATATTTCATATCCGGTACCACATTTATCTACGTCTGTTTTTTTTAGAGAGTATGTGGGCGACTGTTTTTTTTGGATGTAGGTATGATACCTAGTACCTGATCTCGAAAGATTGAATGAATGTGAAGTACCATTTTTGATAAATGTTTTCATCTGGATTCTTAGATAAGTTGTGGTTTAAACCTACTTATGTTTAAAGAAGCTGTTATATGTAGAATAATTTAGGTTGGTTGAGCACAGTATATTCGCCATTGTTAAGTAACCCGTATATAGTGTTAGGAGTTACGTTTTTGGTAATCAGTTATTGCTGTATATCTTGCACTGGATCATTTTTTTGAAGCTTACTAAGTCATACTTGATGGATTTGAAATATTGTGAGAAGTGGAATATGTTACTGTGTCAGGATAGAAATTAACACATTAACTGTTTGGATTTGCCTGGCTGGAATTTGTCTGAGGAAATTGTATTCAGGTATTTAATTGATTTGTGGTTAAGCAGGTTGAATTAACTGTTGGTTGATAAGTTGAGGAACGGGAGGTATAGACCAATAAAAATTGTTTTTATAAGTTTTTAAAATTGTTAAAAATCTGATAGTAAATATTTAAGATATAATATAAAGTTTATTTTTTGGGGTACATTTTTCAGTTATGTTAAATCTTTCATGTAGAAGATCTTGTTTTTGAATTTTTAAGACTTGGCATGTGTAATATAAATGTGAATTTGTGAGAGGAGAGAGATTACTTATATAATGGACTGAAGATGATTTTTAGAACTGTTTTAATGTAATTATGTTTATATTTAGTTATTACTGTGATATATTTAATTGTTATTTTATTGTAATATTGATGTAATTTTTAGTGTTCCGGAGTTTCTTCAGCTTTTAGCATCGCCAGCTGTCTAGTCGTTTTTAATAGGATTCTTTTGGCTTATTTGAGTTTTTATTAAGATTATGGAACTTGATTTTTTTTTATTAAGTGAGTTGTAGATATGGGTATTTCTTTAATTTTTGCTCAGGAGATACTTGATGTGTTAGATTATCCATTTGGGTTGCTATTAGTGTCTCTGTGGGCAGATGCCCTTGTTAGATGTACAGGTTCTGAGAGGGGGGGCTTTGTTAGGTAAACAGACCCTTTCTCATTCCTGTACATATCCCTATCATAACAGTTCACTTTTTACTTTTTATTTACAAGTATAATTAATTCATTATCTTTATTTAAATACACTTTATTTAGTTCCACTTACCTTTATTCTATTGTTATTTCCAAGCTTTAGTTCCAGGCTTTAAGTTTCTTCTTTACTCCATATACTTTATTTATGTTTCACTTTGCTATTGTAAGAGCCGGCATTTAGCACACATTTTCGCCCGTGACGCAATACTTCCGAAATCTTCTGATCCAACTGAGGAGTTTTTACGAATGAACACGAGATGGCGTTAGTCATCCGGTCGTTCGTTTTGCATATGACGTTTCGTCCTTTCTTCCATTAGCGTTTCAGAGATCGAGGATGTAACTTCCGGGCTGCGTCGCAGTTGCTTTTCCTATGTGGTTGGATGATATAAATATGCTCTCATTCAACGTGATATATATGCGTTTTCAGTCCGTGCTGTTATCTAGTGAAGTGTCTCTTTCTGTTTAGATTTTGTATCTAGTTTAAAAGATAATTGCTGGTCTTCATTAGTCATGAGTTTCCTTGTAGTTTTTAATGGAGGATAAGATGTCTGTTTTTACCGTCAATTTGGAGTTTAGTTTTTAAGTAAGAGAACGTCCTTGCGAACTTTCTTTGTTTTTCGTCGATATTGCCTTTAATGATTTCTCGCTTTAAAATGATGGAAGTTGGTCTTTCTCAACTATAAGTGTGATGGAAATTAACTTTACAAGTGAGAATGTAATTCGTGTTAGTAGTGCCGTTTCCTGGGATGTTGATTTATTATTTCCGGAACTTTAGTCTTCTTGCATCGGTTGACCTTCGACTGTCTGAATATCGAGATGGTTTGTGAAAAAGTGGTTTTCGTTTTTCAAGTAAATGTGTTTAAGCAATTCAGCGTAATGCACGTGAGTTTTTGATCGCTAAATATGAAGGACTCTGGTTCACTGGTATAATCATTTGATAGTGTCATGAAGTGTTTTGTTTTTAAGAGTATAATGTTAGTTTCATTTATGAGAATAATATATAAGAATTATGTGTAAGTAATTGTTTTTATCATTCTATTTTTAAAGTATATTTAATCGAATAATAAACGTTAGTTGTCTTTTAAATCTAGTTTATTTCTTTAACCACCACAAATGATTTTCTATTTCAGCTGTTTAAATTTTTCTTTTAAAGTTAAATAGTAATTGAATCTTTATTAATATAATTTGTTTTAAAGAGGTTTAGGGATTCTTTCAGCTTTCGCGTTTCCATTTGCTAACGCAGCTCTGCTACTCGTGTTAGACTTTACTTTTGTAATTTCAACAGCCCCCCCCTTAGATCCGCCATTGGCAACTACATTACCCTACTCTTTTAAAAAAATACTAATTACTGACTAATAGTATACAACTTTGTATTTTTTCCTTAATTCAAAGTCTTTTTTTAAATTAAGAGGTGTAAAATGTTTTGTGTTCAAATGACTTTTCTTTCAAATTTATAAAATACTGTAAATTAATAAAAACAGGGTTCCCACATGACTGGAAAACAGGGAATTATTAGGGAAAATGACAAGTGCTCAAAGTCATGGAAAAGTCAGGGAATTAAAATTTTTTTTCTAAAACCTGGAAAAGTTGGGGATTATTTATTTTTTTATGTGCCATCCTGTGTCATGGTTCTTCCAAGTTCCGAGGTCCGTCCTTAAAAAAGTTCAGATTTTTCAGTTGCAAGTAGAATTTTTTGCTAAATTCAAGTTTGTAACATAAAGATGTTTTAGCTATACAAATTTGTTACCAAATAGGCAATACCTCTGCGAAAGAAATGTTGAGTTATGTTAACTAGGATGAGATATCATGAATATTTAAATAAGAAAAGGAAAAAAAAAATTATGAAGCAATCAAAAAAGAAAGAGAAAAAAGAAAAGCTGTAGCTGAAATTAAAATGTTAAAAAACAAAAAAAATGAAACAAACTGCTTCTGAAACAATACAAATTAATGAGGATGGCAGAACTGTCTAAAAAAAATTTGAATGTTTAATATGTGCAAATTCAGTTACATAAATAAAAATTTACCTGGAATCAATCTGAGTTGTATTGTTTTTGTTTGTTTGTTTAATTGTTTTTAATTTGTTATAATTATTTATATTTTATCAAATGATATAAATTTTTACTTTCAATTTTATAGGTTATTTTCATTTTCAGAGGTAAATTTACATTTTATTCTTATTAATGTGTCAATGTATTCTCTTCTGCTGTATAAGTTTAATCATTAAGATCTGGAATTGTAATTCGTATGTCTAAAAATGTCGTGACTTGTGGTCAGTGAATTGTAGGAAATATGGTCTGGAAAACCTGGAAAAGTCGGGGAATTTTGTTATTCAAATGGAGTATGAACCCTGAAAAAGAAAATTAAAAGTTGTAAATTAGAATGGAATTACAATAATGGTATTTTATTGAAACAGTGAGTGTGTTGTTTTCCAACTGTAGAAGAGGATCTTTTTTTAAATAAATAAGATTATTTAATCTCTTGTGAAAGAAGTTGTGATATTGCTTTTGTAGTTTTATTCTAACAAATTTTATTCATTTTCACATTAGGACATTCAAACAAAATATTATTATTATTAAACCTTCATTTGGTTATGATCTAATATTTGTGAGGCAAAAATATGTTTTTAACGTTGTCATTACATTCTAATCAATAAAAAAGAACTTGTTCTTAGGATTCTGTATTCATTTTTACAGTTTGCATCAATACAGAATGCTTTAATCTAACCTCTTTGCTCTCAGTATATCCACTAGTTTATACAGGGTGGTTCAAAAGGTCATGTCAAAACGGCACGTGTGGGTGTGTCAAGCCATGAGGAGCAAGAATTACATTTGTTGAAAACGTGATTGTGATGATGCAATTGCATCATGACCGTGACGCAAAGAAAAGACAACAATTGGTGTGAAAACACCTTTATTTTACAAATACCTTAATTGAAATACAAATTACAAATGAAAAATGTTGCAACTTATAAGTGCTTAAAATGTGTCCCATTTTCCCTGATGCATGCTTCACATCGACGCCACATGGAATCGCGACCATGTTCCAATTGGTCCTGTACCGTGGTCACGGCTTTCCTGGACCTAAACCCCTTAGATTTGTACATTTGGGGATACTTTGAGTCTCTGGTGTACGAGACACCTGTTCCATCAGCCATAGATCTCATGGCACATGTCTGGGAGACTCCTGATCAATGGGAACATGTTTGCGATTCCATGCAGTGCCGATGTGAAGCATGCATCATGGCTAATGGGACATGTTTTTAGCACTTGTTGTAACGTTTTTTATTTGTATTTTGTACTTTAAGTTTTTTGTAAAATAAAAGTCTTTTTACACTGTTATCTTTTGTTTGCGTCACATCACGATGCAATTGCACAATCACATTTCCAACCCCCAGTACCTATGTAATTCTTGCTCCCTATGACCTGACACACCCATACGTGCTGTTTGGACATGACCTTTTGAACCACCCTGTATGTGCTACATAGTTATTCTATCTGGGAGTGAAGGGCTTAATGCTATTAATAATTGCACATGTGAATAGTGATATAGTTAAATGGGTACAAGTGCCATAAATGTATTTCTTTGTAAATTGTTTATTTATTTTTTTTCTTGTGTGTATTTAATAATTACTTTCTTTATTTGTCAGTTTTAAATTTCATTTGTACTTAATCATGTATTATTTTTATTTATAAAGAACAAATAAAGATTTTTTCTTTTAATTATTTTGTTATGATTTTATGCATCTTCTCTCTATAATGAAACTCATGAGGAAAAATGATTAATAAAATTAACTTCTTTGTTGTTTCATATATTATTTTTGTTGGTTTTCTTGTTGAGAATATGGAACAGGAAAAGCAATTTTATAAAGAATGCTTGCTATGTAATTGCGTGAAAGCAGTGCTGTTTTTACATGCTTTTTAAAATCTGAATTTTTAGCAAGCATTACTAACCAAAATTAAAATCATAAAAACTAGTCAGCTATCTCCTTCTTTGGATAAAGGTGGGGAGGGTATATTGATTCCTAAACATAATAGATTTTATAATAATAATAATAACTTATGTGCTACTTTGGTTTTATATATTTTTTTTCTTGTTTAGAATTTTAAAATACTTGAAAAAGTGACAGTTAAAGAATGGAAAGTGATGTATGAGTACATAGAATAGAATAAGTTTTTTAAACTAGTAGTTATATTGCTCTATGTATCAGTATATTAGAAGGTATATTCATAAATCACAGGTAATATAACTCTAGTTAACACTGAATAAATATTTACACATGAATAATTAAAGTTGTAGTTTTTTCAAACTGGGCGAAAAAAGTGTCTAGGCCAGGATTCGAAGCAGGGACCTTTGGCTGAAGCCACCAATGCTCTACCAACTGAGCTATCCTGGACAAATCTGTTAGACAAATAATTCACCTAGAAGTCATTAGGTTTTAGGGTGAATTTGAATTTGTTTCTGCCAGATTTGTAAAGCATAACTTCTTGAATGTAATATAACCTTTAGTGGTTTATATACGTAACAGGGTCAATTTAAAAGTACGCAGAAAAACCCAGTGGAGGTGTACGCTGGTAATGAGGACGTTTGGAAGTAAAATATTTAAATGAGCAAGTGTAAAAACGATCTCTTAACTAAGATAATAAAACAGATGCACGATAGTTAACTTAAACGAATAATGTTTATTTTACTTGATGACACAGAATGAAGTTACAGCAGGCAATTAACATGAACATTATCACAGCTGACATTTTTGAACACAGATGGATACACCATAATAATGGCGGTTTGCTTACGACATGAAGAAATACTTTACAATACATTACTTTAGATTAAAACTAATTGAAATAAACTCGTAACTAAATTAAGATAATAAGTATGTTAAAATAATACATCCAGAATGTGGACCAGCCAACATTCAGTACGAGAAATATTACTTCCATTTGAAGGAAGATAAAAATGTTATCTAACGATCTCTGCATCGTATATTTATATGAAATGGCCCAGATTGAAAGCAACGTTTCGGAGCAACACGCATGAATTGGCATCAAATCGATGCAAAAGCTAGATTTGATGATGGATTCGATAAATGATATGATATTCCCAGTCGCCATCTGGCGGGAAAAATATCGTTACGGGAAAACGTAATCAGTTTAGAACGTAGTTTTGCTGATGTAGGCTGCAAAGAAATGAAGTCCGTGGACAGAAAAGCTATTGACATTAAAGGATTAATGCAGCATGTAAAACAGATAGATAAAGTTTGGAAATGAAGTAAAAGGTAAGTGAAGTCTTTAGGAATATATTTATTACTGATATTATGAGATATTATAATGAAGTAATAAATAAAAAGTAAAGGTACTTTTCGGTTAGCCGGGCGCCAGTATTATATATACATATATATGTATATATAAATGTATATATGCATATATATACATATATATGTGTGTGTATATATACAATATATGTATATATATACATGTTTATTTACATATATGTATGTATATAAATATGTATACATAACACTGGTGCCCGGCTAACCGAAAAGTACCAAAGTAAAATATGAATTTGTACAAAAAATGATGATTATAGAATGAAGTTATGATATAAAGGATGTAGGAGGTGATGAGAAAACTAGTGTTTGGTATTTCTATCATAACTCAGTTGGTAGAGCATTGGTGGCTTCAGCCAAAGGTCTCTGCTTCAAATCCTGGCCTAGACACTTTTTTGCCCAGTTTGGAAAAATTACAACTTTAATTATTCAATAGAAGGTATAGTTTAGTGTTAGTTAAAGAGAGTAAGCAAAAGATGAGTCGAAAAAAAAAAAAAAAAAAAGGTTGTTTTTTTCTATTGACCAATTAGATTTTCTTGGTTTCCGAATGTCATTTTTTAATTGTGATTAATTTATCTGCTTTTCTTTTTACATATAAAACTGCTTACCAATATGTAGTAGACATTTCAGCATGCGATAGTTTTGTCATGAAACCTAAGCCTAGGGAAGCCCTTTAGAGCCTCTTTTTATCCCTCCATATTTATTACTAAATATTGTTTTATTAAAGGAAATTCCTTTTTTTTTCAATTGATCCCAATTTACTTGTAGTCTATAGATAGATAATTCTTCATGTGAGGCGATCCTCCTTTTTATGTCATATTTAAAAAAATATATATATTTAAGTAATTAAGCATATAACTCTGTAAAGTTTTCTCATTTATAATTTCTTTTTAATTTCTAATTATTTTAAGTAATCAGTGTAAAATTGTTTTGCTTTATGTTGAGTAGAGTATTATTACTATTCAATAAAACTTCAGTAACTTTACATTGGTCAAGAAGTAAAAAAATGTGTCAAGTTATCAGAGTATTAGAGTTTTAAAATTTTACACCAGATCTATTTTAACATTATTATAGATGCATTAAAATTTTAATAATATAGTATTACATTTTGCATTGTACATGAAAAAAAAAAAAGTATATAGAAATAATTATTATTAGAGAATTTTTTGTAACTCTAAGAGATCCAAATTTAAAAGAATATCTTTCATATTTTAATTTATAAAGTGATCAATTTAATCCAAGTTTTCTTCAAAAAAAATGTCAAGCTATTAGGGTTTTGTCTTGTAAGAAATACATTTGTCCAACGATTTATATATATAAAAAATATATATTATTATACTATCAGTCTGCCATCATTTTTGAATATAAACAATTTTGAATTTAACAATGTAAATAACATTTAAGCTCTTAAATAGGGATGCACCAGATATGGATTTTTGCCAGATACCGGATATCCGGTACAAAATTTTACCAAATATCCGGTATCTGGCCGAATAATTTCTCATTTTTTATTTTAATAATAATATTTCTATTTTATGCCTGATTAAAGAAGAAAATTTTTAAATTATTACAATTTTGTGTCATGCAAGTAATTATTAATAGATTTTAATTCATTTATTAAGTGAAAGTTACTTAAAAACAAATAATAGTAATAATTAAATATTATTAAATTTAACAATAATAATTAAATATTGAAATTTAATCATATTTTGCCTTTTCATTGTTACTTACAAATCTTCTAACGTGACATGCATATTTTTTTCTACCTCTTTAGCCTCTATCACCAAGTTTGAATGGCATCTTGATGTTTTTTAGATGCATGTGTATCGATTAACTGACAAAAAAAAAAAAAAAAAAAAAAAAAAAAAAAAAATGTCCAATTGATACATAATTAACAATAATTGAACAGTTATGTATGTTACTCCAGCCATCCTGAGTGAGACGAGTTACAATTTTCCTATTAAGTTCTTTTTGCATTGTAGAGTGAGCTTTAGAATGAACTTTATTTAAAAGCTCACTTGTAATTTTATCATGACTGAGTGACTTATAACCAGGCATAATTTAGTTACGTTTTGAAAATTTTTATTAAAATATGTTAACAGAATTAAAAAATTTAGCAATTTATATATTTAATGAATTTTTTTTTGTTCTTTTGTTTTTACCACAAATTTTTCTGTTGTTGACTGCTTAATTTGGGTAATTGATGTTCCAGCAAAATTTGAATGGTGTTCTTTAATATCAGCACCATTTTGTTCTTGATTTTCTACACAAACACACTTTAGATCTGGAGTATGAATATTCATAATAAACTGTTTATTTTGGTGGACACTTTTACATTTTTCTAGATGGTTTTCCAACATCAATACTTTGGCACTTACAAGATGGCCACATTGTATACATTTCTGACTCAGAATTTTTGATGTATTAACAGCAACTTCATAAAACTTTCAGATTAGATTTTCATACATTCCTCTTTTGTTGATATGCATAATTCAAATTAATAATAAAGTTATTGACAAAACACTTGAGAAAAAGTGTGAAAGCGAACTACTTCATTACTGCTATGTAAAAACAAGTGAAAGCAAAACAAAGTTGAAGTTGTAGTTAAAATTCTAGTTTTGGTTTTATAATTACAGTTATGACAGAATAATTGAACACTGCAGTTAAATTTTAACTAGTGAAAATTGCAACAAAACACTTGAGAAGAGGTGTAAAAGCCAACTACTTTATTACTGCAATTTGAGAACAATTAAGAAAAATAAAAATTTGAAGTTGTAGTAAATATTCTAATTTTGGTTTCACAATTACTGTTATAAGTTATGACAAAATAATTGTTTTGTGTTCCTATGATATAAATGCAAATATATGTATTCTCCACTCCAGTAATTTTGTGTTGATTTTATTCCTGTGTAGTAGAATGAGTACTTTTACTAAAACAAAGAGCCCAGTTTGGAACTTTTTTGAGATTATAGATGATGATAAAATGAAGGCTAAATGCAAACTTTGTAAAACTTATGTTTCTAGAGGTGGCTTCTATAGGAAGGAAAGCTTCTACCACCCCATTGTATAACCACCTAAAGTTTAAGCATCCAAATTAATGCATTAAAGACGATGTTAATACAAGCAATGTAGAATCTTCAGTGCTTGATGCAGATCAAGATCAAGATGATCCATGTAGTCGTCGTGGTATGAAAAGAAAGCAACAAACTTTAGAGGCTTGTTTTGAAAAGAAAAAAATATGGGACATTAATGATGTTAGATCAGTTGATTTACATTATGCCATAGGTGAAATGATCGCAGTCGACAACCAACCATTTAGCATTGTTCATGATATTGGCTTTAAAAATCTTATGATGAAAGCCCAACCTCAGTACCAAATGCCATCGCGAAATTATTTTACTGATATAATTATACCAGATATTTATTCAAAACGTAAAGCTAAAATATCATCTGATGTAGCAATGGCAGAAACGATTTCAGTGACATCCGATATTTGGACGTCCATGAATAATGATAGTTATATTAGTTTCACTGCCCATTGGATCACTTCTGATTTTGAAAGGAAACGTGCTGCTCTGAATATAAAACACTTCCCAGGTAGCCATACTGGCCAAAATATAAGTGAAATCCTACAGCAGCTTTCAGCAGACTGGAATATATCTGACAAATTGCATCTTATAATTCGTGACAATGCATTTAACATGGCCAAAGCTGTTAAGGAAGCAAATATAAATAGTGCATCTTGTTTCATCCATAGTCTACAGTTAATCATAAATAATTGAATTGAGTCACAAAGAATAATTAGAGATATAATTTCATGTGCAAGAAAGATAGTGACACACTTTAATCATTCGCCTATCGCTTGTTCGAATCTGAAAAAAATTCAAGTAGAAGAATTGCATATATCCCCCAAGAAACTTATCCAAGACATTAGTACACGCTGGAATAGTACTTTCTACATGTTGGAACGCTTACTAGATCAGAAAAAAGCAATTTCTTTATTTTCAACAGAATATGGGCTTGATAACTGCAACTTGAAGGCAGAGCAGTGGGGAACAATCAGGGGCAGATCCAGAGAATCGTTTTTTTTGGGGGGGGTGGGGGGTGATACCGAGTAACATATAATCAACATAGTCAGAATTAGGGATGCAGCGAATATTCGGTATTCGGTCATGTTACTGAATATTCAGTTTGGCCGAATATCAAACTAATCGGTATGCCGAATATTCGGGTTGGATGAATATCAAACTATTCGGCCTGCCAAATATTCGGTTTGGCCGAATATCGAAATATTCGATCGAACCGAATACTTAAAAAAAAACTTTTAAAACATACTTTTAAAAAACTTACACATTTTCTACTTTTAACTGCCAACTTATAAAGATATTCAGAATAATTAGAAACAGAATCATTATTAAATAAAAGAGAATGTTTTTACATTATTTATTTGCTGTTTGTTAAGTATTATTTAAGAAAATTAAGCAATAACGAGGATTTTCATAGGAATTAATTATATATAAATGCAAGTTCCTGAACATTGTCCAGTAAATAATCTGTTACTTGCTAAGATTTTAAAAGAACAACGGTTACAATCTCTGAAAATGATCGCCCTCTTCAGATACCGATTTAGGATGCATTTAAAAGCTTCCTTGCTTTATCAAAGGGAATAGAAAGTTATTCTTATTGAGTTGCCACCCTATAAAATTTGAATAGATTGTATTATTTATTTACTTTTATTTTAGTCTCTTCCTGACAAACAAATAATATATGATCCTGTACAATTTTTCTTCCATTTTCTTTTCACAATTTCTCTTTGATTTTAGAATGTTTGTTTTAGAATTTAAGAAAATTTTATCCATTTATTTTAATTCACAGAAGCAGCCATGAAATTTAAAATGTTATTAATTAAAAAAGTTTTATAACTATCCTCTTATTAAATAACTCAAAACAGATATTTTCAGCATAAAGTTTACTTGAAAAAAGCTCTTGTTTATCAAAGTGAAAGTTTCTGTTTCAAATATTATGTAAAATTGTTTTAAAATTTAGCATTTTAATGCCTTTAAACTTTGAAATATAAAAGCATTCAACAAGCCGAATATTCGGTATTCGGCCAAATAGTTACTATTCGGCCTATCAGTTACTATTCGGCTATCCGAATATTCGGTATTCGGTTTGCCTGTAGGCCGAATATTTGGTATTCGACCAAAATCACTATTCGGTGCATCCCTAGTCATAATTTTTGATAGACAAATCACCCCTTGCAGTTAATTATTAGATGAATATGAAATAACTAATGCGGTTTGAAAATATTATAGACTCTCGATTATCTGATGTCCGATTAACCGAAACACTCGGTTAACCAACACTCTTATATTAATAACCCCTGCGATGATTGTGTTTTTAACTTTTGATAGCTTATTTTTATATATTTTTTAGTGCTGAACCTGAAAATGACCTTTATTTGTAACCATCAAGTCAGGATTTTTCGCAAATTGTACATTTTAAAGATTAAAAGTAAAAAAAAAAAGAAAAAATGCGCAAATCTGATACTATAAAATACATGTGATGGTTGTGTTTTTTAACTTTTGATAGCTGATTTTTATGTATTTTTTAGCGCTGAATCCGAAAATGACATTCATTTTTAGCCACCACGTCAGGATTTTGGCAAATCGTAAATTTCAAAGTTAAAAAGTAAACAAATAGCGAAAATCTGTCAAAGATTAAGGCTGTTCTCAAATCCAAAAAGGCAACTATATGACATAACATTTTAATTCATTTTTGCTCGGAAATGCATGAAACTAGCCGGCGTTGTTGTTCAGAAACTATGTAATCGAACTGTGTCTTCCGTTTTTTTGCAAATGCAATAGATCTTTCAGAAAATGGCGTCAAAGTGGGCGTTTTGAAACGAAATTTCCGCGCTAAAGAAGAATAACCACTCAAGGAAGGTTGAAAAACGTCTTTGTTACGTTTTCAAAATCGCTTATAACTCAATAAGTAATTTATCAAAAAATAGAAGACACAGTTCGATTCCAAATCGCTTCCATAGTCAGGACTTCCAATTGTATAGGGGAGAGGGGGGCTCCTTTGAACATTTTTTTAAAAAAAATCCACATATTTCTTACTTGAATTATATTTATTGAATTTTAATTATTTCGTGAGAGAAAGAATGTAATTCTGCATAATATGAAATAAAAAATTACAGTTTTTCAGATAAATTAAATATGTTGTGAGGCTTTAAAAAGCTGAAAGTTTTCTGTTCAAAGTTCAAATCTGTCCCATGTAGGGGTACCTTTGAACACGTTAGGGGCACCTTTGAACAAATAAACAAAATATGAAATTATTGACAGTTTTTATTAAAAACTGCGTATCTTTCCAAAATATAAAATAATAAGAATAAAATTACACAATTACATTTAACTGAAATTACTATTTTTTTATTATTTAACCAAATTTATATCCATCAAAGCACATTGTTGAGACTGAACTGAGGATCCGTCCAATTATGTTTAATTGTGGCAACTTTTTTATATAATATCCTTAAAATCCACCAAATTGATATCTGATGTCTCTGGAAAATATATCTTATGTTTTTTTTTTTTTTTTTTTATGAAGAAACCTGACATTAAGCATTTTAATCTGACCGACTTAATGAAGAGTTCTTTTTGCATGAAACTGAACTAAAATGAAATCATTTGCATTCAAATTGTTATAGAAAATGAATAAAACCCTGTTTTATGTAATCCAGAAATAATGTTTACCATTGTAAATGAAACAGTATTGGGTTTGTTAGACAAATCTGCTAAATCATGAATTATTGTTGTGTGTTCTGAATTTGCCTGTAGTTGAAGTCCTGCATCAGTACAACTTTCATATTAAGTATAGTAACACTTAATTAATTTCTTAATTTTCATACTTAAAAAATTTTTCAACAATAATATTATTTAGATACATTTATAACTCTTTACTTCATAGTTTTAAGTGTGCAATGGTGCCCCATCACATGGAGTTTAGCATTACAACTATTTACTCAATTGGGTTTGAGAATTTAATAAAACAAACCTTATAAGTTAAAGCTAACATCTTTATTTAGGTATTAAATTGTAAATTATAATTTTAGCGATACAAGATTATCAACAAAAAGCTTAAACTTTATTTTGTTAAGTTTAGATTCAAGAAAGCAAAATATACATATCTTGCTTAGACAGTAGTGTGCATTCGAAATAGTAATAGCTTTGTATTCTTGTTACATTGAAGCAATAGTAATGTGCTGCCATATATATTTTTAAAATATAATTTATTTAAAGGAAAATATTTAGAGTGTTCAAAGGTGACCCCAGTTCAAAGGTAACCCCCTCTCCTCTACCTTTCCGTTAAAAAATGAATTTGTAAATGTGTCAAAACAGTTTGCTCTTGTTGAACAGAGCAGTTGAGAACAGCCTTAACGAAAGAAGGTAAATGTTTTAAACACATCTGCGACAAATTTCCTTGCCTTATCAACTGCCAAAATAAAAGAGGATACCGAGATGAACACCATAGAGAAGATAAAGGAAAAGCGAGAAGCAGAGCTTGAGCGGTTCAAAGACACACCACACATGGAATAAAATTGTAAGGATTTTAAATAGAGAATGTTTTGCATGTTTAACTGTAAAAATGCAGAGTATAAGCAAAAAGATGAATAAATTATTATAAAAAAAAGTTACCTCTATTTATAGTATCAGACTTTTTAAAAATTTGCCATTTGTGAAAAATCCTGACGTGATGGTATAGTAAAAAAGAAGGTCATTTTTGGATTCAGCACTAAAAAATACATAAGAACCAATTATCGAAAGCTAAAAAACATTACCATCACATCTATTTTTTAATATCAGATTTCTGAAAGAGGATCCCCTTCAGAAATCTGAAGGAGCCTTAACATCCTTGAAAGTCAAATTGTGTCTTCTAAGTGTGTGTATATTTCTTCATAATCTACTCATTATTAGTCCATAAAAGTTTACACTTGTCACTGAGGCTCAGGTCTGTTTCCACAGCTCCTCTGCATGAAGCAGAAAGAAAGCGAAAATGATAAACCAAACAATCAACTGCGAGAGACAGTAAGGCGGTATTTTCAGTTCAAAACATCTAGAAGGCCTTTCATTATGTAAATACAAAAGGGAAGAACCAATTTACTAATTTGACTTTTAAAAAATTAACACACTGTATGCATTTTAGCTTTTAACTGACTAGTATAGGACATAATCCTTTTTTGTTCTTTCATCAAATACCCCTTGAAATTTACTAATATAGGTGGCAATAACAGCACATTTTTTACACATTAGTGGCTTTCTTCAGAAACATTAAGATGCTTGAGTTTTTCAAGGAACCTTTTTTTGTTTGTTTGTTTGTTTGGAAATTGCTACGATCCCCATTCTTTTATCAAGTAATAGAGCACTTCTCAAAAATATCATTATACATAAATTAGAATTGCAGCATCTTTGAAAGAATGAAAAAATTTCAACACTTTAAAGGGATCCGCATAACGATGTAATTTTCTGTTGTAGAGATTCAACAAAAGGTACACGAAGTGGCATCGTTCCCCCACCTCAACACACAGTGTCAAAAATTATGGTGCCATATGCCTTTTGACAGGACATAATCCTTTTTTGTTCATTAATTGCCGAAACGTCAGTGAGGTTTACCATTGTCACCCGAAAAGTGTTCGGTTTTCGTTTGCTTGTCTTTCTGTTCCATGAAAACTGCCATTAAAAGTGTTGGATTTATATCTTAGAGGAGAAACACACCGATCGCCCCCCCTCCGTGGGTCCGCGCCTGGAGGAATCTCCTCCTGTCGCTAATTATGCGTTTTTCCGCGGCCGTTTGACGAAATTTGCGTTTTTTCAGCGATTCTTTCACGAAATTCGCGTATTTTTTCGCGATCCCTTGACGAAATTGGCGTTTTTTTCGCGATTCTTTCGTAAAATTAGCATTTTTTCCGTGATTCTTTGGAGAAATTCACGTTTTTTCAGCGATCCTTTGACAAAGTTTGCGTTTTTTTTCATGCTTTTTTGACGAAATGCGCGTTTTTTGATGAAATTCGAGTTTTTTTAACAAAATTCGCGTTTTTTGCGATCCTTTGACGAAATTGGCGATTTTTCTGCGAACGATTGACGAAATTAAATTTTTCGGCGACCATTTGTCGAACCTTGCAATAAGAGGCAGATTTATATATTTTGGGAGGGGCTTGAGTGCCGAATAAGCAGGATATCCGGCAGGAGCCGGATATCCGGTGCATCCCTACTCTTAAACCAAATTTAAGATAGTAGTGATTTCACCCATTATTATTATTATTATTATTATTTTAAACTGAATGTCTAATTTTTTTTAATGTATTTTATAATGCTGAAAAATAATTTTTGCTAAGGAAAAGAAACAACCAAATCAGAATTTTGTAAAAACATTTAGTTTTAAACTGTGTTAATGAAAAACACTTGGTGGTTGGATAAAAATAATTTAACAATAATTGAATTTGTTTAAACAAAGCTTTATTTGTAAAGTTCTTGTATTCTGTACATCTGGAGATGATTTCATTTCAGAACCAGTGTGAGTGTAATTAGCAGGGATGTAGTGGAGGGTATACGGGGGTATACGCCGTATACCCTCTGGATTTTTTTAAGGAACACCGTATACCCTCTGTTTCTCAAGAAACCTATAGAATATATACCCTAGGGTATACCCTCTGCCTTGAGCGTATACCCTCTGCTTAGAACGTATACCGTCTGTTTTTTTTACGACTACACCCCTGGTAATTAGTTATGGGGGGAGGGGAGGGGGAGAGTTCATCTTAAACCTAAACTTAAATTTCCACTGTGAATATTTAAAAATTGAATAATGACAATTGAAATTTGCATGCAACTTTCAAATAAATTAGGAGGTTGGGTGAGAAGTATTTATGCATTTTCTTTTTCATTTAAATGCAATAAAAAATTAATGTTCTCCATTATCTGTGTTTTGGAGTCATTTATTACTCTGCTAATTTTCAGAGTACTTCCAGCATTATCAATAAACTTATATTAAATTATCGAGTGACGCCTGACTAGACAGAATAAGGATGGTCAAAGTATTTGATTTGTTGAGGTTGTGAATTCGAATAATAAATATACAGGGTGATTCATTAGTAAGTATACTATTTCAATGTATTATATAGCAGCAACAATGTAAGAAATTTTATGTTACCTCTAACAGAAGTGTAGGTGAATGTTTCTAGTTTTTTACAGATAGTCACAGATGTTCTATGAGTACATCCTTTATCACACGAAACCTGTCGAACTGATAATCCATTTCTGTCCAAATTAGGGATGCACCGAATAGTGATTTTGGCCGAATACCGAATATTCGGCCTACAGGCAAGTTTAAAGGCATTAAAATGTTAAATTTTAAAGCAGTTTTACATAATATTTAAAACAGAAACTTTCAATTTGATAATCAAGAGCTTTTTTCAAGTAAACTTTATGCTGAAAAGTTATAAAACTCTTTTAATTAATAAAATTTTAAATTTCATGGCTTCTTCTGTGAATTAAAACAAATGAATGAAGTTTTCTTAAATTCTAAAACAAACATTTTAAAATCAAAGAGAAATTGTGAAAAAATTGAAAGAAAAGTTGTACAGGATCCTATATTATTTGTTTGTCAGGAAGAGATTAAAGTAAAAGTAAATAAATAATACAACCTATTCAAACTTTATATGATGGCAACTCAGCAAGAATAACTGCTCTGCTTCCTTTTATTAAGCAAAAAAGTTTTTAAATACATTCTAGATCGGTGTCTGAAGTGAACGATCATTTTCAGAGATTGTAAATGTTGTTCTTAAAATCTTAGCAAGAAACAGATTATTTACTGGACGATGTTCAGGAACTAGCATTAGTACATAATTAATTCCGATGAAAATCCTCATGATTGGTTAATTTTCTTAAATAATACTTAACAAACAGCAAATAAATAATGTAAAACCATTCTCTTTTATTTAAATAAATGATTCTGTTTGTAATTTTTCTGAACATCTTTATAAGTTGACTGTTAAACGTATAAGTGGTATAAGGTTTTTAAAAATATGTCTTAAAAGTTTTTTTTAAGTATTCGGTTGGCCGAATATTCGGTAACGTGGCCGAATAAGCCGGATATTTGGTACATCCCTAGTCCAAACGTGACTTAGGTATCTGAATTAAGTGCATTGATAGTATGCCCGGTAGCAGAAAGTTCCTGACGGGTGACGTGCGTCGCAGATTTTCTTTTCCCTTTTGCAGATTTTTTTTTTCCATAGGATCTTTTTCCAACTTTATATTATGTTTAGTTCTTTATTATTTATTACTAAAACTTAAGTTTATTATTAATAAAAATGAGTAAAATGCTTAAAAACATTAAAAGTAAATGATTAATTAATTAAAGGTTCATTTGTAACATTTTACCTGCAGATTATTTTCAGTCCCTGAAAGATCTGTCGCAGACACTTGGAGAATTTTCTGCTATTGGGATAGTATGCTATTTCAACTTCACTTGATCAGCAGAAAGAGGAGGGGTAAATAGGGTGTCCTTTATATGGTCACAAGGTGTTAAATCAGGGCTACCATTGGGCCAGTGGCATGTTGTTGTATGTGTTGTTGTGCACAAACAGACCGTAATTAAAATTTTTTTAAACCAATCATAAGAGGATTTTCTGGTTGGAGGTTCTTTTCCAAATTGAGTTTGAAAATTCCACTGCATAACGGTGACAGACTCTGTTTTGAACACAAAACATCTTCTCCACTGCAGTCGCATCCATTTCCACTGATTATTCATGTGATATGCTAGCTATCACTTCAGTCCACTCCCTCTAATCCGCAACTCTATAATTCGCAAATGCCTATAATCCGCACTACATTTCAGATGTAAACAAAGAGTTAAAATTTTTTTTAAGGCAAGATAACTCACATTTTGACTGTAATAAATATTGACTAATATGATGAATTTATTAAGAATTTTAATTAATTTTAAATGCACTAAAATTTTTTAATGCATTTCTGCATTAGTTAGAAAGAAATATTCTGTGTATCTTATAAATAACTATTAGATTGTTATATTCTGAATGCATTTGTTGGCTATATAAAAGGTAAAATTACTTTCAAAGAGGGATTAGCTCTTTTGAATAAATGTCTTAATCTTTTAGAAAAACAAACTTTTGTTACTTTTGAAGAAATCCTGACTCTTGTAAAAGGCTTTAGTATTAAATTGCAGAGTATACATTAAAAGCTATAAAGCAAACCATTATCACTGCAATGTTTGAAATATAAATATAAGTAGAAATGTTTCTATTAATTGTGCATTATTATATTTAAATTTATTTCTAATACTGGGTATAGTTTATTTATATATATATAAAAGCAGTTTCTTTTATCTCTGTGTTATTTATTTACAACGTGGTTACTATATTTGTTGATAAATTCCAAATATTACAATGTAAACAAAGAAATGACCTATAATCTGCAAAATTCTATAATTCGCAAAACCCTTGATCCCAACCTGTGCGGATTAGAGGGAGTGTACTGTATGTCACTAGCCTCAGCAGTGGTAACTTTATTCATACCTTACAACTTGCATTTGGAAAACATGCTTTTTAAACTGTTCCTTTTTTACAACATCTGAAAATTCTATGCTTACTTATGAATCACCCTGTATTTTACTTACATGAAAAAGTTCTATTTGAGATGTGGAATTTACTTTGAGCTGTTTGTGTGTGGAATATATAACATTTATATTAATTTTTAAATGTTAACCATGATAGATGTGAAAATCAAATTTGTGTATAAAATTTTAAACGTGCTCAAGCAGAAATTGTAGGTAAGTGAATTTATTTGGCTATAAATATGAACACTGATTTAATTATAAGTGGCAACAAAAATTTCAGTTTAGGTGGATTTTTTTTTTTTTTTTTTTCTTCTATAGTGATCTAAAAAAAAATAAGTTCAGATATTGACAGCACATTGACATCCATTGTAAATTCATTTCTTGAATAAAATAGTTTCTTTTTAAAAAAGTTGTAATTACCTAAACTGAAGTTTGAATAACGTTTTATATGAAATAATGAATCCTTATATTTAAAAATACATTAGACTCTCATTACACATGTACATCATGAAACTTTAGTTGAACTGGTCATCATATGACTTACTTGATTAGTTGAACAAAAATGGCACCTGACATGTGACACTTTAGTTGTCACGTGTCAGAAGACAACTAAAAAGCAAACCATAACCAATGACATTGATAATCTGAAGAAATATGACTATGTACATGATCTATATTTGTCTATAAACATTAGTTTAGTCCAGTTCCAGAGCTGTCATGCTATTTGTTTATTACTCCCTTTGTCCCAAATTAGTTGCTACATTTTGAGTACTTTTGTCCTGATTATTGATAATGATGATTTTTCGATTTTGTTTGAACATTTTTCAGAGATTTCAGGGTGCTATGCTATCAATCAACAACATTTACTTATCAAGCATTCCATCTGTCTCTCCTTAAATAAGTACTAAATTAGTTTTAAAAATGCAGAGTTTGCACGCTCTTAAGCCACGCCCCATTTTGTAAAAATTCTTCCACCAGTAATCGCATAAAACTACCTTCTAGCTAATGATTTGTTAATTCTTTAGGAAGAAAATGATCTTTATGGTATACTGGTGGTAGAGTCCTTACAAAATGGTGTCGATCTACTAAACTGCATTGGAAGTTATTTATGACTCCACCCACTTGAAATGTAGCAACTAATTTGGGACAAAATTTTCGACCTAAATGTCGCAACTAATTTGGGACGGAGGGAGTATTATGTTCAGTTAAAATTAGCTTTGTATTAGTAACCTGTATTAGAAATTGGTTGAATCATGTATCTTGGCACCTATTGGGAATTTCTAGAAAATTCTTTCAGATTCTGAAAGCTAATTTTTTACCAAATGGCAACATTCTTTCATTTGGCACCAAGCATGTGTTTTGGCAATGGTAATCTTGAATTTCGAATGTATGTGACATTTTTAAAAATCTGATTTTTTGCCTGCAACAGCACTCGCATATATCAGCCGATTTAGATATGAGTGAGCATGTGCACAGGAATTACTAAGGTCTCGACCAAATTCACTGGTGAACTTTGTTGCACCCATTATGTTGTTTTAAAATGGCGGGCTATCACCGATAATTCGGGTTAATATAATTATTAATATAATTCGGGATATCACCGAATTTGGCGACAAATATAAATCACTTTAATAAAACCGGCTTTGATAACGCTGACTAATTTCGCGAAATTCTCATTCAGATTCAATATTGACAAAAATTAGTATTTAATCTTCTATAATCGGGTTCCACTAATTTGAGCTCCGTGTGTTTGAAGTGTTTACTCAATAATAATAACCATGCCGCATCGAATTCTGTAACAATTATGTTTAAAAAAAAAGTTTTTATTTTCTTGTATATTCTAGCGTCCTCTATAGACTGTTTAAAGTTTGGGATAACGTAACCTTCAGCGTAGCACAAGTCCCGAGCTATGCCAACCAACCAATTTCAATCGTGAGTCATTCATTCTTATGATGGTTGTTGTTTACTTTTACTTTTCTTGAAAATTAAGATTTTTTTTTTGTACTTAACTGCAGATCGATGAAACATGTAGTTTTCAGATTTCATTTCAAAGCATGCTTTTACAGTCTACAATAAAAAACAGTAATTTAAGTTTTTCATAACAAAAAGTGGCATTCATATTCATGAAAGTAAAAGTATAATCAATAAATAACATTCCATAATATTGTGTTCTTAAGTTTAAATTAGATTGTATAAATCAGTTTCTCTATTTCGCAATAAGTCGCCTCTGATTTTGACAGAACTTTTATGCAATTAGCTCCAATTTTAAGAGGATTACTGTCTAACAATCTGAAAGCACTACGTAACGACAGTTAGTGTATGTGAATTTGAACAGTGTAATTTTTTTTTATAATTTAATCATGAGGAAAGAAAGCTCGATTTTTAAATATCTAATTTATATCATAATCTAAGGTATATCAAGAGTTGAATACGATTATGCAAATTAACTATTCAAGGCGAAAAAAACTGTTCAACTTGTATTCTTTTGTAAGTAATTTTTTTTTATATAGTTTCGTGTTACAAACTTAAATTACAGTGCAATTTCTCAATGTAGTGCACTATTTACTTATATTCTCTATCGAGGTTACTTCTGTTATATCTAGTAACTATGATAGTTATGTTTATTAAATTCATTTAAGTAATAACATTGTTCATATTCTGTATTGTCATGAGCTACCGCTTTAAAAAAAATTTCAAAATATATTGAAATACAATAGTACAGAACTTTTAAATGTAGTTGAAGCAGACCTGCCAACCTTTGAAAATGAGAAATCGTAGCACACAAAATTGAAATTAATCTGGAGGTTGGTTGGTTGGTTTTTCGTGTTACACAGCCATCTTTTGACATTCGTAAAAGGAATAAGGTTTCAGTCTTTCAACTCACTGTAGTAAATTTTTTATACGATATTTAGAGTTTCTTTTCGTTTCGCAGTGTTTTTTTACATTTGTAAAAGGAGCCTGGTTCTAATTTTTTAGCTCAGTGCAGTAAATTTTGACGAAATTTGGGATTTTTTTCCTGCGATCATTTCAGGATATTCACAATTTTTCCGCTATCGTAATTCACATTTTTCTATCACGATTCTTTGTTGAAATCCGCACTGTTTACCATGAACTTTTGACGAAATTTTCATTTTTTACCACGACCCTTTGTCGAATTTTGCGTTTTTTTCCGCGATGATTTTGATGATATTAGTGTTTTTTTTCTGCCATCTTTCGGTGAAAATTTGCATTTTCTTACTGATCTTTCGATGAAATTTGCATTTTCTTACTAATCTTTTGACGAAATTCACGTTTTCTTTCTGCGATATTTTTACAAAATTCACACCATTGAAAACACAAAATCTCAAATCTTCCGGGGGAACCCCCCAGGGTTGACTTTTTACCAGTAAAAACTGGTTTTTACCAGGACATGGTAAAAACTAGGTTTTTACCGGTAAAAAACTGGGAAAAAGTGGTAAAAACCTAAAGATACAATAAACTCTACTATACTTCGGGCAAACCTTAGTTGTCAATGGTGATTATACTGAGCGAGCCTTTTTACCGACTCTGGCGTTGTAGGATTTCCATACTGGGAGATATAGCGATGAGTTTGGCGCGCAGAAAATCCTTTTTCGGATTTAATTTATAATATTTGTTTACTGCTGAAGTATATTCTTGGATTGCCAGGCTGTTTATCGTTGTTTGGAGGAATAAACTTGTGCGAGTTGAATTTACCAATTAATTTTTTTTTTTCCTGTTCCACGCAGATTTTTTTTTATATTCTTGAAAGAATTCCGGTTGATGATAGACAGCCAAAATACATTTAGAATAAAATTATTAAAAAAAAAAAAAAACGAAAAATCCCCTTTAGGGACGCCGGCTGGGGAGGGGCCTTTAAGGGCCACCGCCTCTCTCTGGATTTTGAAAATTAATTTTAAACGAAACTTTCTTCATTTCTGATTGTTAAAAATGAAAGATAAAAAACTGCCTTGCCTTCCTCAACCCCTACCGTGGCAAAGAATTTTTAATTCTTTTTCTATAATTTTCTTTTTACATTCACGTGTTTTTAATTTATCCAAAATGGATCAGAGACCCTGTGGCAGGATTTTTTTTTTTTTTTTTTGAATTGTCAGTTTTGTTAAATGTTGGTAGAAATCTATTTTTGAATATTTAATATTTCTTAATTGTTGTATTATTTTATTGCTTCTGAGTATGTTTAAAAATTGTCTTAAATGGAGAATTCTGTCAATTTTTTTTTTTTTTTTTTTTTTTAATTTAGCTTATTTCATACTTACATTCTGCAGCGGGCGAATGTAGACCATGGACCTCAGTCATACAAAAAGACATTTAAAAATGTGTAAATGCAAATGAGATATTAGAAAAGAACCTTCCCCTTGGTTTAACGTTAACTCACGTGTAAGGCTCCTGTCCTTACAGACGAAGACACTCGCGAACTAATGCTAACCCTATGAGGAGTTTATTTTCTAATATCTCGTTTGCACATCGGAATTTTTAAATATTTTTTTGCATTGGATAGCTGAGGTCGATATCTACATCGCTCTTTTTTACTTTTTCAATTTTGGTTGCAGATAATTTTTATTAAGTTACTTTCACTTTCGAAACCGGTTCCGAAAATGAAAGTGTCATTCTAAAAAAATATCTGCAAACAAAATCGAAAAAGTAAAAAAAAAAGAGATATGTAGAGATAAACCTCAGCTACCCAATGCAAAAATTAATTAATTAATTAATTAATTAATTAAAAATGTCAAAACAAGTTTTTAAAAGGAAGAAGTCCTTAATCAGAAATTTGTATTCGGGTATGGGTTGAGGAACGGTGAAACTTTGAAACGAAAAATGTATGTATTTCAATTTTGAAAAAACATTCTCGATATGTATATCTATAATTTCTTGTAACAATCAAAATAAGATGTTTGTGTTGGTAGTCGCGCCCCTCAATCTCCGTGCCTGGGACGACTGCCCCCCTTCGCTCCCCCCATTTCGTACGGGCCTGATTGATTTATGTCAAGTTAAATTATAATTTTACTTATCAAATCAAATTAACTTACATTTATGCATAAAACTGTAGCATGCATTATGAATAACTGGTGAATTTTTTCTTGTTTTTTGTGTCTAAAATACTGTTAAATTATTAAATTTATACTATTGTTTAAAAGACAAATTAATTTAACTGCTGATCAACTCTTTCTAAGTAAAATAAGAATAGTTTAAACTTTTAAACTTCTGTTTGCGGAAAGATAGAAATTATATCGTGAATGTACTTAAGAAAAGCCGCATGAAAAAAAAAAAAAAAAAAAGATTAGTTTTAATTTACACAAAAAAGAAAATTCTTGTTATTTTACATATTCTTTCCGGGTGCTTCATATTTACTTGAGATGAAATTGTCTAATCCACTAAAATTTTCTATTCAACGCGATTGTCCGGTAAATTAAAGAAATAAAAATACATTCTTAGATAACAATTGCTTGTAATTAATTTACTGGAAACTAATAAAAACTGTTCGATTTCAAATCCCTTCAAATATCATGCCTGCAAGTATCCTATTTTTACGTTTAAAAACAAGCCCTAAAATAGAAAGTTTCCGGTTCTTGGACGGCGGAAAATAGTTTTATGATAACAGTCTTAAAATAAAGAGCTTTTTTTATTCATTTTAATTTGCAAAAAAAATTTTCCTTTGTTATTTTAAATGTCTCAGCCATATATTGGGTATGTACTTGGGATGAAATTTTCCGAAAAATTCGAATCCACCGAAAATTTTTCTCTATATTTAATAGTTTAAAAAAAGAAACTTTTGATTGGACATCAAAAATCTACTATCTCTAATAATAAGAAGAGGCTTTATCTATTGACCATCACCCCGCAGATCTCTGTTGGGGGTCTAAGGTTACTAGCCATTTGCTTGCACCGCGCCAAATTCTCGCCAGAATCCTTCCTTGCGAATAAATACATTTCCTTGATTATTATTAGATATTTAACATAAAAATGAATATATGTTACGCTCAATCGATTTTGATTAATGAGTCAATCATTTTTCATATAAAAATGTGGAAAAAAAAGAGATTTAATATGCCATTTCTTTCAGATTCTGTACAGAACTATTTATTGTCGCGGACTTACACTCCTCTCTAGTATAATCTCCATTGACAACTAAGGTTTGCCCCAAGATTAGTCATTACACTTTATTTTAATTCTGTCGATAAAAACTCTATTTTCAAGTAATTGATGTGTATATATATTATATATATATAAAGATATGGGAAATAAACAATTAGTCAGCAGGGGTGCAGAAAATGTCTCTACTCCCAACATTTCCCCCAATCCACATGAAAATTTCCCCAAAATTTTACGGTACGTTATAGATAAATGCTGTATTACCGTAGGTACAGAAAATTTTTTTTTCCAATATTTCTCAATTTATGAGCGAGTATATATGGCAGGGGTGATTCTGAGTGAAAAAAAATGTTCTGAAATTCACAGCAAATTTTCTGAAAGATTACAGCAGAGCTGGGGAAGGGGGTGGGGAATCCACTCTCAGCACTATGTTTTCTTCATGATCTTTTGACGAAATTTGCATTTTTTAGCGATATTTTGACGAAATTCGTGGTTATTTCGCGATCTTTTGACGAGTTTTGTGGTTATTTCGCCTTCCTTTTGAAGAAATTCGTGGTTATTTCGCCTTCCTTTTGACAAAATTCGTGGCTATTTCGCTATCTTTTGATGAAATTCACGGTTATTTTGTGATTGTTTGACGAAATTTCTGATTTTTGCGATCTTTTAATGAAATTTGTGATTATTTCGCCCCCCTTTTGACGAAATTGCTCGGCTGTTTCACGATCTTTTGATGAAATTTGTTGTTGTTTCGCGATATTTTGATGAAATTTTTGTTCATTTCACGATCTTTTGACGAAATTTGTGTTCCTTTTGCGATCTTTTGACGAAATTTGCGGTTTTTTCACCGTATTTTGACGAAAATGCGATTCTTTTGCCCTTTTTGATGAAACTCGCAGTTTTTTCGCGATCTTTTGAAAAAAATCGCAATTATTTCCACCCCTGTTGATGAGATTCGCGATTGCTTCTCGATCTTTTGACGAAATTTGCAGTAGTTTCGCGATCTTTTGTCTAAGTTTGTGGTTCTTTCGCAATCTTTTGACAAAATTTGCGGTTCTTTCGCAATGTTTTGACAAAATTTGTGTTCATTTCGCGATCTTTTGACGAAACCTGCAGTTATTTCGCAATCTTTTGACGAAATTTGCGGTTATTTCGTCCCCTTTTGACGAAATGTGCGGCTGTTTCACGATCTTTTGATGAAATGCGTGGCTGTTTCACTATCTTTTGATGAAATGCGTGGCTGTTTCACTATCTTTTGATGAAATTTGTGGTTGTTTCGCGAACTTTTGATGAAATTTTTGTTCATTTCGCGATCTTTTGACGAAATTTGTGTTCATTTTGTGATCTTTTGACGAAATTTGCGGTTTTTCGCCATGTTTTGACGAAAATTGCAATTTTTCCGCCATGTTTTGATGAAAATTGCGATTATTTCGTCCCTTTTGACAAAAGTTGCAGTTGTTTCGCGGTCTTTTGAAAAAAAATCGCAGTTATTTTTACCCCTTTTGATGAGATTAGCGGTTGCTTCGCAATCTTTTGACGAAATTGGCGGTTGTTTCACGATCTTTTGACGAAATTTGCGGTAGTTTCGCGATCTTTTGTCTAAGTTTGTGGTTCTTTCGCAATGTTTTGACAAAATTTGTGTTCATTTCGCGATCTCTTGTCTAAGTTTGCGGCTCTTTCGCAATGTTTTGACAAAATTTGTGTTCATTTCGCGATCTTTTGTCTAAGTTTACGGTTCTTTCGCAATGTTTTGACAAAATTTGTGTTCATTTCGCGATCTTTTGACGAAATTTGCAGTTATTTTGCAATGTTTTGACGAAATTTGCGGTTATTTTGCTCCTTTTGACGAAATTTTCAGTTCTTTCGTTATCTTTAGAGGAAATTTGTGGTTATTTTGCGATCTTGTGACGAAATGTGCGTTTTTTCCGTAATTCTTGGACAAAATTTGCGATATTTTTATGTTTGAATATTCAGATTGATGAACGATTTTTTTTTAAATTTTCAGAACCGAATGTCTTAACTTTTTGGAACAGAATCACCCCTGATATACCTTACGTATTATTTTGAGATCGATTTTGTGAAGGTTGCCATATGTATCTTTTTATTTGTTGTGAAATTTTTCTCTATCTCAGGAAATTATGGAATTCGTTGTTAAAATCGAAATCAATTGTATATGTTTCTGCAAAATTTCCCCAGGTGGTTAAAATTTCCCCCGATCCTAGATCGCCGGATCGGACATATTCTGCACCCCTGTTAGTCAGTTCCCTAAAGATGTTGATACAGCACTTTAACCATACAGATTTTACCATATTTTCTATTCTCCATCTATAAATAGAACAACAACAACAGAAGTTTACTGTATCGTTCACAAAGCCGGTTTCCATCCTACTTGTACTCTTATAATTTCCAAGGAGCTTCTTTAAAACAGAACATGTAAAAGCCAAAATTTGGTGAAAAGCATTAAATTGTACTTCACCCATAGAGTGAATTTTTTTTAACTTTTCACATATCCACAGTAAATTAAGAAATATACTTGGTGTACAGAAAGCTGTAAAGCTTGTATTTTGTTATAGTGCTAAGAGGCTCCAAAGACATACCTATATTCGTAAAATGCACCCACTAACAATTGTTCAAACTACATTATGTGACAATATTTGGTTTTTATTAAAATGATTAAGGTTTTTAAGTGTGAAAAATGTGTACTTATAATTTTTCTTTTCCTTTTGCTTTAAGTAAAAATTAGTAAACTAGTCTCTATTTAGATAAATATAATAAATATTGTAATGTTCATTCTCATAATAATAGTTATAATAATTTTTAGGCTTAATAATGATATGTACAATAATTGTATCTTTAGAACTTTGAATTCTTGTAGGAGAAAAACGCGGATGAAAGTTATTCGGTCTTTTTATATTCCTTAAAAACCACTATTTTTGTATAGTATTCTTTTCCTTACCTAATGCGAAACTAAATTAGGTGAATATTGTTATACAGAATTATGGTATTAAATATCCGGAAAACTTTAAAATTGGGAAAATGAAAAATTGGTAGATAAATTTTTATGATAATTGATAAGTGACAAAAACAGTCAAACTAATAAGTTTTTTCATAGGTGGTAAAAACATGTTTTTCCAAAGACGGTAAAAACCGGTTTAAACCATCAGACGGTAAATACCGTCCAACCCTGGAACCCCCCCTCCCGGGCCACCCCCTGAAATCAACACTGCGTTTTTACCACTATCCTTTGACGAAATTTATTTTCTTCTGCGACCAATTGACAAAATTGATTTTTTTTATACGGTCATTTGTCGAAATTCGCGGTAGTTTATCACAAATCGTGCGATTTTGCACACTATTTCAAACCTTGACGCTCAAAGACCCCTTTCTTTTCCAGAAAATCTTAAAATGGCACCTTGTTTCAAAGGAAGTGAATTCCTGTATAAATATTTACAGAAACACGATTCACTCGTGGTTAATATACATAAAGAGAGTGTTTTATGTTAATAAGTTTGTTTTGCAGCCCAGATTTTTTTTTCCATGTGCATATTTTAATGTCCGAATTTTCGAACTAATGGCCAATTTTTTAAAACTTTCAGAAATGAATACTTTGAAATTTTGGAAATTTCGCAACAGAATCACTCCTGAAAAATAAAAAAATAAGGATAGTGCAGGATAAAAATCGCAACTAGAAACAAAAAATGCGTTTGTGTTTTTTGCACAAAAATTGTAGTTTGACCGATTTTCGTAGCATCGTAGTTTATAGGTCCAAATCGTAGCAACTATGATTTTTTCGTAGCAGTTGGCAGGTCTGTTGAAGTGACTGTATAATTGTGTGAATGAATCACCTTTGGTATCTGAATGAAACATTTACGGAAGTATCCAAATATGATGTCAGGCAAGTAACATCAAATTTTCAGTATGGAAAGTTTAAAATTTTTTTTTACATTTAGAAAATTTAAGAAATCATAGATTTTGTTACTAATTGACTGCTACACCTATGTTTGTCCAGTATTTAGCCTGTGATTTGATGCTAACAAATAAGACGCATTCTTATACCTTAAGCAAATACTCTTTTATAATTTACAATCTCATTTGTTTATTTTTTCATAAAATGTGATGCAAAAAAAAAAAAAAAAAAAAAACAGTGTGAAACTGAAATGTGTGCTCACATTTATATGTATTGTGATTTTTGCTTAATGAACAAGTTTTCAGAATTTTTCAACATTAGGCACTGTACGGGCTCTCTTTGTTATTAGTTATTTTAACAGTTTAATGGGGGATGGCCAAATCTGTTGCAGATTTTCTTTTATCTTTTACAGCTTATTTTTCCATCAAACCTTTATTTCACTTTATATTACGTTTAGCTCTTTATTATTTAATACAAAAACTTTGTATTATGAATAAAACACATAGGGTCAGGCCTCAGGTGGGGGAAAGTGGTGATAAAATCAAGCTTTTTTTAGAGAAAGGTCTAAAACCAAACTAATAAATTTATTTTATTGAAACTTTTAATGCATTTTATGTACATTGGATTCATATAGATTAAGCATGAAGCATAAACATAACCATTCAATTTTGTTAGATTGTTTTCTCAGAGTTTATAAAGTTAAGATTATTAATAATAATAATTTATAAAATGCCTAAAAACGCTACAGGTAAGTGATTGTTTGATTAATTAATGCTTCAGTTGTGAAATTTTTTACCTGCAGATTATTTTTTGCCCCTGAAGTATCTGTTGCAGATTTTAAAATGTTTGTTTCAGAATTTAAGAAAATTTTATTCATTTACTTTAATTCTCAGAAGAAGCCATGAAATTTAAAATTTTAATAATTAAAAAAAATTTTATAACTATCCTCTTTTTAAATAACTCAAAGCAGATTTTTTTCAGCATAAAGTTTACTTGAAAAAAAGCTCTTGTTTATTAGAATAAAAGTTTTTGCTTTAAATATTATGTAAAATTGTTTTAAAATTTAACATATTAATGCCTTTAAACTTTGAAATATAAAAGTATTCGACAAGCCGAATATTTGGTATTCGGCCTAGCAGTTACTAATTCGGTTAGCCGAATATTCAGTATTCGGCCAAAATCACTGTTCGGTGCATCCCTACAACCAAACATGTTCCACATGATGGTCATCATTTTCAAATTACCATCTGGAATCTTAAGATAGCATGTACCACAGTTGACTGCTGTGTGTTCTAGGAAATGCTAAGAACATGTCATGAAATGTTGCTTTAAGATCAGGTAAAGATCATAAATGTGTATTTCATTCAAAAAATGTCCCCTAATGGCAAAAACTTGAGCAATTTTTTTTTTCCGCCTAAACAAACTCCCATCCCTTTAATTTGTTTTTCACAACTTTATGAATAATGGTTTCATTTACAGACAACTTTTAATTAAGGTCATTTAATTGGGGACGCCCTGTATTTTATTCACCATTTGAATAGATTGTACTATTGTCTTATTTAGATTATTTATTATAGATCGGGAGGCAGCAGCACAGACAACCAACTCATCAAGTTCACGGATGAAATTCTAGGATTAGTTAAACCTTGATTCTCATATTAAAACGCAATCAGTCTGCCAAGTCCTATCTTGGTGGAAAACACCTGAAAACTCGATTTCAGCAGTTGACTTGTAGGGTTACCATTATGTTTTCCTACACCCAAATGTATAAAAACATGGAGGACTGGGAGCAGGAAAACACAATGGTAAACCTACGAGTCAACCGCTAAAATCAGGGTTTTTAGGTGTTTTCCACTAACATATGACTTGACAGACCGATTGCGTTTTAATATGCGAATTGAGTTTTAACTAGTTCTGGAATTTCAGCTATGAACTCGATGAGGTGATTGTCTGTGCTGCCAGCTCCCGATCTATAAATCAGATTGGAACAAACCTGGAAAGCAGGAATTTAGTTATACATTTGATTGTTATCTAGTTTTTATAAATGTATTTTTCTTTAGCAGAAATAATGTTTAAAACAGTACTATTCCCCTTATATGTTGGTTACTCATTTCAACCAAAAATCTTTTTCTAGGTATTAAAATTTTCATCTTAATGGAGAATACATTTCTGCAATACATTAGACGAAATTATAGGAATGAGTTCTTTTTCTATGTGAAACTTCTACTGCTCAAAGGCATTTATTAAAAAGAAGAAAATAGAGGTATGTTAAGTCTTAAATATCTAATTTTCTAAATACTAACTCTTCAGTTTCAGTTTTATTTTCAAAAATATTTTACTTGTCTTTGTAGTTTAGAATATTAAGAAAACTAATCGGTACATTTCGGTTAGCTGGGCGCCAGTGTTATATATACACATACATATATATGTATATAAATAAGTATAATACACATATATATATATACATATTTATGTATATATAATACTGGAGCTCGGCTAACCGAAAAGTACCAACTAATCTTTTCATAAGTAAATGTGTTTTGTTTGAAATTTTGTGCTATATATGAAGACCTTAAGACTTTAGAATGATTGAAATTGAATGTCTTCATTGTTGTGGGGGGGGGGGGGGGAGAGAATGGAAATAATAAGATATTATCATACCTTTATTGATGCCATTTTTTTATTGCAATAATTAAAATATATATATTTATATAATTTGAATAGAAATAGAAAATGGTGTCATGTTTAAAAGGAAACATGAATTTTCATTCATACAACTGTTACATTGTAAAACAGTTGCATCAAAACTGTTTTTTGAGTTTCGTTCCATAAAATAAATTATCAAAAAGATTTCAGATTTTTAAAATTTCATTTTGAAGTATCTCGGGATCTATGGGTCTAAGGGCGACAGGTTTGGTTCATTCAACTTGATTTTCAATGACTTCGTTTGGAAGGTAGTTTGTTTAGAGCAGAGTTTGCCCGTGACGGTGGAAATTGAAATTAACCAATTTTGCAGAGTGTGTGCTACAGACAACGGGGACCCATGTCTGATGTTCGTACAGAATCTATTACCCCTTTATTTATGATTGGTAGTTATCACCAGGGCTTAATTTCTAACAAAAAAAGTACCGGAGCCCTAATATTCTGTGGTACTAAAACCGTAGCATCCCCCAAATCCGCATATTTATATCTCATGCATTATTTGCAAAAATTAAAACATCTTTTTTTTCATTAGCAAAATAAAAATTTTAAATATATCTACCTGCATATACTTAACTGTCAACTACTCCACTTTTTACAGGGTGGCTACTAAATACTGTTACAAATATTTAGTCATTTTATTTTAAAAATAGAAAATAGAAAATGATAACTACACTAATATGATGAACATCAGAGATGAAAGTTTACAGGGAAAAAATTTTACTCGAATTGACCGCCATCTTTATCGATTACCGTAGATAATCTCTTATGCCATTGTCAGACTGCGGCACGAATCATTTTAAGAGGTAATCGGTACCATTCACGCAATATGGAAGCTTTGTGAGAGTCCAAACTTCTGTGTTTGTTGCTGTTTACTTTAGCCTCTAAAATCCCCCAGACGCAATAATCTAAAGGATTTAGATCCGGTGAAGAAGGTGGCCAATCTTCTTGCATGATAATGTTTGGATAATTGACAGGGAGCCAAGCCCGTGTTGATTTAGCTCGATGCGAAGGTGTAGAATCTTGCTGAAAGGCCCAATTCTGTTTGGGATACAACCTTTCAGCTTGTGGGAATAAATGTGTAACCAATATATCCTGTTTGTAATATTCGCATTGATTTTTATCCCTTTATCGATGAACTTCAAAGACAATTTTCCATTGTTTGACACTGCAGCCCAAACCATAACAGAATTCTTGTTCTGAAAGCGTTTAACAGTTCGAAAGGTTTCAGGTATGTCCTCGAGAGTTGCTGAATATACGATATCATTTTTAGCATTTTAACACTGTTCAGTGCAAAAATAGCTTCCCATCAGAAAATTTTATTCTGTCAACACTTTTCCTACCGTGCCGCTTCATCAATTTCTTCCTCCTTTGTAATGTTTTTATTCTTTGTGCAGCAGTCAAACCTTGAATTTTTCTTTTGCGATAAGGGACATAACCCAGATCTTCATTTATAATAACTTGCATAGTTCTGCGACTCGCGTTCTCTTCTGCAGCCATTTTATTTGCAGAACGTTGTGGATTTCTTCACACCTTTTCATGAATTCTTTTGATGCGCTCTACTGTGCGAACTGAGCGTGGGCTTCCAGGCCTAGGTCGATCTTTACATAGCTATTAGTATCCAATAATCAATTTATAGTTCTATATATAAATGTTCCATTAAAATCAAGGCATTTTAATTGCTTAAAGATTTCACCAGCGGAAAATCTGCGATCAAAGATCTGTTTAATCATCATTCTTTTGGCTTCCATCTTTAAAATAATTTTAAATATTTGCTTTATAACAAAATTCGTCTGCACTACTAGAAGATTGCTAAACGCTAAAATAGAGAAATAAATTGTTCTACCAAACGATTAAAATTAATTCCTATTTTTTGGAGTGTAACAGTATTTAGTAGCCACCCTGTAGTGTATCACTCCTTCTGAATAGAAATTATTGCTTAATTTTAATCTTAATTAATCTCAGAATTCTGCAATAATTAAATAAGGCAAGGATTATGATTTGGAAATAATGTTAACACAAAAAAGAAATTGTTCACAGCTATGCATATATATATGTCACACAGTGTTTTGATAGAAAATAATGCAGAAATTTGGAGATGGAAGGGAAAGGAAAGGGTAGTTTAAGCTTCGGTTTTTCAGAATCTCTATTGCACTGGGCTCCAGAGCCCTCTATTTATGAGCTCCGGTGAATTCCGACCAATATTGAAATATTTACTGAAAACAGAGAAGTACCGGAACTGAGCTCCAGCGCAAATTAAGCCCTGGTTATCACTATTTCTGAATAGTATTTTCAGCAAATTTCATAAATTCTTATTTGAGTCCTTCACCCCCTCGACTAGTCTATCTACAAATAGGTTGTATATTGGAGTTTCGTTCGGATAGAGGTTTGTTTAGAATAACAATCGCCCCTAGCTGTGGTAAATAGAACTAATTGATTTTACAGCATGTGTGCAGCATGCCTGCTATACAGTGTGAAAAGTTGCAAAAATTTAAATTTTGTTTAAACTTCTGCTAAATTTTTTTTAATTCAGAAGTTTAAATTTCCTTTAAACAATTTGTTTTGTTTTGAGAAAATACAAAAATTTAAATTTTGCTTGAACATTTACTAAATTCTTGAGAAGTTTCAGCCTTTTAAGTTTTGTTTAAACATTTTTTTTTTTTTTTGTTTTTAGAAATTTAAAATCTATTTAAATCCCTGCAAAATTTTAAAAATTTTGGAATTTAAAAAAATTCAGAATTTTGAATTTTATTTAAATAATTTGACTTTAATATTTTGATTTTGATTAAAGAAAATAACTTCTTTTTATAATCATTTTAAATTAAAAATTATTGGTGCTATGATCTGTGTAAGGATTTAATAATAATAAATTAACAATTTGGATTTATTAATTAAAGTGTTTTGAAAGAAATATTAAACAAATTCCCTCTGTGGAATCTATGATCACACTTATCCTTTTGTTAATAATTTTTCATTCTGATGGTACCAATCTCAGAATGAGATGAAATATTTCAGTGAATGAGAATTACATTTCCTTCTATATATAAAAAAATATTTTGATTTGGAAATGGACGAATGAAAATCTGCGTAGATATTCCCGGCAGATCGGCATCCAATTTGAATGCTTAAGCATGGCCTTTCTTCGTTAATATTAAAAAACTGTTGCATACAAAAATATGAAAATCGGTAGTATTATAGAGAAATGTTTGATAAACATGCTGATGCAGACAGTTTTCAAATCGAAGAATTATTTTAAGAGATATTTAATGACAAAGTTCGACAAAATCGTTCCATTAAAAAAGTTTTATTGGAGCAAAAACTGTACATAGGAATTTAATCTTTTTTGATCATTTTATGCGTCAGAATTTCCCGGTGTGAAGACTGCATTTAGTTTCTTAATTTGACTCATTTTTTGAGGTTTTATTTTTATTTTAAATTCAAATTTTCAGCATTTCGAGAGAGATTATTTACATTTTTTAGAAAATTGTATTAATTTAAACTATTGCCAACTTTATAAACAGCGCAAACAATAATGTTTGCTTCAAATTAAAAATTTATTTTACACGTGACTATTATAAACGTAAAATATTAAATGCAGGAACTCATTGAAAATTACGTCATAAAATCTATATTTACACGAGAATTTTAAAAGAGAAAGAATATTGTAAAATAATGAATTCATTAACATGCGTTAGAAATCTTAAATAGGAGAATTTACGTCACATTACACTTATTACATAAAATGAACAAAAAATAATATTGAAAAACAGTTTAAATTTAAAAATTGTGCGAGACATTTATTTGATATTTTAAGATGATCATAATATTTCATTTCTAACAAAAGTATTTTCACGTGAATATTAAAAAGAGTAAGAAATGTTTGGTGAAAATTACTTCAGATTATAATTGTCAGATTCAAATTATAATCCAATCTTCCGAAATCTTTTTAAAGCCGATCAAATTAGCTTGCTGTTAGAGTCTGTGGTGTCTGAACGGGGGTTGACGAGCATAGCTCGTACGGGGCATGGGCCCCCTAGTCTATTTATAAAGATATGAGCATTTTCATTGATAAAATTGAAATAGTTTGCTATGAATGTATTTAAATGATATAAATTTCTTGACCTTTTTTAACTCTGCCGATATGAAGATTAGGACCTCAAATCAAGATTATGCCCACAGAGTCTGCATGCAATGATCTCGACTCACAAACATAACATCAGTTTTAGAAATATATTTATTAATAACCTATTTCATATTAATATAACTTTAAAAGTCCAGAAATGTACCTGTATCTGGAATAGAAGAAAAGTGTAAAAACTTTTGCATTGTTGTAGATAATGTTATGTTCAGTTTTCATTAACAAAACCAGAGATCTGTTTAGAAATAAATTGGGTCCTTTAAAGGATCCTTCACAAAATTCTTTGTCTTAAAAATAGACCTTTCACAAAATTTTCCATCTTGAAACTGAATTTTTTACAAATTTAATCATTTAAAAGTAAAATATGACCTATCACCGTTACATATATAATGAAAATATATGTATTTTACATGTATATATCTTCTTAACAATGTATAATCAAGAAACTGAATATAATGATTATTTCTCATCACAAAATTATGATTAGATTTTTCAAAAATATAAAAAGTTTTCCACAAAAACAGGACCCTGTGTGAAAAGTCTGGACAGACCCCTGAAAACTAAAATAAATTACTATGATATAGTCTAAGTATCATCCTTTTCGGTGATTTTTCATTGCATAATTTCAAAAATTAGACTCTCAATTAATTACTCTATCATAGTTGTATGCAGGGCTGCAGAGTCGGTAGGAAAAAAGACCGACTCCGGGATTTTTGAAACAATCGACTCAGACTCCGACATACACACAGGCTTTCTCAAAAATATTGAAATTCGCTTTAATTTTTTACCTGTTGGAGATATATAGATAATGCAAATTAAATAAAATTCAAAATAAAATAGTAATTAAGATTAAGGATCGACCGAAACAGAAACCGAATTTCGGTAATATTTCTATTTTCGGCCGAAAACGAAAATTTCCAAAAAATGTTTAAGTAATTAACACATAATAAATATACATAGTTATTAATTAATTGTAGGTGTAATTATACCTGTGGTCCAAGTTGGCTCACTGTGACTCTGACCAAAACTTTTTATTTCCATATAAAATAAAATGTAATTAGCAATTCATCAATGACTCAAAATGATTTTCTAATTATGAATTTCATCTAAATGAAAAATCTTTTATGTATTCGTACCTTGATTTATCTTTTATAATGAATTTCGCAAAGGATCATCTGTTCTACTAGAACTTTCTCAAAGAATATTTGAAATACTTCTGCTGTTTCAAACTAAAAAAATCAAACTAAAAGTCTGCAGCTTTTCATGAGCAAGTGAAAAGCGTCTTCAAATTTTAGTCATATATGCATTTCTTGTTTTTTAATTTGCACTCACATTTTGAGTCGTGTCGTGACTGATAATTATAAACAGTGAAGTTCATAGCAATAAATTAAGAGTGTCTCATATGAGTCAATACATCTCAAATCAATGATGTTGAAAATTTCATAAGGAAAATACGAGAATTTTGGAATACAGATAGTTTCAGTCTGACCGAATTTTCAGCAGCATTTTCGCCGAAAACGAAT
Organism: Maratus speciosus; assembly: GCA_963932465.1. Taxonomy (NCBI): domain Eukaryota; kingdom Metazoa; phylum Arthropoda; class Arachnida; order Araneae; family Salticidae; genus Maratus; species Maratus speciosus. Next base: position 136,521,860 of record OZ010798.1, read on the forward strand.
ATTTGGCTAAACTCAGATGTTGAACGGAAAATGAAACCGAATTTTCAGTTGATCTCTAACTAAGATTACATTCATTAAACGTTTGTATTGAGTTAGAGTAAAATTATACTGAGTTTGGCCACTGATTTTTAAAAAGCTATCCTTTTAAACAATTCTCTTATACAGTCCTGAATCCCATAAATTATTCAGTTGGGAGTTGGGAAAGAGGGTGAGGAGTTTATGTACACACTGTAAAAAAAAAAAAAAAACCACTGTAGATTTGCCAGCACATTGTGCTGTAAATTTTACGCAACTACACTACTGTTATTTTTCCTGTTTATATAGTCAAGAAACCAAAGAAAGCTACAGCACAATGTGCTGGCAATTCGGACGCCAGCAGTTTGTGCTGTAAAAATGTCGTTTTTTTTTTTAACAGTGCAGCAAGGAAAACAAGAAAATGTCCATTCTTTTACAACCAAAACTAACCGAGTGATGATACATTGAATTTTATGAAATTTCAGAGCTTTGCAGCACTAAAAAATGATCTAGCCTTTTTTAGTGCAAAACAGCTCCAAATTTTTATAAAAATATAACATTAATGTTAACATTTACAGTTTTACTCGGTGTGTTTTGGTCGTTGAAGAATGGAATTTTTATTGCTTTACTTGTCAGAGCATGGAGAAAATTTCACTAAATATAACTTAATATGACCCAAGGACTATATGAAATTTAAAATGTGTAAGATTTTTTAAATTAATGGCAGGTCTATTTCATCAAAATGATTTTGTTTTTCATTTTCTGATTTGGTTGACGAATTCCTTTTTGTGGGGTTTCGGGTTGACTTTCAGCACAAATTTCAGATTCGTGTCAGATACAACCCGGCCCTTGGAGAGATTCTAGTTGGGGCTTAGAAATAGAAGAACCTCTAAGTTTTGGGTAAGAAATATTTAAGAAGAAAACTGCATTTTTTTGTTTTAATGAGAAGAATTCTGTATGAGTTCAGTTGTCCGATATTGTAGTGATAGCGGCATTAATCAATTTCATATTTTTCCCACATTCTCTTTTATTTGAAATACTGAAAAATAAAGCAGTATAAGTTGGACAAAGGATTCATTGTTATCTGAAGTAGATTGTTGCATTCGTTAGGGTCCGATTCGAACGGTGGTTCGGATTGAGTTGGCGCTAAATGTTTTCCATTGTGGGCCAGTCTTATGATTATTATTGCGGGTTCGGGTCGGGTTGACCGGATTTTTCAAAAGAAAGTCCACAATATTGTTTAACTTGTAAGTCGAATAAATAAATATGTATTCCTTTTCCTACACAAAAGATAAAAGTACTGTTAGAGATTACTATTTTTCATAATTCCAATAAAATTTTGATTTTTATTTCATTTCGGATCGGGTTCAGGGTTCAGGTTTCTTTCCGGTTCGCTTTGGATTGGCTTAAAATATAAATTTCAGGACCCAACCCGAACACGGATGGACAGAGGTTAAATTGAAACATCTATTTTTGTCTGAAATAGATTCCTTCATTGGGTTGGGTTAGTCGGACCGACACAGTCAGTTTGAGTTCGACTTAATTTTCAAAAAACAAAAAACAAAAAAAAAAAAAAAAAAAAACTTTCATAACTCATTTTAATTTAATTATTGTACAATAGTGTCGTCTATGAGCTGAAGCAGTAAGTAAATGAGTTTATAAAAAATTAATAATAATTAGATAAAAAATTTAATGACTGATGTAGGGAAAATATCACATCTGCCCTTTTGCTTTATATTTACTCATTAATATGTCAATAAACTGAAAAATAACTAAATATTTATTAATGTATAGAGTTAAAAAATAAAATAATAATTCAGTTCATAAATTTAAAATTAAGCATAATTGGTTTTATTTTTTATTTCACTTCAAACTGTTCAACAAAAAGTTTGGAGTCGGAGTCGGCATATTTTTAGCAACTCCGACTCCGCAGCCCTGGTTGTATGTTGCTGCTTAGTTAGATAAAGAAAGTGTTATTTTTCAGTAGTATGAAAAGTTAAAATTGAAATAGTTATTTTGCTAAGGATGATTCAAAATAATAAGTTTTTGTAGTTAGACTAGACAGTGTAAGATTGATTTTTTTTTATTATAGATTTTTTTTTTAGGTTTATTTATTATACTTTCAATATAACACTTCTTGTTTTTTTTAATTTGTTGAATTTGGGTGGGTTCCACCTCATTATTAATTTTCTTATTTGTATATTCTAACATTTTTTTTTTGTTAATGATTCTGTTTAATAGATTTACTTATGTACAGTGGAGAATTTCCATGAAAGTTACATATAATACAGAAATGGCATCTGCGAATGATAATATTGAAATGTTGAGAGAAGTTAAAACAGAATTGACTGACAAAACATTGATGGAAGTTGAAGTTTCCCAAGTCGTTAACGAAAATAATTCTCATCAGCCTCAAATTGATGTCCCTGTAAATGATCAGTCATTTGAGTGCAACATTTGCAAGAAAAAATATCTCACTAAGACGCTGCTTTCTAAACATTCTTATATTCATACCAAAAAGAAAATATTCAAGTGTGATAAATGTCCAAAAGCATATGCAAAAAGTACTAATTTGATTGTACACTATCGTAACCATACTGGAGATAGACCATTTAGTTGTCATGTTTGTGGCTTATGTGTAATTAGTCTTGATTGTTTAAAAAGTCATAAACGTATACATACTGGAGAAAGGAAATTTAAGTGTGATGTCTGTGGAAAAGCATTTAATCAACATGGTAATCTCAGCAGACATAAGCTAATTCATACTGGTGAAAAACCTTTCTTTTGCGATTTATGTGCAGAAAGATTTTATGAAAACTCTAAATTAAAAATACATAAGCATCGTGTTCACACAGGAGAAAGGCCCTATTCTTGTCCGTTGTGCGAGAAAAAATTTCTAACTGCAAATGAAGTGAAAATACATTCACGTTCCAAACATACATTAGAGAAACCATTTTGTTGTGACACTTGTCCAGAACAATTTGGGTATAGATCACAGCTGAATGCACACATGAAAAAATGCCTAAAAATAGATAATTCTTATAACAGAAATCAGATGAATGCTTCATTCATTGTGGTGCAAGATAAATGCTCAAAAACTGATCATTCTTGTAACAGAAGTCAGATGAATACTAAAATCACTGTTGTTGAAAATAGTCCAGGTTGCTCCAAAACTGATAATTCTTGTAACGATAGTCAAAAGAATACTTTAAATATCACATTGCAAGATTGTCAAAATAAATGCTCAAAAACTGAGAACTCTTATGATAGAAATCAGATGAATATTTCAAGCAATGTGATGCAAAATAGTCAAGATTGCTCAAAAACTGATCATTCTTGTAACAGAAGTCAGATGAATACTAAAATCACTGTTGTGGAAAATAGTCCAGGTTGCTCCAAAACTGATAATTCTTGTAACGATAGTCAAAAGAATACTTTAAATATCACATTGCAAGATTGTCAAAATAAATGCTCAAAAACTGAGAACTCTTATGATAGAAATCAGATGAATATTTCAAGCAATGTGATGCAAAATAGTCAAGATTGCTCAAAAACTGATCATTCTTGTAACAGAAGTCAGATGAATACTAAAATCACTGTTGTGGAAAATAGTCCAGGTTGCTCCAAAACTGATAATTCTTGTAACGATAGTCAAAAGAATACTTTAAATATCACATTGCAAGATTGTCAAAATAAATGCTCAAAAACTGAGAACTCTTATGATAGAAATCAGATGAATATTTCAAGCAATGTGATGCAAAATAGTCAAGATTGCTCAAAAACTGATCATTCTTGTAACAGAAGTCAGATGAATACTAAAATCACTGTTGTGGAAAATAGTCCAGGTTGCTCCAAAACTGATAATTCTTGTAACGATAGTCAAAAGAATACTTTAAATATCACATTGCAAGATTGTCAAAATAAATGCTCAAAAACTGAGAACTCTTATGATAGAAATCAGATGAATATTTCAAGCAATGTGATGCAAAATAGTCAAGATTGCTCAAAAACTGATCATTCTTGTAACAGAAGTCAGATGAATACTAAAATCACTGTTGTGGAAAATAGTCCAGGTTGCTCCAAAACTGATAATTCTTGTAACGATAGCCAAAAGAATACTTTAAATATCACATTGCAAGATTGTCAAAATAAATGCTCAAAAACTGAGAACTCCTATGATAGAAATCAAATGAATATTTCAAGCAATGTGGTGCAAAATAGTCAAGATTGCTCAAATACTGATCATTCTTGTGACAGAAGTCAGATGAATGTTTCAACCATTATGGTGCAAGATAGTCATTCTAGTTCTCGATATGTTAATCAAAATAAGGATTTTAAATGTAGGTTGTGCAAAGAAAAATTTGTTTCTCGAAGTTTATTAAAAAAGCACTTTTTAGATTTTCATAAATGTAGTGTATGTGGTGAAGTGTTAATTTGTCAAGATGCACTTCGTGATCATTTTAATCGTAGCCATTTTTATAAATGTGATGTGTGTGATGGAATATTTGTTTCCCAAAATCTCTTAAGTACACATTATCAGCATTTTCACAAATATAATTGTAAGTTCTGTAGTAAAGTATTTGATTCCCAAAATTTGCTTCTTGAACACCATAATTCTTCTCATAATTTTATATGTAGACTATGTGGTAAAGTATTTGTTTTTGAAAATTTGCTTGCAGCACATTATATTTACTTTCATAAACATAAGTGTAGCATCTGTGGTAAAGTATTTGTTTCCCAAAATTTGCTTCATGAGCATCATAATTCTTTTCATAATTATAGATGTAGAATATGTGGTGAAATATTTGTTTCTGAAAATTTGCTTACTGCACATTATAATAATTTTCATAATTTTGAATGTAGAATATGTGGTGAAGTATTTGTCTTCCAAAATGTGTTAGATGCACATTTTGACAATTTTCATTCTTATCGTTGTGATATCTGTAAGACAGTGCAAGTATTTCCTTCAGACATTGAACTGCAAAAACACAAGCTTACTCATCATACTACTAATAAAAGGATTATATCCGTCAATGGATACCAAAATTTTTATGGAAATAAATATTCTGTAACCCAACATTCCACAATCGACTTTGAAAAGAAAACTAACTATCCAAAATCATTCACTGCAGATTTTGATCTACAGATATATTCATATAAATATGCTATTGCTAAGCCTTTCATTTGTAATACTCTAAATCCAAAGCCATTCAAAGCACATTTTCAAATGAAAATGTATTTACGTAAATATTTCAAAGAAAAAAACTTTGCGTGTGGTTTATGCCAAAAAAGATTTTCCCACTATAACATGTATAAAGTGCACAGACTATTACATTTTTCTAAATCTATACATTAGGACTATGTGTCCTATAAAGTATCCTACATGAAAATGAGCTTAAGTGCACATCATAATGTTGGTATATATGTTTTAATTAAGGATCAACCAAAACAGGTTTTTAGGACCGAAACAGAAACTGACATTCGGTAATCTTCTTATTTTCAACCGAAAACGAAAATGTCCCAAAAAAATTTTAAGCAATTTTTAATATATTGTGTGAAGTGTATCTTTCTTTAGATCTCTTGTTTTTTTATCATTTATTTTGTTTTATGATTTCGCTATTAGGAGCTAAATTTTGTCATATTAGGCTTAATGCTGACAGAATTGGATGAAATAATGCATCTTCACTATGAATTAACCTGCAAGCTCCTTTGATGATTCTGTTGGTTATTCATAGTTTCTTATTTTACATACTGGTTTCCTATGTTCATATCTTGTTCATCTTTAGAATTTTTATTTTACATAACCTGCAAGCTCCTCTGATGATTCTGTTGGTTATTCATAATTTCTTATTTTACATACTGGTTTCCTATGTTCATATCTTGTTCATCTTTAAAATTCTTATTTTACATATGATGTGCTATTAGAAGCTAAATTTTGTCATTTTAGGCTTAATGCTGACAAATTGGATGTAATATTGCATCTTCACTATGAATTAACCTGCAAGCTCCTCTGCTGATTCTGTTGGTTATTCATAGTTTCCTATTTTACATACTGGTTTCCTATGTTCATATCTTGTTCATCTTTAGAATTTTACAAATTTGTTCATATATTTGTGATTTCATATATATACATAATTCTTAATTAATTATACATGTTTATTAAACATACATAATTGTTAATTAATTATATGTGTGGCCCAAGTTTGCCTCTGACCAAAACTTTTTATTTTCATATAAAATAAGATGTAATTAATTCATCAACGACATGGAATAATTTTCTAATTATACGTTTTCATCTCATTGAAAAATGTTTTAGGTATACATATCGCGATTTATCTTTTATAATGATTTTTTTTAAATTATCATCTGTTTTACACACCTTTCTGTTTTTAGGGAACATTCTAAACACTTCTGCGGTTTCAAACTAAAAATTTTCTATTACTGTTAAGTCTGCAACTGTTAATGAGCACGTGAAAAGCGTCTTCAAAGTTAAATCATGCATGCATTGCTTGCTTTATAATTTACACTCACATCTTTAGTCAGTCATGACTGATCATTATAAACAGTGAAGTTCATAGCAATAAATAAAGAGAGTCTCATTTGAGCCAATACAGCTCAAATCAATGAGTAATGCTCAAAATTTGCAAAAGAAGAAACGAGAGAAACTTGGAATACAGATAGTTTTGGTATGGTCGAATTTTCAACAGCATTTTTGCCAAAAATGAATTTTTGGTGGAACCCTGATTTTGGGCCGGAACCAAATTTTTGGTTGATCTCTAGTTTTACCATATAGTCTTATTTATTGAGACATCTAATAAAAATGTTGCCAGTCTTCTATGTTATGTATATAGCAAGAAAAGGAATACTTTACAAATGGCCTTTACTTTTTATTGAATTGTATTTTTGTAATGAATGAAACTAGAAATTAATAATAGTTTGCTGGAAAATCTTGAGACCATCCCTAATTTATAACCTGGTTCAGAAATGTATTTTATATTCAATGTTAGCACATGACAAAAGATAATTTTAATATTTATTTCTTAAAACTGTCATTCAATTTTCATCCTGTAATTTATCATATTTAAGAAAACTAATTGAATTATTATCATTGTCAGTAAACAGAATTCTTCTCTTTGGTCTCTTGTGAACCATGGTTTAGATCATTTTAATTATTATTATTATTATTTTTTTTTTTGTAAAACATACCTACATAACTTAAGCCAATTTTTTACTTTAAAAGTATTCTTGTACTTGCAATCATTTTAGTGTACTTGTTCCATGATAGACATGAAAATTGAATTTAGTTAATTGCCAGTGGCCAGTGAAACCATTTAGCTTAGTTAACATTTTTATGTAATCTTAATTATTAATGAATTAAATTAAATATGTTAAAAATTATTTATATAGATTGCAATTGTTACCAGAACTTCTGCTAAAAGTGATCATTAAAAAAGGTGCAGTCCATGATTTAAAAAAAAAAAGTAACTTGGTCCATAAATTAAAAAAAAAAAAAAAAAAAAAAAAAAAAATTACTTGTGGATCTCACCTCTTTTAATGATCAGTTTTAGTTAAAGCTCTGGTAACTGTTGTAATCTATATGAATAAATTTTAATGTATTTAATTCAATTAAATCCAATAATAAATAAGATTACATAAAAGTGGATACTAAACTAAAAGGTTTTACAGGCCAACAGGCAAATAAAAATTTCAATTATCATGCCTATCATGGAACAAGTACATTAAATTTATTAAAATTTCTTAATATAGACAACATTCTTAATATATAATTCAACAGTTACCAGAACTTCTGTTAAAACTGATCATTAAAAAAGGTGGTGTCCATGAGTAAAAAAAAAAAAGGTGACTCAAACTGTTTAAAATTTACATACTTTTTAAAAGTGGTTGGAAAATAAACTGACTGGTTGTTTATTTTATTTAGTCACCATTTGGCGAGTGAATATTTTCAGGTCCATTCTGTAATTTTACTGTCACATTAATAGAAAAGTAATCTTAATTGTAATTATTATTTCCTAATAATTGATCAAGTGCAAGTTTTACTTATGCTAGAAAAGTTCTGTACAACAAAGACATTCTACAAAGTTTAAACTTGCCATTGTGCCAAGTGTACTTCAAAAGAAGGTTGTAAAGTTGTAATGTCGTTTTGATCTGTGTCACTGTTATTTTTATAATGTTTAAAGATGGTCTCCTACTATAGGTCAAAACTGGGAAATTTCATTAGCGGCCACTGGCCAGCAGGACTAGTTTTTTAAGTGGTCACTTTCTTTAAACTAGTGGCTACTTTTTTATTTAAAAATACTAAACAGTAAAGTTTCTATAAGTATTAATCTAAAACTGAATAGCCCAAATAAATATGTTAATATAAATATATTAGAACCAAAAAAAGTAGAATCCTTGATGAAATGCAAGAAAATTTTATTCTCTCCTTGTAAAAAAAAGTGGCTGGAAGGTGGCCGGTGATAGACGATTTTGCACTAGCCACTTTTTCTCATTTACTGGCCCTGTGGCCGGTGACTAGTGCTAATTTTGACCTTTATCTCCTACTCTCCCATTTCTAAAAGTTAAGATCAGCAATTGCTATTATCCAAAGGTGCCTTATAATGTTTTTTTTTTTTTTTTTTGGCAAAAATCATTAAGTAAATTGATTGATTTTAATTCTAGAAACAAATTTTTTATTCAAAAGAAATGGTTTAAATGTCAAAATGTTTTATTATTATTATTTTGGAATGTTGTCTTTGAAATTTTGATCATTGTTTTACATGAATGAACTGCAACATTAAATAACATAGTTTGAGCAACTACATTACCCTCCTCTTTTAAAAAAATACTAATTACTGACTAATAGTATACAACTTTGTATTTTTTCCTTAATTCAAAGTCTTTTTTCAAATTAAGAGGTGTAAAATGTTTTGTGTTCAAATGACTTTTCTTTCAAATTTATAAAATACAGTAAATTAATAAAAACAGGGTTCCCACATGAATGGAAAACAGGGAATTATTAGGGAAAATGACAAGTGCTCAAAAAGTCATGGAAAAGTCAGGGAATTAAAAATTTTTTTCTAAAACCTGGAAAAGTCGGGGATTATTTATTTTTTTATGTGCCATCCTGTGTCATGGTACTTCCAAGTTCCGAGGTCCGTCCTTAAAAAAGTTCAGATTTTTCAGTTGCAAGTAGAATTTTTCGCTAAATTCAAGTTTGTAACATAAAGATGTTTTAGCTGTACAAATTTGTTACCAAATAGGCAATACCTCTGCGAAAGAAATGTTATGTTAACTAGGATGAGATATCATGAATATTTAAATAAGAAAAGGAAAAAAAAATTATGAAGCAATCAAAAAAGAAAGAGAGAAAAAAAAAGCTGTAGCTGAAATTAAAATGTTAAAAAACAAAAAAATGAAACAAACTGCTTCTGAAACAATACAAATTAATGAGGATGGCAGAACTGTCTAAAAAAAATTTGAATGTTTAATATGTGCAAATTCAGTTACATAAATAAAAATTTACCTTGAATCAATCTGAGTTGTATTGTTTTTGTTTGTTTGTTTGTTTAATTGTTTTTAATTTGTTATAATTATTTATATTTTATCAAATGATATAAATTTTTACTTTCAATTTTATAGGTTATTTTCATTTTCAGAGGTAAATTTACATTTTATTCTTATTAATGTGTCAATGTATTCTCTTCTGCTGTATAAGTTTAATCATTAAGATCTGGAATTGTAATTCATATGTCTAAAAATGTCATCACTTGTGGTCAGTGAATTGTAGGAAATATGGTCTGGAAAAGTCGGGGAATTTTGTTATTCAAATGGAGTATGAACCCTGAAAAAGAAAATTAAAAGTTGTAAATTAGAATGGAATTACAATAATGGTATTTTATTGAAACAGTGAGTGTGTTGTTTTCCAACTGTAGAAGAGGATCTTTTTTTAAATAAATAAGATTATTTAATCTCTTGTGAAAGAAGTTGTGATATTGCTTTTGTAGTTTTATTCTAACAAATTTTATTCATTTTCACATTAGGACATTCAAACAAAATATTATTATTATTAAACCTTCATTTGGTTATGATCTAATATTTGTGAGGCAAAATTATGTTTTTAACATTGTCATTACATTCTAATCAATAAAAAAGAACTTGTTCTTAGGATTCTGTATTCATTTTTACAGTTTGCATCAATACAGAATGCTTTAATCTAACCTCTTTGCTCTCAGTATATCCACTAGTTTATACAGGGTTGTTCAAAAGGTCATGTCCAAACGGCACGTGTGGGTGTGTCAAGCCATGAGGAGCAAGAATTACATTTGTTGAAAACGTGATTGTGATGATGCAATTGCATCATGACCGTGATGCAAAGAAAAGACAACAATTGGTGTGAAAACACCTTTATTTTACAAATACCTTAATTGAAATACAAATTACAAATGAAAAATGTTGCAACTCATAAGTGCTTAAAATGTGTCCCATTTTCCCTAATGCATGCTTCACATCGGCGCCACATGGAATCGCGACCATGTTCCAATTGGTCCTGTACCGTGGCCACGGCTTTCCTGGACCTAAACCCCTTAGATTTGTACCTTTGGGGATACTTTAAGTCTCTGGTGTACGAGACACCTGTTCCATCAGCCATAGATCTCATGGCACATGTCTGGGAGACTCCTGATCAATGGGAACATGTTTGCGATTCCATGCAGTGCCGATGTGAAGCATGCATCATGGCTAATGGGACATGTTTTTAGCACTTGTTGTAACGTTTTTTATTTGTATTTTGTACTTTAAGTTTTTTGTAAAATAAAAGTCTTTTTACACTGCTTGTTATCGTCACATCACGATGCAATTGCACAATCACATTTCCAACCCCCAGTACCTATGTAATTCTTGCTCCCTATGACCTGACACACCCATACGTGCTGTTTGGACATGACCTTTTGAACCACCCTGTATGTGCTACATAGTTATTCTATCTGGGAGTGAAGGGCTTAATGCTATTAATAATTGCACATGTGAATAGTGATATAGCTAAATGGGTACAAGTGCCATAAATGTATTTCTTTGTAAATTGTTTATTTATTTATTTATTTTTTTCTTGTGTGTATTTAATAATTACTTTCTTTATTTGTCAGTTTTAAATTTCATTTGTACTTAATCATGTACTATTTTTATTTATAAAGAACAAATAAAGATTTTTTCTTTTAATTATTTTGTTATGATTTTATGCATCTTCTCTCTATAATGAAACTCATGAGGAAAAATGATTAATAAAATTAACTTCTTTGTTGGTTCATATATTATTTTTGTTGGTTTTCTTGTTGAGAATATGGAACAGGAAGAGCAATTTTATAAAGAATGCTTGCTATGTAATTGCGTGAAAGCAGTGCTGTTTTTACATGCTTTTTAAAATCTGAATTTTTAGCAAGCATTACTAACCAAAATTAAAATCGTAAAAACTAGTCAGCTATCTCCTTCTTTGGATAAAGGTGGGGAGGGTATATTGATTCCTAAACATAATAGATTTTATAATAATAATAATAACTTATGTGCTACTTTGGTTTTATATATTTTTTTTTTCTTGTTTAGAATTTTAAAATACTTGAAAAAGTGACAGTTAAGGAATGGAAAGTGGTGTATGAGTACATAGAATAGAATAAGTTTTTTAAACTAGTAGTTATATTGCTCTATGTATCGTATATTAGAAGGTATATTCATAAATCACAGGTAATATAACTCTAGTTAACACTGAATAAATATTTACACATGAATAATTAAAGTTGTAGTTTTTTCAAACTGGGCGAAAAAAGTGCCTAGGCCAGGATTCGAAGCAGGGACCTTTGGCTGAAGCCACCAATGCTCTACCAACTGAGCTATCCTGGACAAATCTGTTAGACAAATAATTCACGTAGAAGTCATTAGGTTTTTGGGTGAATTTGAATTTGTTTCTGCCAGATTTGTAAAGCATAACTTCTTGAACGTAATATAACCTTTAGTGGTTTATATACGTAACAGGGTCAATTTAAAAGTACGCAGAAAAACCCAGTGGAGGTGTATGCTGGTAATGAGGACATTTGGAAGTAAAATATTTAAATGAGCAAGTGTAAAAACGATCTCTTAACTAAGATAATAAAACAGATGCACGATAGTCAGGGTTCGTTGATATATATCGATGGATGTATATCATGATATATATCTTGATATATATCCGATATTTATTTTTAAAATATCAAGATTTTTGATATTTTCAAATTCTTGATATTTATTTTCGAAATATCAAGATGTTTGATATTTTGTATGTTTTATATTTATTTTCAAAATATCACTGAGCAAGATAATTTTTATATTTTCTACATTCAAAGCAAGTGTACAAATGAAATTTCTACCTGTTATTGACTATGTCATTCTGTAAATAATGAACTTTTGCCTCTAGCAATGACCTTTTTAGGAAAAGAAGAAAAGAAATCTTTTCTAAGCTTTTTAGGTTTGAAACTTTTATTTTTAAATGTAGAACTAATAATTATGTGAGACAGTTAATTCAGAACAGCCACTGAAAGATAAAATGTAATTTAAATAATCGTTTATATACAGCTAGGGTTCGTTGATATATATTAATGGATATATATTTTGATATATAACTGATATTTATTTTTTAAATATCAAGATTTTTGATATTTTCATATACTTGATATTTATTTTCAATATATCAAGATGTTTCATATTTTCTGCATTTGATATTTATTTTCAAAATATGAATGTGCGCAAGATATTTTTGATATTTTCAGTCGTAGTTTGTAATATTTTATTGTAAATTAAATAAATTTTCAACTTTTATTGACTGTGTGAATCTGATAAAGTACTTTTGTCTCTTTTGGATATGACTTTTTTAGCCAAAAAAGGAAACAAATATATTTTTCAAACTTTGGATTTGAAGCTTTAATTTTTAAATGTTGAACTAATAGTTATGTGGGACATAATTAATTCAGAACAATCATTGAAAGATAAACTAATTTAAATAAGCAGTTATATACAGCTTCATTAGAAAATAATCTTTTCTCAAGTTTTGGTTCAGTTGAGTTTAAACTATACAACATGTTAAGAAATATGAAATAAGACATTTTTTATACTTACATTTATGTTAAAATTTTTCAATTAAAAAAACTTTTTGTATTTGTTTTAAAAATATCTGATTTTTTTATACTTGATCTTGATACTGAATCCTATACTTAGTTTTTTTTATAAGTGTATAAAGCAAATTGTTATTGTTTTCAATTAGTTCATCTTCAATTTTGTTCTAAGTAAAAAAAAAAAATGCTTTTTTAGAATATTGTTTAAGTTTTCATGTTAAGTGCAATATATTTTAGTTTCTTATCTATATTATGCTTGAAAACATTTATTATCAGCGATAAGTCGGCTGCTTTGAAAATATCGGATATATATCGAAAATATCGGATATATATCAAAATATCGGATATTTTTGATATTTTCGAAAATATCATGATATTTACGAACCCTGACGATAGTTAACTTAAACGAATAATGTTTATTTTACTTGATGACACAGGATGAAGTTACAGCAGGCAATTAACATGAACATTATCACAGCTGACATTCTTGAACACAGATGGATACACCATAATAATGGCGGTTTGCTTACGACATGAAGAAATACTTTACAATACATTACTTTAGATTAAAACTAATTGAAATAAACTCATAACTAAATTAAGATAATAAGTATGTTAAAATAATACATCCAGAATGTGGACCAGCCAACATTCAGTACGAGAAATATTACTTCCATTTGAAGGAAGATAAAAATGCTATCTAACGATCCCTGCATCGTATATTTATATGAAATGGCCCAGATTGAAAGCAACGTTTCGGAGCAACACGCATGAATTGGCATCAAATCGATGCAAAAGCTAGATTTGATGATGGATTCGATAAATGATACGATATTCCCAGTCGCCATCTGGCGGGAAAAATATCGTTACGGGAAAACGTAATCAGTTTAGAACGTAGTTTTGCTGATGTAGGCTGCAAAGAAATAAAGTCCGTGAACAGAAAAGCTATTGACGTTAAAGGATTAATGCAGCATGTAAAACAGATAGATAAAGTTTGGAAATGGAGTAAAAGGTAAGTGAAGTCTTTAGGAATATATTTATTACTGATATTATGAGATATTATAATGAAGTAATAAATAAAAAGTAAAGGTACTTTTCGGTTAGCCGGGCGCCAGTATTATATATACATATATATGTATATATAAATGTATGTATATATGCATATATATACATATATATGTGTGTGTATACATGTTTATTTACATATATGTATGTATATAAATATGTATACATAACACTGGTGCCCGGCTAACCGAAAAGTACCAAAGTAAAATATGAATTTGTACAAAAAATGATGATTATAGAATGAAGTTATGATATAAAGGATGTAGGAGGTGATGAGAAAACTAGTGTTTGGTATTTCTATCATAACTCAGTTGGTAGAGCATTGGTGGCTTCAGCCAAAGGTCTCTGCTTCAAATCCTGGCCTAGACACTTTTTTGCCCAGTTTGGAAAAATTACAACTTTAATTATTCAATAGAAGGTATAGTTTAGTGTTAGTTAAAGAGAGTAAGCAAAAGATGAGTCGGAAAAAAAAAAAAAAAAAGGTTGTTTTTTTCTATTGACCAATTAGATTTTCTTGGTTTCCGAATGTCATTTTTTAATTGTGATTAATTTATCTGCTTTTCTTTTTACATATAAAACTGCTTACCAATATGTTGTAGACATTTCAGCATGCGATAGTTTTGTCATGAAACCTAAGCCTAGGGAAGCCCTTTAGAGCCTCTTTTTATCCCTCCATATTTATTACTAAATATTGTTTTATTAAAGTAAATTCCTTTTTTTTTCAATTGATCCCAATTTACTTGTAGTCTATAGATAGATAATTCTTCATGTGAGGGGATCCTCCTTTTTATGTCATATTTAAAAAAATATATATATTTAAGTAATTAAGCATATAACTCTGTAAAGTTTTCTCATTTATAATTTCTTTCTAATTTCTAATTATTTTAAGTAATCAGTGTAAAATTGTTTTGCTTTATGTTGAGTAGAGTATTATTACTATTCAATAAAACTTCAGTAACTTTACATTGGTCAAGAAGTAAAAAAATGTGTCAAGTTATCAGAGTATTAGAGTTTAAAAATTTTACACCAGATCTATTTTAACATTATTATAGATGCATTAAAATTTTAATAATATAGTATTACATTTTGCATTGTACATGAAAAAAAAAAGTATATAGAAATAATTATTATTAGAGAATTTTTTGTAACTCTAAGAGATCCAAATTTAAAAGAATATCTTTCATATTTTAGTTTATAAAGTGATCAATTTAATCCAAGTTTTCTTCAAAAAAAATGTCAAGCTATTAGGGTTTTGTCTTGTAAGAAATACATTTGTTCAACGATTTATATATATAAAAAATATATATTATTATATTATCAGTCTGCCATCATTTTTGAATACAGTACAGGACCCATTATCCGGAATTCCAAAATCCGGAAGGACCCGAAATCCGGAAAAAATAATTTTGAAAATTTTCTAAATATGTAAATTTTTACTAAAATTTTGCAATTTCGGAAACTTTTCAAAAATTTTGCAGATTCCTAATTTTTTTTTGGTGTATTGTGTTGCAATATGTAACCACTAAAATATGTTACATCAGTGATGGGGGAACACAGTGCCCCCCCCCAGAAATTAGAAAAAATCCTTTTTCTATCAAATTTTAGTGTAAAATTTATATATATTAAGATTCGTTTTTTAAAAAAATCGTCAGATATTTCACACCCTCCCTCTCACTTCGACAAAATATTATGGTTACACAATTGTGTTACAAGAATCAGGGGTGATTCTGAGTAAAAAAAAAATTCTGAAATTCACAGCAAATTTTTTGAAAATTTACAGAAGAGGAGGGGGGTGCCCTATCGGCACTAATTATGAGTTTTTTCTATGATACTTTAACGAAATTCGAGTTTTTACGAGATCTTTTGACGAAATTAAGGGTTCTTTTGCAATCCTTTGAAGAAATTTGTTTTTTTTCCCGCTATCTTTTGACGAAATTTGCATTTTTTCGCGAGATTTTGACAAAATTTGCTTTTTTTCCTGCAATACTTTGACTAAATTTGCGTGTTTTACGCAATTTCTTTTACCAAGTTTCGTTTTTTCGCGATATTTTGACGAAATTTGCGTTTTTTTCGATCTTTTGACGAAATTGCGGTGATTTTTTTCGATCCTTTGACGATTTTTTTTTTTTTTTTTGCTAGATTTTGACGCAATTTGCGTTTTTTTGCGGTCTTGGAAAAAATTTGTGTTTTTTCGCGAGATTTTGACGAAATTTGCGAGGTTTTTTCGCGATTCTTTGACCAAATTTGCTTGTTTTCGCGATCTTCTGACGAAATTTGCATTTTTTTTCGGGATCTTTTGACGAAATTGCGGGGTAAGCTTTTTCTATCCTTTGAAGAAATTTGTGTTTTTTCGCGAATTTTTGACGAAATTTGCGTTTTTCCCGCGAATTTTTTGACGGAATTCGGGAGGATCCGAAATCCGGAAAATTCCAAAATCCGGAAAGCCTTTGGTCCCGAGGATTCCGGATAATAGGTCCTGTACTGTATAAACAATTTTGAATTTAACAATGTAAATAACATTCAAGCTCTTAAATAGGGATGCACCGGATATGGATTTTTGCCGGATACCGAATATCCGGCCGAATAATTTCTCATTTTTTATTTTAATAATAATATTTCTATTTTATGCATGATTAAAGAAGAAAACCTTTAAATTATTACAATTTTGTGTCATGCAAGTAATTATTAATAGATTTTAATTCATTTATTAAGTGAAAGTTACTTAAAAACAAATAATAGTGATAATTAAATATTATTAAATTTAACAGTAATAATTAAATATTGAAATTTAATCATATTTTGCCTTTTCATTGTTACTTACAAATCTTCTAACGTGACATGCATATTTTTTTTCTACCTCTTTAGCCTCTATCACCAAGTTTAAATGGCATCTTGATGTTTTTTAGATGCATGTGTATCGATTAACTGACAAAAAAAAAAAAAAAAAAAAATTGTCCAATTGACACATAATTAACAATAATTGAACAGTTATGTATGTTACTCCAGCCATCCTGAGTGAGACGAGTTACAATTTTCCTATTAAGTTCTTTTTGCATTGTAGAGTGAGCTTTAGAATGAACTTTATTTAAAAGCTCACTTGTAATTTTATCATGACTGAGTGACTTATAACCAGGCATAATTTAGTTACGCTTTGAAAATTTTTATTAAAATATGTTAACAGAATTAAAAAATTTAGCAATTTATATATTTAATGAATTTTTTTTGTTGTTCTTTTGTTTTTACCACAAATTTGTCTGTTGTTGACTGCTTAATTTGGGTACTTGATGTTCCAGCAAAATTTGAATGGTGTTCTTTAATATCAGCACCATTTTGTTCTTGATTTTCTACACAAACACACTTTAGATCTGGAGTATGACTATTCATAATAAACTGTTTATTTTGGTGGACACTTTTACATTTTTCTAGATGGTTTTCCAACATCAATACTTTGGCACTTACAAGATGGCCACATTGTATACATTTCTGACTCAGAATTTTTGATGTATTAACAGCAACTTCATAAAACTTTCAGATTGGATTTTCATACATTCCTCTTTTGTTGATATGCATAATTCAAATTAATAATAAAGTTATTGACAAAACACTTGAGAAAAAGTGTGAAAGCCAACTACTTCATTACTGCTATGTAAAAACAAGTGAAAGCAAAACAAAGTTGAAGTTGTAGTTAAAATTCTAGTTTTGGTTTTATAATTACAGTTATGACAGAATAATTGAACACTGCAGTTAAATTTTAACTAGTGAAAATTGCAACAAAACACTTGAGAAGAGGTGTAAAAGCCAACTACTTTATTACTGCAATTTGAGAACAATTAAGAAAAATAAAAATTTGAAGTTGTACTAAATATTCTAATTTTGGTTTCACAATTACTGTTATAAGTTATGACAAAATAATTGTTTTGTGTTCCTATGATATAAATGCAAATATATGTATTCTCCACTCCAGTAATTTTGTGTTGATTTTATTCCTGTGTAGTAGAATGAGTACTTTTACTAAAACAAAGAGCCCAGTTTGGAACTTTTTTGAGATTATAGATGATGATAAAATGAAGGCTAAATGCAAACTTTGTAAAACTTATGTTTCTAGAGGTGGCTTCTATAGGAAGGAAAGCTTCTACCACCCCATTGTATAACCACCTAAAGTTTAAGCATCCAAATTAATGCATTAAAGACGATGTTAATACAAGCAATGTAGAATCTTCAGTGCTTGATGCAGATCAAGATCAAGATGATCCATGTAGTCGTCGTGGTATGAAAAGAAAGCAACAAACTTTAGAGGCTTGTTTTGAAAAGAAAAAAATATGGGACATTAATGATGTTAGATCAGTTGATTTACATTATGCCATAGGTGAAATGATCGCAGTCGACAACCAACCATTTAGCATTGTTCATGATATTGGCTTTAAAAATCTTATGATGAAAGCCCAACCTCAGTACCAAATGCCATCGCGAAATTATTTTACTGATATAATTATACCAGATATTTATTCAAAACGTAAAGCTAAAATATCATCTGATGTAGCAATGGCAGAAACGATTTCAGTGACATCCGATATTTGGACGTCCATGAATAATGATAGTTATATTAGTTTCACTGCCCATTGGATCACTTCTGATTTTGAAAGGAAACGTGCTGCTCTGAATATAAAACACTTCCCAGGTAGCCATACTGGCCAAAATATAAGTGAAATCCTACAGCAGCTTTCAGCAGACTGGAATATATCTGACAAATTGCATCTTATAATTCGTGACAATGCATTTAACATGGCCAAAGCTGTTAAGGAAGCAAATATAAATAGTGCATCTTGTTTCATCCATAGTCTACAGTTAATCATAAATAATTGAATTGAGTCACAAAGAATAATTAGAGATATAATTTCATGTGCAAGAAAGATAGTGACACACTTTAATCATTCGCCTATCGCTTGTTCGAATCTGAAAAAAATTCAAGTAGAAGAATTGCATATATCCCCCAAGAAACTTATCCAAGACATTAGTACACGCTGGAATAGTACTTTCTACATGTTGGAACGCTTACTAGATCAGAAAAAAGCAATTTCTTTATTTTCAACAGAATATGGGCTTGATAACTGCAACTTGAAGGCAGAGCAGTGGGGAACAATCAGGGGCAGATCCAGAGAATCGTTTTTTTGGGGGGGGGTGGGGGGTGATACCGAGTAACATATAATCAACATAGTCAGAATTAGGGATGCAGCGAATATTCGGTATTCGGTCATGTTACTGAATATTCAGTTTGGCCGAATATCAAACTAATCGGTATGCCGAATATTCGACTTGGATGAATATCAAACTATTCGGCCTGCCAAATATTCGGTTTGGCCGAATATCGAAATATTCGATCGAACCGAATACTTAAAAATAAACTTTTAAAACATACTTTTAAAAAACTTACACATTTTCTACTTTTAACTGTCAACTTATAAAGATATTCAGAATAATTAGAAACAGAATCATTATTAAATAAAAGAGAATGTTTTTACATTATTTATTTGCTGTTTGTTAAGTATTATTTAAGAAAATTAAGCAATAACGAGGATTTTCATTGGAATTAATTATATATAAATGCAAGTTCCTGAACATTGTCCAGTAAATAATCTGTTACTTGCTAAGATTTTAAAAGAACAACGGTTACAATCTCTGAAAATGATCGCCCTCTTCAGATACCGATTTAGGATGCATTTAAAAGCTTCCTTGCTTTATCAAAGGGAATAGAAAGTTATTCTTATTGAGTTGCCACCATATAAAATTTGAATAGATTGTATTATTTATTTACTTTTATTTTAGTCTCTTCCTGACAAACAAATAATATATGATCCTGTACAATTTTTCTTCCATTTTCTTTTCACAATTTCTCTTTGATTTTAGAATGCTTGTTTTAGAATTTAAGAAAATTTTATTCATTTATTTTAATTCACAGAAGCAGCCATGAAATTTAAAATGTTATTAATTAAAAAAGTTTTATAACTATCCTCTTCTTAAATAACCCAAAACAGATATTTTCAGCATAAAGTTTACTTGAAAAAAGCTCTTGTTTATCAAAGTGAAAGTTTCTGTTTCAAATATTATGTAAAACTGTTTTAAAATTTAGCATTTTAATGCCTTTAAACTTTGAAATATAAAAGCATTCGACAAGCCGAATATTCGGTATTCGGCCAAATAGTTACTATTCGGCCTATCAGTTACTATTCGGCTATCTGAATATTCGGTATTCGGTTTGCCTGTAGGCCGAATATTCGGTATTCGACCAAAATCACTATTCGGTGCATCCCTAGTCATAATTTTTGATAGACAAATCACCCCTTGCAGTTAATTATTAGATGAATATGAAATAACTAATGCGGTTTGAAAATATTATAGACTCTCGATTATCTGATGTCCGATTAACCGAAACACTCGGTTAACCAACACTCTTATATTAATAACCCCTGCGATGATTGTGTTTTTAACTTTTGATAGCTTATTTTTATATATTTTTTAGTGCTGAACCTGAAAATGACCTTTATTTGTAACCATCAAGTCAGGATTTTTCGCAAATTGTACATTTTAAAGATTAAAAGTAAAAAAAAAAAATGCGCAAATCTGATACTATAAAATACATGTGATGGTTGTGTTTTTTAACTTTTGATAGCTGATTTTTATGTATTTTTTAGCGCTGAATCCGAAAATGACATTCATTTTTAGCCACCACGTCAGGATTTTGGCAAATCGTAAATTTCAAAGTTAAAAAGTAAACAAATAGCGAAAATCTGTCAAAGATTAAGGCTGTTCTCAAATCCAAAAAGGCAACTATATGACATAACGTTTTAATTCATTTTTGCTCGGAAATGCATGAAACTAGCCGGCGTTGTTGTTCAGAAACTATGTAATCGAACTGTGTCTTCCGTTTTTTTGCAAATGCAATAGATCTTTCAGAAAATGGCGTCAAAGTGGGTGTTTTGAAACGAAATTTCCGCGCTAAAGAAGAATAACCACTCAAGGAAGGTTGAAAAACGTCTTTGTTACGTTTTCAAAATCGCTTATAACTCAATAAGTAATTTATCAAAAAATAGAAGACACAGTTCGATTCCAAATCGCTTCCATAGTCAGGACTTCCAATTGTATAGGGGAGAGGGGGGCTCCTTTGAACATTTTTTAAAAAAAATCCACATATTTCTTACTTGAATTATATTTATTGAATTTTAATTATTTCGTGAGAGAAAGAATGTAATTCTGCATCATATGAAATAAAAAATTACAGTTTTTCAGATAAATTAAATATGTTGTGAGGCTTTAAAAAGCTGAAAGTTTTCTGTTCAAAGTTCAAACCTGTCCCATGTAGGGGTACCTTTGAACACGTTAGGGGCACCTTTGAACAAATAAACAAAATATGAAATTATTGACAGTTTTTATTAAAAACTGCGTATCTTTCCAAAATATAAAATAATAAGAATAAAATTACACAATTACATTTAACTGAAATTACTATTTTTTTATTATTTAACCAAATTTATATCCATCAAAGCACATTGTTGAGACAGAACTGAGGATCCCTCCAATTATGTTTAATTGTGGCAACTTTTTTATATAATATCCTTAAAATCCACCAAATTGATATCTGATGTCTCTGGAAAATATATCTTATGTTTTGTTTTTTTTTTGGTTTTTTTTTTACGAAGAAACCTGACATTAAGCATTTTAATCTGACCGACTTAACGAAGAGTTGTTTTTGCATGAAACTGAACTAAAATGAAATCATTTGCATTCAAATTGTTATAGAAAATGAATAAAACCCTGTTTTATGTAATCCAGAAATAATCAGGGTTCGTACGGTCCTTGAAAGTGCTTAAAAGTCCTTAAATTTTTCAAAAGCAAATTTTGGTCCTTAAAAGTACTTATTTTTATACAAAATTTGCAAAAAGTGCTTGAAAGTGCTTGAATTTTTTCTTTAAATTTTCAGAGATTTCTTTTCCATGATATTTTTCTAAAAAAATTCAATGACAATCATTTTTTAAGTTGTCTGCCTTTTCTTCGTTCTTAAAAATACTGGTAACGATTAACAAATGCCCTAACCAGACGAAGTGACGAAGTCCGCAGGCATGAGATTTTTCCGCGAATCCGCGGTTTTCAGCTTATTGTCATTTATGAATTTCCGTTTTTTTTTCCGATTTTTTTCAAATTTTCGCCATTTTTTTTTTCGATTTTTAACTTCTCATTTTTCAAGAATTTATTTCGTGCAAGACATCCGTTTTTTATTCGTTTAAATAAAAAAAAGAATCATAAAATGATTTTAATCCACATCAAAATATGCTTATATTTCAACATTTCAACTACGAGAACTCATTTATCGCGTGCGGTGGTTATCCTATTTCATCGCGATCGCTGAACCAGGGATGATTCGTTTCCGAAAAGTCCGAAGAATTACGGCAGTCATTTCCAAAAATTAAAAAAAAAATCGGCCATAAAGCTGAAAATTCGGAATAAAGCTGAAAATTCGGACATAAAATGTATCGTGAATTTCGACAAATGGTCACCAAAAAAATCAATTTCGTCAATCGTACAAAAAAAACCCCGCCAATTTCTGCAAAGTATCGGGAAAAACGCCAATTTTCGTCGAAAAATCGCGAAAAAAACGGCAATTTCCGTCAAAAGATCACGAAAAAACGGCAATTTCCGCCAAAAGATTACGAAAAAACAATTTCCGTCAAAAGATCACGAAAAAAACGACAGTTTCCGTCAAAAGATCACGAAAAAACGGCAATTTCCGTAAAAAGATTGCAAAAAAAACGGCAATTTTTGACAAAAGATTGCTAAAACCACAATTCTGTCAAAAGATTGCGATAAAAACGGCAATTTTCGTCAAAAGATCTCGAAAAAATGGTAATTTTCGTCAAAAATCTCTATAAAAATGGCAAATTTCGTCAAAAAATCTCTAAAAAACGGCAAATTACGTCAAAAGACCGCGATAAAAAGGCACATTTCGACAAAAGATCGCGATAAAAAGGCACATTTCGTCAAAAGATCGCGAAAAGACGGCACATTTCGTCAAAAGATCGCGATAAAAAAGGCACATTTCGTCAAAAGATCGCGATAAAACGGCACATTTCGTCAAAAGATCGCGAAAAATGCGAAATTCCGTCTAAAGATCGCGGAAAAACGCAAATTTCACATTAATGTTCTGTATCTTGGTAAAATAAACTTTTCATTAGAGTAAGTAAATAATTTCTGCCTAATTCGTGTTAATAATTTCTTTTTAATTTACGTAAAGCTAAATTTTTGTATTTTAACAATGATTAAACCAGGGTTGCCGGCTTTTAGACAGGCCAAAAAAAGCCGGCCGGCTTTTTTTGGTTTTAGCCACTTAAAAAAAGCCGGTTTTTATTTTTAAAAGTTGGTTTACAGCTAAATCGTTTTAAATTTAGATCAATTAATTTTTAATGCACTTATAAATATTTTCTACTAAAAAAATTATAAATTTCTATTCAATTTTGTCAAATAAATAAGTCTAAGTTCGAAGGCAACTGTGAAGGTGTCTGAAAAAAAAAAAGTTATAAATATTGAAAAGGATATTAGTTAGACTCCAAACTGGTGTTTTGAAATTCTATATTACATAGCTCCACATATACTACACATTTTAAAGATTGTATTTAATGACAAAATGTAGCACATCAAAATGGAAACACTCTTATGTGTCCATATGGAGAGATTAAGTTATACATGTTAAAAAAGAAATTAGAAAGGATATAGGAGAGTTTGGTACATAAGTGTATAAAAAATAGAGTATGAGAGTAAAATTTTGAAAATCTTGTTGCTAAGCATATTCATGCATATGCTATTTATAATATTTTTAATAGTGAGAAATGGTGTTTTTATTACATGACTATGTATAATTTTGAGTGTTTACTAGAAATAAAATAAGACTTGTATATTAATAGCTCTTAAAATTAATTAAATCAATAAAACATGTAACTAACTAACCATTGTCCTCTTCAATTTTATGAAGCAGTAAAAATGAAAAAAATTGGGGGAGGGGGGGGGGATGAAGTTAAAGGTCAGTGTAAACCAGATAAAGCAGTTGGTATGGCCCTTTTAAAATTTAGCTGGCATTTTAGCAATTCTGACTACAAATCACTAGCAAAACCATCTAAGTTTTATTCCAGTATTAATGTCTTCATTATTCAGAAATTGGGTTACTTATTAAACTCTAGATCAATTAAGTGTCATTGAAACTAATTAAAAACACTTTAAAATGTGTAGTTTATAATTACAATGCTTCCCTTTATAAAAAGCCAATTATGGCCAAAAAAGGCCAATTTTGGCCAAAAAAAGCCGGTTAAAACCAATAAAAGCCACTGGCCTGGCTTTTTTAAATTTTAGCCGGCTTTTTTGCAACCCTGGATTAAACATTTAATGAAAAAATATCCTGTTAATTACTCAATAGTGAGAAATGCAATTGGTATTGATCCACGGATGATGGCTGGGCATCCCGAAACATCAAGAGAAAAAATGAAAAGAATCTTAGGAGCATTATGTCAAAACAAGCATGTTTTAGAAAAAAATTGTGATGAGATTCTGCTAGTTTATACTGATTTTTTGTGCAATGTTGTCAAGCCAAATTCATTCACTTTTGCTTCATTTGACCCAAGTAATGGATCCTTGGATGCATTTCTTCAGCCGTACTTTTCTAGAAACAAATATGAAAAGGTATGGAAGGTTATTAAAATTATGCTTATTCTCTCCCATGGACAAGCATCTGTCGAAAGGGCTTCTCAGTTAATAAATCTCTTGAAGTAGAAAATTAGAAAGGAGCCATCTTATATTTCTCAGCGTGTCATTCATGAATATATCAAGCAGTAATATACATACATATATATGTATACATATGTATATAAATATATGTATGTGCATATATACACAATGTATGTATATATACAAATATGTATGTATATATATATACAGTAAACTCTCTGTAAGGCAGACTCTGTGTAAGACAGAAATCTGTCTAACTTGGAAAGATTTTCAAGTCCCTGCGAATCCATATACGTAGAGTGAAATTTGTCTAAGGCGGAATATTGTCTACTACGGAAAATTTTCTCGGTCCCGATCGATTCCACCTTAGACAGAGTTTACAGTATATGTATATCTAACACTGGCGCCCGGCTAACCGAAAAGTACCATAATTTCTTTTCATAAAATTATTAATGATAATTTCAATTTAGTTTTTTTTTTTTTTGTGTGTGTATGTGTGTGTGTGTGTGTAAAGTTTTATTTCTCTAAATACATTAACTAATACTGACTTTACAAAATATAAGCACATAAGAAGTATTTAAAATTAAAGTACTAATTTAAACATGTGTATTGTTAGTCATTACTTATTTAATGTTTAGGTGCTTGAATTTTTTTTGTTTTGGTCCTTGAAAGTCCTTGAATTCCAGGAGATGAAATGAGTACGAACCCTGATAATGTTTACCATTGTAAATGAAACAGTATTGGGTTTGTTAGACAAATCTGCTAAATCATGAATTATTGTTGCGTGTTCTGAATTTGCCTGTAGTTGAAGTCCTGCATCAGTACAACTTTCATATTAAGTATAGTAACACTTAATTAATTTCTTAATTTTCATACTTAAAAAATTTTTCAACAATAATATTATTTAGATACATTTATAACTCTTTACTTCATAGTTTTAAGTGTGCAATGGTGCCCCATCACATGGAGTTTAGCATTACAACTATTTACTCAATTGGGTTTGAGAATTTAATAAAACAAACCGTATAAGTTAAAGCTAACATCTTTATTTAGGTATTAAATTGTAAATTATAATTTTAGCGATACAAGATTATCAACAAAAAGCTTAAAATTTATTTTGTTAAGTTTAGATTCAAGAAAGCAAAATATACATATCTTGCTTAGACAGTAGTGTGCATTCGAAATAGTAATAGCTTTGTATTCTTGTTACATTGAAGCAATAGTAATGTGCTGCCATATATATTTTAAGAATATAATTTATTTAAAGGAAAATATTTAGAGTGTTCAAAGGTGACCCCAGTTCAAAGGTAACCCCCTCTCCCCTACCTTTCCGTTAAAAAATGAATTTGTAAATGTGTCAAAACAGTTTGCTCTTGTTGAACAGAGCAGTTGAGAACAGCCTTAACGAAAGAAGGTAAATGTTTTAAACACATCTGCGACAAATTTCCTTGCCTTATCAACTGCCAAAATAAAAGAGGATACCGAGATGAACACCATAGAGAAGATAAAGGAAAAGCGCGAAGCAGAGCTTGAGCGGTTCAAAGACACTTCCACACATGGAATAAAATTGTAAGGATTTTAAATAGAGAATGTTTTGCATGTTTAACTGTAAAAATGCAGAGTATAAGCAAAAAGATGAATAAATTATTATAAAAAAAAGTTACCTCTATTTATAGTAGCAGATTTTCGCAATATTTCGACTTTTTAAAAATTTGCCATTTGTGAAAAATCCTGACGTGATGGTATAGTAAAAAAGAAGGTCATTTTTGGATTCAGCACTAAAAAATACATAAGAACCAATTATCGAAAGCTAAAAAACATAACCATCACATCTATTTTGTAATATCAGATTTCTGAAAGAGGATCCTCTTCAGAAATCTGAAGGAGCCTTAACATCCTTGAAAGTCAAATTGTGTCTTCTAAGTGTGTGTATATTTCTTCATAATCTACTCATTATTAGTCCATAAAAGTTTACACTTGTCACTGAGGCTCAGGTCTGTTTCCACAGCTCCTCTGCAAGAGGCAGAAAGAAAGCGAAAATGATAAACCAAACAATCAACTGCGAGAGACAGTAAGGCGGTATTTTCAGTTCGAAACATCTAGAAGGCCTTTCATTATGTAAATACAAAAGGGAAGAACCAATTTACTAAGTTGACTTTTAAAAAATTAACACACCGTATGCATTTTAGCTTTTAACTGACTAGTATAGGACGTAATCCTTTTTTGTTCTTTCATCAAATACCCCTTGAAATTTACTAATATATGTGGCAATAACAGCACATTTTTTACACATTAGTGGCTTTCTTCAGAAACATTAAGATGCTTGAGTTTTTCAAGGAACCTTTTTTTTTTGTTTGTTTGTTTGTTTGGAAATTGCTACGATCCCCATTCTTTTATCAAGTAATAGAGCACTTCTCAAAAATATCATTATACATAAATTAGAATTGCAGCATCTTTCAAAGAATGAAAAAATTTCAACACTTTAAAGGTTTCCGCATAACGATGTAATTTTCTGTTGTAGAGATTCAACAAAAGGTACACGAAGTGGCATCGTTCCCCCACCTCAACACACAGTGTCAAAAATTATGGCGCCATATGCCTTTTGACAGGACATACCGTAATTTCGGGTAGATAAGCCGCCCTGGCGTATACGCCGATACGTCCGAAAATGGTAAAAAAAACCTGAAATTCCATCATATACGGCGCATAAGCCGCACTTATTGAAAGTGGTGTATGTACTATTATAGACGCCATATTGAAGATTTTCGCGCATTTTTTAAAACCATTTTAAAAATTAGAATTTTAAATTTAATTCAAATAATGAAAATAAATAAATAAATAACTTTTGGTTTGTGAATTTATCCAATTGCATCGCACATTTCAGCCTTGGATCGGCAAGTAGAAATATATTTTATGGAATTCTTATAAAACATAATGCTAGTATTACAAATAACACTATTTTTTATTCGAGTCCATCAATTAAATAACACAACGTGAAATTCCGAAAATAAGTAATGATAAATAATCATTTTGACAACATGAACTATTGGCAAAAGTTGGGAGAGACGTATAAAGAGATTTTTTTTTAAATCCCTTCACTACTAACTGTAAACATTAATGTCTATTAACAGAAATTAATTGGTACTCGATTTGATATATTCTGTAAATATTTAAAATAAAATGTTCTAAGAAAGTTTTAAAATAAACAAAAATTAAAAACATGCGTTCATTATTAAAAGTAAAAAATACAACATTCGCAAATGCGTACACTTAAAGAAAACAAGAGAATCTACTTTCTTTTCTATTAAAACGCCGCGAAAAAGGATTCCTTAAATGTGTCAGCGACTTCACTTTGCGTAAGTGCAGTAAAAAGAAATTATTGAGCTGCAAGCAAACAGAAAAAATAATTTAAAAGAAAAAAAAAACGAAAAGCAAAACCGTTTTTTCTTAGCTATTAGAAAAAAAAAAAAAAATCTCTATTATTAATTGTCCGATTTTGTTCAAATTTTCAGCAAGTTGCAATAACAGTAAATTAGGCTGTGTAACAAAATTTTATTAAAATATAAAAAGTTATTAGAAAATTACAGCACTCCCCAAAACCCCTAGTTTATGAAAAAGAAAAGAGCCATCTGCAGTTGTTTATTCAACTCTGTGGTGGAGTGGAAAGTTGAACGTTATCAGAATGAGATCATTGTCTTTGAGTAATACGTTTCGTTATGCAGAAAGAAACCATGCATAGATTTTTTTCTTTTTTAATGAAATAAAAAAGAACTTCCCGATATTTTTTTAAATGATTGTTATTTCTAATCGGTGAAACATTTTTAATATTGTTTTTCAGATTTTCACTCTATAATATTACATGATCTGATTTATTTTTTTTTTCTGGAAAAAATCGTTTTTGCTTCGTATACGCCGCACCGGCAGATAAGCCGCAAAAGGTAAAATTTAACTTGACGTATAAGCCGTGGCTTATCTACCCGAAATTACGGTAATCCTTTTTTGTTCATTAATTGCCGAAACGTCAGTGAGGTTTACCATTGTCACCCAAAAAGTTTTCGTTTGCTTGTCTTTCTGTTCCACGAAAACTGCCATTAAAAGTGTTGGATTTATATCTTAGAGGAGAAGCACACCGGTCGCCCCCCCTTCGTGGGTCCGCGCCTGGAGGAATCTCCTCCTGTCGCTAATTATGCGTTTTTTCGCGGCCCTTTGACTAAATTCGCGTTTTTTCAGCGATTCTTTGGCGAAATTCGCGTATTTTTTCGCGATCCCTTGACGAAATTGCCGTTTTTTTCGCGATTCTTTCATAAAATTAGCGTTTTTTCCGTGATTCTTTGGAGAAATTCACGTTTTTTTCAGCGATCCTTTGACAAAGTTTGCGTTTTTTTCATGCTTTTTTGACGAAATGCGCGTTTTTTGACGAAATTCGAGTTTTTCCGCGATTTTTTAACAAAATTCGTGTTTTTTGCGATACTTTGACGAAATTGGCGATTTTTCTGCGAACGATTGACGAAATTAAATTTTTCGACGACCATTTGTCGAACCTTGCAATAAGAGGCGGATTTATATATTTTGGGGGTGGGGGGGGCGATTGCCTTAATTAAAAATTGTCTGTAAATGAAACCATTATTCATAAAGTTGTGAAATTTTGTGAAAGACATATTAAAGGGATGAGAGTTTGTTTAAGCGGGGAAAAAAAAATTGTTCAAATTTTTGCCATCAGGGGACATTTTTTGAATGAAATACACATCTAGCATACATTATGATCTTTACCTGATCTTAAAGCAACATTTCACAAATGTTCTTAGCATTTCCTAGAACACACTGCAGACAACTGTGGAACATGCTACCTTAGGATTCCAGATGGTATTTGAAAATGATGACCATCATGTGGAACATGTTTGGTAGTAGGGATGCACCGAATAATGATTTTGACCTACAGATAAACCAAATACCAAATATTCGGCTAGCCGAATTAGTAACTGCTAGGCTGAATACCGAATATTTGGCATGCCGAATAGTAACTATTTGGCCAAATACCAAATATTCGGCTTGTCGAATACTTTTATATTTCAAAGTTTAAAGGCATTAATATGTTAAATTTTAAACAATTTTACATAATATTTAAACGGAAACTTTTATTCTAATAAACAAGAGCTTTTTTCAAGTAAACTTTATGCTGAAAAAAATCTGCTTTGAGTTATTTAAAAAGAGGATAGTTGTAAAATTTTTTAAATTATTAAAATTTTAAATTTCATGGCTTCTGAGAATTAAAGCAAATGAATAAAATTTTCTTAAATTCTGAAACAAACATTTTAAAATCAATGAGAAATTATGAAAAAATTGAAAGAAAATTTGTACAGGATCCTATATTATTTGTTTGTCAGGAAGAGACTAAGGTAAAAGTAAATAAATAATACAATCTATTCAAACTTTATATGATGGCAACTCAGCAAGAATAACTGCTCTGCTCCCTTTTATTAAGCAAAAAAGTTTTTAAATACATTCTAGATCGGTGTCTGAAGTGAACAATCATTTTCAGAGATTGTAAATGTTGTTCTTAAAATCTTAGCAAGAAACAGATTATTTACTGGACGATGTTCAGGAACTAGCATTAGTACATAATTAATTCTGATGAAAATCCTCGTGATTGGTTAATTTTCTTAAATAATACTTAACAAACAGCAAATAAATAATGTAAAACCATTCTCTTTTATTTAAATAAATGATTCTGTTTGTAATTTTTCTGAACATCTTTATAAGTTGACTGTTAAACGTATAAGTGGTATACGGTTTTTAAAAATATGTCTTAAAAGTTTTTTTTTAAGTATTCGGTTGGCCGAATATTCGGTAACGTGGCCGAATAGGCCAGATATTTGGTGCATCCCTAGTCCAAACGTGACTTAGGTATCTGAATTAAGTGCATTGATAGTATGCTATTTCAACTTCACTTGATCAGCAGAAAGAGGAGGGGTAAATAGGGTGTCCTTTATATGGTCACAAGGTGTTAAATCAGGGCTACCATTGGGTCAGTGGCATGTTGTTGTATGTGTTGTTGCGCACAAACGGACCGTAATTAAAATTTTTTTAAACCAATCATAAGAGGATTTTCTGGTTGGAGGTTCTTTTCCAAATTGAGTTTGAAAATTCCACTGCATAACGGTGACAGACTCTGTTTTGAACACAAAACATCTTCTCCACTGCAGTCGCATCCATTTCCACTGATTATTCATGTGATATGCTAGCTATCACTTACAGTCCACTCCCTCTAATCTGCAACTCTATAATTCGCAAATGCCTATAATCCGCACTACATTTCAGATGTAAACAAAGAGTTAAAATCTTTTTTAAGGCAAGATAACTCACATTTTGACTGTAATAAATATTGACTAATATGATGAATTTATTAAGAATTTTAATTAATTTTAAATGCACTAAAATTTTTTAATGCATTTCTGCATTAGTTAGAAAGAAATATTCTATGTATCTTATAAATAACTATTAGATTGTTATATTCTGAATGCATTTGTTGGCTATATAAAAGGTAAAATTACTTTCAAAGAGGGATTAGCTCTTTTGAATAAATGTCTTAATCTTTTAGAAAAACAAACTTTTGTTACTTTTGAAGAAATCCTGACTCTTTAAAAAGCTTTAGTATTAAATTGCAGAGTATACATTAAAAGCTATAAAGCAAACCATTATCACTGCGATGTTTGAAATATAAATATAAGTAGAAATGTTTCTATTAATTGTGCATTATTATATTATTTAAATTTATTTTTAATACTGGGTATAGTTTATTTATATATATATAAAAGCAGTTTCTTTTATCTCTGTGTTATTTATTTACAACGTGGTTACTATATTTGTTGATAAATTCCAAATATTACAATGTAAACAAAGAAATGACCTATAATCTGCAAAATTCTATAATTCGCAAAACCCTTGGTCCCAACCTGTGCGGATTAGAGGGAGTGTACTGTATGTCACTAGCCTCAGCAGTGGTAACTTTATTCATACCTTACAACTTGCATTTGGAAAACATGCTTTTTAAACTGTTCCTTTTTTACAACATCTGAAAATTCTATGCTTACTTATGAATCACCCTGTATTTTACTTACATGAAAAAGTTCTATTTGAGATGTGGAATTTACTTTGAGCTGTTTGTGTGTGGAATATATAACATTTATATTAATTTTTAAATGTTAACCATGATAGATGTGAAAATCAAATTTGTGTATAAAATTTTAAACGTGCTCAAGCAGAAATTGTAGGTAAGTGAATTTATTTGGCTATAAATATGAACACTGATTTAATTATAAGTGGCAACAAAAATTTCAGTTTAGGTGGATTTTTTTTTTTTTTTTTTTCTTCTATAGTGATCTAAAAAAAAATAAGTTCAGATATTGACAGCACATTGACATCCATTGTAAATTCATTTCTTGAATAAAATAGTTTCTTTTTAAAAAAGTTGTAATTACCTAAACTGAAGTTTGAATAACGTTTTATATGAAATAATGAATCCTTATATTTAAAAATACATTAGACTCTCATTACACATGTACATCATGAAACTTTAGTTGAACTGGTCATCATATGACTTACTTGATTAGTTGAACAAAAATGGCACCTGACATGTGACACTTTAAAAAGCCGAAAAACCAACGTTTAAAATGCACAAATAATATATGAAAAACAGCAAACAGCTGTTTTGAATCTACTAGCGAGATTCTTCTTCAGTGCAAAAGGAACAGCGTGCTAGAAAAAGCAAGGCTGAGCAAAATCATAGACAGAGACGCGCTGGCTTTTATACCCTATGCGGGTGGCGAAGGCGCTGAAACAACCAATGAGAGAGAAGCAGTGGAAACGACTGGAACCACTGCTTCTCTCTCATTGGTTGTTTCGGCGCCTTCGCCACCCGCATAGGGTATAAAAGCCAGCGCGTCTCTGTCTATGATTTTGCTCAGCCTTGCTTTTTCTAGCACGCTGTTCCTTTTGCACTGAAGAAGAATCTCGCTAGTAGATTCAAAACAGCTGTTTGCTGCTTTTCATATATTATTTGTGCATTTTAAACGTTGGTTTTTCGGCTTTTTAATATTGTTGCACAAAGGCTTTATTTGCTATTTTTATGTGACACTTTAGTTGTCACGTGTCAGAAGACAACTAAAGAGCAAACCATAACCAATGACATTGATAATCTGAAGAAATATGACTATGTACATGATCTATATTTGTCTATAAACATTAGTTTAGTCCAGTTCCAGAGCTGTCATGCTATTTGTTTATTACTCCCTTTGTCCCAAATTAGTTGCTACATTTTGAGTACTTTTGTCCTGATTATTGATAATCATGATTTTTCGATTTTGTTTGAACATTTTTCAGAGATTTCAGGGTGCTATGCTATCAATCAACAACATTTACTTATCAAGCATTCCATCTGTCTCTCCTTAAATAAGTACTAAATTAGTTTTAAAAATGCAGAGTTTGCACACTCTTAAGCCACGCCCCATTTTGTAAAAATTCTTCCACCAGTAATCGCATAAAACTACCTTCTAGCTAATGATTTATTAATTCTTTAGGAAGAAAATGATCTTTATGGTATACTGGTGGTAGAGTCCTTACAAAATGGTGTCGATCTACTAAACTGCATTGGAAGTTATTTATGACTCCACCCACTTGAAATGTAGCAACTAATTTGGGACAAAATTTTCGACCTAAATGTCGCAACTAATTTGGGACGGAGGGAGTATTATGTTCGCTTTGTATTAGTAACCTGTATTAGAAATTGGTTGAATCATGTATCTTGGCACCTATTGGGAATTTCTAGAAAATTCTTTCAGATTCTGAAAGCTAATTTTTTACCAAATGGCAACATTCTTTCATTTGGCACCAAGCATGTGTTTTGGCAATGGTAATCTTGAATTTCGAATGTATGTGACATTTTTAAAAATCTGATTTTTTGCCTGCAACAGCACTCGCATATATCAACCGATTTAGATATGAGTGAGCATGTGCACAGGAATTACTAAGGTCTCGACCAAGTTCATTGGTGAGCTTTGTTGCACCCATTATGTTGTTTTAAAATGGCGGGCTATCACCGATAATTTGGGTTAATATAATTATTAATATAATTCGGGATATCACCGAATTTGGTGACAAATATAAATCACTTCAATAAAACCGGCTTTGATAACGCTGACTAATTTCGCGAAATTCTCATTCATATTCAATATTGACAAAAGTTAGTATTTAATCTTCTATAATCGGGTCCCACTAATTTGAGCTCCGTGTGTTTGAATAGTATAAGCTGGCTTTAATAAAATAAGGAATGTAAATTGTATTCCTAACTTATGTATTATGCTGTGTTTACTCAATAATAATAACCATGCCGCATCGAATTCTGTAACAATTATGTTTAAAAAAAAAGTTTTTATTTTCTTGTATACTTCTGAATCAGATCATTTTTATTTCTTCAGGTTCAATAGATAAATAATTATTTACACTAACAGTTAAAATTAAATTTTCAAAAATAAAATCTAAATAAAACCTAAAGTAACCTAAAACCCTAAACCTAATCTAAAGTAGAAGCGTGCCGATTAGGAATATTAGGCAACTATCTCTTAAAATTCAATTTTCAAATATAAAAGAGCTTTTGAAATTTAATAGAGAAGCAAAATGATTTGAAAAATACTATATGTTGAATGGTTTGACGAGAAAATGACGCTACAGAGCAACTTTCACTGAGATTTATAATAAATTAATTCATTCAAAAGTAACGGATTATTTTAAAGAAAATTACATGTCTGTTACACAACTATTATTTTTGTAATAAAACTTAAAATTGATAATTCTCCATAAACTGAATAAATCTAAGTTTTTTCGCGTGCCAGAGAAGTTTTCTTACGTGCCAAGCTCGGCACGCGTGCCATAGGTTCGCCATCCCTGCTATAGTTCATAAAAAATAAACCAAATAAATTCACAGAATTCTTATGAAATAAAGGGAAAATGCAAATTTATGTTTTGCGTGTATTTCACGAAAACGATATAAAACGGTTTTTCCATGATTTTCAAAAAGTGTCAAAAGTTGGTTAGGTTCAATTATGATGACAATATAAAATTACAGCTCATTCCTTTATCCTTAAGTTATGCTTACCACTAACTAAAAAACTAACCACGTTGCAACCTGTTTTGCAATGATTACAAATGGATTTCCAATATTATGCATTCCGCGTTTTATACCTTCGTAATTCCTAAACTACTTGATCGAATCCGAATGACTTCCCATTTGATATCCCTCGTTAAAATTTACAGAAAAAGCCAAATGCTATGTCAAAATTAAGTAGAGTTGGGCAAAATACATCGAAAAACTATTTTTTATTGCATCAGCAAGGCATTCCCAATCCGAACTATAACTGAAATAAAATCCATATACATATATATATATATATATATATATATATATTTTTTTTTTTTTTTTTTTTCAACTAAAAATTAGTTTTGGGTTAAATTAAAAATTAGTTTTTCCTGGGTAAAGTCCATTGGACTTTACTATAGCGACTAGAGTACATAGTGTGGAAATCGGCTATATCTGTAATACTTAAAAAAGTGCTAAAATATTGTATCCCTTAAATATGCAGATTGCAGCGACATCTGCAGGATATTTTCTACAACTGCAAGGTATTGCTAGTCTGTACAATGTAATACTAGTAATACAAAAATCCCGCAGATGTCGCTGCGATCGATACTTGGCATTTTAGCAGTATCGTTGCACATTTAAGGGATAAAAATTTTTAACACTGTTTGGATAGCATATTTCCACACTAGGTATTCTAGACGCTGTAACTTTACCCAGGAATGGCGAAAGCCACGCCTCTGTAGGTATATAGCCTCCGAAAATGACTGTTTATTGGACGAAGGGGAAGCAGCGTTAAAAAATTCTGCACGGTTATTGGTGTTTTCCTTTTATATACCTACTTTGACGTCACATGGGTAAAGTCCAATTAATAAATGTTTATGAAACTACAAAATTGTGAGACAAAGGTGGATCTAGAAAGTCTTCAAAGGGGGTGGGGGGGGGATTTTAGAAAAGATAGCCGACATTTCGATTTGTAACCGACAGTTGCAAGTAGCGTCCTCTATAGACTGTTTAAAGTTTGGGATAACGTAACCTTCAGCGTAGCACAAGTCCCGAGCTATGCCAACCAACCAACCAACCAATTTCAATCGTGAGTCATTCATTCTTATGATGGTTGTTGTTTACTTTTACTTTTCTTCAAAATTAAGATTTTTTTTTTTTTTTGTACTTAACTGCAGATCGATGAAACATGTAGTTTTCAGATTTCATTTCAAAGCATGCTTTTACAGTCTACAACAAAAAACAGTAATTTAAGTTTTTCATAACAAAAAGTGGCATTCATATTCATGAAAGTAAAAGTATAATTAATAAATAACATTCCATAATATTGTGTTCTTAAGTTTAAATTAGATTGTATAAATCAGTTTCTCTATTTCGCAATAAGTCGCCTCTGATTTTGACAGAACTTTTATGCAATTAGCTCCAATTTTAAGAGGATTACTGTCTAACAATCTGAAAGCACTACGTAACGACAGTTAGTGTATGTGAATTTGAACAGTGTAATTTTTTTTTATAATTTAATCATGAGGAAAGAAAGCTCGATTTTTAAATATCTAATTTATATCATAATCTAAGGTATATCAAGAGTTGAATACGATTCTGCAAATTAACTATTCAAGGCGAAAAAAACTGTTCAACTTGTATTCTTTTGTAAGTAATTTTTTTTATATAGTTTCGTGTTATAAACTTAAATTACAGTGCAATTTCTCAATATAGTGCACTATTTACTTATATTCTCTATCGAGGTTACTTCTGTTATATCTAGTAACTATGATAGTTATGTTTATTAAATTCATTTAAGTAATAACATTATTCATATTCTGTATTGTCATGAGCTACCGCTTTAAAAAAAATTTCAAAATATATTGAAATACAATAGTACAGAACTTTTAAATGTAGTTGAAGCAGACCTGCCAACCTTTGAAAATGAGAAATCGTAGCACACAAAATTTAAATTAATCTGGAGGTTGGTTGGTTGGTTTTTCGTGTTACGCAGCCATCATTTGACATTCATAAAAGGAATAAGGTTTCAGTCTTTCAACTCAATGTAGTAAATTTTTTCCTTTGAAATTTTTTATACGATATTTAGAGTTTCTTTTCGTTTCGCAGCGTTTTTTTACATTTGTAAAAGGAGCCTGGTTCTAATTTTTTAGCTCAGTGCAGTAAATTTTGACGAAATTTGGGATTTTTTTCCTGCGATCATTTCAGGATATTCACAATTTTTCCGCAATCGTAATTCACATTTTTCTATCACGATTCTTTGTTGAAATCCGCACTTTTTACCATGAACTTTTGACGAAATTTTCATTTTTTACCACGACCCTTTGTCGAATTTTACGTTTTTTTCCGCGATGATTTTGATGATATTAGTGTTTTCTTTCTGCCATCTTTCGGTGAAAATTTGCATTTTCTTACTGATCTTTCGATGAAATTTGCATTTTCTTAATAATCTTTTGACGAAATTCACGTTTTCTTTCTGCGATATTTTGACAAAATTCACACCATTGAAAACACAAAATCTCAAATCTTCCGGGGGAACCTCCCAGGGTTGACTTTTTACCAGTAAAAACTGGTTTTTACCAGGACATGGTAAAAACTAGGTTTTTACCGGTAAAAAACTGGGAAAAAGTGGTAAAAACCTAAAGATACAATAAACTCTACTAGTCATTACACTTTATTTTAATTCTGTCGATAAAAACTCTATTTTCAAGTAATTGATGTGTTTATATATTATATATATATAAAGATATGGGAAATAAACAATTAGTCAGCAGGGGTGCAGAAAATGTCTCTACTCCCAACATTTCCCCCAATCCACATGAAAATTTCCCCAAAATTTTACGGTACGTTATAGATAAATGCTGTATTACCGTAGGTACAGAAAATTTTTTTTTCCAATATTTCTCAATTTATGAGCGAGTATATATGGCAGGGGTGATTCTGAGTGAAAAAAAATGTTCTGAAATTCACAGCAAATTTTCTGAAAGATTACAGCAGAGCTGGGGAAGGGGGTGGGGAATCCACTCTCAGCACTATGTTTTCTTCACGGCCCTTTGACGAAATTCACGTTTTTTCATGATCTTTTGACGAAATTTGCATTTTTTAGCGATATTTTGACGAAATTCGTGGTTATTTCGTGATCTTTTGACGAGTTTTGTGTTTATTTCGCCTTTCTTTTGAAGAAATTCGTGGTTATTTCGCCTTCCTTTTGACGAAATTCGTGGCTATTTCGCTATCTTTTGATGAAATTTGCAGTTATTTTGTGATTGTTTGACGAGATTTCTGATTTTTGCGATCTTTTAATGAAATTTGTGATTATTTCGCCCCCTTTTGACGAAATTGTTCGGCTGTTTCACGATCTTTTGATGAAATTTGTTGTTGTTTCGCGATCTTTTGATGAAATTTTTGTTCATTTCACGATCTTTTGACGAAATTTGTGTTCCTTTTGCGATCTTTTGACGAAATTTGCGGTTTTTTCACCGTATTTTGACGAAAATGCGATTCTTTTGCCCCTTTTGATGAAACTCGCAGTTTTTTCGCAATCTTTTGAAAAAAATCGCAGTTATTTCCACCCCTGTTGATGAGATTCGCGGTTGCTTCTCGATCTTTTGACGAAATTTGCGGTAGTTTCGCGATCTTTTGTCTAAGTTTGTGGTTCTTTCGCAATCTTTTGACAAAATTTGCGGTTCTTTCGCAATGTTTTGACAAAATTTGTGTTCATTTCGCGATCTTTTGACGAAACCTGCAGTTATTTTGCAATCTTTTGACGAAATTTGCGGTTATTTCGTCCCCTTTTGATGAAATGTGCGGCTGTTTCACGATCTTTTGATGAAATGCGTGGCTGTTTCACGATCTTTTGATGAAATTTGTGGTTGTTTCGCGATCTTTTGATGAAATTTTTGTTCATTTCGCGATCTTTTGACGAAATTTGTGTTCATTTTGTGATCTTTTGACGAAATTTGCGGTTTTTCGCCATGTTTTGACGAAAATTGCAATTTTTCTGCCATGTTTTGATGAAAATTGCGATTATTTCGTCCCTTTTGACAAAAGTTGCAGTTGTTTCGCGGTCTTTTGAAAAAAATCGCAGTTATTTTTACCCCTTTTGATGAGATTAGCGGTTGCTTCGCAATCTTTTGACGAAATTGGCGGTTGTTTCACGATCTTTTGACGAAATTTGCGGTAGTTTCGCGATCTTTTGTCTAAGTTTGCTGTTCTTTTGCAATGTTTTGACAAAATTTGTGTTCATTTTGCGATCTCTTGTCTAAGTTTGCGGCTCTTTCGCAATGTTTTGACAAAATTTGTGTTCATTTCGCGATCTTTTGTCTAAGTTTACGGTTCTTTCGCAATGTTTTGACAAAATTTGTGTTCATTTCGCGATCTTTTGACGAAATTTGCAGTTATTTTGCGATCTTTTGACGAAATTTGCGGTTATTTTGCCCCTTTTGACGAAATTTTCAGTTCTTTCGCTATCTTTAGAGGAAATTTGTGGTTATTTTGCGATCTTGTGACGAAATGCGCGTTTTTTCCGTAATTCTTGGACAAAATTTGCGATATTTTTATGTCCGAATATTCAGATTGATGAACGATTTTTTTTTAAATTTTCAGAACCGAATGTCTTAACTTTTTGGAACACAATCACCCCTGATATACCTTACGTATTATTTTGAGATCGATTTTGTGAAGGTTGCCATATGTATCTTTTTATTTGTTGTGAAATTTTTCTCTATCTCAGGAAATTATGGAATTCGTTGTTAAAATCGAAATCAATTGTATATGTTTCTGCAAAATTTCCCCAGGTGGTTAAAATTTCCCCCGATCCTAGATCGCCGGATCGGACATATTCTGCACCCCTGTTAGTCAGTTCCCTAAAGATGTTGATACAGCACTTTAACCATACAGATTTTACCATATTTTCTATTCTCCATCTATAAATAGAACAACAACAACAGAAGTTTACTGTATCGTTCACAAAGCCGGTTTCCATTCTACTTGTACTCTTATAATTTCCAAGGAGCTTCTTTAAAACAGAACATGTAAAAGCCAAAATTTGGTGAAAAGCATTAAATTGTACTTCACCCATAGAGTGAATTTTTTTTAACTTTTCACATATCCACAGTAAATTAAGAAATATTCTTGGTGTACAGAAAGCTGTAAAGCTTGTATTTTGTTATAGTGCTAAGAGGCTCCAAAGACATACCTATATTCGTAAAATGCACCCACTAACATTTGTTCAAACTACATTATGTGACAATATTTGGTTTTTATTAAAATGATTAAGGTTTTTAAGTGTGAAAAATGTGTACTTATAATTTTTCTTTTCTTTTTGCTTTAAGTAAAAATTAGTAAACTAGTCTATTTAGATAAATATAATAAATATTGTAGTGTTCATTCTCATAATAATAGTTATAATAATTTTTAGGCTTAATAATGATATGTACAATAATTGTATCTTTAGAACTTTGAATTCTTGTAGGAGAAAAACGCGGATGAAAGTTATTCGGTCTTTTTATATTCCTTAAAAACCACTATTTTTGTATAGTATTCTTTTCCTTACCTAATCCGAAACTAAATTAGGTGAATATTGTTATACAGAATTATGGTATTAAATATCCGGAAAACTTTAAAATTGGGAAAATGAAAAATTGGTAGATAAATTTTTATGATAATTGATAAGTGACAAAAACAGTCAAACTAATAAGTTTTTTCATAGGTGGTAAAAACATGTTTTTCCAAAGACGGTAAAAACCGGTTTAAACCATCAGACGGTAAATACCGTCCAACCCTGGAACCCCCCTCCCGGGCAACCCCCTGAAATCAACACTGCGTTTTTACCACTATCCTTTGACGAAATTTATTTTCTTCTGCGACCAATTGAC
Organism: Maratus speciosus; assembly: GCA_963932465.1. Lineage (NCBI taxonomy): Eukaryota > Metazoa > Arthropoda > Arachnida > Araneae > Salticidae > Maratus > Maratus speciosus. The sequence continues at coordinate 136,562,845 of OZ010798.1, forward strand.
GAAATTGATTTTTTTTTATACGGTCATTTGTCGAAATTCGCGGTAGTTTATCACAAATCGTGCGATTTTGCACACTATTTCAAACCTTGACGCTCAAAGACCCCTTTCTTTTCCAGAAAATCTTAAAATGGCACCTTGTTTCAAAGGAAGCGAATTCCTGTATAAATATTTACAGAAACACGATTCACTCGTGGTTAATATACATAAACAGAGTGTTTTATGTTAAGAAGTTTGTTTTGCAGCCCAGATTTTTTTTTTCCATGTGCATGTTTTAATGTCCGAATTTTCGAACTAATGGCCAATTTTTTAAAACTTTCAGAAATGAATACTTTGAAATTTTGGAAATTTCGCAACAGAATCACTCCTGAAAAATAAAAAAATAAGGATAGTGCAGGATAAAAATCGCAACTAGAAACAAAAAATGCATTTGTGTTTTTTGCACAAAAATTGTAGTTTAAGACCGATTTTCGTAGCATCGTAGTTTATAGGTCCAAATCGTAGCAACTACGATTTTTTCGTAGCAGTTGGCAGGTCTGTTGAAGTGACTGTATAATTGTGTGAATGAATCACCTTTGGTATCTGAATGAAACATTTACAGAAGTATCCAAATATGATGTCAGATAAGTAACATCAAATTTTCAGTATGGAAAGTTTTAAATTTTTTTTTACATTTAGAAAATTTAAGAAATCATAGATTTTGTTACTAATTGACTGCTACACCTATGTTTGCCCAGTATTTAGCCTGTGATTTGATGCTAACAAATAAGACGCATTCTTATACCTTAAGCAAATACTCTTTTATAATTTACAATCTCATTTGTTTATTTTTTCATAAAATGTGATGAAAAAAAAACAGTGTGAAACTGAAATGTGTGCTCACATGTATATGTATTGTGATTTTTGCTTAATTAACAAGTTTTCAGAATTTTTCAACATTAGGCACTGTACTCTTTGTTATTAATTATTTTAACAGTTTAATGGGGGATGGCCAAATCTGTTGCAGATTTTCTTTTATCTTTTACAGATTATTTTTCCATCAAACCTTTATTTCACTTTATATTACGTTTAGCTCTTTATTATTTAATACAAAAACTTTGTATTATGAATAAAACGCATAGGGTCAGGCCTCAGGTGGGGGAAAGTGGTGATAAAATCAAGCTTTTTTTAGAAAAAGGTCAAAAACCAAACTAATAAATTTATTTTATTGAAACTTTTAATGCATTTTATGTACATTGGATTCATATAGATTAAGCATGAAGCATAAACATAACCATTCAATTTTGTTAGATTGTTTTCTCAGAGTTATACATTTGAAATTGAACTTTTATTTTGCTTCATATTATGTTTAGTTCTTTATTACTTAATTCAAAAAGTTAAGATTATTATTAATAATAATTTATAAAATGCCTAAAAACGCTACAGGTAAGTGATTGTTTGATTAAGTGATTGATTAATTAACGCCTCAGTTGTAAAATTTTTTACCTGCAGATTATTTTTTGCCCCTGAAGTATCTGTTGCAGACACTTAGATAAACTTCTGCTACTAGGCATTTTAAAAAATCGTTTTCATACCCCCACTTTACCCCATAGTGGGGTAAAGTGGGTTTGGTTATAAAATTAGTGTACTATATTTAAATAAAAAATGTAAATATTGTTTTTGAAATAAGTATATACTGAAATAAATGTATCTTAATTATATTTAAATGTACAATTTAACAAAATAAATATTTTTTACAAATTGTTTAATAAAAAAAATAATGTCCACTTCTAAAGTAATAGAACTGTTTGGTGAAGATTCAAGTGATCCACATTCCAATTATAAAACTGATGAAATATAATCTCTTATGTCTTATGTGCATCCTTGTCCAGTTTATGAATCAATTAAATATATTTTGTTTTTTAATTGAAATTTTCATTTAAAATCAACCTAAGTATATTTTATGTAATGCCTTTATCCATTCATAAAGAAATTTTCAAAATTCTCTTAATAGTTGCCACCCTATAAAATTTGAATAGATTGTATTATTTATTTACTTTTACTTTAGTCTCTTCCTGACAAACAAATAATATAGGATCCTGTACAATTTTTTTTTATAATTTCTCATTGATTTTAAAATGTTTGTTTCAGAATTTAAGAAAATTTTATTCATTTACTTTAATTCTCAGAAGAAGCCATGAAATTTAAAATTTTAATAATTAAAATTTTTTTTATAACTATCCTCTTTTTAAATAACTCAAAGCAGATTTTTTTCAGCATAAAGTTTACTTGAAAAAAAGCTCTTGTTTATTAGAATAAAAGTTTTTGCTTTAAATATTATGTAAAATTGTTTTAAAATTTAACATATTAATGCCTTTAAACTTTGAAATATAAAAGTATTCGACAAGCCGAATATTTGGTATTCGGCCTAGCAGTTACTAATTCGGTTAGCCGAATATTCAGTATTCGGCCAAAATCACTGTTCGGTGCATCCCTACAACCAAACATGTTCCACATGATGGTCATCATTTTCAAATTACCATCTGGAATCTTAACATAGCATGTTCCACAGTTGGCTGCAGTGTGTTCTAGGAAATACTAAGAACATGTCATGAAATGTTGCTTTAAGATCAGGTAAAGATCATAAATGTATGCTAGATGGGTATTTCATTCAAAAAATGTCCCCTAATGGCAAAAACTTGAACAATTTTTTTTTTTTTTCTGCCTAAACAAACTCCCATCCCTTTAATATGTCTTTCACAACTTTATGAATAATGGTTTCATTTACAGACAACTTTTAATTAAGGTCATTTAATTGGGGATGCCCTGTATTTTATTCACCATTTGAATAAATTGTACTATTGTCTTATTTAGATTATTTATTATAGATCGGGAGGCAGCAGCACAGACAACCAACTCATCAAGTTCACGGATGAAATTCTACGATTAGTTAAACCTCGATTCGCAGATTAAAACACAATCCAATCAGTCTGCCAAGTCCTATCTTGGTGGAAAACACCTGAAAACTCGATTTCAGCAGTTGACTTGTAGGGTTACCATTGTGTTTTCCTACACCCAAATGTATAAAAACATGGAGGACTGGGAGCAGGAAAACACAATGGTAAACCTACGAGTCAACCGCTAAAATCGGTGTTTTTAGGTGTTTTCCACCAACATATGACTTGGCAGACCGATTGCGTTTTAATATGCAAATAGAGTTTTAACTAATTCTGGAATTTCGGCTATGAACTCGATGAGGTGATTGTCTGTGCTGCCAGCTCCCGATCTATAAATCAGATTGAACAAACCTGGAAAGCACGAATTTAGTTATACATTTGATTGTTATCTAGTTTTTATAAATGTATTTTTCTTTAGCAGAAATAATGTTTAAAACAGTACTATTCCCCTTATATGTTGGTTACTCATTTCAACCAAAAATCTTTTTCTAGGTATTGAAATTTTCATCTTAATGGAGAATACATTTCTGCAATACATTAGACGAAATTATAGGAATGAGTTCTTTTTCTATGTGAAACTCCTACTGCTCAAAGGCATTTATTAAAAGAAGAAAATAGAGGTATGTTAAGCCTTAAATATCTAATTTTCTAAATACTAACTCTTCAGTTTCAGTTTTATTTTCAAAAATATTTGACTTGTCTTTGTAGTTTAGAATATTAAGAAAACTAATCAGTACATTTCGGTTAGCTGGGCGCCAGTGTTATATATACACATATGTATATATACATGCATATGTTGTATATATATACATACATATATATGTATATAAATAAGTATAATACATATTTATATATATATGTACATATTTATGTATATATAATACTGGCGCTCGGCTAACCGAAAAGTACCAACTAATCTTTTCATAAGTAAATGTGTTTTGTTTGAAATTTTGTGCTATATATGAATTTTACAAAAGAAAATGGCAAAATTTTATGCTACTGTATGGATTTTATCTGTTAGTAGATGAATATTATAAAAATTAAAACTAAGCAAAGTGTTTCATTAATTGCCCTTTTCTTGCAATTGTAATAATTTGGTGAAATATATTTTTTGAATTTCTCGTAAGCTTTAGTTGTGTTATTATCTAAATATTTAAAATAAGAGTTGGTTTTTTTCATATGCATCTTTTTACTGTAACTAATTTTAATAATTATTTTTACTTAAGCAGAAAACTGTTCATTTGTCAATGTGCCAGTACTAACTATTTTTTTCTTTTTCCTTTTTTTTCCATTAACATATTATAAAAATAAAAGTAAAGACCTTAAGACTTTAGAATGATTGAAATTGAATGTCTCCATTGTTGTGGGGAGAAAAAGAGAGAGAGAGAGAATGGAAATAATAAGATATTATCATACCTTTATTGATGCCATTTTTTTATTGCAATAATTAAAATATATATATTTATATAATTTGAATAGAAATAGAAAATGGTGCCATGTTTAAAAGGAAACATGAATTTTCATTCATACAACTGTTACATTGTAAAACAGTTACATCAAAACTGTTTTTTGAGTTTCGTTCCATAAAATAAATTATCCAAAAGATTTCAGATTTTTAAAATTTCATTTTGAAGTATCTCGGGGTCTAAGGGCGACAGGTTTGGTTCATTCAACTTTATATCGATAACCTTACATATTTTGGTTCCCCCTTTTTAGGCACTTTCCTATTTCATTTCCTATGGGCCCAATCACAATGTGGTTTGGCTCATTCAACTTGATTTTCAATGACTTCGTTTGGAAGGTAGTTTGTTTAGAGCAGAGTGTGCCCCTGATGATGAAAATTGAAATTAACCAATTTTGCAGATTGTGTGCTACAGGCAACGGGGACCCATATCGGATGTTCGTACAGAATCTATTACCCCTTAATTTATGATTGGTAGTTATCACCAGGGCTTAATTTCTAACAAAAAAAAGTACCGGAGCCCTAATATTCTGTGGTACTAAAACTGTAGCGTCCCCCAAATCCGCATATTTATATTTCATGCATTATTTGCAACAATTAAAACATCTTTTTTTTTCATTAGCAAAATAAAAAATTTAAATATATCTACCTGCATATACTTAACTGTCAACTACTCTGCTTTTTAATGTATCACTCCTTCCGAATAGAAATTATTGCCTAATTTTAATCTTAATTAATCTCAGAATTCTGCAATAATTAAATAAGGCAAGGATTATGATTCGGAAATAAATGTTAACACAAAAAAGGAATTGTTCGCAGCTATGCATATATATATATATAATATGTATGTCACACTGTGTTTTGATAAAAAATAATGCAGAAACTTGGAGATGGAAGAGAAAGGAAAGGGTAGTTTAAGCTTCGGTTTTTTGGAATCTCTATTGCACTGGGCTCCAGAGCCCTCTATTTATGAGCTCCGGTGAATTCCGACCAATATTGAAATATTTACTAAAAACAGAGAAGTACCAGAACTGAGCTCCAGCGCAAATTAAGCCCTGGTTATCACTATTTCTGAATATTATTTTCAGCAAATTTCATAAATTCTTATTTGAGTCCTTCACCCCCTCGACTAGTCTATCTACAAATAGGTTTTATTTTGGAGTTTCGTTCGGATAGAAGTTTGTTTAGAATAACATGTGTCCCTAGCTGTGGTAAATAGAAATAATTGATTTTACAGCATGTGTGCAGCATGCCTGCTGTACAGTGTGAAAAGTAGCAAAAATTTAAATTTTGTTTAAACTTCTGCTAATTTTTTTTAAATTCAGAAGTTAAATTTCCTTTAAACAATTTGTTTTGTTTTGAGAAAATACAAAAATTTAAATTTTGCTTGAACATTTACTAAATTCTTGAGAAGTTTCAGCATTTTAAGTTTTGTTTAAACATTTTTTTTTTTTTTTTAGAAATTTAAAATTTATTTAAATCTTTGCAAAATTAAAAAAATTTTGGAATTTAAAAAAATTCAGAATTTTGAATTTTATTTAAATAATTTGACTTTAATATTTTTATTTTGATTAAAGAAAATAACTTCTTTTTATAATCATTTTAAATTAAAAATTATTGGTGCTATGATCTGTGTAAGGATTTAATAATAATAAATTAACAATTTGGATTTATTAATTAAAGTATAAAGTGTTTTGAAAGAAATATTAAACAAATTCCCTCTGTGGAATCTATGATCACACTTATCCTTTTGTTAATAATTTTTCATTCTGATGGTACCAATCTTAGAATGAGATGAAATATTTCAGTGAATGAAAATTACATTTCTATTTAAAAAGATATGAGCATTTTCATTGATAAAATTGAAATAGTTTACTATGACTGTATTTAAATGATATAAATTTCTTGACCCTTTTTAACTCTGTCGATACTAAGATTGGGACCTCAAATCAAGATTATGCCCACAGAGTCTGCATGCAATGATCTCGACTCACAAACATAACATCAATTTTAGAAATATATTTATTAATAACCTGTTTCATATTAATATAACTTTAAAAGTCCAGAAATGTACCTGTATCTGGAATAGAAGAAAAAGTGTAAAAACTTTTGCATTGTTGTAGATAATGTTATGTTCAGTTTTCATTAACAAAACCTATTCATTTCATTATTCCTCTTCTTTAAATAACTCAAAGCAGATTTTTTTCACCATAAAGTTTACTTGAAAAAAAGCTCTTGTTTATTAGAATAAAAGTTTCTGTTTAAATATTATGTAAAATTGTTTTAAAATTTAACATATTAATGCCTTTAAACTTTATAATGTTAGACTTTTAACGCCTTTAAACTTTATAATTTACGTTAGTAAATTATTAGAATTTCATTAACTGTTTAGAAATAAATTGGGTACTTTAAAGGATCCTTCACAAAATTTTTTACCTTCAAACAGGACCCTTCACAAAATTCTTTGTCTTAAAAATAGACCTTTCACAAAATTTTCCATTTTGAAACTGAATTTTTTACAAATTTAATCATTTAAAAGTAAAATATGACCTATCACCTTTACATATATAATGAAAATATATGTATTTTACATGTATATATCTTCTTAACAATGTATAAACAAGAAACTGAATATAATGATTATTTCACATCACAAAATTATGACTAGATTTCTCAAAAATATAAAAAGTTTTTCACAAAAACAGGACCCTGTGTGAAAAGTCTGGACAGACCCCTGAAAACTAAAATAAATTACTATGATATAGTCTAAGTGTCATCATTTTCGGTGATTTTTCATTGCATAATTTCAAAAATTAGACTCTCAATTAATTACTCTATCATAGTTGTATGTTGCTGCTTAGTTAGATAAAGAAAGTGTTATTTTTTGCTAGTATGAAAAGTTAAAATTGAAATAGTTATTTTGCTAAGGATGATTCAAAGTAATAAGTTTTTGTAGTTAGACTAGACAGTGTAAGATTGATTTTTTTTTTATTATAGATTTTTTTTTTTTTTTAGGTTTATTTATTATACTTTCAATATAACACTTCTTGTTTTTTTAATTTGTTGAATTTGGGTGGGTTCCACCTCATTATTAATTTTCTTATTTGTATATTCTAACATTTTTTATTGTTAATGATTCTGTTTAATAGATTTACTTATGTACAGTGGAGAATTTCCATGAAAGTTACATATAATACAGAAATGGCATCTGTGAATGATAATATTGAAATGTTCAGAGAAGTTAAAACAGAATTGACTGACAAAACATTGATGGAAGTTGAAGTTTCCCAAGTCATTAACGAAAATAATTCTCATCAGCCTCAAATTGATGTCCCTGTAAATGATCAGTCATTTGAGTGCAACATTTGCAAGAAAAAATATCTCACTAAGACGCTGCTTTCTAAGCATTCTTATATTCATACCAAAAAGAAAATATTCAAGTGTGATAAATGTCCAAAAGCATATACAAAAAGTACTAATTTGATTGTACACTATCGTAACCATACTGGAGATAGACCATTTAGTTGTCATGTTTGTGGCTTATGTGTAATTAGTCTTGATTGTTTAAAAAGTCATAAACGTATACATACTGGAGAAAGGAAATTTAAGTGTGATGTCTGTGGAAAAGCATTTAAACAACAGAGTCATCTCAGCAGACATAAGCTAATTCATACTGGTGAAAAACCTTTCTTTTGCGATTTATGTGCAGAAAGATTTTGTGAAAAATCTAAATTAAAAATACATAAGCATCGTGTTCACACGGGAGAAAGGCCCTATTCTTGTCCGTTGTGTGAGAAAAAATTTCTAACTGCAAATGAAGTGAAAATACATTCACGTTCCAAACATACATTAGAGAAACCATTCTGTTGTGACACTTGTCCAGAACAATTTGTGTATAGATCACGGCTGAATGCACACATGAAAAAATGCCTAAAAATAGATAATTCTCATAACAGAAATCAGATGAATGCTTCATTCATTGTGGTGCAAGATAAATGCTCAACAACTGATCATTCATTTAACAGAAGTCAGATGAATACTAAAATCACTGTTGTGGAAAATAGTCCAGGTTGCTCCAAAACTGATAATTCTTGCAACGATAGTCAAAAGAATACTTTAAATATGACATTGCAAGATTGTCAAAATAAATGCTCAAAAACTGAGAACTCTTATGATAGAAATCAGATGAATATTTCAAGCAATGTGATGCAAAATAGTCAAGATTGCTCAAAAACTGATCATTCTTGTGACAGAAGTCAGATGAATGTTTCAAACATTATGGGGCAAGATAGTCATTCTAGTTCTCGATATCTTAATCCAAATAAGGATTTTAAATGTATTTTTTGCAAAGAAATATTTGTTTCTCAAAGTTTATTAAAAAAACACTTTTTAGATTTTCATAAATGTTGTGTATGTGGTGAAGTGTTAATTTGTCAAGATGCACTTCGTGATCATTTTAATCGTAGCCATTTTTATAAATGTGAAGTGTGTGATGGAATGTTTGTTTCCCAAAATCTCTTAAGTACACATTATCAGTATTTTCACAAATATAATTGTAAGTTCTGTAGTAAAGTATTTGATTCCCAAAATTTGCTTCTTGAACACCATAATTCTTCTCATAATTTTATATGTAGACTATGTGGTAAAGTATTTGTTTTTGAAAATTTGCTTGCAGCACATTATATTTACTTTCATAAACATAAGTGTAGCATCTGTGGTAAAGTATTTGTTTCCCAAAATTTGCTTCATGAGCATCATAATTCTTTTCATAATTATAGATGTAGAATATGTGGTAAAATATTTGTTTTTGAAAATTTGCTTACTGCACATTATAATAATTTTCATAATTTTGAATGTAGAATATGTGGTGAAGTATTTGTCTTCCAAAATGTGTTAAATGCACATTTTGACAATTTTCATTCTTATCGTTGTGATATCTGTAAGACAGTGCAAGTATTTCCTTCAGACATTGAACTGCAAAAACACAAGCTTACTCATCATACTACTAATAAAAGGATTATATCCGTCAATGGATACCAAAATTTTTATGGAAATAAATATTCTGCGACCCAACATTCCACAATCGACCTTGAAAAGAAAACTAACTATCCAAAATCATTCACTGCAGATTTTGATCTACAGACATATTCATATGAATATGCTATTGCTAAGCCTTTTGTTTGTAATACTCTAAATCCAAAGCCATTCAAAGCACATTTTCAAATGAGAATGTATTTACGTAAATATTTCAAAGAAAAAAACTTTGCTTGTGGTTTATGCCAAAGAAGATTTTCCCACTATAACACGTATAAAGTGCACAGCGTATTACATTTTTCTAAGTGGAAACATTAGGACTATGCGTCATAAGTGTGTAGGGTTTAATCTAGGAAAAAGGGATTTTTAGCTTTTTTGGCTAATTGCAGCCAATAACTTCTAGCCAAATAAAAATAGCTTTAGCCAAGGGGAAAAAAATTATTTATACAAAGTTTCTGTATACAAGAGTATTATTTTTACTTATGCAATATACAAACAAATACATCACTCTGTAAGATTGACCCTTCGGCATTTGGCTGTATACCACACAGCAAATGCTTTTTATCAGATGGAAATTCTTTTCAAAATTTCCCTTCCAAATTAATCATCATTAAGTTTCTTAAGTTCTTGATTGTCAGTTTGTTTCTCAAGTCAGTTTTTGTTATATTCATGAGACTGAATCTAGTGATGGGCAATTCTGGAGAATTCGACAATCAAGAAAAATCGTCATCGTAAAAAATCACCATCGATACAGCCATCGATTAATTCCTAGAATCTACAATTGAGATGTTTTACAATCGATTATGACGAGAGAAGCTAAAAACAGTTGTTGGAAAACATAGCTATTATTCTGGCCGAAAATTTCATAGTAATGATAGGGCTTGCTCGATAATTCTGCTATCGCAATTATTTGCTCCTGATTTAGGCTTAAGGGGTTACTTCAGTCAAGTAAAAACAGGGTTCGTACGGTCCTTGAAAGTCCTTAAAAGTGCTTACATTTTTCAAGTAGAATTTTTAGTGCTTAAAAGTACTTATTTTCATGCAAAATCTGCATGATTGCTTGATTCTTAAAATTGCTTGATTACATTTTGGTGTAAATCACTCGACAGGTGGTGCTACTCTACTATGCTGCCTTTTTTATGGTTTTTGCAATAGCGCTTATCTTAATTACTAATGCATGAATTTTCCTCAAACTTCAGATTCAGGTATACCTTGATAAATATTGGTGCTGATTATGTTTTCGTGAAAATTGCCCAACAGGTGGCACTGCTATACTGGATGTTTCAAGATTTTCACAATGGCATGTGTAAAAATATTGCATGGATTTTCTTCAAACTTCAGATTCAGTTAGACGTTGACATAAGTTGTTGCTGATTAGGTTTTGGTGTAAATCACCCAACAGGTGGTGCTGCACTTTGCAGGATTTACACGATTTTAGCAATAGTCATATCTCAAGAAGTAATGCACAGAATTTCATATCTTTAGAATCCTCATGATGGACGTACATTGTCATTTAATTTTGACACTCTGATAGTGAATTTTGAGGTATTAATATATATGAAATAGAAGAAAGTTTTGAGATTGCCACATCCGATGAGTTTTTTCTTCTGCTGTATTTTGTTATTTTAAAATTTTCTAAATTTCTATTGCCATGCCACATGCTGAAATTCACCCCTTCCTGGCCATTTGAGTGTTTGAAACTTGTATTTACAAAAATGAAACTCTTTATTAAAAAAGGCATATTACAATTTATTAGTTTATTTAATTTTACAGGTCCTTACATTTTTTCGGTTTTGGTCCTTGAAAGTCCTTGATTTTTATTTAAAGAAATGTGTACGAACCCTGGAAAAGACCCACTTGCTAATGCTAATCTTATCGAAGAAATTTATAAAGATATCTCATTTGAATTTCAGTATTTTAAAGTGATTTTCTTTGCATTGGAATAAATCCCCCTTCTTTATGAAACTGCAATGTCCAAATTGCGTAACTATGGCACATTTGATGAATCAAATAACCTTTCCACTTTTTTGATAACTCCAAAAAGTTTGGTACAGTTTAAAGTTCCCCTAAATGTCAAATGCTGTGGAATTTCCCCATTGATCGAAAACAAAAGTTTCTTTCAAAAAACGTAAGGATAGTAAGACAAAGATACCTGCTAAGAGGGAACCTGTCTAACACGGAAACTGTTTTCCAGTGCCTAGCGATTCCAACATGACTCTTTAAGTCTATATCGAAATCCAAAGTAGCTACTTTATGACACATTTATAAACTCATTTTTTATTTTAGACGCATTAGCTAGAATTGATTAGCATTTCCCTCTTCTCGATAAAGGCAAAAGGTTTTATAGAACTTAAAGTTACCTAAATGTCTAAAGTGTGTCAAATGCTGTGGAATTACTCCGTTTATCGAAAACAAGACAGCTTTATCGAAAACGTAAGGACAACCAGATAAATATACCTGCTGAGAGGGAACCTGCCTAACACGGAAATTGTTTTCGAGTGCCTAGCGATTCCAACATGACTCTTCAAGTCTGTATCGAAATCCAAAGGTGCTACTGTCTGACACACTTACAAACTTATTTTTTATTTTAGGCACATTAGCTAGAATCGATTAGCATTTCCCTCTTTTCGATAAAGGCAAAAGGTTTGATACAAATTAAAGTTCCCTAAATGTCTAAAGTGTATCAAATGCTGTGGAATTTCTCCTTTTATCGAAAACAAGGCAGCTTTATCGAAAAACGCAAGGATAACTAGACATATATAACTGCTGAGAGGGAACCTGCCTAGCACGGAAATTGTTTTCCAGTGCCTAGCGACTCCAACATGACTCTTCAAGTCTGTATCGAAATCCAAAGTAGCTAGTTTATGACACATTTACTAGATCATTTTTTATTTTAGGCGTAGTAGCTAGAATCGATTAGCATTTTCTTCTTTTCGATAAAGGCAGAAGGTTTTATACAAGTTAAAGTTCCCTAAATGTCTAAAGTGTGGCTAATGCTGTTGAATTTCTCCGTTTATCGAAAACAAAGGAGTGTTATCGAAAAATAGAAAGGTAAACAGACAAATATATCTGCTAATAGGGAATTCCATAACTAAAATAAAACTTCAAAACAGACTTCATTTTTAGTATTTCGGATAATTTTAATCTTCCAATCCTTACCAACGTGGTATTAGATGATGGGTCAGGAAAAGGTAGAAGACCCCTCCCCGAAGGGGCATTAGACCCCAAATTGACAGTAGGGCAGACCAAGGATGAAAGTTAACTTAATGTAAGAGAGGACTAGGGGAAGTTCAGAATGGTAAAAAAACCAAACCATTGAATAAGAAAAAAATTGAAGGAAAAGAAGAAATGGTAAAAGAACAAGTGAAGCGTGTGATTAGAGCCGGACAAATGAAGAGGGGCCTGATGGGCCACAGCTGGTCCAGAATGAGTGCCCAAATGGTCAGAATGGGTCAAGAACTTAGAGAATAGTATCTACAATGAAGAAAAACAATGAGACAAAATATTATGAAAAACAGATGAAAAATAGCAATAGCCTGAGGCTAAAAGTAAAATGTTTCGCTGAGCAGCACCCCCTGGTGGTAGTAAAAATAAAATTGATACGAGAAGATAGGGGAGAGTGAAAAGACTTTATTTTGTGAATTTTATAATTTTTGGACAAAAAGTATACTAAAGGTTTGAAGAAACAAAACTTTAAAGCACCCTCTTGAGGCGAAGAAGGTAGTTAAAATTAAGAAACATATGTCCCTATTTTTTATTCGATTTTAGACACAATTTGATGTTAGTCTTATAATTTTCCTATAAGTGGAAGATACTGTAGCAGAGTACGAAAAAAACCACCGCTAAGTATCTTCCTTTAGAGCATTTTAAGCCTAGTGGTCTAAAATTAACGGTGGATTGACAAAAGAAAGGTAGATTTAGAAAGGTTATGAGATTACCCTTATTTTAATATATTACATGAGTGGGGTAAAATAATTTTGAAAAATCCTCTTTCCTGAGGCGACACTTAAAATCTTGAAAACACATAATTTGCAGTGCAGTTTTGTTATTAACAATAGCATTCTAATATTAAGAGATATGGGACAGCTTAGGAGGGCTAAAATAAGAGAAATATTGAAAATCAAGGACAAACTGGCGCCAAATTATATAGAAAACTTCTATATCAACAATTGAAACCAGAACTGATAACTTAAACCACTATGCCTCCTAACCCATATCGGTTAATAACAAAAATGAATGAAAAAGAACATGTACTCCTTTGGGAAATTATGACTTACACCAGAAGCACGGTAAATTTGACTCTTTTGAAAGCTTCCTTTCTCTCTCTCTCGCACTTCGAGATATATTCCCTCGATGCAAACTGCTCGTTTACTTCGAGAATCTCTGCAAGATGCAAACATCTCGCTTACCTCGAGATACCTCATCAATTGTAACTCATCGCTTCCCATTGTCACTTCTCGCTCTCGGTCTCTTTTCAACATTTCATATGACGTTGTCGAGAAGGAGAAATCAATTTTCGTCCTTTCTCGAAATGTTACTCTCGATGATAGTCATTTTACGCTCGGCCAAGAAGAGTCCAGAAGAGATATCAACGGACGAGCTGGAGAGAGAAATAAGCATGACAATGAGCTGTGAAATGAAGTTCTGATTTTCAAAGTTTCTCTTATTTTAGCCCTACCAAGCTGTCACATACCTGGAGCCCTCCGATAAATATTATTTATTAAATATAAAAATTTCAAAGAGGAAGGTGAGTCAGTTGAATTCCGAGGACGTGAAAGTGGACCCATGCCGGGCGCAATTAAAAAAATTTTACTGAACGCTTCCTGTGACATATCATCGACAAGCCCTTTGACAACTCTTTCATATTATGAACCTTTCTTTCCCCGAAGGTGAAATTTGGGGGAAGGGGGGGGGGGGGGGGGACAAGTTTTTAAAACTGTCGCCGATTTCTATAATAAATTTAAATATTTTAGATGCAGTCTTCTGCTAAATATTATTTATTGAACATAAAAATTTTAAAGTGGGGGGGCTGTGTGAATTCCGACGCGAAAGAGTGGGCCCACGGGGGGAGGGGAGCAATTTTCAAACTTTTTTTGGACCCGTCATGTGATATGTCCTCGGAAAGCTCTCGGATGACTCTTACATATTATGAGACTTTCTTCCTCCTCTCCCCAATTTGGCTCCCACTGTGGGGGGTAGTTTTTTTCGTTTTTATCATTTTAGATCGGATTTTTTTATGGAGCCCTCCGATAAACATTATTTATAATATATGAAATTTCAGGACACTTTTCTAAATTTAGCCAAGACCCCTCATTTGACATATCGTTGGAAAGGTTTGTGACTACTTATTGTTGTTATGCACCTACGCTGTCCGTCCCCCCCCCCACCCGGGGGACACTTTTTCAAATTTAGCCAAGACCCCTCATGTGAGATATCATTGGAAAGGTCTGTGACTACTTATTGATGTTACGCACCTACGCTGTCCGTCCCCCCTACAGGCACTTTTCCAAGTTTAGCTAATGGGCATTTTTCCAGTAGTTGGCTATTTGGCTAGCTATAGATTAAACCCTAAGTGTGCTATAAAGTAGCCTACATGAAAATGAGCTTAAGTGCACATCATAATATTGGTATATAGGTTTTAATTAAGGATCGATTAAAACAGGTTTTTAGGACCGAAACTGATATTCGGTAATCTTGTTAATTTCGACCGAAAACAAAAATGTCCAAAAAATTTTTAAAGCAATTTTTAATATATTGTATGAAGTGTATCTTTCTTTAGATCTCTTGGTTTTTTATCATTTATTTTGTTTTATGATGCACTATTAGGAGCTAAATTTTGTCATTTTAGACTTAATGCTGACAAAATTGGATGAAATAACGCATCTTCACTATCAGGGTTGGTTGATGTATATGATTTGGATATATATCATGATATATATCCGATATTTATTTTTAAAATATCAAGATTTTTGATATTTTCAATATTTTTAAATTCTTCATATTTATTTTCAAAATATCAAGATGTTTGATATTTTGTATATTTGATATCTATTTTCAAAATATCACTGTGCAAGATAATCTTGATATTTTCTTCAGTCAAAACAAGTGTAAATGAAATTTTCAACTGTTATTGACTGTGCCATTCTGTAGGTAAACAACTTTTGTCTCTGGCAGTGACTTTTCTAGGCGAAGAAGAAAAATATCTTTTCCAAGCTTCATGTTTGAAACTTTTATTTTTAAATATAGAACTAATAATTATGTTAGACAATTAATTCAGAACAGCCATTTGAAGATTAACTGTAATTTAGGTAATCATTTATATTACAGCTTCTTTAGAGAAGAATCTTTTCTGATTTTTGTTTAGTTGAGTCTAAACTGTACAACAGTTTAGGGGAAAAAAAGTAAGACAAGATTACATTTATGTAAAAATTCTTCAATTTAAAAAAAACTATTTTGTATTTAATATTTTGCTTTATGAAATATAAAACTTTGTTGAATCTTGATACAAATCCTACAGTTTATATAAGTGTATAAAACAAATTGCATCTGTTTTCAATTAGTTGATCTTCAATTTTGTTCTTGGGGGGGGGGGAGGAGAGAAATGCATTTTTAGAACATTGTTTGAATACGTTTTCATGTTATGTGCAATATGTTTTAGCTTCTAATTTATATTATGCTTGAAAATATTTATTATCAGCAGTAAGTTTACTATTTTGAAAATATCGGATATTTTTGAAAATATCATGATATTTACGAACCCTGTTCACTATGAATTAACCTGCAAGCTCCTCTGATGATTCTGTTGGTTATTCATAGTTTCTTATTTTACATACTGGTTTCCTATGTTCATATCTTGTTCATCTTTAGAATTTTACCAATTTGTTCATATATTTTTGTTTCTTATATATACATTATTCTTTATTAATTATACATGTTTATTAAACATACATAATTGTTAATCTATTATACGTGTGGCCCAAGTTTGGCTCTGACCAAAACTTTTTATTTTCATATAAAATGTAATTCATTCATTAACGACATGGAATAATTTTCTAATTATACGATTTCATCTCATTAAAAAATGTTTTAGGTATACATATCTCAATTTATCTTTTATAATGATTTTTTAAAATTATCATCTGTTTTACACACCTTTCTTTTTTTAGAGAACATTCTAAACACTTCTGCGGCTTCAAACTAAAAATTTTCTATTACTGTTAAGTCTGCAACTTTTAATGATCATGTGAAAAGCATCTTTAAAGTTCAGTTTTATATGCATTGCTTGCTTTATAATTTGCACTCACGTCTTTAGTCGGTCATGACTGATCATTATAAACAGTGAAATTATTAGCAATAAATAAAGAGTGTCTCATTTGAGTCAATACAGCTCAAATCAATGAGTGATGTTCAAAATTTTTAAAAGAAGAAACGAGAGAAACTTGGAATTCAGGTAGTTTTGGTCTGGTCAAATTTTCAACAGCATTTTCGCTGAAAATGAATTTCTGGTGGAACTCTGATTTTTGGCTGAAACTGAATTTTCGGTTGATTTCTAGCTTTGCTATATAGTTTTATATATTTACTAGCTGTTTAACCTGTTCTATGCACGGGAGTTCATGAATTTAATTCTAAAACCAAATTTAAAAATAACTATTCGATTTATTAAAATATTTTTCTACTACTGGACCTTTTTTTTAAATCAAATTTAATTTATCGTGTTTCTCTATGGCAGCAGACGATATGTTTGGAATAAGGGAATAAATAGAATAAAAAGTTTTGTTGATGTTTCTGATAAAATGCATTTCTTTATTTTTAAAAATGTGTAATAATTAAACGCAATTAAATAATCTCTAATTATTTGCATGTGAGGTAAAAGAATTTTCGTAATACCCGCTAAAGCTTATTATTTCAGCGTGGAGTAGGTAATATGTATATATCTCTAATTATTTGTATGTGAGGTAAAAGAATTATCGTAATACCCGCTACAGCTTTTTAGTGAAGCGTGGTGTAGGTAATATGCAATGTGTCTTGCAATAGAAAAGTAATTGTTGTGGTAAGAATTTTATTGTGGATTTTTAATTTTTGGCAACAGCTATAACGAAAAATGGTTACATTTGATAGGAAATTGCCGTTAAATTTGTGGTTTTTTTATTAATTAAAAATGAAGTATAAGTTATTTCGATTCCGGATTACTTTAGTTGCCTCGGTCGTATTTTAATACACATGTACGTAACATTTCGGAATTATCGCTTCCAAACTGTGGATTTGTATACCATTACAGACAGACAAATTTTCATTTTTATATATTAGATTGAGATATCTAGTAAAAATTTTGCCAGTCTTCTATGCTTTGTATATAGCAAGAAAAAGAGTACTTTACAAATGGCCTTTACTTTTTATTGAATTGTATTTTTGTAATGAATGAAACTGTTATAACTAAAAATTAATAATAGTTTGATTGAAAATCTTGAGACCATCCCTAATTTATAACTTGTTTCAGAAATGTATTTTATATTCAATGTTAGCACATGACAAAAGATAATTTTAATATTTTCTTCCTAAAATTGTCATTCAATTTTCATCCTGTAATTTATCATATTTAAGAAAACTAATTGAATTATTATTATTATCAGTAAACATAATTTTTCTCTTTAGTCTCTTGTGAACCAAGGTTTAGATCATTTTAATCACTTTTTATATAAAATGTACCTACATTAAGCTAATTTTTTAAACTTTAAAAGTGTTCTTCTACTTTAACCTTGTAATCATTTTAGTATACTTGTTCTGTAATAGGCATGTAAATTGAAATTTTTAGTTAGTTGCCAGTAAAACCTTTTAGCTTACTAGCCATTTTTATGTAATCTTAACTATTATTCGATTAAAATAAATTAAATATATTAAAATTTCTTTATATAGATTACAACAATTACCAGAACTTATTTTAAAACTGCTCATTAAAAAGGATGTTGTCTATGATTTAAAAAAGTGAGCTGGTCCATGAGTAAATATATATATATATATAAGTATATACATATATGCAGTATGGAACCATTTATCCGGAAACCAGTTAACCGGAAAACCAGTTATCCAGAATGATATTTCTAATAGACTGATTTTAGACTCTTTGCAGAAAAAGGTTTCATACACTGCCAGTTTGACATTGGCTTTGCTTGAAACAATTGTATAATTTGATGACAACATCTAGCATTTGAAAAGAAAACATATTTAGTTGTATTTTAGATGTTTTAATTTTTATGCAGAGGAAACAGAAGAATTTTTGTTCCCAAGGGATTCCCATAAATTACCTTCTTTTAAACTTTGGTTAACTTTTTACCTTTCTTGCATTGATTTTTAATCCAAGTAATCTAATAATTTAAAAATCAGAAATAATGCCACAACCACACATATTCCACAAAACTTATCAAATGGATGCTGCTTTAATGCACAACCAGTTAACCAGAAAAACCAGTTATCCGGAATACATCTGACCCTAAGCATTCCGAATAAATGGTTCTGTACTGTATATATATATATAATAAATTTGAAATCACAAATATATGAAGAAATTGATAAAATTCTAAAGATGATTTAGAAATGAACATAGAAAACCAGTATGTAAAATAAGAAACTATGAATGACTCACAGAATCGTCAGAGGAGCTTGTGAGTTCATTCATAGAAGATGCGTTATTTCATCCAATTTTGTCGGCATTAAGCCTAAAATGACAAAATTTAGCTCCTTATAACGCAAACATTACAGAAAATAGATAATAAAAAGCTAAGACATTCAAAAAAAGATACACCTCATACAGGATATTAAAAATTATTAGAGCACAATACCTGAATGACATACTAAGAGTCAAAACTACTGCATAACAGCATGGAAAACAAAATTAAGACTATTTTAACATGTGATCTACAGTTGGGCATTTGAGTGAAACCCATAACTGTGCTGCCATCTGGTGTGAGAAAGGAAAAATGTAAATTGGAACTGCATTAATAACAATAATGTTTAGTGCTGCCATCTTAAGCCCCCCCCCCCTCCCCCCCCAAAAAAATAAAAGGAATGAAAATGATTGAAGAAATCAAGAAAAGACTTAGATTAACTTTTAGTTAAACTAGGATAAAAAAAAGGAATAAACTTAATAAGTACTGAGTGAATACAAAATAAAATAAAGAAGAGGAATAAATTAATACAAATAAATAAAGGAATAAAGAATTATATAAAAATAAATAAAAGGGCAATCGATTAAATTAACGTTTTAAAGACAAAAAATTGTAATATAAAAAATGAGAATATAAAATAACATTTAAAAAGATGAGGAATATTTGAGATAGTGATATATATATATATATATATATATATATTCATAGACCACACCTTTTTAATAATCAGTTTTAGCAGAAGCTCTGGTAACTGTTGTAATCTATAGAATAAAGAAATTTTAATATATTTAATTTAATTTAATCCAATAATAATTAAGATTACATAAAAATGACTAATAAGCTAAAAGGTGTTACTGACCACTGCCAACTAAAAATTTCAATTTTCATGTCTATCACGGAACAAGCATATTAAATATATTAAAATTTCTTTATGTAGATGACAACAGTTACCAGAGCTTCTGCTAAAACTGATCATTAACACTAGGACGGCGGCGAGGGGTCATTTTGACCCTTTCCAAATGGGTCGATTCGAACCAGAAAACTTTTTATAATGAAAGTTAAATATATGCTGCACAAAAATAACTTAAATAAACTAGAGAACAGTAATTCTGCTTTTTCAGAATTTAGTGTCGCCCCTGGCATTTCCATTACTTCATTTTCTTCTGGTGGACTGGTGGTTTCTATTATTATGAAACAGCCATTATAAATGAAGTGTTGGGTGAAGATGAAAGAGCAGTCGTAAAAAGTTAGAACTCTGATTTTCTGTTCAGAATGGAAAAAAAAAATATTATGGCCATTTTTTTTCCCATTCTGACCAGAAAATCAGAGTTCTAACTTTTTACAACTGCTCTTTCATCTTCACCCAACACTTCATTTATAATGGCTGTTTCATAATAATAGAAGCCACCAGTCCATCTGAAGAAAATAACTCGGTTAAGCGGGACTCTACTGCAGCACAAAACATATTTCAATTTTAAGACTTAAAGCACTTATGTTTTATTTTATGTAAAATGACGTCATTTGCATTCGCTTAAGAATTCCACATTTACGATCTACTCTTAAACATCTACAGTAAAGCATGGATAGCACATCACTATCGCGAAATAATGCACAAATGCAGTAAAAAGATGCCGCCATTCAAGAAAATCAACAAAAATATGACTATATAATGATTCATAGATATTTAAAATTAAATATAGTTTATAATAGCTCCATTGTTTTAACAGAAATCATTCGTTTATATTTTTTTCAAAATAGCACGTATTTTAATTACATTTTCTTTTGGTTGTTATGAGAAAATGGCAACAAAAAGATATAATTGCTATTTTCCAATTTTTTTTCCTTTACTTTCTACAGAAATGGAGTAGTTCCGTTGCCAATATTAAACAAATGGCTCTAAAAACTACAAAAAAATTAATATTTCAAAAATAAATGGAGATACAGTTTTCAAACAAAATGCATTTAAAAGTACTTTTTTTTCCCAACACGACGGTATAAAAATTGAAAATGTGCGATGCTTAGAAATTTTTTAAAATGCTATAGAGTATTTAAATTGTACAATGATATATCTGCTTTGTTTATTGCTAGCTTCTGTAAGGTAACGTTATTTTTTGGAGACAAAATAAGGTGGGAGAAAGAAATAGCATACCGTACCTACTGGCGGATAATAAGTTAAATAGTTTTAAGTAAAAATTCTCATGTGAAATATTTTTATAAAACTTGAGTAAAATTTCCCGTTGTTCTAGTGTTAAAAAAAGTTGTGTCCATGAGTAAAAAAAAAAAAAAAAAAAAATGTGGCTCAAACTGTTTAAAATTTACATGCTTTTTAATAATGGTTAGGAGAAAATCTGACTGGCTGTTTATTTTATTAACTCACCATGTGGTGAGTGAATATTTTCAAGCCTATTATTTTGTAATTTTATTGTCACATTAATCCATTAGGCATCACTATATATATTAACCTATTTTTTTATGGAACCGTTGTTTTTTCTTACTGAATAGGAAGTCTTTAAAGCACTTATGAAAAAAATAATAAAAAATTTTCGAATATTTATGACAAACAGTGTGTTCCCAAAATATAAACAAAGGCACCTATTGGTGGTATTTTTTTTTTTTTAACAAAAAGTTACATTGCATCCGTGCAGTTATGACAGTTATTCTTTAGGAATAAAATGAACAATATCTTTCTGAAACTGATATTTTATGAAGAATTCAGACAAATTACATCTACAGTTATGATAAACATCTACATTTATATTTAAAAAAAAAAAAAAAAAAAAGCAACCCTTTCTATAAGCATTTTTATTATCTATCTCTTTATTTTTCATCATTGCATTATTTTACATGTAAGGGGATTGAACTATTTTTATGTGCATTGCCTTTTTTTTACATGAAATTCCAGTATTTTGTATGACAAATTTTACATCATCTAGATTGTTTCCCATGCAGAAATTCCTGTGTTATTTCTGGATAATTTTCTTCTGATGTGGAAATGGGTTCCTTTGAAATAGGCAATATATCTGACAAGGAAGGTCTCCTTACTGGGCATACTCAGAATATTTTGAAAAAAATACCAATTAAACTACTTATATATGCAATAAAGGATCTGTCAAATTTAGAAGCGGAATTACAGTAGGAAGTCTGTAAAAAAATAAAATACTTTTGAGTATTTGGCGCGAAAAGACGAAAGCGTCATGCGATTTGGCGAGCAGTACTTTTCCTCGCCAAAAGCAAACGATTTTAATGCACCTGAAAATTGTTTGTTAATTGATTTTTAGAGTGCGCGTAAAAAGTATTTAGTGAATTTAAACCTAAACAATGAGGGAGTTTAATAAATACATGTTTTCATATTACATATTTATGTTCCTTGTTATTTAATTTTATTACTTTAAAAACAATTTCATATATATAAAAATACTTTCATCTATTTAAGCATATTCCAAAATAAGGGCAAGATTAATTTACCAGTTACTCATTTCAATATCAAAGAATTCGTCGTTTCCATAGCAACAAAATTGAATCGACAGTGTTCAATTGGACTTAATTTTGAGATATTGAAACAATTTTAATTTTGTTTTAATTCATAAAATTTGATATTTAACTTTCATTTTATATATATAACAAAACTATAGTTAAATCAAACTAAAACTGACAAAACTAAAGCCATTTACATTAAATTTACTTAAACAAGTTCAATATGAAACATTTTTATCTTAGAGTATTCGACATAAAAGCGTATTTTTCAAAATTTCATTTCATCGACAACCGATGATAAATCGCCAAATAAACGAAATTTTCATTATTTTTTTGTGAACGTTCTATCGAGGTTCCGCCAAAAATTTTTTTATAGACATATATATCCATATGAGAAGAACACTCTGTAATTTTTTTCAGATTTTTCTGAATATACCCGTATGGAGACCTTCCTTGTGAGCATTTTGTCCAAACAAATGTTTCTTTCTTATAATTCTTAAAAGTCAAAAAGTCTTAAAGAGTCAAAATAAATAAATATAGAAAAACTATATTTCAAGTTGAACGACAGATTCACCTTAATAAAATAAATGAGAAATATGAATATCAAATTCACAATATATATCTTTACTTAATAGGTGCTAAAATACAAATGTTAAAACATTTTAAAAAACAGTCAAGATGTTAAAACATTGGAGTCATATGATGTTTAAAATCCGAGCGCTTTCGACTGAACCGTCAGTTGTCATCAGGGAAATCACTGCTGGTTAAATACCAAAGGGCGAAGAACACTCTGTAATTTTTTTCAGATTTTTCTGAATATACCCGTATGGAGACCTTCCTTGTGAGCATTTTGTCCAAACAAATGTTTCTTTCTTATAATTCTTAAAAGTCAAAAAGTCTTAAAGAGTCAAAATAAATAAATATAGAAAAACTATATTTCAAGTTGAACGACAGATTCACCTTAATAAAATAAATGAGAAATATGAATATCAAATTCACAATATATATCTTTACTTAATAGGTGCTAAAATACAAATGTTAAAACATTTTAAAAAACAGTCAAGATGTTAAAACATTGGAGTCATATGATGTTTAAAATCCGAGCGCTTTCGACTGAACCGTCAGTTGTCATCAGGGAAATCACTGCTGGTTAAATACCAAAGGGCGAAACCAACGAACCACAAACAGGAGGGTGGGAAGGAGGGAAATAGAGGAAATCCTTCTTATTAATGTACCAATGTATTCTCGTCTGCTGTGTAAGTTTAATCATTAAGATCTAGAATATTGTAATTCGTATGTCTAAAAATGCCGTGGATTGTGGTCAGGGAATTGTAGGAAATATGGTCTGGAAAAGTCATATTCAAATAGTATATGAACCCTGAAAAAGAAAATTAAAATTTGTAAATTAGAATAGAATTACAATAATGGTATTTTATTGAAACAGTGAGAGTAGGTTTTTCAAAATGTAGAAGAGGATATTTTTTTAAATAATAAGATTATTTAATCTCTTGTGAAAGAAGTTGTGATATTGCTTTTGTAGTTTTATTCTAGCAAATTTTATCCATTTTCACATTAGGACATTCAAACAAAATATTATTATATTAAACCTTCATTTGGTTATGATTTAATATTTGTGAGCCGAAAATATGTTTGTAACGTTGCCATTACATTCTAATCAATAAGAAAGAACTTGTTCTTAGAATTCTGTATTCCTTTTTACTGTTTGCATCAATACAGAGTGCTTTAATCTAACCTCTTTG
This sequence comes from Maratus speciosus, assembly GCA_963932465.1. Lineage (NCBI taxonomy): Eukaryota > Metazoa > Arthropoda > Arachnida > Araneae > Salticidae > Maratus > Maratus speciosus. The sequence goes on from OZ010798.1 coordinate 136,587,170, forward strand.
TTTTCAGTATATCCACTAGTATATGTGTGCTATATACTTATTCTCTCTGAGAGTGAAGGGGTTAATGCTATTATTAATTGTGCTTGTGAATAGTGATGCAGTTAAACGGGTACAAGTGCCATAAATATATTTCTTTGTAAATTGTTTATTTATTTATTTTTGTATGTATTTAATGATTACTTTCCTTATTTGTCAGTTTTAAATTCCATTTGTACTTAATTATGTATTATTTTTATTTATACAGAACAAATAAAGATTTTTTGTTATTATTATTTTGTTATGATTTTATGCATCTTTTCTTTATAATGAAACACACAAGGAAAATGATTAATAAAATTAACTACTTTGTTAGTTCATATGCTACGAGGTTTTCTTGTTGAGAATATGGAACAGGAAGAGCAATTTTATAAAGAAATATTATGTAATTGCAAAAGCAGTGTAGTTTTTGCATGCTTTTTTAAATCTGAATTTTTAGCAAGCATTACTAACCAAAATTAAATCCAAAATTAAATTCGTAAAAACAAGTCATCTATCCCTTCTTTGGCTGAAGGAAAGGGATTCCTAATTATATTGATTCCTAAACATAATAGATAGATTTTACAATAATAATTTATGTACTATTTTGATTTTATATACATTTTTTCATGTTTAGAAATTTTAAAACATTTGAAAAGTGATGATTAAAGAATGGAAAGTAGAGTATGTAGAATAGAATAAGTTTTTAAAACTAGTAGGTTGTTATATTGCTCTATATATCAGTATATTAGAAAGTATAGTTTTGTATTAAAGAGAGAAAGCAAACAATGAGTAAAAAAAAAAAAAAAATAATAATAACAGTCTGTTTTCTATTGGCCAATTAGATTTTCTTGGTTTCCAGGTGTCATTTTTTAATTGTGATTATTTCATCTGCTTTATTTTATTTTTTACATATAAAACTGCTTACCAATATCCTCCTGAGACCTGGCATCCATTTAAATGGATGTTTTGCTTTTTCCTTCTATTCGTTAAATTTCATTGTAGCAATCTAAAACCAGTTGGTTTTGGTAATGTATGAATCAAAAATCAACATTCAGCTTTTGGATTTTGGCAACGGTAACTACTTTGTTTACAAAATGGCATAATAAATGAGTCCTGTTGGAATTCTACATTCTGCTGGTAATTTTCGTTTTTATGTTATTTTAATTTGTTTAACCTATTTTTATTTTGCAATTTTAAATCAGATGTTAATACTTGCCTTATGTTCTTTATAATAAATGAGTGAACAGACGGACAGACAAACTGAATGCATAAGCACTTTTCAACTTTGTTGGGAAGAGTTAAAAAGACTTTCTTTTTTATGATTTATTCATTTTATTTAAATAGGAATTCAAAAAAGGAGAAAAAAGGAAAAACAATAAAAAATCATAAAAAGAAAAGAAAAAAAAAGTTCACATCTGTGGCTTTTGAGCATAAATGGTAATTTATGAGAAAAATGATTTCTTATAAAATGAAAAAATAACAGTAAATTTCTTTCTTGCATTTCTACAAATTATTAAAACTTAACATATCTGTTGTTATTTTTATCAAATATTAATGATATGTTCAAATAATCCAACACTGACTACCAAAAAATTACTTCGAAAGACAACTAATATTTCAATCTAACGAATGTAATTTGGATTGTTAAAAAAATCCTATTATCCTATTTAATTATGAATGTAAGTCCATTCTAATATTTTGATATCTTTTCATTTTGATCTTTTTTCTTATTAATAATGGTATCTTATATATTTTTAAAAATATATAACAATGGTAGCTAAATCTTTTAAAGATATATATATATATATAAAACACTGGCACATGGCTAACAGAAAAGTACCCATATTTCATTATAAAAATATTCACTTTAAAGAATCTTTTGATATGACGAATTTAATCAGTGCTCTGTTCTCCAGTGATTCGTTGTGATGAGATTTTACTGTATATTTGAAAATTAATGAATGTATGCTCATTTTTATAGAACAAAGATCAAATTGAAGTTAGAGACATAATTGTAGACTACTTTTCCACACTTGTATAAAAATATGGATTAATTTTCTTTCTCTTCGGGTTTGGGTCAGTTTAGGGTTGACAAAATTTTAGGGTAGGCAGATGTTTATAATTAAGTGTGAATTATATAAACATGGTTTACAAAATTAATTATACAAACAGAAGTTATATAAACATAGAGGAAAATCTTTAAGCTTTAAGGAAGTATATATTGTCAATATGTAAATTACAATATATATACAATGGGAAAAAAATGGCCATAATTTTTTTTCCAAAAAAAATTATGGCCATTTTTTTCCCCCATTCTGACCAGAAAATCAGAGTTCTAACTTTTTACGACTGCTCTTTCATCTTCACCTAACACTTCATTTATAATGGCTGTTTCATAATAATGGAAGCCATTTGTCCATCAGAAGAAAATGATCCATTCCAAAGGTATAATCCTTCATTTGGCGCCCCTTCGTTTTGGTGCCCGGGGCACATGCCCCCTCTGCCCTCCTCCTTAGTTTTGGCACTGGTGAAGTGAACTAAGACCGAGAGTCTCTCGGGATCAACTTCTAACTCTCTGAGCTATAAAATTACTGACTATATTCGTTCACGGTCTTTTCAGATATTATCTACAATCCTTTTATTTTGAAAAAAGAATATAGATTACAGCACTAAACAGAAGTAAGTACAGTAGGCTCCCTCAAATCCGCACAGCTTGGGACCAGAGGTTGAGCAGATTTTAGAATTTTGTGGATTTCTGGTTGTTGCTTTGTTTACATTTAACAGTCATTTGAATGCAATAATGCAATCAAAATTATAATGAATGATTGCAATAGAGTAAAATATTGAAATAATTAAGTAAGGTAATAAACTAAAAGGATAAAAAGTAAGTTAATTTAAAAACTGATTAAAATATTAAAAGTAAAGCTCAAGTAAATGATTAATAATGTATATCTGAATATGCGTAAAAAAAAAAATGCGATACATTTTTCTTGAATTATTCAATGAAACTTTCCTTAAATAAAGATACTCTCTCTATTATTTCACATCAAAATCATTGTAATAATACCAAAAAAGCTTAATTAATACATAAATATATTTGGTAAAAAGATTGTGATTACCAGTGATATCAGCATTATCTTGATTTTTCTTATAAATATTTTTTCTTGTAAATACATGTGTGTAAATGTGTACAAAGATTTTTTTTTACAAAGGAATATAGCAAATAAATTTGCTATATTTCTTTCATGGAAAACCACGTTTTCAGTCATATTATTAAGAATTGCATATCAAAATACATGCAGGATAAAATAAAAATGAAAAATTCTGTAATTTTGTTCCCCTACATCTGAAATGAAAGTTTCATTGTTTACATCTGTAAAGATGTGCGTAATTTAGAGTTGCGGATTTGAGGGAGTCTACTGTATATAAAAATGCCATAGAACTCCAATTATCTGAATCAGTTGGGACCGGACCTCATTCAGATAATCAAAAATTCGGATAATTGGATTTTTTCTGAAGAAAGGATCTATTTTAATTAATTACTGTATGTATGTTGAAAATGGGAGAAAAAAAAACTGTTTTTAAAGTATTTTTTTGCTTTAAATTAATTAATTAAAAAGGCAAATTTTTTACATGTTAAGCGTACTTATAAGTCCGACACCGTACATTTCAGCCAACTTTTTACCCGTAATTCCTTTATCTGATTGCTCTATAATGTTTAGTTTATCTGCTAACGATAACACAACACATTTTCTTTAAGAACTCATGGTAAACGATGAAATGCACTCACAAACAAAACAATGCACCAACACAAAAGGGTAGGGTCACAGTAGCAGGTCAAGTAATGAATTGGCAGGTCACATCACCCTGATGACTAATCAAAACAGTGACAGGTGGGCAGGGCCAGCCACCTGGCGACGGAGGACAGCCAATTATCGAACTGCACTATGAGACGGTAACTCATCATTCCAATAATGTTCGTGCTGCGTCTACGCTAGCTTCACGAAGGGAAGGACAATAGCGCGAGTAGACAGAATAATCATTATTTTGCGAATCGCAGTACGTTTCCATCTTAATTTTTTTTTCTGAAATTCTGAAAGCGGTTCGGATAATTGGAGCTCTACTGTATGTAGAATCAGAACTTAACTCGAACTTATTGTGAACCTTGTGCTGTTGCTCTTTGTGCTTTGAAATGTACCACACAAAAGCAAATTATGCTAAATAATGTTTATATACAAATAAAACCTATTTTCAGATATTTGTACAACATTTGGGTAAGTTTTTGTTCAAGCCTAACTAAAATTTTATGTTAAAAAATGATGTTTTCTTATGCAGAACTTATTTTTTAAATATAAAACATTCTAATTTCAATAATTTCTTATTAAATATTAATTTTTAGTACATTTAAGTCGTTCATTCATCATGAATAAGAACAGTTTGAAATTTATAATAATAAAAAAAATATTAAAATATATATCTTCCAGGTATTTAAAAAAAAAAAAAAATCATGAAAAGTATACCAAATACCCTCAGTCTAGAGGGAGATATGCAGTTGGAAAAGCTCAGACCTCAAAGTGTTATGTATTTTATTACATCTCAAAGACATTATTCCAGAAACTTTTATGATTAAAAGTGAGCTAATTGTGAAATTAACCCTTTATCTACTGACGATACTTATAAGTACCATTAAAATAACTTGTTATAAAATTCATTTAATACATCAATTAGTTCTAATACAGTTTAGAATGAGTTGTAGATGCATTACTTTATCTTGTTCCAAAAGCATTATTGATTACACAAAACAAAAATATTTTTTAAAGGATGTTTTCTTTTGCCTTTGCGTCTTTTCAGCTTTCATGACATTGGGGGAGGAGGGAGGGGGGATTTTCAATTTCATAAATATTTCTATTGTAAGAACATTATATTTGTACATTTCCTAATTCTACAAATACTAAGAAAAAGATTTATAATAAAAGATTTGAGCGGAGTTATAAACATTGCACAAAATACCTATGAATTGTAATTTAATTAATCCTTCAATACTTCTAAAATTTATTAAATGATTATGTAAATCTTCTAATGTAGTTTAAACAAGTCACTAAAAATGCTTTAGAAGATAAAATTTTCATAATTCAGTACATAAAGGGTTAATAGTAAAAACATTAACATAAAAAATTAATTTAATACAGTATGGAACCATTTATCCGGAAACCAGTTAACCGGAAAACCAGTTATCCAGAATATTTCAAATTGACTTATTTCAGAAAAATGAGCCATACAGTCCCAGTTTGATATCTATATTGCTTTAAACATTACCACATGCATGATATAACTTGATTCCAACAAAGTTTTGAAATGGAAGCATATTTAGTTATACAGGGTGGCTACTAAATACTGTTACAGATATTAAGTCATTTTATTTTACAAATATGAAATATAAAATGATAACTGCACTAATAAGAGGAATATCAGAGATGAAAGTTTACCGGGAAATAATTTTACTCGAATTGACCGCCATCTTTATCGATTACCAAAGATAGTCTCTTATGCCCCTGTCCGACTGCGGCACGAATCATTTTCCGATGTAATCGGTACCATTCACGAAATATGGAAGCTTTGAGAGAGCCCAAACTTTTGTGTTTGTTGCTATTTACTTTAGCCTTTAAAATCCCCAGACGCAATAATCTAAAGGATTTAGATCCGGTGAAGAAGGTGGCCAATCTTCTTGCATGATAAAGTTCGGACAATTGACACGGAGCCAAACCTGTGTTGATTTAGCTCGGTGCGAAGGTGCTGAATGATGCTGAAATATCCAATTCTTTTTGGGATACAACCTGCCAGCATGTAGCAATAAATGTGTAGCCAATATGTCCTGTTTGTAATATCCGCATTGATTTTTATCCCTTTATTGATGAACTTCAAAGGCAATTTCCCATTGTTTAACACTGCAGCCCAAACCATAACAGAATTCTTGGTCTGCAAGCATTTAAAAGTTCAAAAGGTTTCAGGTATATCCTCGAGGGTTGCTGAATATACGACATCATTTTTAGCATTATAGCACTGTTTAGTGCAAAATAGCTTCCCATCGGAAAATATTATTCTGTCAACACTTTTCCTACCATGCCGCTTCATCAATTTCTTCCTTCTTTGTAATCTTTTTATTCTTTGTGCAGCAGTCAAACCTTGAATTTTTCTTTTGCGATAAGGGCAATAACCCAGATCTTCATTTATAATAACTTGCATAGTTCTGCGACTCACGTTCTCCTCTGCAGCCATTTTATTTGCAAAACGTTGTGGATTTCTTCACACCTTTTTATGATTTTTTTTTCATACGCTCTATTGTGCGAACTGAGCGTGGACTGCCAGACCTAGATCGATCTTTACATAGCTATTAGTATCCAGTAATGGATTTATAGTTCTATATATAATTGCTTGGCGTTTTAATTGCTTAAAGATTTTACCTGCGGAAATTCTGCGATCAAAAAGCTATTTAATCATCATACTTTTGACATCCCTCTTTAAAATTATTTTAAATATTTGCTTTATAACAGAATTCGTCAGCACTAATAGAAGATTGCCAAACGCTAAAATAGAGAAATAAATTGTTTTACCAAACCATTAAAATTAATTCGTATCTTTTGGAGTGTTACAGTATTTAGTAGCCACCCTGTACATTGGGCATTTTGATTTTTATGCAGAGGAAATAGGGGAGTTTTTGTTTCCAAGGTACAGTCGAACTCGGTTATAGTGTCATTCAAGGGACCGCAATAATTATGCTGCTATAACCGAATGACGTAATAACCGAGGTCGGATCAGAAACATGGGGTAAGTAAAGAACGCTTGCACACTACCCTATTTTACAACTTATAAAATGATCATGGTGGTATAAATTGTATAATAAATTATAAAATGAGTAAAAAATGCACTTAACTATATTTTTTCAAGGAAAAAAGGAATTTATTCCTGCATAACATCATAATAATAGACATAGGATGGCATATTCGGAGAGAAAAAAAGGTTCAATCTTCTTTTGTTTATTTTTTGAGCAAAATCATTTTTGTTCTATGTCATCTTCAATGTGTCAGATAAATTTAAAGATCGTTGTATCTGTGATTGGGGGTTCATAAAAGCGTGACAGCAATCTTATTGCTTGCTCAGCATCTTTGATTCCAGGTGGTGGTACTACTTCATCAATTTCTTGCCCTTCTTCATCATCACTGAGAATCAGATTTAAGTTCTGAAGTTACCACATCGTCATCTACAGCAACAAACTCGTCTAAATTTTCATAAAAAGGCAAATCATCAGATCCTCCGAATCGACGATTCCACTCTGACAAAGGCAAGTCTCCTCTTTGTAGGATTTCACTGTAGTCACTTTCTTCTGTAGAAACGAAACCGGCATGTCGAAATATGTTTCAAATCGTTTTTCTGTAACACTTCTCCAGGCTTTATCCAAAAAAAAAAAAAATTGCATTTAAAAGATTTATACTGCAAACCTTATTTTCATGTGAGCATTCTAAAATGTACATAAGCACGCACTTCTGATAGTTGCTCTTAAGGCATCTGATAACACCTTGATCCATAGGTTGCAACTTGCTTGTACAATTTCGTGGCAGGAACACTAATTGTAATCTCTGCAAATTTTTCACCTTTGGATGGGCAGGACAGTTATCTACTAAGAGTAGAATCTTTCGCTTTTGTTTGCAGAGTTCCTTATCCCATCGTCTCAATTCAGCTTCAAACAACTCGGATGTCATCCAAGCCTTTCGGCTGTGTTGGTAGTTAACTGGAAGTGTTTTAATGTTTTTGAAACATCGTGGACGCCTAAACTTTCCAATCACGGTCAAGGTTTTCTTCTCTATTCCAGTTATGTTTCTGCACACGAGAACTGTAATTCTTTCCTTCGACAATTTCCTACCAGAACATTTTTCATTCTTAAATGATAGAGTGTTGTCGGGAGTAAGCTTACAAAAAGAGGTCCGTCTCATCTGCATTAAAAATGTCCTTGTCTGCGTAACCTTGTCGAACTTTTGGCCATACATCGCTTAGCCAATCCGGAACACACTTATTGTCGACACTTTTTCCTTCACCACATACCTTGTGAAACGTTATGCTGTGACATGCCTTAAATTGATCCATCCAACCGTTGGAGCACACAAAATTTACATGCCCAAGCAACTTGGCAAGCTTTTCTGATTTTGTCATCAGTATTGGACCATTGATTGGTACGTTCATAGTTCTTTGCTGTTTAAACCATTTTAGCAATGCCCCATCAAGGTCTTCCTTATCCGCCTTCCTCATTTTCTTAACATTTTTGCCAGTTTGTTCAAAGGCACTTACAGTTTTCTCTTTGTCTTTCCAGTTAGAGCACACAGTTGAATTTACTAACCCAAATTCTCGACAAACTTCAGCTTTCTTATTCCCTTTATCCAATGCATTAATAATGTTAACTTTATATCCCAAAGAAAGAACTTTTCTTTTCACGGGTGCCATAATGATCAACGTTTCTTACTCAAAGCACGAGAGAACTGAAAACCAAACAAATGATGTTACTGTCAGGTCAGCAATGCTACACTCTTTTATAATTTCTTCGGTCAAGTGCCAAGTGTCATTCAATTCCTACTTGTTTCTCCACCTTATCTAATCTAACTGGCCTTCTACACTACTTGTTTATACAGATAAGGAGCAGAAGTTTCGCTCTGTTTACTGCCTACCCCTCAGAGTTATTTCCTGGCGGATACTGCAGGACAGGTCCAAAAAATTGCATATAGGCATGAACTTGAGCCAGCTGTGATTTCAATGTGTTCCATTGGTGACGAATTGGACTTCCTTATTGTAAAAACAGATTATACTGCCCCATTTTCGTAGAATAAATATTGGGTGAGTGCAAAAATTCTATATCGTTTTGAGCATATGTAAATGTCAAGTGGAATACAGTCGTTACAGCTTATGTTTCAAGGACAGGAAAATGGATAATAATGCGTTGAGCAGTAGAGTATGTATGGGTACAACATTTGTCAGAAGAACTCATGTGGAATGGGAAACAACATAGCAAGCAAGCAAGACCACCTCAGACATTGTTTACGGTACGAGTATGATAAAGCCGTTACAGCAGCTGGAGCTTGCCGCAGCGTTTTTCATGTGTATGGGGAAGATGCCATGGACGATAGCACCTCCTACCATTGGTTTAGGAAATTCTGGGATGGAGACAGGAGCTGTAAAGATCATGCATGTTTTGGACGCCCATCAGTGGTTTCTGACTAGGATCTGGACTCAGCCATAACAAATTCCTCACATCCAACAGTCGGAGAATTAGCAAAAATGCTCTCGGTACACAGAATAACAGTTAAAGAACAGATGCATGCACTTGGCTTCATCACTAAATTCTATTAGTGGGTACCACACCAGCTTACAGTAAGGCAAGGATAAGAGAGGATCAACACCCATGTTTCTTTGCTTTCCTGTAACAGTTGGGAACCATTTTTGAACCATATTGTAACGGGTGATGAGAAGTGGTTACTGTACCGTAATATGAAGCATCAAAGAACCATGTGCCGATGTTGCAGAGGGTACTCCATCGACCTAAACAGGAGTACTCCATTCCAAAAATGTTTTGCTCAGTGTATGGCTTAATGCCAGGGGAATAACCAACTAGGAGGTTCTCGCACCGAACTAAATGATCAAGGCAGACCTCTACTGCCAACAATTGGACAAACTGTGAGCAAAATTCATGCGTAAGCGGCCAGCATTCATCAATCGCAGAGGAGTTCTCTTTCACCACAATAAAGCCAGCTCTCATGTTGCTTTAAAGACTCAGCAAAAATTACTGGGCGTTAGTTGGCAACTTTTACCTCAGCTGGAGTAAAGTTCCGACCTTGCACCTTCGATTTATCACCTTTTTTTTATCGTTGCACAATGCCTTTGCTTATCAAACCTTCAATGATGTGGAGACTGTTAAAACGGTGTTACAACAGTATTTTGACTGTAAAACAGAGGGTTTTATCGGCATGGGATTAACTAACTGCCAGACAGCTGGCAATATATCATGCATAATGATAGTGCATGCGTGAATTCACAGGTGCTTAACTTTTTGTGTTCTCTGCCTTTCCGTTTCCGCTAAAAAAACGGTTAGAACTTTTGCACTCACCCAATATATTAGTTTATGTATATTTTTTCACACAATAACCGGGTTCGCCGCTTAAATTATGTCGTTATTTCCGAGTTACTATAACATTGACATCTATGGGAGTTTCGTGGGGACTGCAGAATTTGACGTTATAACCGAGTTGTCACTATAACCGAGGTCGCTATTACCAGGTTCGACTGTATTTCTATAAATTGCCTTCTTTTAAGTTTTGATTAATGTCTGATATTGTTGGGACCTGATTCTTTCTTGAATACTCTAATAATTAATTTGAGATCAAAACACTGTCATAGCCACATATATTGTACAAATCTGATCAAATAGATGTTGGTTTAATGCCTAACCAGTTATCAAGAATACATCTGAGATAAATGGTTCTGTACTGTATAAATATATTAACTCTCTCATGCATGAATTAATTTTAAATGTGGATGAAAAGCATATTTTGCATTCAAAATGGGTTATTAAGATGAAATAATAGTGATTTTTTTTAGAATCTTACATTTATGACAGAATTACTCTCTCACAATATAAAATATTAAAAACTAAAAAATATTTGTAACAAACGAACAAAAACGACGTTTGTTACAAGTTTAATTATTATTATTATTATTTTTTTTTTTTTCACATCCCAGACTAAACTGTCAAATAACATATATAACAAGTATATTTAAAATATAATCACTAAAATATCGCAGGTTTGGGTCTCTTCCAGAAGAAATTAATTTTTTCCAGGACAGTGAGAGAAACTGGAAAAAGACGGAAGAAACTAAAAGAAATGGAAGAAATCAACAGAAAACAAAATAGATCCTCAAAAGTAAAATATATAAACTATATAAAAGATTAAATGCAAAGCATAATTATGTGAAATCTAAAGTGGAAAACTTAATTAATATTAATTATTATTTTTAGAAAAATAAGTTACCTTTTTATAACTACCTTCAGGTTTGACAGGTATTTACAGATGATGTAAAAAAACTTTAGGACAGAAGTGGGTAAATATTTTTTTTTACAGAAATTACTTAACGAAAAAGCATCAATTTTTTATTTTACATATAAAAATGCATTATTTTAAAGACTATTGTGCAACACATTAAATAAACAAATTTGTAATTATTTATACTAGCATGCATATATCATCAATGCTGATTTTAAAAGGCTAATGTTTTAAAAATTTTTGCTTTTGCATATATACTATTGATATCTCATATTATTTTTATTTATTATTATACACAATCTTATTATCATCTCTTTTCATTTTTACTTTACCTTACATACTTGCAATTGGTGCAACGAGGATTTTAATGACATTTTTCAATGCAGTAATTATTGTATATTAGTTCCCTTAATAAAATGGATGTAAATTAAAAGCACAGTCTTTTATTTAAATAATCTAAAAACAAGTTTCCTTCTACAGTAGGTAAATGATATATACTATTTACCACCAGTTAAAGAAGTTCTTTTGATAATAATAATAATAAAAATGCTGGTTAAATTGAAATGGATAACTTTTAATAGATTTTGTGTATTTTTGATAAAATTTCTTTTTTTCATGTGCCAAATGATTTTTAAGCTTTAGTCAAGTATGTGATCTTGGCTAAAAAACTGATGTAATTATTAATTTAGCATCTATAAATTAATTATTTTTTTATAGCTCTAATTAAATGTACCTAAGGTTTATCTATCAGAAAAATGCATTTATTGTACCTTACAAAGTTCTAACTTATATGGTAAAATCTTAAAGAATAACAGTTTCTTCCACTTGGAAGAAACCCATTTCTTCCGACTGGTTTTTTCCACATTTTTTTTCCCACTTTGGAAGAAACTTTCCAACTCTGAAAATATGTTGTGAACTTAAAAGAATAAATATTTTATTTTGCAATTTATTATATAATTGTCTAAAAAACAATCCAAGTTACAACAATGAAATTAAATTTGCCCCAACCCATGTTCAATTAAATATGCTGATTGGTGACACACTCACTTATGTAACATTCCCCATGATTCTTGCTCTTAAGCATTTTGAGAAAACTTGAATTTAAAACTACAAATTAATATCACCTATTTATTGCCCCATAGAGATTTGCATTAAAAAAAATAATAATAATAACTTTTCTGATTTTTTTGCTTTTTATCGAAAATCTTACTGACATATTTTTACACAAATCAAAATTCTTTACAAAATGCAAAAAAAAAAAAAAACCAAACTAATGCAGTTTATAAACCTCTTATGAGAAGGTTAAAATTATCAGATTTTTCAAGTAACATTTGCATAAACTGGCATTTAAAAAAATATATTGAAAAATAAATATGAGTAAAACTGTATCCCGTAACTTTTCAACCTAAAAGCATATTACCAACATTTAATATATTCTTTTGCAATTCTTTTCAGGTATGCGGAGTTGATGTGTTACACTGATGCAAGTTTGGAACTTGTTCTGCATGATCCAAAATTGTGTATAAGAAAAATACCTTCTGTACTACCTCAAATATTTATTGCACCAGATATCTGTTTTAAAAAAAATGTTTTACATTATTATAGACTTACTTTGATTGCTGAGCATTAAATTCAAAGTATTTTCATTGTATACAAGCATATTATTTGAACAAATATAATCTTTGACTAATAAGAAAATGAATCATTAAAACAAATTTCCATTAATGGAAAATAATGAAGTTCTGATTATATTGTTAGCGAAGAAAAATAAACTATACTAATATTTTGGGGGTCAGGAGTTAGTTATTCAATACTCTAAATGTATAAATTTGATTTTGTATTTTAATATATTTAATTGTTTACTGAAAATAAATTATTCTAATTCAAATTTGAAGAAACCAATTTGTTTTGAAAATTCAAGACAATATTATCTCTTTAATCAACTTTTCTGTCTTAGATATTTCTGTTGTGAACGATTTCTGTCATATAGCCATTTGAGAAATAAACTTAACAAGGGTTTCTTTTATAATTTAATGCATTAAGAATCGTTTGAGTGGTTTAATCAATTACCTGTTTTTAATTAAAAATATCTAAGTCAATTATTTCATTATATACATTCGGATAGAAATGTTTGGTTTATATATTGAATTTTTATTTTCTTAAAAATCGGTAAATCAAAATCTAAAAAGAAACTGGATTAATAAGGATGCTATTATCAGAGTACAAATTCATTCATAGATGCTACATAGTCAACTATAAAAGACACTTGGAAAAATTCATGGTGTATGATAATTTTTAATATTGCTGTCATTTAAATTTTTAAAGTGGAAGAAAAGTAAATTAAAAAGAAATCATTACTTCAGAGTAGAGTTCTTTTAAAGTGTAATCAACATGAGTGTTAACCTATTAGTAGAAGCTTCACATTTGAATGAAATCATGAATCAAAATCAATCAAATCATGAACAGTCAGATGATGAACAATCAAGTCATAAAAAGCCTAATTCTGCTGAATCGAAATATGTTTGTAATATATGTCAGAAAGTCTATGCAACTATGAGTGGTTTAAAAAGTCACTTGATAATGTCCCATAATGGAGAGAGGCCTTTTGAATGTGATGTCTGCAAAAGAAGATTTCCAGTTAAAAGGAAGTTAATTCTGCACCAGTACACCCATACTGGTGAAAAGCCCCATAAATGTAGTATTTGTCAGAAAGGCTTCTGTGAAATTAGTCGATTGAAAACACATCTCCGAGTCCATACTGGAGAGAAGCCATTCATATGTGATATATGTCAGAAAGGATTTTATGTCCATGGCCATTTAAAAGCACACAAGCTCACTCACGAAGAAAAGAAATTTGCATGTAATATTTGTGATAGAAAATTTACAAACTCATCCTCCTTAAAAGAGCATTTTTATGCACATACTGGAGAAAAACCTTTTGTGTGTGATGTTTGTGGGAAAAGTTTTAGTCAGAAAAAATGTCTTCAAAGGCATGCTGTTACTCATTCTGCAGAGAAAACGTTTGTTTGTGACATATGTCAAAAGGCATTTTTTGACAAAAGTCGTTTAACTGGTCATAAAGTCATCCACACTAAAACCAAGCCATATGTTTGTGAAATCTGCCAGAAAAGATTTTCAGAAGAAAGCAGGTTAGAATCACATAAACTTACTCATGATAAAACACCACGCTTTAACTGTGATAAATGTTCCAAAGGATTTCTATATAGATGTGACCTAAAAAGGCACAGGTGTCGCAAAATTAAAAAGAAATTTGTATGCCATACATGTTTAAAAGAGTTTCCAGATAAAACTCTTTTATCAGACCACTGTCGTACCCATGCTGAAGATAGACCTTTTGCTTGCCATGTTTGTAAAGAAAAATTTTCCTTGAAAATGTTTTTAGATAAACATCTTCAATATCATACTCTTGAAGAAGTTACAGTAATAAATAAAAAATATATGGACAAAGAATCTTCTTTTTGTGATCCCAATGAAAAAACTACTTCCCCCTCAAATCTGTCTATAGAAGAAGTTTATCTGAGCAGAACAGTTGCATCTGATATTGCTGATAAAGTTTCTTTACAAAGCAGTGAATTAAATGAAAATAAACTTCTGAAATCTGAGGAGAAATGTTGTAATAATAGTGAACAAAGTAACCTTTCCAGTGATAATTCAGATGAAATAACGGTTCTTTTGGAAGAATCTTTCACTTCCTCTGTTGATGAAGAAAACATTCCTTCAGACTATGAAAGTAAAGATGTTATTGATAAATCTTCTGATAACTCTGTTCTTCAGAAAAGCTCTACTGATCTGAAAGAAGAAATTCTTGGACTTGTAGAAAAAAAGGTGTTCCTTAATATTAAAAATGAAGGTGAAAATAAAAAGGATAAAGTTATAAACGTAAATCTAGAAAATGTTGAACTTAATGTAAAGAAAACTAGTATTAATGACATTGACCAAGTAAATTCTGTTCTAAATGATCTCTTTCATAGCAGCAGTCTTTATCCACCGCTTCCTATTGCTGATGCCAGCAAGAAAGATCCCAAAAAGAAAAACCGCATCAGAAAGCGAATGTCAGATCCTCTTGCCGAAAAACCTTTTTCTTGTGATGTTTGTCATAAGGCGTTTACTCAAACACATCTCCTTGAAAGTCATTATCGAATACATTCGGGAGAAAAGCCGTATACTTGTAACATTTGCTTCAGAAAATTTTCCCACAAAAGTAATTTTAACAGACACAAACAAATGCACACAGGTGAGAAACCTTATGAGTGTGATGTATGTGAAGCTAAATTTACTCAAAAATATCATTTAAAGCAACATATCCTTGATCACCAAGGGGAAAAGCCGTTTCTGTGTCATGTTTGTCATGAATCCTTTTCCAAGAGGTATTGTTTAAAAATGCATTTCCGTATGCATACTGGTGAAAAACCTTTCACGTGTGACATTTGTCAAAAATGTTTTTCCAGGCGTGGTGTTTTAACTAAACATATGGAAGTCCATACAAAGGATACACCAAGTAAAAGTCATACCACTTCTTAAATGCATTTTAATCAGTCACCTGTATGATATGCAAAAGTTTTGCGTGACATTTTGTTCTACAGAGTTGTTTGCAAAACTTGAAGAAGGAATGTCAATTTCAGACGGGACTTTTCAACTTGATGTCCAAATTTTTTATGCAGTTAGAATTCTTTTTCTAAATCCTTATTTAGCATCTAAATATTTCTTAAATTATTTAGACACTGAAATTACTTACAAAGTATAAACTGAGATTTGAAGATTGTACAGATATTATGTAAGATACTGTCTAATATTCAGGCAGAAATACTTATTGTTTTTGTTTGAATGGTTTATTTTGTTATCATTTTAATTATTTTAGCTTTTGTTGATTTACGATATTTTATAAGAACTTCAATTATAAATACTGTTTAAATGCACACTTTTCATTTAAATGAATGTAATCAGATGAAGATATTATTTCAGTTAAATTAAAATCCTGCATAACAATTTATAATTTGATTGCATTATATTTATTTGATGAGTAAAAAAAATAATAATTTTACTGTGCAATACATATTGTTATTCACTCATTCTTATAATGTTTTTGAATTTTATCATTCTATTAATGGGACTCAGTAGAAATTTCTCAATTGTTATACTCCTAATTTATTTTTGTATAAATTCATTTTTTATTTTTATTTAAAATAAACTACAGCATTTTTAATCTATCATATATGCCTAAGAAGTTATTAAACATTTTTGTATAAAGCTAAACTGAAATCTCTTAATTTTTTGCCCATTCTTTGATGCAGTTTTGTAAATTGATGTATAATTTAAATTAAAATGTGTTGCATTATACTTGATTAATTTGTACAAATGTGGCTGTTTGTAAATGGATTTTTTTGACATAATTGCTTAAAATTAATAATATGTAATCATTCTTTTAATCCAATGATGTCATTGATGTGTTACAGTCAGAAATTATGCAGATTTTAGAAATAGGATGCATAAAAGAAATTACAATAGCTTCTTTAGGATGTATAATTGTAATTTCTTAAAAAGAATTTTTTAAAATTGGCAATTAATCATAAGCAGGACATTTTGTATTGATATTGAAATTGTCTTAATGCTAAAAAAGAGAGCACCTTCAGCGTTCGAATTCCTTGGTGGTCCGCTGGTCCGAGACCACCAAAAATTCCATCGGACCACTAATTTGAAAAATTTAATGGTCCGCAGACCAGTAACTTTCCTCCCTCTCTGAAAGGTAAACGTAAACTTTCCCGTCCCTGAGAAAACTGCAATCAAACACAAATCGCATAATTTTATTTAAAAAATTGCATTAAACCTTAGTCAGTTGAAATAGATAATCTGAAATGAAATATTTAATTAATAATTTTATGGGGTTTTTTTATGTACTGTTTAATTTTTAACAAATTATTATTTTACATTTTATTATGATGAAAATTTTGGATAACTGCAAAGGAAGTTTGATTTATATTCTAGGAAGGGGGTGAGTCACTCAATGGGTTAAAGGCACTTAATAGAATTTTATGTCGCAGGCCAGTGATGATTACTGCGGACCAGTAAATTCTTATGCTTACTGGTCCTTGGGACCAGTGACTTTTTTATATGAATTCTACCGCTGCCCTTTCTTGTGAAAATAAAAAGACCTAAGTTTTCGAAATGTGGCGATCCTTAAAACACATGATTTAAAAAAATTTTAAGTTAATTTTCTTAACTATTGGTTGATAGTAAAGAAAGAAAATAAGACATTTGATTAATATGATAGCTTTATTGATTAAAGCAAATTTCAAATTTTGTTTGAATTTTTAAATGTATATTGTATTTCCCCCCCCTAGTTTAGCTAAACAGTTCAAATTTGTTGCAAAATAAGACAAAGGACTTTTTCCCATCGGTCATTTATTAAGTCTAATTTTGAAAGTGGTGAAAATTCTGTTCTTTTTTATTCAAGTACTTTTATAATAATAACTTATAATAAGCATTTCATTTACTAATGGATTTTCCAGTGATCTAGACCAATATATTTCAACCCTTTTATTTTGACTATGTCATAGCATACTTAAACTTATAATTTAAGTTCCACAGTACTTTAAACTTATTGTGATCAATTCTACCTCATGCTAGAATTTTGTAGGTACACATTTGTTATAACAGTGATAGTGCACCCCTGCTTAAGACATTGTGACGATTAATGCAAAGAATTCCATTTCTCCCATCATATTATAATTAATGTTAAACACATTGATTAATGCCGATTTCGATTAGCACAGACAAAGAATGGCCTCCCTTGGAAATTCGCAATAAAGGGAATTCACTGTACTTGCTTCTTGTACTTTCAATTTCTTTTGGCACATGTAAGGTATTGTTATAACATGCTTGCTTTCATTGTTGAAAATAGTGATCTTGAAAATTTCATATTTTAGAATATTAATTGTAAATGCTCCACATATGAAAAAATTTGCTGAATTTTGCAGTTTATTTTCTTTATTTTGCCCTGTAATTGAAATGTTTATCACATTATTGTTGTAATAAAAAACTATTACAATAAGTTGTTTACAATTATTTTTATTTGAAAGAAAAGAGTGCAGCTTCATTTCTTTTTTATGTAATACAAAGCATACTCTGTATAATAAAAAGTTTTTAAAATTACTTATCAAATACATTTAGTGTTTTACCATTGTCTGGGATAAATTTTTAAACCAAGTTTGCTGTGTAATTCTGTGTCAAAAATGCATTTACACTATGGTTTTATTTGTATAAGTTTGGATGAAAAAAAATCAGAGATTTTTATCAACTTCTGCAGCCGTTGTAAATATCGAATAAAAACTCATCCATACTGAGATGTTTATACCAATTACCAATAAAACTTTAGTGTAAACTTGTCTAAAATGCAGACAAATGTAATTCATCAATGAAATCAAAGTCATGTTTTAAAGATTTAAACATGGATTCAGAGACTTGTCTCTGCTATTTATAAGGCCTACTGTTCCTTTAAAGGAAATCTAAACCTTTATTACGGGGAAATAGTAATAGATTTAAAAAGAATTAGCTTCAAAATTACAAAAATATGTTTGCTATTCACATTTAGATTGAGGAATTTGACTCATCAATGTGCACTTTACCACTAACAATGAATGGCAAGCAGGGCTGGTGCAATGTCGTACGGGGCTCTGGCAAAGCAGTTAGTGGGGCTTACATATACTGCAATGCTGGATTAATTAAATTTATTTTTCAATAGTATATATTAAAAAATACTATTATCTTCACATTTAATATGCATAATTATTTTTTATTTCACAAAATCTTCTATCCTTTACAATATTTTAAATATTTATTTTTTTACGTTCATGGTTACTTTCAGGATCATAAAATCTTTACATTCCCTGACAATAAATCAGTTTCAACTGACGTCACATCCGAGCAACCAACTTGAGAACCTTTGTTTGCTCATCGTTTTTTCTGGGTTTTCGATTGGCTAAGCGATAATATTGGCTAAAAAGTTGGTGATTTTGGTTGGTTAGTGAAAAATTGGTGGGCACATAGTCATGTGGTTGAAACTGATCTATTATATAAACTTTGCCTGTAAGAAATAAAGTTATTAAAAAACAAATCTCAAGCAAAAATATTTTTTATTTTATACAGAAGAAATTTTAATTCAAATTGTATAGAGTGATTCAGGGTCTCTAACACGACCCCAATTGGTGCGGGGTCCTGGGCAGTTGCCCCATTTGCCCGATGATTGTGCTGGCCCTGATGACAAGTGATTATTAAATACAATTAAAGAGTCAATTTTAAGCTCTTTTAGAATCAATTAATTATTCATAGAAATACTGAAACAAAAAAAGAAAGAAACATTACTTTAAGTGCCAAGACTATTAAAACTCTACTTTTATTATATTTAAGTTTTAATCTATTTTAAATGAACCAGAGGAGATTTCAAAATTTACAGGTGCAGGAAAGTAACATCTGAAATTCCTGCATGATCATTGCATCTTTTTGGATTCTTGATCTTGAACATATCTTTGATGTGATTCACCATTTCTTCCTTATTTGAATTAAAGGAGATTTTACAATTTTCAAACATAGGAAGAAACATATCATGATTTATCTTGGATCTCAATTCTCAATTTGAAATATCCCTTAGGATCTTAAATCTGGTCCCCCCCCCCCCTCCCTTAAAAAATGGATAGGATAGTAATATTAGAATCTGTAAGTGACAGGGAGATAAACCTGCAGTTTTAGTATTATGATATAGTAAGTATAACACTAAGTGAGTATAACACCCTTTTCCCCCCTTTGAATTGTCTTCTATCTTCTACCTCTAAATGACTTTATCTAATGTTGGGATGATGAATCTGCTAATTTCTAATTACATAATTACTTTTTTAGATGACAGTTTTACTTGCACTTTATTTACCACTGAGACTTGTAGAAAGATGTTTATTACACCAATTATATGAAATAATGTTGCAAAATAAAACCATACCTTCATCTTTTAAAAGATTTTATCCAATATTTTGCTGGTGCTTTTTATACGTATAGTTAGCTAATACATCTTCATTTCACCAGTACTTTAATCTTATACTGAAAACTTAACTGTCTTAACTTGTTTGATTTCTTTAAATCTATCCCTAAATTTGATGTTTAATGTAGCAAAATACCATAACTCCCTCCTTTGAAAGATATCAGTAAAATTTTGGCTGGTGTATTTCATATGCACATAATCTTGTGTTCTTTTTTTTTAATGAATGATTTCCCTTTTCACTTGTACTTTAATAGGACACTCCATTGATACAGATTTTCACCACCCATATCACAAAATCCCATGTAAACCTATAGAGAATGAAAAAAAAATATGATTATTCATTCCACTAGATTAATTTTAACACAATTATTCTAATTGGTAAATAAATCATATTAGATGTAAATTATTCTGTTGAGCTGAACCAGGTTTCAGACCAGATGCTATAATCATTAAGGTTAGCTGGGTGAAAAAGTTCCACCAGATTCGTCCGGGATATCTCAGATGGCAGAGCACTAGTGGCTTCAGCCAGATCCCTGGTTCGAATCCTGGTCTGGAAATTTACATCTTATATGATTATTCATTATCTAATACGATTATCAAAATTTGGTTTTGATCATCAAAAAATTTGACACTTGATATGTATGTACTATAAAAAAAAAAAAAAAAAAAACCAAAAAACAATAGAGTAAAATTTAAAAAATATTATTTGTCTTATTTTTTGAAATATTGAAATTTTTTTTTTTTTTAAATGTTTGACATATAAAGCATATATTTTGAAAGTGTACCTGTTTGATCTAAATTATTGATGAAATCAACTTTTGATTATTGAATAATCCTGTATGTAAATTTTCAACTATGGGATGTCACAATTGTTATGGAAACACTGAATTTTCCCTTTTAACCTGAGATTTTGTGTTAAAATTTTAAAAAGAAAAATATTTATTGTTGGATTGATTCATTAAAATGTATTACTATGTCATCGAAAAGTAAAGCTAACTATTCCCATCCTACACTTGTAAAAATCAGATTGAGCTCATTGTCTCTTATCACAAGTGTAAATCCAATCCTTCTAACCTGGTATTTATGCTTTTTAAAATTGCTGCCGATCAGTGATATTTTGTCTATTTAATAGATCAACTTTATCAGTGAAGTTTTGTTTATTTTATCAACTTTATGTTGTACTGATTAAAACTGTGTGTAATTTTCAGATATAATTTATTTTATTTTTATCATCCTGTTAGGGATTTCTTCTCTTATTTGTCAAAATGAGTGTAATAAAAAGTTAAATATAAGTTTCTGGTCTTTATTTTTTCTCTTCTTGTCTCATAAATAAAATCAAAACTGTTAGTATTTTAAATAAATCTTTAATTATTTTTTGATGGGTGGTCTTGTATCATACATTAAAATGCATATATGGCATACAAGATGTCTCTTTTTGTCAATATTGAATAGCTAATTCTTAAACTGTTAGTTTTATGGTTATTTTTCCAATTTCAAAAAAATGTTTTCTTCATCATCTTAGAAGCCATTGAGTCAAAGTAGTTATTTTTGTAAAAGCTACAAAATTTATCTCTTTATACAATCTCTGTATCATATAAGTTATAGTTTAAAACAAAAAATTGTCTATTTTCTGACAAGTAAAACAATTAAAACCGAATTTTTTTACTTACCAAGCTGATATTTCGAATTTTATGAATTTTTTGGCATCTTTCTGGTTTTAGTAACAGAAAACTAATCAATCATCAATCGAAATGAATTGATGTCATTTTTTTTTTTTTTTTTTTTTTTACAAATAAATGTTAGTATAAAAATATCATGATTTATGTGTGCATGCTTTTGTTTACAACCAAAGAAACATTCGCAAAATTTAGAAAAAGAAAAAGTTGTAAGTACTCATGCATAATGCAAACTTTTAGGTCTAAAAACTGCAATGTGTGTTATGCATGGAATATTTCTGATAGCTATATATGACCATATATGCTTTTACTAAGTCACTGAATATAACAAATAGATACAGTAGACTCCCTCAAATCTGCAAGTGCCTAAAATCCATACATCATTGTAGACATAAATAATGAAACTTTCAGTTCAGATGTAGAGACAAAACTATAACTTTATATATATATATATCATTCTGTATGTATTTTAATAAGTAATTCTAGTTAATGGGACTGAACTCATGCTTTTCATGAAGGAAGTATAAATTTATTTCTGAAAGAATCAAGTTATTGCTGATATCACTGGTAATTGAAATCTTTTTACCAAATATATTTATGTAATAATCAAGCTTTTTTAGTTCTGGCTAAACCTGAAATAAAACTTCTTTATTTTATGATTTTGAATTAGTAGAGTACCTTTATGAGGCAAGTTTCATTCAATAATTCAAGAAAAATGTATCTCATCTTTATTATGTATATTTAATTATACACTATTAATTATAGGGATGCACCAAATATTCGGTATTCGGCCATGTTGCCGAATATCGAAATATTCGGCCGAACCGAATACTTAAAAATCTTTGAAAACGTAATTTCGAAAATCTTATACAACTTCTACGTTTAACAGTCAACTTATAAAGATATTCAGAATAATTAAAAACAGAATCGTATTTAAATAAAAGAGAATGTTTTTACATTATTTATTTGCTGTTTGTTAAGTATTATTTAAGAAAATTAACCAATCACGAGGGTTTTCATAGGAATTAATTATGTACAAATGCAAGTTCCTGAACATTGTCCAGCAAAAAATCTGTTTCTTGCTAAGATTTTAAGAACAACGTTTACAATCTCTGAAAATGATTGCCCACTCCAGACACCGATCTAGGATGAATTAAAAAACTTCCTTGCTTAATCAAAGGGAGTGGAACAGTTATTCTTGCTAAGTTGCCACCCTATAAATTTTGAATCGATTGTATTATTTATTTACTTTTGTCTCTTCCTGACAAACAAATAATATATGACCCTGTACAATCTTTTCACAATTTCTCTTTGATTTTAAAATGTTTCTTTTAGAATTTAAGAAAATTTTATTCATTTGTTTTAATTCTCAGATTAAGCCGTGAAATTTAAAATTTGACTAATTGAAATTTTTTTATAACTATCCTCTTCTTAAATAACTCAAAGCAGATTTTTTTTCAGCATAAAGTTTACTTGAAAAAAGTTCTTGTTTATTAGAATAAAAGTTTCTGTTTTAAATATTATGTAAAATTGTTTTAAAATGTAATATTTTAATGCCTTTAAACTTTTAAATATTAAAGTATTCGACAAGCCGAATATTCGGTATTTGGCCGAATAGTTACTATTCGGCAGGCTGAATATTCGGTATTCGGCTAAAATCACCATTCGGTGCATCCCTAATTAATTATTTACTTGACCTTTACTTTTAATAATTTAATTATTTTTATTAAAATTCATAAAGATACAAATAAATGTAAATACATTGCTTAAAGGTGTGTCAAACATAATAAAATCATTTAAAAACACATTAAAGTCCTTGTGTTTTTAAATGTGTCTTTAAAGGATTTTATTATGTTTGGTGCACCTTTAAGCAATGCATTTACATTTATTTGTATCTTTATGAATTTCAATTATTAATCAAGGTGAATTTTGCACTGGAATTTTAACGAATTATTTTAATATTTTACTATATTGTAAGCATTCATCATAATTTCGACTGCTTTAATTCATGCTGTTTAAAAAATATAAACAAAGCAATGACCATAAATCTGCAAAATTCTAAAATCCACACAACCTGCGGTTCCAAGCTGTGCAGATTTAAGAGAGTCTACTGTATTGCCTTAAAGTTATATGAATATAGAAGTAGTAAGTTAAATATCTGCACTTTTAAGTGCCATCACTTATGTATTATTGGGGTCTGTATTTATGAGGCAAGGTCTCATTTTTGCATTTACTGCCAAAATAGACAGAAAAAAATGGAAGTTTTAATTCTTACCCTAAATTTCCATAACTGAATTATCATCCTAAATTACCATATTCAGAGTACCATGACTTAAAAGTTATCAAGTAGAAATACATCATACAGGTTTATTAAATCAGTGTTGCTTAGCTAAAACAGTAAAAGAAAACAATACTCAAACTTTCAAATATCCCTACATGCAGCTCACAATTAATCAAAGCCACATCACTTATCATCACCATTAATATTGTTGCTGAAATCAGCACTGACACAGTCTATATTTTCATGATTTATATCACCTTCACTTTCATCTATCTTATTTGAAAATCCAGTCACGTTTAAATTTTGAATGATCATTTCCTCAGAGACTAAGTTTCAACTTAGTGTAACTAAGTCGAACAATAAGCTTGAAGCCACAGAGGTCATCTGACGTGTTCAGCGTGTCTTTAATTTACTGAATTTGGCTTTTGAATTTTTGGGTGTACTGGTCTGTATTTAACCCCTCAATTGCCGACAAAATCTTGTGCGATCTCCAGTGCCTTATTTAAATCGCATATTTCTGAAATTATAGAACGTATATATTAATTTTCTGAAATAACAGTAAGAAAATGCACATGTTATACTGTTATATATAATGGCACAGGTGGTGAAAATTGCCTCGCTATAATTGGAATTCGCCATCCCTTTAATAGATGCATGCATTTTCTAAAGACGTATATATACGTCCGAGGTAGTTAAGGGGTTAAAAGAAACGAAAAGGACCTAGGACGATGCATGTGGACTGCCTTCTGAGCAAATTCGTGGCGGTCATCTACCACAGGTGGTCACATTAGAAAAAATAATCCTGGATTTTCTGCCGTAAAACTATTGTGCACAATATATATATATTTTTTATCCTTTGCTGTGATTGAATATTAAAATGGTTTAATTAGCTTTCAGAGAATCTTAAAAAAGAAGATCTCGCTAATTTAAAAAAAAAAAATCACAATAATGTTCACTTTTTTTTTATAATATCAAGTTCAATTTAAATCCCCTGGTTCATTAATTAAAGCATTTATATCATTTATGTTTGTTTCATGAAAAGATAATAATAATGATTTTATAGTTATTAGGGATTGGTCAGTTACTGGATCACTAAAATGTCAACTGCTGTAGTAATTGACCAGAATGGAAAAATACTGAATGTTTGTTTATTTTTCAAACTTACCTTTGAGAACCAAAACAAGAATGAAAATTTTTAGTTAAGTTGCAAAATTCAGTTGCTTTGTTTTAGTAATGAAGAAGGGATTTCTCCAATAGTTTAACAGTATGGTTATTTATATAATTATGTAAGAAAATCACTTATTATCTATGATGTAGAATCATATATTGATGATTAATATACTCAAAATCATGTTTGTTCCTAAATTACATTCCGTTAATTTATTTGTGCTTGCATAAATCTTAAAATTTATCCATTTACTGTCTAATATAATTTGATTTTTATCTCATCTAAAAAGTTCTTCCTCATAATAATATTCATTTACTGTCTAAATTAAATCTTTATTTGACAGGGTTCGTACAGTCCTTGAAAGTCCTTAAAAGTGCTTATATTTTTAAAAGGAATGAAAAAGTCCTTAATTTTATTCTTGCTTTATTTCTTAATCAGGGGTGAAACTCTTCTGCATTTCTTTGAATTTCTGATTTAAAAATAAATCTTAATCCCCACTTGCCTCTCCTTCCCAAATTTCACTTCTTCCTTTTGCTCATTCCTCCACAATACCAAAGTTTAAAATCTTTAAAACTTAATTTTTGTAAACTTTTTCTACTCTATTTGGTACTTTATTGTGAATAAATAATCAGCCCTAAATTTCATTGGCAATTCATTTCATTAAAATTTCATCTGAATTTCACTCTCTCAAAAATTTTCCTTCCCTGTTTTTGTCTCCCCACCACACAGTACTCAAAGTTTAAAAACTCTTTAAATCTGTGTAATTAAAAAAAAAAAAAAAATCTGCTCTATTTGTCATTTTATTGTCACAATAAATAATCGATCATGAAGATTTCTCTTCCCACCTAAAATTTGCATTTTTCCTTTGCTACGGCTCCCTGCTTAAAGAGTAATTGCATTTTTTTATGATTTCTGCAATGCTGTATCTCAAGAACTAATGCATGGATTTTCATCAAACTTTAGATTCAGTTAGTCCTTGATATTAATTGGTGCTGATTTGATTTTGGCGTAAATCGCCCAACAGGTGGTGCTACTATGCTGCATTTTGCAGGTTTTAGACTATTTTAACAATAGTCATATCTCAATAATTAATGCACAGAATTTCATATCTTTAGAATCCTCATGATGGGCAAAGATTGGCATTCCATTTTGGCACTCTGATAGCGAATTTTGAAGTACAGTAGACTCCCTCAAATCCGCACTGCTTGGGACCAGAGGCTGTGCAGATTTTAGAATTTTGCGGATTTCTGGTCATTGCTTTATTTACATTTTTTAAACAGTAATTTGAATGTAATAATGCAATCATAATTATAATGAATGCTTGAAATATAATAGAATGTTAAAATAATTAAGCAATAAACTAACGTAATAAAAATTATGATGATTTTAAAAATTATTAAAGGTAAAAGTCAAATAAATAATAATTAATAATGTGCAATTAAATATGCATCATAAAAATACATTTTTCTTGAATTTTTCAATGAAGCTTGCCTCTTAAAGGTACCCTACTAATTCAAATCAAAATCATAAAATAAGGAAGTTTTATTTTAGGTTTAGCCAGTCTTAATAACCAAAAAAGCTTGATTAATACAAGAGGATTGGTGATTACCAGTCATGTCAGCAATATCTTAATTTTTTTACAGAAATAATTTTTTACTTCATGAAAAAGTATAAGTTCAGTCATATTATTGAGAATTAAGGTTAAAATATATACAAAATGATACAAAACTGAAAAAGTCTGTAATTTGACCCCTACATCTGAACTGAAAGTTTACTTGTTTACCTCTGTGATGATGTGCGGATTTCAGGCGTTTGTGGATTTTAGGGTTGCGGATTTGAGGAAGTCTACTGTATTAACATGTATGAGATAGAAGAAAGTTTTGGGATTGGCAACTACGGGTTATTTCATATCGACAGACCTCCTAATGGCAACAGTCCTTCTGGTGGAACTGCTGTGTACGTTAAATCAGGGCTCAATGCTTCTCTTGCTAAAATTCCCCATTTCGATTGCATTGAAGCCACTCCAATTGTTCTAGACTTTCCCTCCATACCCCATCTTCTGTGCAGCCGTTTATAACCCCCCTTCTAGGAATCAACATCTGCTTGAAAAAGATCTTTCAAACCTCACTCATTCCTTTTCTAATTTTATTATTGCGGATGATTATAATGCTCATCATTTCTCTTGGGGCTCTCAACACTCCACTAATGCTGGTTATAGAATTCGCAGATGGACAGATCCAAATCACGCCCAAATTATTGCATCATCTGAGTCTACCCGCCACGATTCCCACTCTATAATAGATTTTGCTATCACCCGCAACTTTCCATTCCCGCACACTATTCAAGCAGTGAACGAGCTGTCTTCTGTTCATTTACCGGTTGTGCTCAAATTCGACATGGGTAATTACCATCTGGATGTCCCTCAGGCCTTTTCAGTCAATTGGGATAACTTTGTTCATATTCTCACGAATACTGAGATGTATTCTGCCGATGACTTAACGGCTTCAATTCATGCATTTAGAGAAACCCTTAATGGTGCTTTTAAAGAAGTCGTCAAACCACGGCAGAGAGTGGTTGATTGCTTTTGACTACCTGAGCACATCAGGAACCTGAAAAGACACAGAAATTGTTTAAGACAGGACTGGCAGACGTCCAGGGTCCCCCTTCTAATACCACAGCTGAACCTAATCGCATGAACCATGAGATAAGTGCTGCAATCAAGGAGTTTAGTATTTCATGCTGGAACACCTATGTTGAGTCTTTTTCAACTACTGACAACACAATTCGGTCGGCCACAGCCCATATCCATAAGACACAATCACACATTCCGGCCCTAAATGGTCCAAATGGAATGGCCTATAAAAACTCTGAAAAGGCTGAACTCATTGCTGACAGTCTTAGAAATCAGTTTACACTCAATCGTGATGTCGTCAATCCCAGAATGGCTGACATTGTCAATTCCAAAGTTGAAGAGTATCTAAACACTAATCATAATAATACTTTCACTCCTACAACCCTATCCGAGGTTGTAGCTTATATTGGGAATCTCAAAAAGAATAAATCGCCTGGCCTCGACTGCATTTCTACTAATATGTTAATATATCTTCCTATAAATTTTATCTTTTTCCTAACCATCCTCATTAATACTATGCTTAATTTACGTATGTTTCCCGAATGCTGGTAGCTAGTAGTACCAATCCTAGAACCTGAGCAGAACCGCCACGTCCCTTCTAGCTTTCGACCTATTTCTTTACTTTCATGTATCTCCAAAGTCTACGAATACATACTTTCAAACCGTCTGAAAGAGTTCATTACCGCCAATTCGATAATTATTCTGAAGCAGTTCATTTTTTCGACATAAACTCTACACAACACCAGCTTTGGAGGATAACTGAACTCATTCATGAGGGTTTCCTTAGTAGAAAAAAACTGGTGTCGCATTCATAGACATCGCCAAAGCATTTGATAGAGTTTAGCATGAAGCTCTAATTTATAAACTTCTTCTTCTTAAAGTCCCCCCTCAACTTATTTTCATCATTTATAAATATCTGAAAAATAGATCCTTCTCTGTTAGAGTACACCATTCTATCTCTTCTTCCTGCATTATCAAGGCCTGTGTTCCTCACGAAGGAATAATTAGTACCTGGCTCTTCAACATATATATAAATGACATACCAAAGATTCCCCGCATCCCCTTAGCATTATATGCAGATGACACAGCCATACTCTTCTGAAACATCTCACTAAACATTATGATTGAACAACTCCAATCCTATCTTCAGGTCCTTTCTATCTGTCTCAGAAAATGGCATATCAAAGTCAATGCTTCAAAAAGTGCTGCCATGATTTTCTCCAAAAAATCTATCACCCCTGACATTAACCTTACTCTCAATAATGAAGAAATACCCTGGGTCAACGATTATAATTACCTAGGAATTTACCTAGATTCCAAATTAAACTGGGCAAGGCAGATTTATGACGCATGCTCCAAAACTGCTGCTGCCAAGGCCTCCCTCCAATCTTTATTAGCTAGACATAGCTGTCTGTCAATTTATAACAAGTTACTGCTATATAAATCCTTGGATCAGTTGTTTGGGGATCTGTTTGTGAAACTCAGTTACAAAAAATTCACATCGCTCAAAATACTATTTTAAGACAGATTGTCAATGCAACTACTTTCATCCAGAATGATGTCATTCATAAGGATCTCAATATTCGACCAATCTCGCAAGTTATTAAAAAACTCGCACAAAATTTTCAAAGAGATCATATTCTTATACCCAACGATGTGTTGCGGTCAATAAAAACTTATAGTATTAACAATGCTGTTGGTAAAAACAGGGTTAGAGAAAACCCGGGTTTTTTCATAAAAACCCAACCCACTGGGCCCACTAGTCTAAAACCCGGGTTTTTTCGGGCTTTATTGAGTGTTTTTGGCAATCACTTTAAATTTCTAATTTTCATATACATAATACCTAAATTCTCCATTTATCAGTGAAACCTGGGCATAATTTTGCATTAAGTATGAATTAACAAAAATTATATAAAAAGAAAAAAAATCAAATTAATTTAAAAGGCACATCTGTATCTCATGGGACTAGTTTGCTGCACTAAGGATATATTAAGTTAACCACAACTGGATTTCTTTATATAATTATTACCTTAAGCTAAACATGCTACATTTATATAGTTTCTTTCATTCACTTCAAATCAGAAATCCGTTGAAGACTTTTTTAAAGAAATGGGATTCGTAATATACAGTACAGAACCATTTATCCAGAATGGTTTGTGTCACATGTATTCCGGATAACTGGTTTTTCCGGTTAACTGGTTGGACATTAAAGCAAAATCCATTTGATAAGTTTTGTGAAATATATGTGATTGTGGCACTATTTCTGATTTTAAATTATTAGAGACTTGGATTAAAAATCAGATGCAAGAAAGATCAAAAGTTAATCAGAGTTTGAAAGAAGGTAATTTATGAGAATACCTTGGGAACAAAAATTCTTCTGTTTCCTCTGCATAAAAATTAAAACATCTAAAATGCAACTAAATATGTTTTCATTTCAAATACCAGATATTGTCATGAAATTATACAGTTGTTTCAAGCAATGCATATGTCAAACTGGCAGTATATGACACTTTTTTCTGAAAAGATTCTGAAATCAGTCTATTAGAAATAGCATTCTGGATAACTGGTTTCCGAATAAATGGTTCCATACTGTATTTGAAAATTTTAACAAAATTTGCTACATATATATTGCAATAGTATTAATTGTTAAATTAGATTGTCATGGAAGTCAGTGTCAGTGATATTTGTAAATTTAGATTGCAAATGGCGATACATTATTACTAGCTTTGCTGCTTTATCAACTCCAAAATGTTTACGTAACTTGCTCCAAATCAGACCAGATGTAGAAAAGTATTGTTCGATTGAAGCAGAGGTAGCTGGTACTGAATGTAAAGAAAAGAAAAACTGACAAAATCCAGGAGTGAACTTATCTGTTTCACTCTTTTTTGCCATAATCTGAACCATTTTTGTGTTGAAAACTTTTATATAACACTTTCATTGAACATTGAAGCAGGATAATAAATGGGATGATTAATCTTAAAAGCTATAACAATGTAAACAATCAGGATGGGGTTCAAGTACCATCTTTTTGCATGCATTAAAATGTAAAGCATTTGGATACACTTTGGATTACAGACATGAAACTCTTCCTTCTTTACAGCTAATTTCTTTTTTGGTCATTTTATCTCTGCTTGGAAATTCCTTTAAATCTGGTTCTTTTGAAACATATTTAAATTGGCATTTATCTTTGATTTCTCATACCTTAGATTAAATAATGATACAGTTGTGAAAGCACAAGAAAATTTGAAAAAACCCACAATGGGTTTTTTCAAGTGGGCCCGCCCGAAAAAACCTGGGCAGGTTTGTTCGGGCTGGGCCCACTTAGTCAAACCCTGTCTAACAGCCACTGACAATTAACCCAATTTTCACCTTTTCTCATACCTTACTTTAAATAATGTTACAGTTGTGAAAACATGAGAAAATTAAAAAAAACCACAATGGGTTTTTTCAAGTGAAAAATTTGAAAAAACCCGGGCGGCCCACTTGGGCAAACCCTGGTATATATGCCATATACCTCCTGGATAATGTTGTATATCCTCCATAGATATAGTATCTAACCTCTGGTGTATTTTTTTATGACTTTTGCCTATAGTGCATGCTCTCAGGTTTTTTTTACTACATCATTGTTTAATATGAACATTTACTTAATCTTCCAACTACCGAAAAAACAGACCACAAAAGTTACCAGCCAGGTCGATTGGACCCATATTTATAAGTCTATAGGATGACTAAAACATATAAGAAATACTGATTTCTGTTGTTAAGTTACGGATTAATAATACAACATAATCTATACAAAATAGAGAAAAAATTGCATTTACAATTATGAGAGATTTATTTTTATTATCTTCAGTTACTGTGTACATAACTTTCAATTACAAACAAATAAAGATTGCAGGAGGCACAGTCAATTGTGAAAGTTGCAAAAGTGAATCGAAGAGATGAAAAGACAGACATCTCATTATTTATTTTATATTTTCAATTGGGGAAATTCCTCTTTTGAAAATTTCCAGAAAGGGTATGTGCATATTTTCCTCTTGTATCCAGATCTAAGCAATGGACATGCCTTGATTATTGGCAATAGATTTTTTGGGGTGAATGAAAAACTTTTTATATATCTCACAAATGTAAGATGATAAACACTCATTATTTTATATAAACATTTAAATTTTTACCCTTTAATACTTTTACATGAACATTTATGTTTCTTAAGAGTGTACTCATGTCTGAACATTTTGTAACATACATCGCATGAAAAAGGCTTCTCTCCTGTATGGATACGTAGATGAACCTTTAAATTATAGTTATCTGTAAATTCTCTTTGACAAATATCACAAATAAACAATTTTTCACCAGTGTGAATCCGATGATGTTTCATTAAGTTTCCTTTATGAAAAAAACTCTTGTTACACACTTCACATGGAAATGGTTTAGTATTTTTATAGGAACATTTATGTTTCTTGAGGGTCATCTCATGTCTGTATGTTTTGTGACACATATCACACAAAAAAGGCTTTTCACCTGTATGAATTCGAAAGTGAACCTTTAGATTATAGTTACTGTTGAATTCTCTATGACAAACACTACAAGTAAACAGTTTTTCACCAGTGTGAATAAGACAATGCTTAACCAAGTTACTTCGCTGAAGAAAACCTTTGTTGCACACACCACATGCAAAAGGCTTTGCACCACCTATATGGATTTTTTCATGCATCTTCAAATTTATCTTCTGAGAAAAACATTTTCCACAAATTTCACACAGAAAAGGTTTATCTCCTGAATGAATTTTGCGATGCAATTTTAATGAACTCTGCTGTGTGAATTTTTTATCACATAAGTCACATGGAAATGGCTTGTCTCCAGTATGAGTTACAGAGTGTTTTTTTAAACAGCTTGCATTTTTAAATGATTTCAAACATACTTCACAAATGGGTTTTTTATGGGTTTCATTATGATGCTGCATCTTTAAATATTAATGTTCAACAGTTTTATCAAAACTTACCACATATACATACTAAAACTTTTTAATATTTCTATGACAATATCTATGATCTTATTTTTTAAAAGATTTTATACTTTATATGAATTCACAATGTATCAAAAACTTAATTTCTTCTATATAATACATTTATGTGTTATTTAATTCTTCACTGTAGATTATTTTTGTATACAATGATAAAAGTTATCATCATCCATTTATAGATTTCTTATTATGTAGAATAGTATAATATTTTTAAGAGTGAAGTTATTCCAACCTGAAAAAGAAAATGAAAAATGTAGGCTCCAACACATAAAGCATATCCAGAAATATATTTTATGATACATTAATATACAGTAGACTCTTTCAAATTCTCAATCCTAAAATCCACAAACACCGAAAATCTGCACATCATCGCAGTGAAACTTTCAGTTCAGATGTAGGGATAAAATTACAGAATTTTTTAGTTTTATATCATTCCGTATGTATTTAAATATATATTTCTCGATAATATGACTGAACTCGTGGTTTTTCATGAAGGAAGTATAAATTTATTTCTGAAAAAAAAGATATTGCTGATATCACTTGTAATCATAATTTTTTTATCAAACATATTTATGTATTAATAATCAAGCTTATTGGTTATTCAGACTGGCTAAACCTGAAATAAAACTTCCTTACTGTACGATTTGATATGAATTAATAAGATACCTTTCTGAGGAATGTTTCATTGAATAAGTCAAGGAAAATGTATCTCATCTTTATTATGCATATTTAATTATACATTATTAATTATTTACTTGACTTTTACTTTCAATAATTTAATCATTTTTAAAATTCTTACTTTTTATCATTTTAGTTTATTACTTTACTTAATTATTTTAATATTTTACCCTATTGCAAGCATGCATTATAAGTTTGATTGCATTCAAATTACTATTTAAAAATGTACACAAAGCAATGATAAAAAATCTGCAAAATTCTAAAATCTGCATAACCTCTAGTCCCTAGCTGTGTGGATTTGAGGCAGTCTACTGTATAAACAACATTTCATAAAAAAAAAAAGAAATCTTGTGTTTATAATATACCTTTATTAGGTATATTTTGTGATACAGGTGATGTATTTTAGTGGACATTTTGTATTTTAGAAGATATGGAGTTTCAAAACGATTTGAGCAATTTCTACTCTTCATTTGAATCATAAATTGTCAAAATAAGAACATATTTCTCACATATCAAGATTCACTTTAGAGCACAAGACTGTACGAATTTTTAAGAATCCTACTTAAAATAACTCCATTTAAAAAAAAAAAAAAAATGTACCCTATATTTTCCCTAGTATGAGCCTAACACATGTAATGAAAGTCCAACTTTAAGTGCTTATCGTAAACTTAATTCACAACTGGTCAACGTAAGAGCATTTGTTTTTTGCATACATCAACTTAGCCCAAACACATTTTGGCAATTTTATGATCAATCATCTTGCAAAAGAGGCGGTTTTTAAATTTGGACAATATCTTGTATACTAGGTTGAGCTAAAAGTTCTGGGAAATTTGTGAAAGTTGCGTTGTTATGCGCAAATTAAGAACAAAAGCAACAAGGACTATTCTTCAAAGTAGAGACCATCATAGTCCACGACTTTCTGCCAGATTCCGGATTTGCTGGAACTACCATGGCGGCTCCTTGGAATCGAAAAACTCTTGACATGCTTCTTCAACTTCATTAAAGGATTCAAATCGACGACTCTTGAAAAAGGTGTTCGCCAAGGTTCGAAAAGGTGAGGCCATAATCGGATTCAGCCACGTATGGACTGTAGGCAGGGTGTGGAAGAATTTCGACGCTGTCGAACTGTGCAAGCTTGTCCTTGGTCCTCTGGGCCACGTGCGGTTTGGCATTGTCCTGCTGAAACAAAGCGCGCTCAGACCTGCCAACTGCTACAAAAAAATCGTAGTTGCTACGATTTGTACCTATAAACTACGATGCTATGAAAATCGGTCTCAAACTACGATTTTTTTGTGGAAAGAAAACATGAATTTCGCCAAAGGATCGTGTAAAAATCGTCAAAGGATCACGGTACAAAAAGGCAAATTTCGTCAAAAGTTTGAGGTAAAAATTAATTCATTCATAGATTTCAACCACGAATCGTAAAAGAAAAAGGTGAATTATGATTGTGATAAAAAATTGTGAATATCGTGAAATGATCGTGGAAAAAAAAAAAATCGCGAATTTCGTCAAAATTTACTGCACTGGGCTAAAAAATTGGAACTGGGCTCCTTTTACAAATGTAAAAAAAAAGGCTACAAAACGAGAACAAGCTGTACAAATCATATAAAAATTTACAAAGGAAAAAATTTACTATAGTGAGTTGAAAGACTGAAACCTTATTCCTTTTACGAATGTGAAAAAATAGCCTCAAAACATGAAAAACCAGCCAACCAACCTCCAGATTAATTTAAATTTTGTGCGCTATGATTTCTTATTTTCAAAGGTTGGCAGGTCTGCGCGCTTTCGGCGAACCAATCTTGGATACTTCTGCACCAATTTGTCGTAGACGCGATCCAACTGCTGGCAATAGAGCTCGGCATTGATGGCACGACCATCATATATGATACAAATTCTGGTAACTATTAGATTAAAAATTTCCCAGAACTTTTTGCTCAACCTAATATATTCCCACAAAAAAAAAAAAAAAAAAGTCAAACAATGTCAGATTTGGTGACTTCACACTATGAAATACATGCTGAAGCACATCTGGATGGAGTTTATGTTTATAGAACAATAAAGGATGTTCCCATTTAAGAATTTGCAAGTTCACAGTAACACTGCCACTTGGACTTTTACATTGTAAAATTATACCTTATTTTTGACAATTTATGCTATAAATTATAAAAGCTTAGTAAAAGCAAGGTGGAGGATATCTATAAAGATATTGCATATTTTGGATCCCAAATAGGTTAATCAGGGTTCTCTTTAGCTTTTGACCGACATTAGCAGTTTGGCGAATAAGAAATAAAAAACAGTAGCCAAATTAAAAGAAAAGTTAGCAAAATAGATTCAGCATGAAATACTGGAAAATTTATTTTTAATTCCTTATTGTATCCCTTTTTTTCAATATGTGTTCTAAAATAACTCAATTTTTCATAATTGCTTATAAAATAGAAATTCGACTATCTGCTTCAGAAACTATATTAAAATTAAGTACATTCTAAACATCTCCTAAATGTGTACATGTTTCAGACATACTTTTAGCAGTCTAAATAAAAATTAAAAACAGCTATCTTTGATTTACCGTTGTGAAAATATAGTACACTAAAAGTTGCAATGAGATTTCGACTCTTAACAGATTTGACCGGTCAATGACACTTTGCAAACAATCGATAAATAGTATGCTAAATGGCTAATTTCGACACCGCATTCCAGCAAAAATTTTCTCTATTCAGCAATTGATGCGAGTAATTTTATTTGTGTTTTTACCAGCGCATGGATAGTGATTAACTGACAATAGAGAAATACCTATCACATAACCCTTTTTATGTCTTTGGCTGTTGCTTCTGTCATTGGTGTTTAGTCAGTATCTCTATAAATGGAGCAATGTAAACGGCACGGTGTGATTGAATATTAAAGCAACATCAATCATTCAGTATTTCAGATAAGAATCTCAACTGTATTGGCACACTACACACACAAACACGCGAAAGGAACAGAAATTGAGCACTCGTAATTTGGTAAATGTGATTATTCGTTTACTCGCCAAATAAAACATTTTGTTGCGATTTGGCGCAATGGCAAGCGGCAGTGAGAATGCTGATGTTAATACAGTATAACTTCGAAAATCTGGCCTCGTTGTGACCGAGACTAAGCCAGATTTCTGAAAGACTTTTGATATTCTTAATGGTGATAGTGTCCATAATTTAATTCATAGCCAAGTGATATTTATGTGAGAAAAAGAGATAAATATCAATGTTACAAAAAATTCTAATAAACTGGGAAGTAGTTTCTTCTTGTATAATTTCCGAAACATCAAAGTCAATATTTGCTACAATTTTGTCGGCCGTTCTTTAACAAGTTTTTCTTAGATTTTGTATGTATAATGAATATCAATTTCAGAAATATAGTTTTGTTACTCTAAAACAGATCTTAATTTTCCAGTCAAACTCATATATTTTTCCATTGATACTTTTTCTT
The DNA here is from genome assembly GCA_963932465.1 of Maratus speciosus. Taxonomy (NCBI): domain Eukaryota; kingdom Metazoa; phylum Arthropoda; class Arachnida; order Araneae; family Salticidae; genus Maratus; species Maratus speciosus. The sequence goes on from OZ010798.1 coordinate 136,624,235, forward strand.
CTCTCAGCTCCTCGTCCTTGTTTACACGGCGCAGCGTCAGCTATCTTGCAGTCCGCTAATCTGCCGATTTCAATCTTGAAATTTTTAATTTGTAAACAACTGTCATTTTTCTTTCTCCCGTGAGTTGGGCGTGTAAAAAAAGTGGTGGGGATGATGACTTTGATGCCGGATTTTCAAGGTCACACTGTAATTACAAAAATAATCTTTTTTTACTACTTGTGTAATTCTAAATGTAAAAGCTATGGTAGTATAATTAGTGTTTCTTTTAAAATTATACTGCATATTTGTTTCATGGAAATAATTGTCTAATGATTTGTGTACCTTTATTGTAGGCCTTTCCAGCCAGAATGCTCACAAGTATTTTACTATATCTAAATCTGCACTTTTGGTTGGGCAATCAACTAATGTCACAGAACTTGGTTTAAAATCAGGTTTTTAAAGCCAGAGAAATACGCATTAAAGGTGGAAATTATTCAGACTTCATAGCCCCCTATTTAATGTTAAACCTACATGGAATGGATAATTTCTCACCAGAAAAAAAAAAAAAAAAAAAAAACACTAACTAAGCATAGATTTAGTAGACAACATTGATAATTGAACAATTCCAAGCTAATCTTACCATTTTTGGTATTTTATTTTTACATCAAATGGGTAATATATATATATATATATATATATATATATATATTTTTTTTTTTTTTTTTTCTGATAATATTAAACCTTATTTACTATTAAATATTTGCAATGCACTTTATAAAATTTTGAATAGTCAAAATCAATAGAATCCATTATAATCAGCATAATTTCTTTTTATGCGCTTATTTATTTGTCTGTTACATATTTGATGTTGGTCTGTTACAGGTAAGATTACATATTTTTCATAACTATATTGTGGCAACAGTCAAATTTTGAGAAAGATATATGTTTCTGAACTCCCTCTGAATTAAAATACATTTTTGTTACTATAGTTATAATAAATTGTATTGTTACTTTATAAGTGCTAATATAGATAAACATTAAGGTATCCAAAAAGCATGGGTGATTCCTGTTTGTCTGTTACAATACTATTTTTTTAATCATAATTATTTACATTAAACAATTTATTCATAATAATTATATTAATTTATTTTCTAATATCATATGCTAATTGTAGGTATCTTTGAAATACATAATTATTATTTTTAAAAATAATATATGGCCATTTTTTCCTCTGTTACAATGGAATTGCTCAATTGTAGTCTGAAGCTAGTCTTTCTAGTTCTACTTTTACAAAAAGTGGGACATGGAGACAAAAGAAGCTGGACAGCAGCATAAAAATATCAGTAAATCATATGCAAATGGAATCTGTCTGTGACAGAATCCTGATTTAAATGTAAAAAAATTCTCAGGCCATATGGAAGAAATTATATTTGCTAAGATGGAAACCTATCTAAAACGGAATCTTTCTCCAGCCATTTAAGATTCCCTTTTAATAGATTTTATTGTATTAAATAAACATAATAATGTTACTAAATGTAAAATCCATGAAAGCGGAATTACTAGAGAGCAAAACAAAATTCAATTTTGGAGAGATTTCCAACTGAGCAGTTATGATTTTATGGTATTCTTTCAGTAGGCAATATGAAATTTTTATGTTTTTAGGGTATAAACAGATTCCATTATTCCGGGCTTTACTGAACCACATACATTAAACATGTATAGGGGAAACTTGGGATACTTGACCCAATTGTTAGTTTTGGATTGATAATTATTTTTTTACGTTACTGATGGGTGTGTTAATGCAGTCTATATATACTTAATGAAGTATTACACAATATTTATTATTATTATTCCGAAATATTAATTATAAAAGGTAGAAAAATACGAATATTCAAAACTTTCAATTTGGGTCAAGTATCCCTATACATTGGGATACTTGACCCACCCATTAGGGATACTTGACCCAAGTCAGAGATTTGAGAGTTTGATTAAAAATAATAAACAAAACACTTTTACATAAGAGCAAAATTAATATTAAGGTTAATATTTTTTTTTTTACTTTTGTCAAATAAAATTAATACTTTTAATTTTTAGTACATAGGCCTAACATTAATATACCCAATTTTAATTTTTATTGCAGAAAGTTCAAAATAATAGCAGTCTGAAAGAGCATTCTGTGCCTAAACAAGTTCCAGAATAAGAAAATAACAATTTATTCAACTCCAAATGTAAAGTCATATTTAAACACAAAACATGTAATTCTATCATTTATGTCGAAAACTCAGGTGGATGAAGAGTAGCTTCTATTTGGTCTGGATCAACTTATGATATATCATTCATTTCAAGCCATTTAAATCAAGTACCATCCATTCTTCTTGAAAACTGAATAGCAAGCCTGTCAGAATTGATTTCAAGAACCTTTCCATCAAATCTTATAATCCGTTTCCCGCAATATTTGACAAGAACTCAGTCATTTACTTATAATATGTATATTATTTACTGATAATACTTATATTTATATGTTTATAATATTTAATACTATAATATTTTTAATTCATAAATAAAACATGCTAAATGTATTTGAATAGTACTAATTTCAATCTTGGGTCAAGTATCCCTAGTTGCATATTTACTACATAACCCTAAAATGCAGCCATTTGCTAATGAGAAGATTAATGTTATTATATATTTTGCTGTCGCTAAAAGCATGTATAAAACAAATGACCAATTAAAAAAGTCTTACCTTTAAGCAGAAAAAATTATAACATCAGAGTTTACAGAACAAAAAATTTACTTTTGGAGCATGAAAATGTATTTTGTCAGATAGTTTAAAAACTTACGGAATGATTCAGTTATTATTTTCAACATGTGGTCAGCTAACTGAAAGAAAGAAATGGTTGCCACTTCCAGCTTACAAAACTTTCCCAATTCTGAGAAAAAGGCCTTGGGTCAAGTATCCCAAGTTCCCCCTAAACAGAATCGCTAGGAACCGGAATAATAATTTGTTTTTTGGCAGGTTTCAGTCTAGGGATGCACCAAATCTGTAATCTATTTGGTCTGCCGAATATTCGGCTTGGCCAATATCGAAATATTCATAATTAAAAAAAATCTATGTGAGTACATTTTTTTTTTGTAAAGTTCACTTGTAAAACAGTTTTGTTTACCAAAATGAAAGTATCTGTGTTAAATATTGTTTAATTAAAAAAAAAAAAAAACTTTTTAATACCTTTAGAACTTAAATATAAAAGCATGGCAAATATTCACTATTCAGCTTAACTGTTACTATTCATCTAGCCAAATAATCAGCATTCGGTTTACCTGTATGCCAAATATTCAGTATTCAGCCAAAATCACTATTCGGTGCATTCCTACTTCAGATTTAGCATGTAGATTTGAGAATATTCCTCTTGGTCATTATAGAGAGGCTCTGTTTATACATATTTTACTCTGTCAAGTTTCACTTGATGCAGATTAATAAATAGCATGATACTTACAAGAAATTCAAAAGAATTTGTGTGTCATGAAAAATCTGGATTTTTGGAAGTCCACATAGTAGTTCTGCAGAGTGGATCTTAGAATCCCTGAAAATCCTGATGTCCCATATGAGTTGAGACACCTGTCTATATTCTTTGCAGCACATGTTAGTGAAGTAAAATGTTATGTGCTTGTACATATATATTTTTTATTTATAATTTTTTTTTTTTGAACATGTAAAAACATAACAGTGTCTGTATAATATTTACACTGTTGTTTTAAATAAAAAACAGTAGACTCGCTCAAATCCGCAAAGGCCTAAAATCCGCACATCATCACAGATGTAAACAATGAAACTTTCTGTTCAGATGTAGGGGCAAAATTACAGAATTTTCCAGTTTTATATCTTTTTGTATGTATTTTAATCTGTAATTCTCGATAATATGACTGAACTCATTCTTTTTTATGAAGGAAGTATAAATTTATGTCTGAAAAAATCAGTAAAAAATCTATTGCTGATATCACTGTTATCACAATCTTTTTACCAAATATATGTAATAATCCAGCTTTTTTGGTTATTAAGACTGGCTAAACCTCCCAGTAGCAGAAAGTTATAGTTGTGTCTGCGACAGCAATTTAGTGGGATGAAAATTGTCTGCGGGAGTAACATGTTACATTTTCTTATGTACAAACATTATGAGTGTTAAAATAAACAGCGTTCTTACTGATTAATACCAGGGGTGAATCTGAGTAAAAAAAAAAAAGAAAGAAAAGAAAAGAAAAAATTCTGAAATTCACAGCAAAATTTCCCGAAAGGTTACAACAAAGGGGGGGGGGGGGGGGGGGGGAGCGAAAATTAACTACCGGCACTAATTATGTGTTTTTCTTGCGCACTTTTGATGAAATTTGGGTTTTTTTCGCGATCTTTTGACGAAATATGCCGTTTATCTCGATCTTTTGATGAAATTTGCCGTTTTTTCGCGATCTTTTGACGAAATTTGCCGTTTTTTCACGATCTTTTGACAAAAATGAGGTTTTTTTTCTCGATCCTTTACGAACTTCGTGTTTTTTCCTCGATTCTTTGACGAACTTCGTGTTTTTTCTGCGATTCTGTGACAGAAATTTGCGTTTTTTCGGCACCTCCGGGACAAAATTCACGTTTTTCCCGGGATCTTTTGACGAAATTCGCGTTCTTACAGCGATCCTTTGGCAGAAATTTACACATTTTGCGATTTTTTGACGAAATTCCGCAAATTTAATTCCGATCTTTTGACATAAATTTTCCTTTTTTCGCGATCCTTTGACAGTAATCGGCGTTTTTCGTGATCCTTTGACAGAAATTTGCATTTTTTCGTGATCGTTTTTTAGAAATTTGCTTTTTTCGCGATTGTTTTAAAAAAATTTCCGTTTTTTCGCGATCGTTTTACAAAAAATTGCGTTTCTTCGCGATCATTTTACAAAAATTTGCGTTTTTTCGCGACCGTTTAACAGAAATTTGCATTTTTCCCGCGATTGTCTAACTAAATAAGTCTTTCTTCCTCGAACCTTTGATGAAATTCAAGTTTCTTCTGCGATTTTGTGACAGAAATTTACGTTTTTCTTGCGCCCCTAGAACGAAATCCACGTTTTTTCGGGATTTTTGGATAAAATTCATGTTTGTACAGCGATCTTTTGGCAGAAATTTACGCTTTTCGAGATCTTCTGACGAAATTCCTCCTTCTTTCCGCAATCCTTTGACATAAATTTGCGTTTTTTCGCGATCGTTTGACTAAATTTGCGTTTTTCCCACAATCGTTTGTCTAAATTCGCGTTCTTTCCGCGATCCTTTTACTAAATTTGCATTCTTTCCGCGATCCTTTGACGAAATTTGTGTTTTTTCCGTGATCCTGTGACAGAAATTTGCATTTTTTCTACAACCCTGGGACGAGATTCATGTTTTTTTCCTGTCTCTTTTGACGAAATTCGCGTTTTTATAGCGACCCTTTGGCTATAAATTACCGATTTTTTATGCGAACGATTGCCGAAATTGATATTTTTCGCGATATTTTTTGTCAGAATTTTCGTGCCTTTTTTTTTTTTTCTTTAAGGAAATACTTTTTTTTTTTTTTCAAGCTGGCAAATTTATCTGCAAGGTCCAAAATAAATCTGCGACGCACGTCGCACGTCTCGAACTTTCTGCTACCGGGCTAAACCTGAAATAAAACCTCCTTACTTTCTGATTTTGATGTGAATTAATAGGGTAAACAATTCAAGGAAAATGTATCTCATCTTTATTATGCATATATTTAATTATACAATTATCATTTAATTATGCATTTATTTAAGCATTTATTTAATTATATTTAATTTTACTTTTAATAATTTAATCATTTTTATAATTATCTTACTTTTTTTCATTTTAGTTTATTACTTTACTTAATTATTTTAATATTTTACTAAATACTATATTGCAAGCATTCTTTATAATTTTGACTGCATTATTACATTCAAATTACTGTTTAAAAAAATGTAAACAAAGCAATGACCAGAAATCCACACAATCTCTGGTCCCAAGCTGTGCGGATTTGAGGGAGTCCACTGTATATAAAAAATTATTTTCAGACTGGGTCATAATGTGAATAGGAAAGGGCGACTGGAATTGCACTGGCTCTCATACTTATAAGGGAGGGGAGAGAGGGGTCAGTGAGACTGAAAACACCTGTTTTATAAAATGTTATGTCCCCAAAATTTTGCTTCTGGACCTATACAAGAAAAGAGGATTTTCTTTTATCTTTGAAAGTAACTGAGAACCTCAATGCTTTTCTTTCAGTCAGGTCCTTTTAAAGAGTAAAACAGTGCCTACAATTTCAGTGGAATCATTTCCTACTGTTCTCCTATCTACTGGCACAGTGGCTAGGCAGCTTGTAGCATCAGAACCTAATTCAAAGTGCAATGGTTTTCTCTCCTCCCCCCCTTCTCCTGAATTCATTCACCTCTATACAGGGATTGTGGAGACTGACATTTCTAGCCTTTATTTCTGAATAAGGAATTATAAACAATTCTATTATTTGTCATGGGCTTTTCATAGAAAAATCTAAAGTGTTATAATGATGAAATATTCCATACTATTATTTTAAATTTCACTTATATTAGAAATATTTTAATTTAGTTTTTGTTTATTTTAAATCAGTTTTACGAGGGAGGCTGAGCCTCTCTTATAAAACTTTCTCTCCCCCAATGCTTCCCTTGATGAGCCACACCTGACACATAAAAACTTCAGTTAAAGTTACAACCATAGCTTCTTTTTTTCTTTATTCAAATGCTTGATGATTTAAGTTTAAATAAACAGTAATGTTGACAATAAATTTCTTTATAAAAAATTATTTTAAACAATTATAGTTGTGAAAATTATGAAAAAGTTTCTTATTAAATCAAATTGCAAAATTAAAGAATTTATATGTATAGCTAAAATGAATGAAATTCCCTTTACATGTCAAGGATAATTAATTTGAATCCATTCCGTATAGAATCTCAAAATCATTCTAATTCTTAGCATTCAAAATAAACATTATTCTTATTTATTTATTTTAATACATATTAAAGAATTTTCTTTATTAATAAGTATTCAACTAAAAATTCCTGAAAGTGTAGAAAATTTTGAAGCTGTAAGACAGTTATAATTGATCTATTTTGTAACACAATCTAAATTATTTCAATCGTAGTAATATTATAATTAACTAGCATCTGAAAAGTAAATATTCTTTAAATATAGCAAAAATTTTTTGTCTTTGAAATAAAAATATCAATTTCAAAATCATATTATACTTTAAACAAATAAACAAACCATATTTATCTTCAGCATGATGATAAAACTTAAAATATTTTCAATGTTGAAAAGTCACAACGAAGATAAAAAGCTTCTCCCCACCGACAAAAGACAAACGGCAGCATTTCTTTTGGCTTATTAACGACAAGATCAAAAACTTGGAAATTCCTATTGCTTTAACTAACTTTAAAATCACAGGGGATAATACTTTACTCTCGATTTAAAATAATTTGTGTTTCTTGATTAATAAATTCAAAGAAAATAATTTAGACATTTTTATTACAGTTTAAAATGTAACATATAAAGCAGCTGTTCATCCAGTCATATTTTGGAGAAACTCTTTATTAAGATGTTAACGCAACTCCAAGAAATGATCTTGTGTTTGTAAACAGTCACAAATCGTTCACAAGAGATTCATTCATTTAACTAAATTGATTAATTGATTGCGAGCAACAATCGTATAAAGCTTTTATCCTAAAGAGTACCTTTCACCATAGAGTAAAGAAAAAGAATAGAGATGAAGTGTGATGGCAGTGAGCCAAAAATGTAACCCTAAAATCCGCTACGTTCGGCCCAAACACGACCACGTGCTTTCGCAAAAAAAAGGAAGAAAACTTTTAATAATACAGTTTTTAATTCATAATACAATGAAATGCTACTTTAGAATGCTTAAATATAAACAGATCATTTTCATTTAGAAAAAAAAAAAAAATGCATGGATGATGTCAAAGAATTTGGTCCTTTTTTTGTTTGGGCTGAATGATTGCATTAAAATTTGAGTGATAACGCGTGTTATATTGCAAACCATTTTTACGGCATATTGCATCTCCATTTATCTCTTTCCTCCATGGGGTTTGGATTAAAAGTTTTTGTCTAAACCTCAGGGGAAAGATAGGAGTAGACACCAAACCCCATTGCTCTTTCAGCCAGATTTTGAATCCATATTGTTTTCGCTCTTTCATCGCCAAAAGGATGTCTTTTTTGGCAGTGATCCATGGCAACTTTCGGATTTAATTCTCGGTCAAGAAGGTTTCAGAGAAGCTTTTGCCAGGAGTAAAACCGGTTTGGCGCGCATCTCTGCCCTTCATCACATGGCGGAGGGCAGAGATGTAGGCTTCAAGAAAAGATTACCAAATTGGGGTCTACTTATATGAGAAGTCTGTGGTCCAAACTAAAAGCAAAGTGCGAGAATTTAAGGGACCTGTTGATGTACGCAGTAGGTTCGGATTGCAAAGTCTCACTGTCTAAAATCATATGCTCGATCGTAGGATCAAATGTAAATAAAGTGCCTCGATATGGTAGTGGCGACATGCGGGATTTTATGGCGGGGATCCAAATAGATTTTGCGCTGTTAGCGATTCAAGATTGACCATTCAGAATTTGGCATTTTTGCGAACTTTTCATTGTTTTAAGTAAGTAAATATTCTGATTGGCCAATATCGTTTCGCTAACAGCGCAAAATCTACTTGGATTCCGGCCAAAATTTGATTAGTTGGGACGATTCTGGACAAAAACTAATTGCCAAGTATCTTGGCAAGCCTTTCATTATCACCAGACTAATGCTTAATAACTTCTCTTATCACTCGTATAATGGACTTTACCCACGAATGGCAACAACCACGCCTCTGAGGGAATATACCCTCCGAAAAAGACTGTTTATTGGACGAAGGGGAGGCAGTGTTAAAATACTCTTCTCGCTTATTGCTATTTTTCTTCATTTTACCCGCGACTAACGTCACATGAGTAAAGTCCATTAAACTTATCCAGACGAGCATTGCGAAGTTTTGGACTGAAGATAGAGTGGAAGTGTGTTGGTTTGACGCGTAGTAAAAGTAAAACCCTGAAACTTCCCACAAGTTCGCTTTGAAAACCTCAAAATTCATCCTTCGTTCTACACGCTTGTCTTGTTTGGGTCGAATAAATTTGAGCGATTAATGGCTTCATACTCCAAGTCGTTTTAAAGATATAGTGCATCTCTTGTATACTCCGAAGTTTGTGGCTTTCCTTAGCTTTCTGATTAACGTACAACACCGAGGAACTACAATACGGCTTACGCTTTATTTGTATCTTAAGGCATATTGTTTACGCCCTAGATTGATCTTAAGCGGCGTACCGCAATTCTAGCCTTAGGGTGTCTCTGTAAAAGAGTAAACACATATGGAAAATAAAATTTGATTTTTTAGACGATTGTGAAAAAAACAAATCTCCAACAATCTTGCTAAGTAAGACGAAGATCTGCAATGTTAAGACTGGCGACACACGCACAGGCCGCATGCTCAGACAGGCACTTTTGTCCAAACAATGGCAAACTTACAAATATGAACTTGGCGATATTCGGCTGAACGAGTTCGATCAGATGACTGAGAAAAATCAACTAACATTAGCTTGGCTATAACGGTAGGCTCGCCAAGTCACCTTGGCAATGGACTTTACCCATGTGACGTCAGCTGCGGGTAAACAGAAGAAAAGTACCATTAGGCGTGAAGAACATTTTAACACTGCTCCCCCTTCGTCCAATAAAGTCTTTTTCGGAGGGTTTTTCCCCCGCAGAGGCGTGGCTGTTGCCATTCGTGGGTAAAGTCCATTTTTTTTTCCAAAATAATCTCAACCAATCAAATTTGATATTCGGTATAGAGGCATCCTAGAAAAAACAGCCACAAATTCACGAAGTACCCTAATCTAAGCTAAGAAGCCTAGATACGAGAGTAGCCACATATACGGTAAAAAATTTGATTGGTCGAGACAATTCTAGGAAAATGCGAATAACCAACCATCTTCGTGACCCTGCTATTATTGCCAAGCTAAGGCTTGTTAACATCGCTCACCCGTATAATCGAATTCGTCCTTGTGAGAATTGCCAAATTCTGGAATAGAAAATGTCTATGTCTGCCATAGTTTGGACAAACGCGTCTGTCTAAGCTCAGTCTGAGCATCGTATGTTGCTTTTTTATATCTAGGCCCCCTAGTCTAAGCTGGTATTGCAGAATTCTGTACTAAAGAAATAGTCCAAGAGCCGACAGCACAAAAACCTATGTTATCAAGCACATGAAAAAAACCTTTATTTTGTGGAAGAGTAGAAGTAGGGGAATATAATGATCCATGTTTGCCGGAAGTGAAGTGGTGTATAGGCCAAAAATTAATACTACCAGTGGTTGACTCTTAAGTTTATCATTGTGTTTGTCCTACAAACAAAGGGTGTGAAAACATGGAGGATAGTTGTAGGTCAAACACAATGATAAACCTACGAGTCAATCAGTGGTGGTATTAATTTTCAGCTTATGCACCACTTCACTTCCGGCAGGCATGAATCATTAGATTCCCCTACTTCTACTTTCCCATAAAATAAAGGGTTTTTTCTTGTGCTTGATAACATAAGTTTTTGTGCTGTCGGCTCTTGGACTAAAAGGGCACCTTTTCAAACACTCACATCAGCAAACTACATTTTTACCTTACTGATAATTGGAGGAATTATCATAGCGGCGTATACCAATTATACTGCAGACGAGTTATTTAATCAGATCACTGTGATGCATTATTTACAAACCAATCAGATGCCCGAGGTACATTTACATTACGGCATAACATCTTAGGTGTTTGCATACCAGTGTTACCTGTTGATCGATATACACTCGAAACTATAATCGACACCAATTCATACCAAGATCTCATAGAATATGAAGTATTATGGAATTCGGTGCATTAGATAGAGCTCCCACAAAATTTGTGTTACATGCAGTGGTGTAGTCATAAAAAAAAAAAAAAAAAACAGAAGAGATATGCTCTAAGCAGAGGGTATACCCTACAGCAGGGTCAGCGAACCTATGGCAAGCGTGCCAAACTTGGCACGTGATAGAATATTTTCGGCACAGCGTTGATTGAAATCCTAAAACAAAATAGAATTAAGTTAAAACCAAAACACGCAAACTTATACAAACTGGGCTTTTCTTTCTTTCTTTTTATTGGAAAGAAAGTAATTGAATTAATAAATTATTCCAATGTGGGCTCAATAAGTGTTCAAATTAAGAGAAGGTTGGGAGAATGACAAAAGGAAAAATATTAGGCATTATAAGTAAAAATCCCAGTGATGAAACTAAAGTGACTTAGTATAAAATATGTAGTTTTCACAATTTTTCGCTCTATTTATTCCTTCGGGTCATTATTTTCGGAAATGATACGAAAACCTTAAATATTAGAAACCCAAACCACTTGTTAGATAACTCGAATTCAGCTTGCATCCTATTAAAAGTAAGTAGGCTGGACACCATATTAATATTTGGCATAACCAACATCACATTCACCATTTTATTACTTTATAATATATGTTAATCTAATTACTAGATGTATATTGCCTCATATTTTTAAATCCCAGTGAATAAAAATCCAGAAATGTTGATCCACTAAATTATTTTTGGTGCTTGGCACGTCATGGTCACGTAAAATCTTTTTTGAAAAAAATTGGGTAGCGGATGCGAAAAGGTTTGCCTACCCTGCCCTATAGTGTGCATACTATTGCTTTTTTGAGAAACAGAGGGTATACGGTGTTCCTTTAAAAAATCCAGAAGGTATACGGCGTATACCTTCCACTACATCCCTGGTCACATGTAGACGAACATTTTCCAAAAATAATTAAATCGTGTTGAAGTCATTCCAAAATGTATGCATAAATTATCAAAAACATACAGAACAACAACATAACATCTATATATAGAAGAAAATATTGGAAATTTGTTATGTCTATTTAATCTTATTGTGATATAGCAAATGACATCTATACACGTTAATCCAAGGACTGACACCACATGAGTGAGACAAAGCTATATTTAGTAACTAAAGTTATTTATTAAAACAAAACAAAAATTTTAACAAAAAAAAAAAAAAAAAAAAAAAAACCCTACTAAAAAATAGAAAAAGATAAAATCTAACTTTGGGACACAGAGTTACCACCTCTAATTTAAGGTCTTGGGGGAAAAAAAAAAGACAGACTTGCTCAGTAGGGCGTATCGAAATTTCTCAAATCTTTTAGCGGTAGTGCGGAAAATTTGTGAACTCCCTTCATTAAAAATTTTGCGGAATCTTAAAGCAGTGGGTTGATATCTTCTGTCGCCTCAGTGGGCAGAAAGTTCCGAAAATTGGATTAAAAATGATTAAAATACAAAAATTAATAAATGATCACAGATTTCGTTAATCGGTTTGAGGTAGTGTTTAAAAGGTACTATGTTTGAGCAACAATGACCAAAATTTTTTTTAGAATTATAGGTTGATATCTTCTGCCGCCTCACCAGCATTCAATTTTGGAAATTTTGACCCGATTTTAACTCGTTTAAAGCAGTATACTTTTAATTACTGTGCGGTCTTTATAGTTCCTTGCACTGCAGTCGATTTTAAAGAAATTTGTCTAGTGCTTTTGTGCATTTTGTCATGATTTTCTAATATGAGATACTGGTAAATTTTTGTAATGCCAAAATCATAGCAGTCAAAATTTTCAAGTCGACAAACATTGCAATGCCAAATTTTAGGAACACCGAAGGATTTTTTACGCGTGCTGCCAACACATGAAGACGTCATAAGATATCACGCTATTGCGAAACTTGGGGAAACAAAGAACCATGTTTTTCAGTTACTTCAGAAACTGTTGGTTTGAAGATGGGAAATTTATACACCAATACATCCATTGCTTCAGTTTTACATAAACGTGTTAGTGATATGATACACGCATATCATGGAAAATATCGACCAATCATGAAAAATATAAAACGTCTTCGAAAAAGCAAGACTACTCTCGAAAATATTGAAAATTTTAAAATGGAAACAAAAACATTTTTCGACATATCTGCCTGTAAATGCGCGATTTTTAAGGAGTATATATGTTCGAATGAAAGCAAAGTTTTTGCAAAAGAAAAGGTGTTCGTCATTGACAAACAATGGGAAAAAAATGTTCATTGGAAGTGTTCATGTTCCATAAACAAAACGGCTTAAAAACGTCAAATGCGAAAGAAACGGGATATTATCCGATCCTCAAAACAGGCGTCTCCTGCTTCTGCTTTAAGCTATTTAGTGGAGAATGAAAGGGAAAATGAAATAGAAGATATGATGGAGGTGGAGATGGGGAAAAGGTGGACCCCAAACACAGGTCTTATACAGCATCTCTTCAGCAGTCAACTAGGAGTGTTCAAATGCGTTTAAAACTGGATAACTTTTCGGTTGATGTTTCTTGTCGATAAAAGATAGGGTGTATCCAACAGAATCACGGCTGCTATTGCATCAAGTTTTATACAAGATTTGGGTTTAATATTGGAATCAGATACCAGCCTCGTCACAGACAAAAGTAAAATATGAAGGGGGAAATCGGGAATTTACAAAAAAATTGGTCTCAAAATAAAACGAAAATCGTTCCACTCTATCTGGCTTTTATTTTGATGGACGGCATGGCAAAACTTTAACATCAGAAACACTCGAGGACAAACAGTTCCAAAGAACAATCGTAGAAGCACATTACTGTATTGTATTGGAACCTGGTTCTATGTACACGGGAGTCCCATAGCAGAAACTGTGCAGCACGGCAGCAGTGCTGCAGATTATTTTAGGTCTTGCAGATTAATCTACCAGCTTAAAATAAATAATGGGGTTAAAAATTTCACTAAAAATTTCCTTTGTTTTTATAGTTATTGTATTTCTTATTACATTTTCTTTGTAAAATGCAACTTTTGCTTATTTTATAAGTTACTGTTAAGTATTTATGGTAGTAGCTTGCTTCAGCATTGTTCGGTGGCAGATAAATTTTGGTTTGCTGCAGATGGACACCGAAAATTCAGGTACTGGGAAGAGAAATATTACACCTAAAAGTTGATGTAGTCTTGATATATCTAATGGCAATTACAAATACTTAACAAGTGCTTTATTGGATGATTTTAGATACCCTATTGTTCTCGGGTGTAACGGCACAGTAGTTAACACAGGTGTGTCTAATGGTGTAATTCGCAGGCTTGAATTGAAACTTCAGAGACCAGTCCAATGGATTATCTGTTTATTTCTGCTTATTTAAAATATTTACCAATATCTCATCTTAGAAAAGGATGACGAAATAAAAAAAAAAACACAAGGCAAATTCCTTTTAAAATGACTGCAGTGTAAGCATCTATAAACACCGCACACCAATTAATAGTATACTGCTTTAAACGAGTTAAAATCGGTTGCTACTCGCCTGCCTACTGCGCTTTGCCAGACGAAAGAGAGTGGTTAGGTGATTTACTGGTCGCTCTGATTTGTTTCTCGGCATGCAAATAGGGGTCTTCCACTTTTTTTGGTAGAGTGCCAAACCAAGTCTGTCTGGATTGTGCATTGAGCAAGCAAGAAACCGTTATGCAGAAAAGTACCAAAATGCGTCAAAATTTCCAAAATTGAATGCTGGTGAGGCGGTAGAAGATATTAACCTATAATTCTAAAAAAAAAAATTGGTCGTTGTTGCTCAAACATAGTACCTTTTAAGCACTACCTCAAACCGATTAACGAAATCTGTGATCATTTATTAATTTTTGTATTTTAATCATTTTTAGTCCAATTTTCAGAACTTTCTGCCCACTGAGGCGACAGAAGATATCAAACCACTGCTTTAAGATTCCGCAAAATTTTTAATGAAGGGAGTTCCCAAATTTTCCACACTACCGCTAAAAGATTTGAGAAATTTCGATTTTTTCGATACGCCCTATTGCTCAACATTACAATCGAGAACATAGTCAGCCTCATGTCTCTGTCCAAGATCAGAATGCTCACTGACTGGTCACTATTTCTCCTCGGAAAATCCCAAATCATACCTTTTAACTCTTACACCCTCTCCTACCCCAAAGTGGAGTATGCCTAGCACTCTTGGCTGATCTTCATTCGGTGCAGGAGTCTGACACAGCTGAACCCGGTAAGTTCCTGCATTGGCCTGGTTCTATTGACAGGCCTCCATCACTTTCATGGGTATGTAGTATGCATAAAAATAGAATTGCTTCAGTTGTTTTGTTGTTTCCCAAATACCCAGTAGGTTGCTGACAGGACTTTTCTGTGGTGTGCAGACAATGGCACTAGGGAACAATACAGATCCTACCAAATCTCAACTCGTCACAGAGCAATGTGCTCTGGATAGTAATAGCTATTAGTTATTATGTGCCACTGTTATAATACAACATTTTCTAAAAACCTTCAGAAATTCTTTCAAAATCTATTATAATTAATAGAACCAAAATATGTATATTCAGTAAATGACATACAGTAGAAGATCTTTATAACGCAAACCTAAAAACGCAAGGTTGTGCGTTATATAGAATTTTGCGTTATACGGATCACATTTCACACATCATTAAATTTACCTTATAAACATGACCAAATATATCTGAAACATATCAAAATACATTAGAATATCTTTATACTGCATCCCTTGTTACCAGAAGTTAATAAATTTTTGCATAATATAGATTATTAAAATGTTAAATTTACTTTAGAAACATGGTTCAATACAAATATACCTGTATCAAATCATTCATTATATTACTCATTTTCAGAAATGTTTATTGTAATAATAACAACTTTGTCACTAAAAAGTTCTGAATTAAGGATAGAAAGTTGAACCAATGTATCAAATTTAGTTTTCTAAAAAGTAGCAGTTTTTTATAATGGAAATGCAAGTGTGCTTCTTAACTGTAAAATTCATTGTTTATATCTGAGAAGTTGTGCGTTATATGGAGAATTGCGTTATATAGAATTGCGTTATAAAGATCTTCTACTGTATTTGTTAAATTTTAATAAACTCATTCATCATTTGCAGATAGCTATTAATTTTTCAAACAAAGTGTTTTTCTTCGAAATGAATGAAAATAATAATAATAATAATAAACTCAAAAAGGATATTACATCCAAGTAATTGAATTTTCTTTAATAAAACAAATGATTCTTTTTGCAACAAAGATAATACAAATTCTGTTTTGTTTTTTTAATATTTAGCATACAAAAGCGAGAGATTAAATACAGTGTATGTAACATAGATGTTTATTTGCTGTATTCTAAATCAAATTATAAGCACAACTTTGTGGCAATGAATATGAATCACAGCATGGGAGGAAACAAAAGAAAAAAGTCTGGTGTCTGACCTCTAGCACCTTCAAAGATTGTCTCGATTCACACATTGGAGACATTTCATGAACAAACACTCAGACAATCATCATAAAGATTGAATAAGATATGAATAGCAATTGGTTGACTGGAATCACAGAGAAAACAATTGACACAATTCAGACATTCAAACAATCAAGGGAAATTATTAAAACATCTCAGCATCACTCAACATTACTTTTACTTACAAAAGAATAGTGCAATTTTGACCACATTGAAGATATCATTCCAACATTCTACATCTTTGGTTTTTATTGCTGCTGCCATTTTTATATTGGTTTAATCAATGTATGTAGAATAGCGATCTGCACGGGCCGGACCGTGGCCGATTTTCATTCACGGCACTCGGGCTAGGCCGGGGCCCAATTTATTTTTTCTGTACAGAACCGGGACTGTCTTCATTCCTAGTCTTCACGGCCCAAAATTTTCAGTCTTAGTTTTGACACAACCCATATGAAAATCATTGTCTCGGTGTGGCCTGGTCCATTCAAAGGTCAGTTAAATTAGGCCTGGTCAAAAATTTTTGCAAAAAATGCATACATTTTTAAATCGCCATTATTCTACACTTAAACATTAAAATTTATTCTTTTTAAAGAATAGTAGATTTCTACACTTATTAAAATATAGCTAAATTAAAATATAGTAAAACGTGGGAAAAGGAACCTACCTATGACAGACCCCTGTTTTAAACTGAAAAACGTGTTGATCCATGCAAAATTAATATACTTATACGTAAGAAAAGAATATATAATACATTTACACTTGCTAAGAAGGGAACTTGTCTACTTGTTCCTCTTTTCTATGCAATTCCATCTTAGAAGATTTTGCTGTATAGCATTTTCAGATTTTCAACATTTCAATACATGGAATATGGATTAACAATATTAATGATAACTGAAACATATACATACAAGAAACAGAGATTCATTAAAAAAATAAATATCATAGCCTGCGGCACTTCTATAAAAATGAAGATTATAAGCATGAAAAAAAAAAGTTAAGATAATATTTTTGGTCAGAACTCCTCATATGAGACAAATTTTAAACCAATTTGACGTAAAAATCAATGTTTTGTAGAAATTCAATCGGGTTTGGGCTGAACTTTTATGTTTTTTACTGTACCGGGCCGAACTTTTAATTTTTGTATTGGGCTGGGCCCGGGCCTGGAAGTTTTGGCCCGTGCAGACCTCTAATGTAGAATACATGGTAGGAATCACCAAAATGTGCACAGTAGCATTTTTCTTCCTCTGACATCATCTGGACACCAGTGCATTTTCACTCATTCCTTCTTCTAATTCTAAGTATTGGGCAGTTAAGCTAGTTACCTTCGAGACAATTGTACACTGCTATTTTTTTCTTTGTGTACTTTATTATTTAATTGCTAATCATAGTTTGCTGTGTAATAGCTGGTTGTAGTCATCATGATAGACAATAGAAGAAATTTAGCATTCAATTGCACAGATTTCTGAAAGACAGAGAAATCAGAACTAAAGGGATTATAATTGTCCATCAGCCAATTCATTTTCTGTGCATGTAGCCTGCGTGTATTTGGCACATTTTGATGAAATGATTACCTGCGGCATTTAAAGAATGAATTATAAAATCTTCCAATGTTACTTATTCTTAAAATGCTATTCCTCATTTAAATTTGCCTGCAAATAGTGCAGTTTTAAATCCTGTAATGCTTAATAATGATCACAAAATACAAGCAGAAAAATGCAATATTCGTAAAGAAATTCAAGAACTTTTGTCAACAACTAATGATAGAGATATGAGATAATGTTGAAAATCATTTAAGTAATGAAGAAATAAAGTTAGAAAAATCAAACAGCTCTAATGTGATAACGAAAAATTACGCACCGTTTTAGAATCGTTGAAAAAAGAAAATTAAGATTTAAAATTTTAAGTCATGGATTTAAATGAGCACTTGTATACTGTAAACAATGAATTAACACACTTAAAGAACATGTATCAGTCAATAAGAGATACTTTTCAGAATGTCAGCACCAACTCGTATTAGTAAAAGGAAGATGTTAGAATTGGTCTTCAAATAACATTGCTAATGCCATTACTCTAAAGATGCATCTTAAATAAAGCTATGACATTTTTTTAGAGGCATTGTAAAATTTCCTCTTTCCAGCGAAAATACCATGAAATGGTGTCTAAGGCAGTTTTCTTTCCCATCAGGATTTATTAACCTGAGTTGGGATATTTTAAAAGCGCAAGCAAGTTTTTTTTTTTGAAGAATTTGAAAAAGATGTCATTCTTAGTTTCGACGAATTGAAAGTTAAGAGTTAACTATGTTTTGATCAAAATGATGAAATAATAAGTGGATCCCACAGTAACGTATAAGTTATATGTTTTACTATTTAAAACTAAAATTGTACTGCAATAAATGTACGTTTTATTTCATGATATATTATAAATTAAAAGTATTAAGTCAGTTTATATTAATATATGAGGACGCCTTATCCAGAAAATCCAATTTTGGGAAATCGCGAAAAACCCCTGTCTGTGTCCATTGGTTTTCATTGTAAACCAAGGTTTTACAATGCTAGAAATACACGATAAAACTAGTTTTTTTGCAAATTGTAGTGTTTTTTCGATGCAGGTTCACAGATAGAATAGATTGATAGAGAAAACTTGATTTTTTTTTCATTTTGGATAAGGCGAGTTTTGAAACTCACGTCCTCATATAGGGGAGAGGGGGGCACATGTGAACAATTTTTACATTTTTGACTATTTCTCAAAATTGTTATGAGCTATTGAACCAAAAATTGATTTATATGAATATTTAGAATTTGTTTGTTCTTTTGGTGAAACTTTTGGATGCATTTTGAATTTCTAACTTATATCATCATTCTAAAAATTGTCTAAATTTGTTCACATGTGCCCTGGTGGAGGGGTAGTTGTGAACATAGCTGGGGCACATGTGAACACATGCATAAATAAGACAAAAATAATTTTTTGTGAATAAAAACTAATTGGATGCCCTCTTTCTAGTTGTGTGAATAAATCAATAAATGTTTCAACATAGATATAAGAAATTATTCATAAAATTGTACACTAATATGCCTACTTCTTTTGAGTCACTTTTAATTGTTATCTAACTTCCAGTAAATTAAAACTGTGAAGCAATCCTAAAAATATTGAATATATAGCTCAATGTTTGACAAGGATAATTAAATTTTAAACTAAAAAAGAAAAAAAAAATGCATTCACAGACTTAAAAAATACACTTGTGAACTGTTCACATCTGCCTCCATATGTTCTGTTCACAAGTGCCCCATCTACCAACTTCAGCCTAACTTAGAAAAAAAAGATATTTTTAATTGAAATAAGGAAACAAAACTTTTTGCAGACTTAACTAATTAATGCCACTATAGAATGCAACGCTGATATTCTTCTTTAAAAAATGTCTTGAATGAATTTTTACTTCAATAACTTAGAAGACTTTTTAACATCATACCTTCTAAAACAAACAAATTACAATTACCAGAAATCAAAATGGCCTATTGTTCTGAAAATTCAACCAAAAGATGGTACCAGTATTACTATCAATTGGTAATTTTTTGAATTTTTTATTTCAAATTAACTGAGTGAAATATGTACAGTTCCCATGTGCCCCTCTCTCCCCTATATATATATATACCTGGGTTTAACCATCCACTTGACGGTTAAAATTTTTTGTTGAAATCTTTGCTATCCATTAAGACTTCTGTTTCACTATTAAGAAATATGTTCAAAGCTCGAATATACTAGTCAAACAACAAGGGTCTGTCCAGATTTTTCTCCCAGGGTCCTGTTTTTATGAAATTGTGAACAGTTTTTCACATTTGGGAAAAATCTAGTCATAATTTTGTGGTTGGTTGGTTGATTTTGTGACGGCCGATTATCTACACTAGGGATATAGGCCCGAGGGGGAGTGCCCTTCGTGGGGGTCTTTCTAAGGGAACCTAACCCGTATTAACGCATGGAAATCCATGGTTCGAAGAAAACCACGAGAACTCCGAACGATTAGGCCGACGGGCGCGATTGGGATCGAACCCAGCACTTCCCGCCTACCAGTTTCGAGAGCAGAACCTCTCAGCCACTGGTGGGGCCCATAATTTTGTGAATTTGAAATGATCGTTATATTCAGGTTCTTGTTTATATATTTTTAAGAAGGTATATGTATGTAAAATACATGAATTTTCCTTAAAAATGTAAAAGAGACGGATCAGATTTTACTTTTAAATGATTAAATTTGTGAAAGATTCGGTTTGGAGGTAGAATAGTTTTGTGAAAGGCCCATTTTTAAGACAAAGAATTTTGTGAAGGGTCCTGTTTTAAGATGGAAAGTTTTGTGAAGGGTCCTGTTTTGAAATGAAAAATTTTGTGAAGGGTCCTGCTTTGAAAGGAAAAATTTTGTGAAGGGTTCTATTTTGAAATGAAAAATTTCGTGAAGGGTCCTTTAAAGGACCCAATTTCTTCCTAAACAGATCCCTGAACAATATGCTTTATACGCCATCACATGTCTTGGTTTTAACCTTGATTCTTTTGGACAAATAAGCAACTGAAATTTTGTAGAAATGTGAGGTGATTTTTTTTTACCAAGATATACAATATTCATTCGGAAATCTTTAGTGCCTTCTTTTTGATTCTATGACATATTTCCATATTAATGGAAAATTTTCTAAAACTTGATAACACAATAAGAGATGACTTGATTTCACAGAACCCATCGTTAAAGTAACTCACCGGTCATGAATAAAACAGGAGCAGGCAGAAATAGAATTGAAAATGAATAAAAGATTCACCTTTTCCTTCAAATGTGTTTAAAAGCACACAGCACTAGGGCATTACAACTGTGTACTAGAGGAAAAAAATAAGAATCGACAGCATATACCTCGCAAAGAAGCAAGAATAAGTAGCAAAAAGCGTAAAAAATTTATCTATCTTTCTCGATTTCAGTAACAACAAAAGAATAAGCAACAGACATGCATCCATCAAAGAAGAGTTGCAGTGTTGTTCATTTAGCGGAACATTTTTATTCAAATATCGCCTTAATTAATCAGTCATTAAATAAGGCAAATATTACTATTCAGAAATAGTGGTAAATATCTGAATAAAAAAATCCAATTAAATTGTCAACACTGAAGAAGACAGAAGAAGTTTGCATCTTGTTCTATAAATTTGCATATTAAGCGGTATTGCATAATAACAGTTTGCATATTAAAAGTGATATTTTTGCATTAGTCTTATGGGCGATGAGCAAGGGACCACACACAATCTGTGTATTAAGCATCAGCATCTTAACTGGGTCTGATTGTATTACATTTTATTATGAAATTAAATAGTATTTAAAATACTACACTTTATTTTTTATTAATATATTTTAATGTTTCCCTAAGAAAGTGCTCCATGAATCCCCTGTCTCTCTCTATATATATATATGCATAAATTTTATAAAATTGACTTTATATTTCTACTAAAATTTTTTTTATTATGAATTATTCAAGAAATCATTTAAAAGTAAACCTGAGAGCACAACTTAAGTTACCTATACCACTTTTTATAGGCAAACATCTTATTTAATTGTAAACATCTTAATTGCATTCTTTTGAGAAATTATTGCATTCTTTTTAGTTAGTTGGGACTGCAGTCCCAACTAACTACAAATTTCAAACTTCGTTTTGAAAATAAGTGTCTGCATTAATAAAAAACATTTGACAGTTGAAGAACTAATAAACTATAAGCTTTAAAAATATTCTTGTCTTGCAGAATAATTCCATACACAAAAAAGTATTTTTATATATCACTCTAATGCTATCACCAACATTTTCTAAAATATCAATACAATACTTAAAAAACATTTTCAAATCTGATTTTTCTCAGTATTTCAACAAGACTATGTTTACTACAAAGAGACCTTCAGCAAGACACTGTTCTAAAAAGTCATAAATGCTACATGATTAGTGTTTCCCCCAGAATAAAAAAGGGCAGGGTGCTCCTTCAAAAAAGGGCATTTCAGGTGAACAAAAAAGGGCACTTTAACTGAAAAAAAGGGCGCTTCAGCTGAACAAAAAGGGAACTTTTTTAAGAAAAAGGTTTATGAAATTTTTGTTTTGATTGCTGTTTATTTGATTGTCACAAATTTCATCAAAAGATCGCGGAAAAAGCGCGAATTTCGTCAAAAGATTGCAGAAAAAGTGCGAATTTCGTCAAAAGATTGCAGAAAAAGTGCGAATTTCGTCAAAAGATCATTGAAAAAGTGCAAATTTCGTCAAATGATCACGAAAAAGCGCGAATTTTGTCAAAAGATCGCGAAAAAACACGAATTTTGTCGAATGATCGCGCAAAAAGCACGAATTTTGTCAAAAGATCGCGGAAAAAGCACGAATTTCGTCAAAAGATCGCGGAAAAACATGAATTTCGTCAAAAGATCGCAGAAAAAACGCAAATTTCGTCAAAAGATCGCGGAAAAAACGCGAATTTCATCTAAAGATCGCGGAAAAAACACGAATTTGGTCAAATATTTTCAGAAAAAGCCCGAATTTCGTCAAATAATTGCAGAAAAAACGCGAATTTTTGTCAAAGGATTGCAGTAAAATGCGAATTACGTTAAAGGATAGCGCAAAAAACCCGAATTTCGTCGAAAGATCGATGAAAAAGCGCGAATTTCGCCAAAGGATTGCGAGAAAAAACACAAATTTCGTCGAAAGACCGATGAAAAAACGCGAATTTTGTCTAAGGGCCATTGAAAACATCCATAATTAGCGCCGAGAGGAGATCGTCCCCCGGCATTCTCCTCTGCTGTAACGTTTCAGAAAATTTACTATGAATTTCAATTTTTTTTTTTTTAATACTTAGAATCACCCTGATTTAGTTATATCTTGGAATTCAGATTTTTATGCGGAAGTTAACAGGGGAATTTTTGTTTCGAAGGTATGCTCATAGACTACTTTCTCAAAAACTCAATTTTTTAATTTGTTTGGATCAGATTTTTAATCTGTGTAATATAATAATTGATTTGATATCAGAAACAATACTACAACCACATATATGGTGAAATTCAAGATTTTTTTCCACGATCGTTTTGCTAAATTCACGATTTTTTTCCACTATCGTTTCGCGAAATTCACAATGTTTCTACGATCGTTTAGCGAAATACACGATTTTTTTCCACGATCGTTTCGCGAAATACACGACTTTTTTCCACGACTGTTTCGCGAAATACACGATTTTTTTTTCACGACCGTTTCGCGAAATTCACGTTTTTTTCCCCGCGATCATTTCGGTTATTTCACAATTTTTTTTCTACGATCGTTTCGCGAAAATCATGGTTTTTTAACGATTTTTTTCCACGACTATTTCGTAAAATTCACGATTGTTTAGCAGGATCGTTTGTCGAAATTCACATTTTCCCCCCGCGTTCCTTTGATGAAATTAGGGTTTTTTGCTTCACTTGATTGTCGATTCTTTTTCTGTGACGGATTGATCAAATTGGCAATATTTTTTCGCGGCCGATCAACACAATTAACGATCTTTGTTTGTGCAATCTTGAAGAAGTTCGTGATAATTTTTATGATATCTTTTGACGAAATTTTCGTTTTTTCTCCCTGATCGATGGATGAATTTAATTTTTCTTGCGATCGATTGACGATTTTTGTGATATTTTCCAGCAACTTATTGGGACATTTTGAGGTTTTTCTTTTGATCCCTTGAAGAATTTCGAGGGCGTTTCCCGCGATCGATCGACGATTTTCGCGGCTTTTTTACCGCGACTAACTGAAAGACTTCGTGATTCTTTTCCCGAGGTTGATTAACATAAGTGCCGATATTTTCCAGCTACCTATCAGCGAATTTTGTAGGTTTTATTCTTTGGATCGATTGGCCAATTTCCAGAGATTTTTTCCCATCTATCGTGTACGAATTTCGCTATTTTTTTCCCTGCGAATGATTAACAAATTTCGCGATTTTTTCCTGGATGCGATTTTTGAATTTCGCGATTTCTTTTTTTCCGACTGATTGAAGACATTCGCGTTATTTTCTAGCAACTTTTAGACAAATTTTGAGGGGGTTTTCTGGCGACCAATCGACTACTTTCGAGATTTTCCCCCCGTGACCTACTGGAGAATTTCGTGATTGTTTTCCTGTGATCGATTAACATAATTGGCAATATTTTCCTTCTACATATTAGGAAATTTTGCAGGCTTTATTCTTGGGACCGATTGCGTAACTTCCCGGGGCTTACTGGCGGAACTCACGGTTTTTGCTTCATGCTAACGTAAACGAATTACACGATTTTTTTCCGCGAACGATCGACAGATTTCGCGATATTTCCCCGTGAGCGATTGGAGAATTTTTTTAGTTTCTCGTGCGTTAGATTAACGAAATTCACGATTTTTCCCGCGTCCGGCTGAAACAGTTGTTTTTCCGACCGACTGATGAATTTCACAACATTTTCCCGCGATTGACAGACTTTTTTCTTGCGATATTTTTGCGCGACCGACTGACGAATTTCACAATATTTTTTCACGATCAATAGACTAATTTTGCAATATTTTCCCGCGATCAATTCTAGAATTTCAGATCCATCGATCGATTGCAAATATCCGGATTTTTTCGCGGCGTATTGTTAAGATTCGTTAGTTGAAACATGCCGAGGGCAAAATTTCGCAAACCCAAAACGGGCAGGGCGCGTTTGCAGTTATATAAAAATGGGCAGGGCGCATTTACAGCTATAAAAAACGGGCAGGGCACTGCGCCCTCACGAAAACGCCTAGGGGAAACACTAATGATTATGCAAGGCCAAAATTAAGGGGGGGTAGAGGGGGCATGTGCCCCGGGCACCAGAACGAAGGGGCACCAAATGAAGATTTTGTTTGTCGATTTTTCTCACGTCTATGTTTAGCACAATATTGCTAAAACTGTCCTGTCTGGGGTATGCCAAAGCATAGAAGAATCTAAGGATGATATGGCATAAGAATTCGGTATAAAACGGAATTTTTAAAAATTCTTTTAGATTCCGTCTTCAAGATTTCAATGAATCAGTATTTGACAAAGCAGATTACGTAGTTCAGTACAAAGAAGTTAGAACTGTATGTTCCTTATTCCATGGTTCAGTATTACATATTTTAAATTTTAAAATAAGTCAGCTATTAGAAAATTAGTAAAATTCTCTTTGTAAATATACTTTGCGGAGGAAGGGGGTGCCAAAATCTATGTTTGCCCTGGGTGCAAAAAAGGCTAGTTTCGGCCCTGTGATTATGAATAGGTAACCAGCTCTTAGCAGCTAAAGTTTCTTAAGTAGGCATGTCGCCAAGCTTGGAATCAAACAATAGCAATGTTAGCAAAAATGTGGTACTGTTTTTAAATAAATCAAGTAATTTATAGTGTCATTATAGTGTTATTTATAGTGTCATTATAAAAATATTTAAATTCACCAAACCAATTAACTTTACCAAAATAAATTATACAAAAAATACTGAAACAAACAAAAGAAAACAATTTTTTTTTTCTGTTTTAAAAAGCGTATATGTTTTTTCATACCTCACAATAAGCTGTCAAATAAAACATTGTAATATATATTTTAGAGATAACTACTGAAATACATTACAAACTTTAAAAAATAAATATTTTATTACATAATTGTAAAAAAAACAAACAAACCAGACTACAACAGAAATTAAATATGCACGAAGCTCAATAAAATACACTAATTGACAATATATCTGCCAATGGAACTTTCACCTTTTTAGAAATACAAGGATTACTTGTGGGAAAAATACTTAAAAACTTTCATATAAAAGAGTTTTTCACTAATGAATGATTGATAATGGGAAGACAAACACAAATTTTAATTTGTGTCTTAATATGGAAAATATGAAAGACCTATGTCACATAAATTTGGTGACAATTTACGAATCTGATGGGACCTGCAAAGACTGATCGTGTTTGAGACTATTTTCAGCAGCAAGAGTTTCTTCTTCTGAATGAATCCGATAATGCTTATCTATGTAACGCTTTTCTGTGTATCCTTTACCACATATTTTACACTTATATTTTTTATTTCCTGTGTGACATGTAATATGCCTTGTCAATGAGCTTCTCTCTATGAAACCTTTACCACATATTTCACAAACAAATGGTCGTTCTCCAGTGTGAAGTCGACAATGGAGAATTAAATGTGTCCGTCGTTTAAAACCCATGTTACAAATTGAACACACAAAAGGTCTGTCTCCCGTGTGAGACTGTTGATGTTTCATCAGAAGAAGATCGCTGTTAAAGTTCTTATCACATATTTTACAGGCAAAAGATTTTTTAGAACAAGTTTGAAAATGTCTCATCATGTAGCGTTTAATTGTGAATCCTTTGTTGCATATTTCACACACAAAAGGTTTCTCTCCCATGTGCGATTGTTGATGTTCCATCAAAAGAAGATCACTGTTAAAATTTTTATCACATATTTTACAAGTGAAGGAAGTTTTAGAACAAGACTGAGAATGCTTCATCATATCGTCCTTATCTGCGAACCCTCTGTTGCATGTTTCACACACAAAAGGTTTATCACCCATGTGCAATTGTTGATGTTCCATCAGATGAAGGTCACTGTTAAAATTTTTATCACATATTTTACAAGTGAAGGAATTTTTAGAACAAGACTGAGAATGCTTCATCATGTAGCCCTTATCTGTGAACCCTCTGTTGCATGTTTCACACACAAAAGGTTTCTCTGCAGTATGAGTTGTCACATGCTTCACCAATGAGCTCTTATCTGAGAAACATCTATTACATACTTCACAAGCAAATGGTTTTTCACCAGTGTGACCACGGTAATGGGTAATTAAGTGTGAGCGCCGTATAAAACCTTTGTTACAAACATCACATACATAAGGCCTTTCTCCTGTATGGATTCGCATATGAATTGCCAAATGACTCTGACTTGGACATTTTCTATCACATATTCCACACAAAACCGCATCTTCACCGAAATGAATTTGCTTATGTTTCTTTAAGGTTGATTCTAGAAAAAATTCTTTATCGCAAACTTTACATACAAATTGATTTTCACCACTATGAGAACGTAAATGTCTAATCATATGAGCTTTATGCATAAAATATTTGTTACAGAATTCACATACAAAAGGTTTTATGCCAGTATGAATTCGAATATGTCTTGACAAGTTACTCTGCTGAGAGAAACTTTTGCCACATAAGCCACAAGTATAAGGTTTCTCCCCAGTATGAACACGTTGGTGTAACTTTAATGAATCTTTAAAAGCAAATTTTTTATCACAACTATCACAAGCAAATGGTTTTTCACCAGTATGTGTTCGTTGATGGCTAATCATTTTTCTTTGTTCAAAAAATCCTTTGTTACAAAATTCACACAAAAAAGGCTTCTCACCACCAGAGTGGTTTAAGATATGTCTTTGAAAGTGGCATTTCTGAGTAAATTGTTTATTACACAATTCACAAAAATTAAGCTTTTTTTCTTCATGGATTTGACGATGCTCAAGCAAATCAGATATATTTAGATACATTGCATCACATATTTCACAGGGAAAGACTTTTTCATCGATGTCAAAACTTTGTTCATCCATTTTAAAGCAACAGAGATTAATGTATAGCCAGATATTTCAAATCTTCAACACTTTAAACAATAAATATCTATAATCTACAATTCATCTTAGGATATATATACAATGAAAATCAGTTAGCAATTAAGCTTATAGAAGGAATTTTAGATATTCTGGTAATTTTGTTAAATTCGATTTCCCTAATTGATTTGTGATTTAAGGATTTTTATGTATTTTGTAACTATATGCTAAAATAATCTAACTTAAAATAAATATGCATATAATATAATGAAAGAACAACTTCAATTTTAGTTGTATATCAATGTAAAAGTAAGTAATTGTGATACTTACTCTACCACATATAGTGATACTTCATAAAATACAGGGATAAATTTTTTATAATGAACCATAAATTAAACAAACTACTACTGTGTCAAAGTTAAAAACAAACAAACATTGGAATTAAATATATATATATATATATAATTAATTAATGTTTTAACAAATTTAAAATTATTAAAATAATATTCAGTAAAACAATCTGCAAAGATTTGGTCTCAAACTGTATGGGTTTCACAGAGTTAACTGCACTTTTTTTATTCTATACTAGCAATTTAACTATTAAAACAAAATAAGTCACAGAAAGAATATTCTTTATTATTAAAGTGTGAACTAGATTTCAAAATTAAAATTTATCTGATAACGTATTTAAAATTCTCCAAGTTTAAATATTTGATACACTTTTCAAGAATATACTATGTCACTACATCTTGATGTTAAATTTTTTTGTTATTTTAAAATAATGATCAGGTAAAATCCATTTTAAATCTAACTTTTCATCTCCACAGATCACAGTTTTTCCACACTTTTATAATAACAAGGAGGGAACTCAATAATTTTACCATTCTACAATTCCTTTTTATCTGAAAGCAACATTTACACCTGCACTTATATCAAGGAATATGGCCTCTTCTGATTGTCTTTTTACTAATGAAAAGGATTATTGTTTAAGGAGATTTCAGCAGTATTTCACACATACAAAATATTTTCTTCATTAACATTTCATTTGCAGTTATCATTAGAATTCATAATTTTACATCTTTAAACAGATTTAGGGAACAGCTGATGATATAGATATTGAATAAAACGTTAAAAATAATCTTCAGATAATTGTAAAGGGTACTTTATTGACTATAATGATGCTTTATTTCTGTAGCATAATATTAAAAATAATACACATATCTTACTCATAGATTAGACATTTAAATTGCAAGAAGTAAAATAGTCCAAAGGCACAGGGCTCCAAAATGTAAAATTTGTGACATCTGGAAAGGAAAAAAAAAGAAAATCATGAAACATTTTAATAGATTTAATATATCACTTTTACTAAGATATTATGCCTCCACCAATTTTAAATAAAAAATTAAATATAGAATACAACATTACCATTTCAGGATGGGCAGAGATACAATAATAAACAGAGCTTGAAATTTAATTTTTGCTAAGAGGATAGTATTTCTCCCAATAAGGTGGGGGCTGAACTGTTTGGGAGGCAGAAAAAAATACACTTATGTCCAAAATTAAGGTCACAAATATAAAATCTGTGAAAATTGATGAACTATACGCTGTGTTTCCACGAAATTTGCCACAGAAGTATATTATAATGGGAGAAAGAATATAGCAACATAAAAATATGGAAAAGATTTTAATTGTGAATTAAGAAACAGGGTATATCGAAAAGTGCTAAATAATGAATCAGAGATACTGCATTTATCTCAGGAAAAGTCTGTCTAATATGGAGTGTGACCACCGTGCACTACTGTACAAGCCTCACAACGAGCTTTATACTGTTTATAAGGGTGTCAAGAAATGTTTGTGGCAACAAAGCCCATTCTTCCAAAAGCATGACTTTTAACTCTTGGCGGGTCTTGTGAGGGGGCTTATGTTGTGCAATGGCTCTTCCTAGACCATCCCAAACATGTTCAATAGGATTGAGGTCCGGAGACCTCGAGGGCCAACACGTATGGCGAATATTCTCTTCTTCAAGAAAATCATCAACAATGTGATCTCTGTGTGGCTTCACATTATCGTCCATAAACATGAAGTTCGGGCCTGCAGAACCCCAGAACAACCTCACAAAGACTCAAGGACCTCATCCCTAATGTGTCCCTTTCACTGCAACAGGCGAGTCCGGTTGTTATGTAGCCGAAGACATCAGTCTTGGACACAACAAGAATGGAGGCATTATTTTTTCAGTGATGAGTCGAGATTCACCACGCAGAGGGATTCTAGTCGAATCTTCATCTGGGGAGAACGTGGAGCTCGCTTTCATCCCACCTACGTAAAAGAAATCGACAGATTTGATGGCAACCGAATCCTTGTCTGGGGCGGCATAATGTTGGGGAGTCATACACCACTGCACGTCTTCGATGTGGGTACTGCCAACACACATCGCTATAGGGATGAGTTCCTTGAAGCATATGTGAGGTTGTTCCGTGGTGCTGTAGACCTGAATTTCATGTTTATGGACGAGAATGCGAAGCCATGATTTTCTTGAAGAAGAGAATATTCGCCATATGAACTGGCCCTCGAGGTCTCCAGAACTCAATTCTATTGAACATGTTTGAGATGGTCTAGGAACAGCCATTGCACAACATAACACCCCTCCCAGGACTTAAAAGACGCGCTTTTGGAAAAATGGGCTTTGTTGCCACAAACATTTATTTACATTCTCATAAACAGTATGAGAGCTCGTTGTGAGGCTTGTACAGCAGTGCACGGTGGTCACACTCCATATTAGACAGACTTTTCTCGAGATAAATGCATTACCTCTGATTCATTATTTAGCACTTTTTGATATACTCTATTTCTTAATTCACAATTTAAATCTTTTCCAAATTGTAATGTTGCTATATTCTTTCTCCCATTGTAATATACCTCTGTGCCAAATTTCGTGGCAGCACAGTGAATAGTTCATCAATTTTCACAGATTTTATATTTGTGACCTTAATTTTGGACATGAGTGTATATTAAACGCCACTTTTGGGAAGTCCAGTAGCGTAGTGGTTAGCATGTCACACTGCATGCAAATTATTTTCTTGCCCACCACCAAAAAAATTCTAAAATCTCAAAAATTCAATTAAAAAAAATTCTTTTCTGTTTGTTGCTCTGTAGTAAAAATAAATAAATAATCAGTAATCTAAATTACCCCCCCCCCCTCCCTTCTGCCCCCCTCTTCCCTAGTAAATTTTAAAATATTTCAAATTTAAAAAGTATTAAAGATACTTAAAGATTAAATAAAATCTGCCCTATGTCTTATTTTGTAGTAAGGTTAAATACTAGTCATATAAAATGCCTGCACCCCTACCTTGAAATTTCTGCTCTGTCTTTTCCCACTCAAGGGAGAAATTTTAAATATGCTGAAAGCAAAGCAAAAAATTTTCTCCTGTTTTTCAATTTGGTTGTTTATATCCCATGCATATTTAATGTTTCAAACTAATTATGTTCTCTTAAAGAATCTTTTCATCCGCATTAAAAAATAAATTAGGAATAAGAACAGTCAAAAACGAGATAGGAAAATCATCCCTCTGGTCCCTATGCTTAGAAATTCACCCCTTTAATAAGGAAAGGGCAGCTGACGTCACTGTTGGTTGAATTACTGTTGGTCAGCAAGAAAAACCCGTTCATTCATTATGACTCCTACCTGCACACATGAGTGAGGGAAATTTGATTGGTCCACGTGTAACAGGTCTCTGATATGATTGGCCTACATCGCCAAGACTATTCCTGCAATGATCTTTCTGACAAAATTGTAGTTGGTAGATTGGTTGACGGAAGTGTTTGTTTGTAAACATGCCCTTTCCTTATAGGGGTGAGGGGACAGATTTAATGGTAGAGTTACATGAGTGATTGGTTATTTATTGTTGTTACAAAGACTTTAAATTGCATGCTAAGGAGGAACAAATGAGAGAAACACATTTTATTTTATTTATTTACTAGCTGTACTCCCCCCACCCACTCCCGGTATTATCCAAAATAGGGATAATAACCTTCAATATATTTTTTTAAAAAAGGTGATGAATACAGACATTTTTCTCCAGGAGGGATTTAGTGTTGGAGCTCCCACTACCTTTGGCAGCATATACCTTTGAATAAGTATTAATTTTATATTCATACATGTAATTCTGTCCAAACAAATCTGAAACTTGTATTATGTTATATTTATTAAATGAAGGCCATTCGAAACAAACCAAGGAGCTCCTCTTATAGTGATTATCAATTTAATTTCAAATATTTAAATACATTAAACTTTCAATTCTGACCAAAAGTTCCTGAGAAAACCTGAATAATACAAACCTGTCTCCATCCCTCACTCTTTTAAAATGCAAAGTATTATTTCTTAGTATATTGAAAACCTGTCTTAAAAGCACAATTATCTTAAAATGCAAAATAAGGAGTAGAGATTGACAGAAGCAGCAATTTTGCCGAATACCGAAGCTTCGGTCGAAGTGTATGCCAAAGCTTCGGTATTCGGCAACCAAATACTTGTAACTTTGTAACACGCATTTTTGCAAATATTAGATTTTTTCAATAAGCTTTAATTGAAATTAAATTCTCAATAATTCAATCCAGTTACATTTTAATTCTTAAATCTAATTACACAAAAATATTTAATGATTTCTTTCCACTCAAAATTTTATTAACCCATCACTTATTTTTTATTATTTTATCACTAGTCAATACCCAAAAATAACCTATGAAAGTATTAAACTATACAGGATATTATTAAGAATAAGGATTGTCAGAAAATCAAAAGTTCATTCAAATACAAAGAAACAATGTTGTCATTAGCAGGGTTGGCAAGCTTTTGACACATGACGGTTTTTACCGGATTTTACCATGGTTTTTACCGTCATGTCAAAAACCTCTTTGTCAAAAATGTCGAAAACTGTCAAAAACCCATTTTTTAGTAGTAGTTTGTTTTTACATTTTTCTTCATTCTATCTTTCGTATTAAGTTGTTTCACATGAAATATTCAATATCAAAAATATTCTAAAGTATATTTATCCACCCAGGAAAAACAAAAAAGAATTGCATTAGAATAATACTTATACATCTCTGTTAAAAGATCTCTACAATAATCTTACGTTATTTAGCATATTCTATAAAAATTATATTTTTTGAAGAAATTCTAAAGCCCATAAGTATAAGATTAAAAATGTAGTCGGCAGAATGTAGTATACTGTTTAAAGCTAAATAGCTTTCTCAGATATTTCCTCAGAAATAAGTTTTCTTAAAGTGTTAAATCCAAATTGCTCATTGATTATTTTTATTTCTAAATAGCAATAAATGAAATAAAATGTATTTTAATAGTTGAGAATTACATACATCTTTTGGGATAAAGGAATAACACTTGTTCTTCAAAGTTAAATCTTGTAGAGATTAAAATTTGCAAGTAAATATTAAACTTTAAACCATGTGAAAATGCAATTTTTAACTAGTATATACTTGTTAAGTAGTTTATATTAGTCTTATTATTTCCTTAAACTAAATAAATATTATTTTTAAGCAGAAATGTAGATCCCTGAAGAATCATTAATTAAAAAGTTAACTGCATTAAAAAATAAATAAAACATTTAAGAATCTCTCTAATAATAATTTTAAAAGTAAAAGATTTTTACACATACAGTCATATGCATGTAATAAAAATATGCAATGTGTTATTTCTTTCAATTCACTTTAAATAATGCCTAAATAATTTGAAGTAAAATGTATACATGACATAAATAGTTTATGGTAGCTTTAATAAATTTCGATTTAATCCCATTCGCGGCAAAAGTCTTTTACAGAATTTTTAATCTTTTATCAATGGTACTTTAAAACAGAAATTTTCGACTAGACATATCGAGACAGTGTCTTGATTAAATAAGGTAAAATTTACAGTGAAAAATAACTGGTAGGAATAATCATTGCAGAATAATCACGAGTGTATACGTGATGCTCGTCCCCAATGGGTTAAAAATATTTCATGACTATTCAGGTATAAATTTATATCTAAAAATATAGATGCTGTAATGGTCTGTCTATAAAGTTCATATATATTTGCGCTAAAGTTAACAAAAACTATAATGTATACATATATAAATTATTATTCCATTCTGTTTTTTCTTAAATATTGTTTTGTTATGTTAAATTTTAAGTCTGAGAGACTTCACTTGAAATCAGGTCCTACAGGCTTGTATAAAAATTTTATTAATTTAAAATTTTAAGATTTTGCTTATTGAAGGGAGAAGGAAAATCACCATAATTGCATTTATGAAATACATAAGATATGCATTTTAAAATATCATATCTAAAAATATTCAAATTTATTCAATGACCGCAGTCCTTGCTTGACATCTATTGTCACACCATATAACAGCATTTTTGCATCTCTAAAATAATTTTAATGTATTTTATTAAAAATGTATATTGAATATTATTTAATAATTATAATAACCTTTTATTATCATTTAATATGTTCATTGCAGTTAGTAGAATCTATATTAGTGGAGATTATGACAAATACTTTTCTTTCCTTTTATGCTTGTATTGTTACATTTTTCCTATTTAGGAAATGCTCTTCTTTTAAATAAATTTAACAAAGTAATTGTAAATAATAATAACAAGAACAGCAAGGAAAAATCAATCTACAAATGTATTGTATGCTACACTCACACTATAAATTGGAGGAAAATCGAAAAGATGGGTTTTTGACGGAATAAACTGGTAAAAACACGGTTTTTACCACTGTCATGTCAAAAACCAGTTTTTGACGTCAAAAACCCAACCCTGGTCATTAGGCTGATTTACTGATTGTCTAATTATAAACATATTGAATAGGAATGTTCTCAAAATACAAAAGGTATATCAATTGGTACATTTAACTATTTTCTGTCAAATTATTGATAGAATATTTTAACATTGTGGTGATGAAGAAAAGAAACTTGAGCAATTTTGATATAATTGTTATAAAAACTATAGGTTAGGCATAGGGGTATACTTATTTAATATGTGTATTTTCTATATGCACTTATACAGAGATGAACTCTGATATACTTATTTGATGTGTATATTAAAGAAAGTACACATTAAATAAATTTAAATTTATAAAAAAACTAATGTAGAAGTAAATAAAATTAAATGATAAGGGAAAGATGCACATCTTCCTTACTTTTTTTTTTCTCTGTTGTAGACAGTTGTTTTGATTTCACACCTATGTAGATTATTTTAGGAAGGAAAAAGTTTTTTTTTAAATTAAAAATGGACTGACTTGTTTTTTGTAGTGCAGCTGAACTATGAACTCATCTCATGCATATAATACTGAAACTCATTGTTTAGTGTATTCTTCTGCTAAGTAAAAGAGAATTCTTCTAATTCTAAGAAAATACTTATGTGCAATTATTCAGCCGAATATTCCGTTTACACGCCGAACCACTGAATACCGAATCAACTATTCGGTATTCGGTCAATCCCTAATAAGGAGTCCAAAATGTGAAGAGTCAAGTGCATACTGTTGGCACATATAATGGAAAATTCTACCGCCTTTTTTTTTTTTTTTTTTTTTTTTAATATCATTATGTTTACAGCAAAGGTCCAGTAGCAGAAATTTCTCCAAGTGTCTGTGACAGATACTTCAGGGGCAAAAAATAATCTGCAGATAAAATATTTTTACAATAGAAGCATTAATTAATCAAACAATCACTTACCTGTAGCGTTTTTATTGATTATTTTTATTTCTAAATAGCAATAAATGAAATAAAATGTATTTTAATAGTTGAGAATTACATACATCTTTTGGGATAAAGGAATAACACTTGTTCTTCAAAGTTAAATATTGTAGAGATTAAAATTTGCAAGTAAATATTAAACTTTAAACCATGTGAAAATGCAATTTTTAACTATATACTTGTTAAGTAATTTATATTAGTCTTATTATTTCCTTAAACTAAATAAATATTTTTAAACAGAAATGTAGATCCCTGAAGATCCATTAATTAAAAAGTTAACTGCATTAAAAAATAAATAAAACATTTAAGAATCTCTCTAATAATAATTTTAAAAGTAAAAGATTTTTACACATACAGTCATATGCATGTAATAAAAATATGCAATGTGTTATTTCTTTCAATTCACTTTAAATAATGCCTAAATAATTTGAAGTAAAATGTATACATGACATAAATAGTTTATGGTAGCTTTAATAAATTTCGATTTAATCCCATTCGCGGCAAAAGCCTTTTACAGAATTTTTAATCTTTTATCAATGGTACTTTAAAACAGAAATTTTCGACTAGACATATCGAGACAGTGTCTTGATTAAATAAGGTAAAATTTACAGTGAAAAATAACTGGTAGGAATAATCATTGCAGAATAATCACGAGTGTATACGTGATGCTCGTCCCCAATGGGTTAAAAATATTTCATGACTATTCAGGTATAAATTTATATCTAAAAATATAGATGCTGTAATGGTCTGTCTATAAAGTTCATATATATTTGCACTAAAGTTAACAAAAAAAAAAAAAAAAAAAAAAAAAAAAACTATAATGTATACAAATATAAATTATTATTCCATTCTGTTTTTTCTTAAATATTGTTTTGTTATGTTAAATTTTAAGTCTGAGAGACTTCACTTCTGAGAGACTTCACTTGAAATCAGGTCCTACAGGCTTGTATAAAAATTTTATTGATTTAAAATTTTAAGATTTTGCTTATTGAAGGGAGAAGGAAAATCACCATAATTGCATTTATGAAATACATAAGATATGCATTTTAAAATATCATATCTAAAAATATTCAAATTTATTCAATGACCGCAGTCCTTGCTTGACATCTATTGTCACACCATATAACAGCATTTTTGCATCTCTAAAATAATTTTAATGTATTTTATTAAAAATGTATATTGAATATTATTTAATAATTATAATAACCTTTTATTATCATTTAATATGTTCATTGCAGTTAGTAGAATCTATATTAGTGGAGATTATGACAAATACTTTTCTTTCCTTTTATGCTTGTATTGTTACATTTTTCCTATTTAGGAAATGCTCTTCTTTTAAATAAATTTAACAAAGTAATTGTAAATAATAATAACAAGAACAGCAAGGAAAAATCAATCTACAAATGTATTGTATGCTACACTCACACTATAAATTGGAGGAAAATCGAAAAGATGGGTTTTTGACGGAATAAACCGGTAAAAACACGGTTTTTACCACTGTCATGTCAAAAACCAGTTTTTGACGTCAAAAACCCAACCCTGGTCATTAGGCTGATTTACTGATTGTCTAATTATAAACATATTGAATAGGAATGTTCTCAAAATACAAAAGGTATATCAATTGGTACATTTAACTATTTTCTGTCAAATTATTGATAGAATATTTTAACATTGTGGTGATGAAGAAAAGAAACTTGAGCAATTTTGATATAATTGTTATAAAAACTATAGGTTAGGCATAGGGGTATACTTATTTAATATGTGTATTTTCTATATGCACTTATACAGAGATGAACTCTGATATACTTATTTCATGTGTATATTAAAGAAAGTACACATTAAATAAATTTAAATTTATAAAAAAACTAATGTAGAAGTAAATAAAATTAAATGATAAGGGAAAGATGCACATCTTCCTTACTTTTTTTTTTCTCTGTTGTAGACAGTTGTTTTGATTTCACACCTATGTAGATTATTTTAGGAAGGAAAAAGTTTTTTTTTTAAATTAAAAATGGACTTTGACTTGTTTTTTGTATTGCAGCTGAACTATGAACTCATGCATATAATACTGAAACTCATTGTTTAGTGTATTCTTCTGCTAAGTAAAAGAGAATTCTTCTAATTCTAAGAAAATACTTATGTGCAATCATTCAGCCGAATATTCCGTTTACACGCCGAACCACTGAATACCGAATCAACTATTCGGTATTCGGTCAATCCCTAATAAGGAGTCCAAAATGTGAAGAGTCTAGTGCATACTGTTGGCACATATAATGGAAAATTCTACCGCCTTTTTTTTTTTTTTTTTTTTTTTTTTTTTTTAAATATCATTATGTTTACAGCAAAGGTCCAGTAGCAGAAATTTCTCCAAGTGTCTGTGACAGATACTTCAGGGGCAAAAAATAATCTGCAGATAAAATATTTTTACAATAGAAGCATTAATTAATCAAACAATCACTTACCTGTAGCTTTTTTATTGATTATTTTTATTTCTAAATAGCAATAAATGAAATAAAATGTATTTTAATAGTTGAGAATTACATACATCTTTTGGGATAAAGGAATAACACTTGTTCTTCAAAGTTAAATATTGTAGAGATTAAAATTTGCAAGTAAATATTAAACTTTAAACCATGTGAAAATGCAATTTTTAACTATATACTTGTCAAGTAGTTTATATTAGTCTTATTATTTCCTTAAACTAAATAAATATTATTTTTAAGCAGAAATGTAGATCCCTGAAGAATCATTAATTAAAAAGTTAACTGCATTAAAAAATAAATAAAACATTTAAGAATCTCTCTAATAATAATTTTAAAAGTAAAAGATTTTTACACATACAGTCATATGCATGTAATAAAAATATGCAATGTGTTATTTCTTTCAATTCACTTTAAATAATGCCTAAATAATTTGAAGTAAAATGTATACATGACATAAATAGTTTATGGTAGCTTTAATAAATTTCGATTTAATCCCATTCGCGGCAAAAGTCTTTTACAGAATTTTTAATCTTTTATCAATGGTACTTTAAAACAGAAATTTTCGACTAGACATATCGAGACAGTGTCTTGATTAAATAAGGTAAAATTTACAGTGAAAAATAACTGGTAGGAATAATCATTGCAGAATAATCACGAGTGTATACGTGATGCTCGTCCCCAATGGGTTAAAAATATTTCATGACTATTCAGGTATAAATTTATATCTAAAAATATAGATGCTGTAATGGTCTGTCTATAAAGTTCATATATATTTGCACTAAAGTTAACAAAAAAAAAAAAAAAAAAAAAAAAAAAACTATAATGTATACAAATATAAATTATTATTCCATTCTGTTTTTTCTTAAATATTGTTTTGTTATGTTAAATTTTAAGTCTGAGAGACTTCACTTCTGAGAGACTTCACTTGAAATCAGGTCCTACAGGCTTGTATAAAAATTTTATTAATTTAAAATTTTAAGATTTTGCTTATTGAAGGGAGAAGGAAAATCACCATAATTGCATTTATGAAATACATAAGATATGCATTTTAAAATATCATATCTAAAAATATTCAAATTTATTCAATGACCGCAGTCCTTGCTTGACATCTATTGTCACACCATATAACAGCATTTTTGCATCTCTAAAATAATTTTAATGTATTTTATTAAAAATGTATATTGAATATTATTTAATAATTATAATAACCTTTTATTATCATTTAATATGTTCATTGCAGTTAGTAGAATCTATATTAGTGGAGATTATGACAAATACTTTTCTTTCCTTTTATGCTTGTATTGTTACATTTTTCCTATTTAGGAAATGCTCTTCTTTTAAATAAATTTAACAAAGTAATTGTAAATAATAATAACAAGAACAGCAAGGAAAAATCAATCTACAAATGTATTGTATGCTACACTCACACTATAAATTGGAGGAAAATCGAAAAGATGGGTTTTTGACGGAATAAACCGGTAAAAACACGGTTTTTATCACTGTCATGTCAAAAACCAGTTTTTGACGTCAAAAACCCAACCCTGGTCATTAGGCTGATTTACTGATTGTCTAATTATAAACATATTGAATAGGAATGTTCTCAAAATACAAAAGGTATATCAATTGGTACATTTAACTATTTTCTGTCAAATTATTGATAGAATATTTTAACATTGTGGTGATGAAGAAAAGAAACTTGAGCAATTTTGATATAATTGTTATAAAAACTATAGGTTAGGCATAGGGGTATACTTATTTAATATGTGTATTTTCTATATGCACTTATACAGAGATGAACTCTGATATACTTATTTCATGTGTATATTAAAGAAAGTACACATTAAATAAATTTAAATTTATAAAAAAACTAATGTAGAAGTAAATAAAATTAAATGATAAGGGAAAGATGCACATCTTCCTTACTTTTTTTTTTCTCTGTTGTAGACAGTTGTTTTGATTTCACACCTATGTAGATTATTTTAGGAAGGAAAAAGTTTTTTTTTAAAATTAAAAATGGACTTTGACTTGTTTTTTGTATTGCAGCTGAACTATGAACTCATGCATATAATACTGAAACTCATTGTTTAGTGTATTCTTCTGCTAAGTAAAAGAGAATTCTTCTAATTCTAAGAAAATACTTATGTGCAATTATTCAGCCGAATATTCCGTTTACACGCCGAACCACTGAATACCGAATCAACTATTCGGTATTCGGTCAATCCCTAATAAGGAGTCCAAAATGTGAAGAGTCTAGTGCATACTGTTGGCACATATAATGGAAAATTCTACCGCCTTTTTTTTTTTTTTTTTTTTTTTAAAATATCATTATGTTTACAGCAAAGGTCCAGTAGCAGAAATTTCTCCAAGTGTCTGTGACAGATACTTCAGGGGCAAAAAATAATCTGCAGATAAAATATTTTTACAATAGAAGCATTAATTAATCAAACAATCACTTACCTGTAGCTTTTTTATTGATTATTTTTATTTCTAAATAGCAATAAATGAAATAAAATGTATTTTAATAGTTGAGAATTACATACATCTTTTGGGATAAAGGAATAACACTTGTTCTTCAAAGTTAAATATTGTAGAGATTAAAATTTGCAAGTAAATATTAAACTTTAAACCATGTGAAAATGCAATTTTTAACTATATACTTGTCAAGTAGTTTATATTAGTCTTATTATTTCCTTAAACTAAATAAATATTATTTTTAAGCAGAAATGTAGATCCCTGAAGAATCATTAATTAAAAAGTTAACTGCATTAAAAAATAAATAAAACATTTAAGAATCTCTCTAATAATAATTTTAAAAGTAAAAGATTTTTACACATACAGTCATATGCATGTAATAAAAATATGCAATGTGTTATTTCTTTCAATTCACTTTAAATAATGCCTAAATAATTTGAAGTAAAATGTATACATGACATAAATAGTTTATGGTAGCTTTAATAAATTTCGATTTAATCCCATTCGCGGCAAAAGTCTTTTACAGAATTTTTAATCTTTTATCAATGGTACTATAAAACAGAAATTTTCGACTAGACATATCGAGACAGTGTCTTGATTAAATAAGGTAAAATTTACAGTGAAAAATAACTGGTAGGAATAATCATTGCAGAATAATCACGAGTGTATACGTGATGCTCGTCCCCAATGGGTTAAAAATATTTCATGACTATTCAGGTATAAATTTATATCTAAAAATATAGATGCTGTAATGGTCTGTCTATAAAGTTCATATATATTTGCACTAAAGTTAACAAAAAAAAAAAAAAAAAAAAAAAAAAAACTATAATGTATACAAATATAAATTATTATTCCATTCTGTTTTTTCTTAAATATTGTTTTGTTATGTTAAATTTTAAGTCTGAGAGACTTCACTTCTGAGAGACTTCACTTGAAATCAGGTCCTACAGGCTTGTATAAAAATTTTATTAATTTAAAATTTTAAGATTTTGCTTATTGAAGGGAGAAGGAAAATCACCATAATTGCATTTATGAAATACATAAGATATGCATTTTAAAATATCATATCTAAAAATATTCAAATTTATTCAATGACCGCAGTCCTTGCTTGACATCTATTGTCACACCATATAACAGCATTTTTGCATCTCTAAAATAATTTTAATGTATTTTATTAAAAATGTATATTGAATATTATTTAATAATTATAATAACCTTTTATTATCATTTAATATGTTCATTGCAGTTAGTAGAATCTATATTAGTGGAGATTATGACAAATACTTTTCTTTCCTTTTATGCTTGTATTGTTACATTTTTCCTATTTAGGAAATGCTCTTCTTTTAAATAAATTTAACAAAGTAATTGTAAATAATAATAACAAGAACAGCAAGGAAAAATCAATCTACAAATGTATTGTATGCTACACTCACACTATAAATTGGAGGAAAATCGAAAAGATGGGTTTGTGACGGAATAAACTGGTAAAAACACGGTTTTTACCACTGTCATGTCAAAAACCAGTTTTTGACGTCAAAAACCCAACCCTGGTCATTAGGCTGATTTACTGATTGTCTAATTATAAACATATTGAATAGGAATGTTCTCAAAATACAAAAGGTATATCAATTGGTACATTTAACTATTTTCTGTCAAATTATTGATAGAATATTTTAACATTATGGTGATGAAGAAAAGAAACTTGAGCAATTTTGATATAATTGTTATAAAAACTATAGGTTAGGCATAGGGGTATACTTATTTAATATGTGTATTTTCTATATGCACTTATACAGAGATGAACTCTGATATACTTATTTGATGTGTATATTAAAGAAAGTACACATTAAATAAATTTAAATTTATAAAAAAACTAATGTAGAAGTAAATAAAATTAAATGATAAGGGAAAGATGCACATCTTCCTTACTTTTTTTTTTTTTTTTCTGTTGTAGACAGTTGTTTTGATTTCACACCTATGTAGATTATTTTAGGAAGGAAAAAGTTTTTTTTTAAATTAAAAATGGACTGACTTGTTTTTTGTAGTGCAGCTGAACTATGAACTCATGCATATAATACTGAAACTCATTGTTTAGTGTATTCTTCTGCTAAGTAAAAGAGAATTCTTCTAATTCTAAGAAAATACTTATGTGCAATTATTCAGCCAAATACTTTTAAGTATTCGGCCGAAGCCGAATATTCCGTTTACATGCCGAACCACCGAATACCGAATCAACTATTCGGTATTCGGTCAATCCCTAATAAGGAGTCCAAAATGTGGAGAGTCAAGTGCATACTGTTGGCACATATAATGGAAAATTCTACCGCCTTTTTTTTTTTTTTTTTTTTAAATATCATTATGTTTACAGCAAAGGTGCAGTAGCAGAAATTTCTCCAAGTGTCTGTGACAGATACTTCAGGGGCAAAAAATAATCTGCAGATAAAATATTTTTACAATAGAAGCATTAATTAATCAAACAATCACTTACCTGTAGCGTTTTTAGGCATTTTATAATTTTTTATTATAATCTTAACTTTTTGTATTAAGTAATAAAGAGCAATGATATGAAGCAGAGGATAATATGAAGCAATATAAGATGAAAAAGAATTTATGTTATTTGTTATTTGAGCTTTGAGGTAGGCGCTGCGGCTCCGGCCGGCATGACCTCAAATGATCACATATACCCAAACCAACGGAACAAAAAGAACCAGTTTACCACCAGAAAACAAAGTGGGACAGCCCACACAACAAACCATGAACTGATAATCCCAACAACAGGACAAAAACTACCCCGAAAAACACAAAAAAGACGCACCCTAAACAATAAACCAGGGGCAACCTAAAACGAAGGAGCCCAACAACTCATCCAGACAAGCAGCACCAAAAACAAAAAGACAACACAGCTATTAAGAAAGAGTGATGAAACAAGCGAAAAAGGATAAACGGAAAAAGGCGACTAAAAACGCCCGCTCCCGAGGAAGAGATTGATGAACAGACGAAAACAATGACGATTAGAGTTGATACATTCCCAAAAGTCAGTCCAGTCATCAGGAAAGAAATTAACAGATGCCATGGCATCCCGTAGCATCGTTCTTTCAGCATCAAAAGCCGGGCACTTGAAAACGTAATGGAATTCCGTCCCATCCTCCGTAGAACAAAGAGAGCACGTGGGAGAAATACTAAGCTTGAAAATATATAACTTCCTGTCAGTGACAGCCGTTTGCGTCCGGAAACGAGCAATAAAAACATCCTCTTTACGGTTATGCGTCCACTTATAAATATTCGGACCAAGATACGGCGAATCGACTGCATATTTACAATCATTCCACCAGCTCTGGAAGCTAGCATGAAGCTGATCCTTTAAATGCCTCTTTAACCCTAGATCTACCGGGAATTTTATTCAAGTTTTAATAAAACGTTCTACACCAGAATTTTTATTTAAAACTATTTAACTTATTTATTTACCTTATTTTTGTCTGGTTTATATACTTAGTTTATTTTAAAGAAATTTCTGGTTTGAATGAATATTTTGTATGTACCTGTCGGGTCCAATGGACCCGTCTGGTAGACGGAGGGTTAAGTCTTC
The DNA here is from genome assembly GCA_963932465.1 of Maratus speciosus. Lineage (NCBI taxonomy): Eukaryota > Metazoa > Arthropoda > Arachnida > Araneae > Salticidae > Maratus > Maratus speciosus. Next base: position 136,668,517 of record OZ010798.1, read on the forward strand.
AGGGGACACCCCACTATAAGTGCTAACCGCATACGGGCCATTTCTAGCCAGATTATCAGCTTTCTCATTAGGAAGGATACCAACATGGCCAGGGACCCAGATCAAGGTAATCCCACACACAGAACCACGGACGCTGCATAAAGACTGGAAAAGGTCTAAGATGACAGCTGGGGACCTATGGTTAATATGTATTAAAGCTTCAAGGGCAGACTTGCTATCCGACAAAATAAAGTAGTTGTAACTCTTGATAAGAAAGCGCTGGACAGCCAGATTAAGGGCTAGAGCTTCTGCAGTAAAAGTAGAGTTTAAATGATGGGTGAGGTAAGCGCAGGATGTATCTTCAGTAATATTAACAGCAGCAATAGAAGTTTTAAAATCGTTCTTCGAAGCATCCGTGGCGATAAAACAAGAATTGGTAAGATGACGGAACTCATCCATGTACAGACTGAAACACTGACTGATGGCAGTGGGAGGGAGATTTTTAGTTTGAAACGGCAACTCATCAACTATGATCTTACAGACATCTTTTAAGCTCCCGCAAGGCCAGTGAGAAGTAATCAGCATATCAGGAGTCACAATAGCATGGTCTGTAGTCCAAGAAAACCCATCAGGAAAATAATTGGAGCAGGGACGACCAAAATTAACAGCAGACGTACACCGGATGTAAAAGGAAGAGGTAAGATAGCTTCGTCGAAAACTAAGAGGAGCTTGGTTGGATTCACGATAAAGCTTGAAGATGGGAGTCCACTTGGGCAGGCCGGTCGCAAAACGGAGGGCCGCATTATACACCACATCCAGCTTCTTTAGAGAGGTCTTAGCTGCAACGCCGTACACAGGACACGCATAATCAATAACGCCCCGAATAAGGGAATTGACCAAAGGAATGAGATGGACGGTTTTCGCTCCCCACTGGGGACTGGCAACAGCTTTTAATAAATTAAGGCGCTTCATACATTTTTTACATAAAAACTCAATATGCTGATTGAAAGACAGGTTGTGAGTAAAAATGACACCCAAGATCTTAGTAGTATTCTGCCACGGGATGTCTGATCCATGAAGACTGAAATTCTGCAGGGGAAGATCCTTTTGCCGAGAGAAATTTATTGCCGAGCATTTATCAGGCCGGAGCTCAAGCTTCCAATAAGTGCACCAAGCATTGATCCTGTTAAGCATCTCCTGAAGTTTCAAAAAAGCGTCTTCTAAGGAAAGATCTGAAAGGTAGAGAAGGATGTCATCGGCATATACAATGATTTGGACCCCCGAATCAACAGCTTCGAATAAATCCCACAGGAAGATCATGAACAAGATGGGCCAAAGGATGCTGCCCTGCGGCACACCACGAAAAGAGTTCACCAGATGAGAGAAAACACCTCTCCACTTAACCTTGATCTTCCTAATCTCGATCCACTTTAAGATCCACAAGGCCGTTCTTCCAGCAATGCCCAGGCTAGCCATCTTGTAAATAAGAGCATCCCTCCATACAGAGTCATACGATGCGTGGATGTCAAGCTTGAGAGCGATGATGTACTTCCTCTCCAATCTGGCACGCTTAATGTCTAAGTAAAACAGCTTCAAAGCCTTCGTGTAGTCGCTATTGGGGAGAAAACCAAAGTGTCGATCATTGAAAAGGTGTCTAGGCATAACCCAGTCGAGGATTCTCTTGAGGAGGATGCGCTCCATAATCTTGCACCCCACAGCCGTGAGAGCGATGGGCCGGTAACTGCTAAGAAACCCTTTAGGTTTCCCAACCTTCCAGATAGGCAGGATCACCGCCGTTCTCCAGCAATCCGGAACACTACCCGACATGAAACTATCATTAAAAAGCCGAAGCAACTTTTGTTTGTTTCCAATTGTAAGAGCTTTATAAACACGAGCCGGAATTCCGTCTTCGCCAGGGGTGGTATTCTTCGCGTCCTGAATTGCACGGTTCAGCTCTTCGAACGTGATCGGGTTGTTCCAATGCTCATCCGAACTGCTGAGATCAAAAGGGATACTACAGAACTCACGGGTGCTTCGAAATTGCTCGGCAAAAGCATTGGCTTGGTCAGACCTGTCGAGAAGCTCTTCAGTCTCGTCCATCAAATAGAAATTTGACTCCTCAGAGCTACTCCTCTTGGCTAAAGCCTTGATGATTCCATAGATAGTACCTTTGGCGGCCTTTTCACATATATCGCCCCAGTAATTGCGAGCCTGATAATTCATGTAGCGCTTGAGCTGAGCAGCATAAGACTTATACGATTTCCAGCAATCCCTCGATAAGTTTATTCTGGCTAATCTCAGGAATTTCCGCTTTTGGCCGAGGAGCCACGCGCAACGTGAGTCCCACCAGGGGGGGTTATCTCGACGCTGCACCCTATGCTTGAAAGAATTATGGGAAAGAACCTCTCGAAAGCTCTTATGGAGGTACTCAAATGAGGTGACGTCATGAACATCCAGGGTCCGATTAAGGCAAGACTCGACTCCATCCCAATTAGTAGAAGTATGCAGGTAGTTCGTAGTAACATGGTTAATTTTATGGATGATAGGCCAGTGATCAGAGTCAAACAGATCAGGGTGAACGTAAGTGTCAGTGAGCCGAAAAAAATCAGGGCTTGAAAAAGAGAGGTCAATCAATGATGCAGAGCCAGAATGAGTGACGTGAGTTGGATGATTTGTATTAAGAATGCAAACATTATTGTTGAGAAGCCAGTTTAGAATCTCTTCAGAGCCCGAAGTGTTACAAGAACTGCCCCAGGCATGATGCTTTTGATTAAAGTCACCGAGAATCAGGAAGGGATGCGAAATCTTATTGGTAAGCTGCTGGAGCCACGATTCACTAACTCTACCCTCGGGAGCGTAAACATTGACGATAGTCACCCACCGTCTTGCCATCCAAACCCTAACCCCAAGGACCTCCACACCCTGGGTGCTAAGAGAGCCCAAATCGAGCATTACAGAGGTAAGCCTCCTACTCACAGCAGTGAGCAGACCACCACCCCTGCCAGCTCTGTCCTGACGATAGATCACCATACCCGGATAGGCAAAGGAATCATCCACTCTAAGAAAAGATTCTTGAAAAACAAAAACATCGGCCTTCGAAAAGGGGGAACACTTCAACCAATGGACTTTATTTTTAATGCCTCTCAAGTTCCACTGGATCACAGCAAAGGGGATCGAAAACTGCACCATAAATAAAACGACAAAGAACACCTGGGAAACACACAAACAACAAAAAGTCCAAACAGGCGAACACCAAAAAGGGCAGCACAAAAAGGAAAAAAACAAAGAAGGAGAAGGCGCTAAACCTGTTCCATGTCGTCGCCACCAGACTCTTCTTCAGAGCCCGATTTCAGAACAAACTCGTTCCCGCTCGTTTTACTGTAAACCTGTTCCCGACAGTTCGCTAAGGATAGCCGCTGGGCCGTCACCTTTTGTTTTTTTAGTTTCTTCGGCCGATCGGAGGGAGAGCTGCCAACCGTATCTTTAGAAGCACCAGCAGACCGTGTATTGGCCGCACAGGCCGCCGTGAAAGACTTAACCAATCCTTCCATGGTTTGTATGAATAAGTTCGTTTGTTGTTGTAACACATTAAGGATGCACTCTTGAGTACGCTGAAAAAAGAGCTCCATCGTTTGCTCAAGATCTGCTTTAGTTACATATGTGGGGTTCAAGGTTACTTCAGAGTTCATTTTAACAGAATCAGCATACGTTTTTGGATTAGAAATCTTAGCATACAGTCTACGAGCTTCGGTGATTGATAAATGGTTATCAGATTTGTATTTTTGGAAATCCATTTCCCTTAGTCGGGCTGGACACTTCAGATCAGACGCCAGGTGGGAGGCTTGACAATTAGAGCAAGTAAGCTCGGCAGTACTGCATGTGGCAGACGCATGTTTACCCCCACACTTCCTGCAGGTGGTTTCATTCGGACATTTGCTGGTAGCATGGTTAAATTGCCAGCAGTTAAGACACTGGCGTGGTCTGTCATAAAAAAGTCTAATTCTTTTCGTCATATAAAACAACTTGATCCTTTCAGGAATAAATGTGCCGTAAATAGTCACTAAAACAGTTTTCGTTAATTTGGTAACACCATTATCCTTTCTGGTAAAACGCCGCAAATCCTTAACCTTCAGCTTATTTTCGGCTTGAATTTCCTTTCCCAACTCTTCGAGACTAATACTCGTATCGATATTGTGTAAGACAAACCGTGACGTGATAGTTTCCTGTAGAATATACGCCTTGACCTGCACATTAAGTAGTTTGTCAATACCAGAGACCGCCTGAGCGCATTGAGCATCAGACGTCTCGACTAACAATTTATCCGTCCTGGTAAAACGAATTTTTAAAGGCGCATTTGGACCAACTATTTTATCAAAATCAGCTTTTAAAGCCACAGGCCTATTTCGAGGAATCTTACCCTCAGTCGCTTCAAGAAAGACGCAAACACTGGAGACTCCATTTGCGAACGCATAAGTAACCTGTTGCGAAGGACTACTAACTTCTTGCACAAATATTTCTGGGTCACCAGCACTCGCATCTGTAATAGTAAAAATGGACGACATACTGAACGATAAAAACAACACAACCAGTCCTCGACCTGCGAGTCAGAGAAAAAAATAAAAATAAACAACTCTTAAACACAGCAAAAAGTAAACATTTACAAACGCGGAAAGCTTACCACGCCACACAGGGCTGGAGACCACGTTGAAACAAAAAGCAATAATGAAAAAGGGAAAAACTACAACCTGTAGCTCTAGAGACAAAACGGGGACACCACAACTTGAAGCACGGAGCCGGGCCGACAGCAACCTACCTCGACCACGAACACCTCGCGAAAAACCATGAAAAAGAATCTGCAAAAGAGAAAAGAAAACCAGCGACGCCTGCCTCCCATCTCGAACTTTCTGTTACCAGGGCAAAGGTAAATTAAACTAAAAGTTTCATTATAATATACGCCAGTTTTCTGAAAGAGTGTGTTCAAGAAGCACGCGCGCAGCGCGCGCGAGCTCAGGAGTCAGGAACATGGTGTGGGTCCATATCATGGATGTAGTGTGTTCAGGTAGTGTACAGGTAGGCACCATAGACTTCTCATATAACTGGACTCAGAAATAGTAACCCTTTCTTGACGCCGGGATCGCTACCCACCGTCACGTGATGGTGGGCAGAGAAAACGCGCCAAACCGGTTTTTCTCCTCTGGTTCCCGCTGAAACTTTCTTGCATCGGCGTTTCTCTTGCATAAATCAAATCAGACAGTTGCCAATAAGGTGATCACCGCCATAAAAGACAACCTTTTGGCGATGAAAGCGGGAAACATGTGTGCCTCAAGTTCTGACCGAAATAACAATAGGATTCGGCCTCTACTTCTTATCTTTACTCTGAGGTAGGCACGTAGTGTGTTCAGGAACAGATCATGGATTTGATTAATTAAGGTGCTAATTATAAAGATATTTTGATACAAAAGCATCGTGTGCCAGATGGCCGAATGGATAAGGCAGTGAACTCGAGACCAGGGATTCTGGGTTCGAATCCTTCCGAGCCCACATCGTGTTACAATTTTTTTTTGTTTTGTTTATTGGTTGTTTTATATTTTTCATAATGAATAAGATATTTTTGATGAAGATATATTTTTTATTTTTATTATGCAGAGGCACGTGTATTTTTATTATAATAATAAAATACTTATTTAAATGTGAGAAAATGAGATATTTCGAGATGAAAGTTTCACATCTGAACACCTTTTAAATATTCAAAGTTTCGTTTCTAAGTATGTATATGTATAATGATATAAACATTAAGCAAATCCAAATGAAAAAATAATATATATCGCACGTAGGATAATTCCTTGATTTTTTTTTTTTTTTTTTTTTTTTGAGTACTTTACGAGTGAATTTTTATCGAGACTAGGCTGGAAATCATATTTTACTTTGAACATTATAAAAATAAAATGTAATAGTTGTAGATTATTTTAACTAAAAATACCTGTACATATATTTTTTAAAGAGATAAAATATATAGGTCTGCTGTCTAGTTTTGTAGTGAATAAAGTATGATCAGAATGTTTATAAATTTTCTACTGAAAGTATAAATAAGTATTTTGCTTATACTAACAGAATTTTGAATGCCATTTATTTCTCATGTTTGATGATGTATTTTGGTCTGTTATCCACACGGTATTGAAATATGCAATCATAAAATAAGAAATATATATATTAAAACCTTCTCTGAAAAACTGTCTAACTAACAGTGCAAATTCCATTGAAATCCATCCAGTAATAGTAGATTACAAACAAATCTCATATGTTGATATCACAATCTTGGTTTACTAACAGCATTTTATTTATCACGGAAGATATAAATCAACTGATAAATCATTTTTAAATAAATAAAAAGAAAATTGTTAAAATTTTTAGATCACCAGTTGAATTCTTAAATTGTATCAATCAACCTACCAAACAAAGCACAACCAATAACACATAAGCAGAAAACGCACAATCACGTGATCAAATCGCCCACACAATTTTTTTGAGCAGCTCGCGCGGCGCGGAGTTTGCGCGCGGTTGGTTAACTAATTTTAAATGCCAAATGGGCTAAAGTAGATAAAGAAGGTCACGTGATGTTTTTCCCGACTATTTTAGATTTTATCTGAGTGAACATAGGCATGTATTCCTGTTACGAAAACCATGTTTTGGAAGAATAAAGAAATATAGTCGTTGGTTTTACATTTTTTGAACCATAAAAATAATGAAATAATTGAATTATGTTAAAATTCCTTTCTTCGATAACACCTACTCCATGGCATAAACTTCTGAGCGCGCGCGCGACGCGAAGTGCACTTCTGCACATGCTCAAAGTTATTACTGCCAACCCAAGTTGAGTTAGGGGGTAAAACACCCTATATTTTTGATTAAATAGGTGGTTTGCGACAAAATGTTTCTATGGTAATTTTTCATCCTCTTGAAGCCTACTATCACCCTTCTGAATTTGTCGGTTGAATTCAGCAACACCCGATACTAGTGATGGGCGATTCTCGAGAATAGACGGGTTGCACATGACGTCACATGTCTGAAATCGCTTCCTATGGCGCCCAAATATAAGGCGAATTTGGTGCTCTCCATTTGATTTTTTAGACTTATTTGCACTATAATAATTAAAATAAGGAAGCTCTAAATTAAAGAGAAAGATAACACGTGCTTTTAACGGCAAACGGGGAGTTCTGTGCTCCACGTGTGTGCTCCAGAAGCTATAGTATCAGTCGTTGCTAATAGCAACGTGACGTCAATGCAAGGGGTCTATTCGACAATCGAGAAAAATCGTCATCGTAAAAAATCACAATCGATACAGCCATCGATTAATTCATAGAATCTACAATCGAGATGTTTTACAATCGATTATAACGAGAAAAGCTAAAAACAGTTATTGGAAAACTTAGCTATTATTCTGGCCGACAATTTCATAGTAGTGATAGGGCTTAGTGATGGGCGATTCTCGAAAATTTACCAATCGAAAAAAATCGTTATCGTAAAATACACAATCGATACAGTCATCGATTACTTTCGAGAATCTACAAAGATGTTCTAGAATCGATTATTGAAATCATTGTTTTTACATATATATAAGGAAAATTTTATTAAATATAGGGTAACTGAAAACAGATGGAATAAAAAAACAACAAACCAAAGGGAAACTATAAAGGAGCCATAAGACTGGAAAAGTCTTGTAAGGGGGCCCCCTGGTTGAAAAAAGCTGAGAAAACGCGAGTAGCTATGAAGCGGTAAGGGGAGTTTAAGTATCAAAAATTAGAATTTTTCGGCAATTAGCACCAAAATGGCCAAAGAAATAAGAATCAAAAGCACCCCCTAGTGGCAGAAATATGAACTAAAGGATGATAAAAGGGATCAAAATTTTTTATTGATTTTTCTACGTCATTTGAGATTGGATCTTTAATTTCCCCATTTTTATAAAGTCTTCGACTGGAATACATTAAACGAACTCCCGTGGGGAGCAAATTAGGAGGGAGGGGCAAGGAACTTGCATAATATGAATAAGTGGTCACAGGACTTTCCAACGATATGGCACATGAGGGGTGTCGGCTAAATTTAGTAAAGTGCCCCCGCTCGGGGGCAAAGTAAGGGGAGGGGCGCGGGCGATATATAAAATGAAATAGTAGTCACAGAGCTTTCCAATGATATATCACATGAGGGGTGTCAGCAAAAGATAGAAAAGAGTCCCAACTCCCAGGATTCCAATTATCGTGCCCCCCCCCCCCCGAAATATACCCTGCCCATCCTTCTCTTTGAAATTTTCATATATTAAAAATTATTTATCGGAGGGCTCCGTAAAAAAAATCCGATCTAAAATGTTTAAAAACGCTACGATTTCAAAAAAGTTCGAAAAGTGCCTCTCTCGGGGCGCCAAACTAAGGAAGGAAGAAGAAAGGTTCATAATATGAAAGAGTAACTTTGCGATGATAACCGAAAACTTTCCGATGATAGATCAAATGACTGGTCCAAAAAAAGTTTGAAATCTACCCCTCCCACGTGGGTTCCCTCTTTTATCCTAGAATATACCCGGAAATCACGCAGCCCACTTTTAAAATTTTATATTTAATAAATAATATTTATCGGAGAGCTCCATTAAAAAACCTCATTTAATGATATTTATTTTAGAAATCTCTACAATTAAAAAAAAAAGTCACCCCCGCACCGCTCCCCCCCCCCCCCCCGAACCACTTCCGGAATTCAACTCTGGGAGGAGAAAGGTTCATAATATGAAAGAGTGGTGAAAGGATTTTCCGATGATATGTCAAGGAAAGGTTTGGTAAAAGTGTTTGAAAATTACCCGCCCCCCCCCCTCCCTTTGTGCACTCTCGCGCACCCCAGAATTCACTCACCTTCTTCTTCGAACTTTTTATATTTAATAAATAGTATTTATCTGAGTCTCCAGGTATGGGGCAGCTTGGCAGAGCTAAAATAAGAGAAACATTGAAAATTCGGGGCAAAATGACACTAAATTTAACAGTAAAGTTTGAAACTAGGACTATACAGAACTGAATACATAAACCACTATGCTTCATAACCCACATCGGTTAATAGCAATAAAATGATAAGTGCTAGTTAAACTGATGGCATTGAGCTCACAGGTTATTAACACTAACTGTATATTATACTCTTATTTCAAAGAATAATGTCCCTCAAAAAATAAATGAAGGGAAATATCCCCCGTTTGCCCCTTTTATACTTAACCAATGAACCTCCAAATCTAATCAGGGAAACTCCTTAACTATAATAAATCAGTATATCAAATTTGAAGCAAATCAGATAATTCTGCATGAAAAAAAGAAACATATCGCTAAATTAAGGGTGGTCTAACCCTTTTATACTTAACTAATGAACCTCCAAATCTAATCAGGAAAGCTCCTTATCAGAACAAACATAGAAAAAAAATTAAAGTAAATTGAATAATTCTCCATGAAAATCCATTTATCTAAATTAAGGGGAGGGGACTTGCCCCCTTTTCGCCCTTGTATACTTAACCAATGAACCTCCAAATCTAATGAAGGAAGCGCCATATCGGAATAAATCGGTATACTAAATTTGAAGCAAATCCAATAATTCTGCATGAAAAACCCTTTTATCTAAATTAAGGGGAGACTAGCCCCTCCCCATTATACTTAACCCATAAACCTCCAAATCTAATCAAGGCAGCTTCTTAACATAATAAACCGGTATCCCAAATTTGGAGCAAATCGAATAATTCTGCATGAAAAACCCATTATCTAAATTAAGGAGGGGGCCTAACACCCCTTTATATTTAACTAATGAACCTCCAAGTTTAATCAGGGAAGCTCCTTAACATAATAAACCGGTATACCAAATTTGGAGCAAATCAAATAATTCTGCATGAAAAGCCCATTTATCTAAATTAAGGGGGGACCAGCCCCCCTTCTCCCCCCTTTATACTTAACCCGTAAACCTCCAAATCTAATCAAGGCAACTTCTTAACATAATGAACCGGTATACCAAATTTGGAGCAAATCGAATAATTCTGCATGAAAAACCCATTTATCTAAATTAAGGAGGGGGTCTACCCCCCTTCATACTTAACTAATGAACTTCCAAGTTTAATCAGGGAAGCTCCTTAACATAATAAACCGGTATACGAAATTTGGAGCAAATCGAAGAATTCTGCATGAAAAACCTATTTATCTAAATTAAGGAGGGGGGGGGGGGACCAGCCCCCTTTCTCTCCCTTTATCCTTAACCAATGAACCGTCAAAACTAAACAGTGGAACGCCTTATCAGAATGAACATAAAAAAAATTGAAGCAAATCGTACATTTTAATCAAGAGTTATTGCGTTACGTACATACATACGTACGTACAGTACATGCATACACACAGAACCGACGGGTACATTAGCTTTCAGGTTTAGATAGCCTGTGAGCTAAAAAGAGATTGGATAAGCAGATGGACTCCTTTGAGAAATTATGACTTAAACCAGAAATGCGGTAAGTTTGACTCTGAAAGCTTCATTTCCATCTCGCATTTCGGCAAATCTCATCTCGATGATTTTTCCAGCATTTCGACGCTTCCAGACGGGAATCTGCTCGATGGTTGGTTCTCTCGCGGTTTTAAACATTTCGGGATGGGAAGTCTCTCGAGAGTTTCCTCTCGCCCTTTTCAACCTTTCCCGATGGGAAGCCTCTCGCTTGTTACTCTCGTCCTTTACGAAATCTCCCAATGAAAAGCCTTTCGAGGATTTCTCTCGCGCTTTTCAACATTTCGCTATGAGAAGCTTTTCGAGGATTTCTCTCGTCCTCGGCAGAGAAGAAAAGTAAGAAAATTTATCGAGAGTACCAAGGGACGAGATAGAGAAAAAGGCATGACAATGAGCTGTGAAATGAAGCCCTAATTTTCAAAGTTTCTCTTATTTTAGCCCTACCAAGATGTCACATACCTGGAACCCTCCGATAAAAATTATTTATTAAATATAAAATTTTCAAAGAGGAAGGTGGGTCGGGTGATTTCGGGGGAGGAGGAGGACGTGAGAGTGGACTCATGGGGTGCAATTTTAAAAATTTTACCGAACCCTTCCTGTGGCATATAATCGAAAAGCCCTTTGACCACTCTTTCATACTATGAACCTTTCTTCGCCCAAAGGGGGGTGGGGAAGGGGCGAACAAATTTTTAAAACCGTAGCCGATTTCTATAATAAATTTAAATATCACTTTAAATGTGGGTTTTTATGCAGTCTTCTGGTAAATATTATTTATTGAACATAAAAATTTTAAAGTGGCGGCTGTGTGAATTCCGGGGTGAAAGAGTGGGCCCACGGGGGGAGAGAGGGGGAGCAATTTTCAAACTTTTTTTGGACCAGTCATGTGATATGTCATCGGTAAGCTCTCGGATGACTCTTTCATATATGAGACTTTCTTCCTCCCCTCCCCAATTTGGCCCCCACTGCGAGGGTAGTTTTTTCCGCTTTTATCATTTTAGATCGGATTTTTTTATGGAGTCCTCCGCTAAATATTATTTATAATATATGAAATTTCAGGACACTTTTCCAAATTTAGCCAAGACCCCTCATGTGACATATCGTTAGAAAGGTTTGTGACTACTTATTAGTGCTATGCACTTCCGGTGGCCGCCCCCCACTCTTTGCACCCCCCCCCCGGGGGACACTTTTTCAAATTTAGTCAAGACCCCTCGTGTGAGATATCGTTGGAAAGGTCTGTGACTACTTACTGATGTTATGTACCTACGGTGTCCCCACCACCACTTTGTCCCCCCCGGGGGCACTTTTCCAAATTTAGCCAAGACCCCTCATGTGAGATATCGTTGGAAAGGTCTGTGACTATTTATTGATGTTATGCACCTCCGGTGACAGTCTCCCCCAATTTGCCCCTCCCGGGGACACTTTTTCAAATTTAGCCAAGACCCCTCATGTGAGATATCGTTGGAAAGGTCTGTGACTACTTATTGATGTTATGCTCCTCCGGTGTCCATCCCCCCCATTTTGAACCCCCCCTCGGGGGACACTTTTCCAAATTTGGCCAAGACCCCACATGTGAGATATCGTTGGAAAGGTCTGTGACTATGACTACTTATTGATGTAATGCACCTCCGGTGACCGCCCCCCCCCCACTTTTCCCCCACGGGGGTGTTTTTCTATATTTAGCTGAGACACCTTATGTGACATATTGTTGGAAAGGCGTATGACCACTTACTCATGTTATCCACCTCCCGCACCCCTCCCCCCACGGGGAGGGCATTTTTATAAATTCAGATCCAGACTTCTCATGTGACATATGGTTGGAAAGGCCTAAAGACCTGTGACGACTTAATCATATTATGCAGCTGCTGTTCCCCTCCGCTCGCTTTGACCCCTCCCCCAAGAGATCTGGTCCGACGTTCATTCGTTTCGATATTATATTTTTTACAAGATTTTGTAGTGCGTGCACACCACACCCGCCTGCTATCATATATCAGTGCCGTATATAGCGGGTAACCTGTTCGTGATTTCATATTACAAGATTACGTATAAATTAGGGGCCCCAATTAAAGGAGGGGCCCGCTAGCGGTCGAAGTCACCTAGTCTTTATTAACATCGACTCATTCCAGCTCACCCGCAGACTATTCTTGATAAATGTATGACGTATATAATACATAATATATGATTTATAAAAGAAATTTGCAAACTGTAGTCATCGAGAAAAAATTTATACAATCGAAAAATATCGAGATGCCCATACAATCGAGAAAAACATCTCGTTATCGCCCATCACTAGGATGGATCGTACATTCTGAATATTTCAGGCAATAAACGTTCTTTTTTAGTTGCTCTCTATTCTCATATATAGCACTACTACTTTACAACGAAATGCAAAACCGCAATGACTGTTTTCTTTCTTTTTTTTTTCTTTCAAAGTTGCATTTTCTGAAACTCTGCTTATAAAGTAACTTTTTTTTTACATTTGAAGTTGTCAAGTATCTTATACAATATAAAAAAATAAGATATGTTGTAGTTATTTATTTGAAGGTTCAATATTGGTAGTAAATATCAACCATTGGGACAAAATAATTTCCGAGGTAAAATGGCTGATAATTGAATCTAAGCATCATAGGGATGAATGGGACAGTTTCATTCATCTCGTGAGATGTTCAAACATTTGTTTATTAACTAAAAATATTATATAGGTTTATAAGTTAATAATTTGTGTTAATTATTAGTATTAATCAGTGCTCATATTATATAGGTTATTTATTATTAAAAATTATATATAATCTTAATTATTGTATTGTAACAAAAGGTTAAATAGTTTATCAAAAAATGCTGTTGAAATTTTATCAAAATAGATAAAAATAGTATATGTTTATTGATCGAATGGGGAAAACTATATTAAATTTTGAACTTGTACTTAAATAAATCCCCACTCGCACTTCCCCTAACATAATTCAATTTTTGCATAATATCATTAATATATTTAATAAATATTAATTAATAAGTTGTGAAAGACATTTTTCACTTCCGTTTCATCTCTAAAATGTCATGTAAGTGGGAAGAGGGAATAGATAGACAGTCGAAGTTTGCATTACAAGTTAGAGCTACAGTAAATGAAGTGATTAGCAGCACTGAGATATAATAACCATATTATAAGATCATATATTACAAATATAGTCACATATAAGTTTATAATTATAAATTTTAATTAGGTAACATTGAATACAGTGAGGAAAATTTTTGTGCCCCATTCATCCCTATTAGTGTCCCATTCATCCCTGCTATGGGGATGATTGAGACAGAGAGGAACTTTTTCGAAATTTTATAATATTTTACTGTACAATAATAATTTAGACTAAATATTGTGCATATATGTACTTAAATACCTAATGTATGAAATGTGATATATAATATTGATAATAACTTAAAAAAGTATTTAAAATAATTGTCCTATTAAGTGAATGTCCATAAATGTGAAAATGTCCCATTCGTCCCCCATCTTCCCTTTTTATCTTTCATACAATTCAAGAAACATTAATGAGAGAAAATATTGAAACAAATTACTAATGTTTAAATTTTTCAAGAAACAATATTAAGTATAGTACCTATTACTAATTTATCTACATTTTATTAATTTCTGTGAGTAATAAGTGCCCTTAAATTGTAATTTTTTTATATTTTAAAACTCTTCTGTTCTAAAGTGATAATATAGTGATTTGTTTTTAGCATACTTGTACCGCATTTACAACCTAAATTTAATTAATCTTCTAAATTATCTACAGGAAGAATCTACAATCCGCGCAACATCTTGTGCAAAGTATGCAATATAAAGATCTTCTTCTGTATTTTGACAATTTACAACAATATTTGGCCATATTTACAAGCGAGTTTAATTATATGCATTCTACAAACAATCGATAACATGTACATCTGACCATTTTCATACAGTAATGGGTGAAATATCAACATTAAAAATATATATAGCAACATTTAAAAAATAATAACCTTGATTAAATAAGACTTAAAATATTTATTATATGATATCATATTTTTTATTCATTAAAAAGATTGTTTACTATTAAAAAAAAAATAGACGTTTCTGCATTCTGGAAGATGGTTTACGAAAATGTATTACCTCTTCAGAGTTGCCCATAATTCCGAAAAGCATTCCTTTTATCCCCCCCCCCCCCCACCAAAAAAAAAAAAAAATAATAATAATAAAATAGACTTTGGAGATTTAAAAAACTTCATAAACAAAAACTTCTTTTGTTGCCCGTAATTATCTCACACATTATGAAGTAGTTTTTACAAAGCATAAAATAGCTTTCTCAACCCTCTATAACGATCGGATTTTCAGATTTCTTTTCTAAAATAAACATTTTCAGGTCCATAACGGAATTTTTATATGGAAAAGTCATTTTAGTTACTGTTCATTTTACGCTAGCATGTTTTTTCCATCGAACATGTTTATTGAACAAAAAAATGTTTACTTGATAATTGATATAGCTTCCAAAAAACTGCCTGTTCTCAAATCCAAAGGAGCTACTTTTAGACACATTTTTAAATTAATTTCTTTTGGAAATGCATGAAATTGGCAGGTGTTCAAAAACTATGTAATCGAAATTAAATTTCATTTTTTGCAATTACAAAAGATTTTTCCGAAAAAACTGCAAAAAATGGGCGATTTGAACCGAATTTCCCAAGGGAACACTGTGAAATAGGAGAAAAACCCAGTCGTCACGTGAACAAAATTACTTATAATTCATTCAGTGATAGACCGGGAGCCGGCAGTGCAGGCAATCACCTAACCGAGTTCAGGGATGAAATTCTAGGATTAGTTAAATCTTGATTCGCATACTAAAACGCAACCGGTCTGCCAAGTCATATTTTGGTGGAAAACACCTGAAAATCCGATTTTAGCGGCTGACTCGTAGGTTTACCGTTGTGTATTCCTGTTCCCAGTCCTCCATGTTTTCATAGATTTTGGTGCAGGAATACACAATGGTAAACCTACGAGTCAGCCGCTAAAATAGGGTTTTCAGGTGTTTTCCACCAAGATATGAATTGGCAGACCGATTGCGTTTTAATATGCGAATCAAGATTTAACTAATCCTAGAATTTCATCCGTGAACTCGCTGAGGTGATTGTCTGTGCTGCCGGCTCCCGGTCTATGAGTTATTTATAAAAAATGGAAAACTCAATTCGATTTCAAATTATTCAGATAGTCAGGACTGCCTTTACGTTTAAAAATGAGAAAATATGTCAAAGTTTCGCATTGTTGGGCAGGGGATAAGGAGAATAACTATAATTACTTATGATGGAATAATGATGTTTGTTGCATAAACGGTTCACAAATGCTCTGCTCAACAACGCCAAACTTCCCGACTCATATATAACCCCTTGAGTACGCTCACGTACGATGCGTACAGGGTTAAACGTACATGCGTAGCAGCGTGGTTTGGTAGATGGAAGCTGGAATCTGTTTTCGACGACGTACTCAAGAGGTTAAACATAAAGACATAAAATGGGCAGGTCTGATCCAGGAAGTGACTTCGAATAGAATAGCGTTTTTCATTTTTGTATAAATTAATTATTGAATTATAAGTGATTTTTGTCACGTGACGACTGTTTTTGCTCCTTTACGTACTGTTGCGGCCAGACATTAGGTTCGAAACACCACTTTTGACACTTTATACATTCTCGACAATACTTTTTCTTTACCAAAAAAAATAGAAAATGCCATCCACTAACATATTTCTGAACAAGAACACCAGCCAATTTTCATGCGTTTCCGCGCAAAAATGAATTCGGAGATGTTTCAGAAAGTAGCTCCTTTGTATTTGAGAACAGCCTTAATACTTTGTACTACAGAGTGTCCATAATTAAAGAACCCTATTTTAAAGTTGTCTACATACGAAACTATTGGTCAGAAAATTGTGAAATTTTGTGACGGAGAAAATGAAGGAATAGGAATTTGTTTGAGCGAAAAAAGTTCAAAATTTCGCCACCAGAGGGCGTTTTTTATAAATTGCACATTTAACCACCAACCACTGAATACAATCCCTGAGATTTGAGAAAAAATGGCGGCTGTCGTCGGAAGATTTTTTTTTTTCAGAGTTTGTACAGTCCCTTCAATTCAAACACCAATAAGTTTTTAAAGTTTTTATGCTTTATTTTATTCAGAGGGCGGTCTGTATTTTTGTCTTATTTACTCTGAGAAAAACAAGGCGTAAAAACTTTAAAAAATGTATCATTCACCAAAAACGCCCTCTGGTGGCGAAATTTTGAACTAAATTTTTTTTAGTTTAAACAAATTCCCATTCTTTTATATGTCCGTCACAAAATTTCACACCTTTCTCACCAGTAGTTTCATCTGTAGACAACTTTCAAGTAGGGTCGTTTAATTATGGTTACCCTGTACTTCATAATGTTTTTAAAAAATTACGGTCAGCAATACAGTGATGGAAATTGGGAAAATAAAAGGCAGGCGTCAAATGACGACTACTGTAAATATCTTAAGTGCCAAATTAAATTTTTTAGTTGCAATTTCTAAAATTCATTTTAACATTACAGTAATATTGTATACTACTTTTAAAAATGCACAATTACTTCTTTTTATTTAAATTTATTGAAGTTCTTAATCTTCAAGATTATAATAATTGAAGAAACTGTGAAACTGATATAAATAATTTTGAATTATTACTATATTTAGAAAATGAATAGAAATATCCACTTAATCATGTAAAACAAAATTAAAACTTGACAGGAAATCAAAAACAAAATTTTATTCAATGTTCATAATTACAATTGAATTTAGTTACAAAAAAAGCCATATAATGCATCTATCTACATTTGAATCTCGTAACATGAAATCAAATGGTGCATTTTTTTTTATTGGTCTAAATAAGGGTTTTCAATCATTTGTGCTCCTTGAATCTCTATGGATTCAATTTCGAACGCTCGGTTAACCCGGCATACTGATCCGCATTTTCTTGATTGACAGTTGGCGCATTCCATCCAACAGCCTGGGCACTCCTTATCTATACAATCGCACAAGTCGAGCCCTGTGGCAATATGGATGCCATTTTCGTCATACTTGCGCCTAGAGAAGAGAATAATAAGAAGCACACTGTTAAACAATAAAGAAGAAGCAGCAATATTTTATTAATGCACAATTTAAAAAAAATATTGAGAAAATATTTTATTTTTGCCTTTATCAAATACAAGAGACAAACCCGGTGTTCCCGAGGTACAGAATATACCGGGTGAGCAAAAAGTCCGTATAAACTTTAAAAAATCATAAAAACCGAAAAGAAAAACTGTTTGCAGAATTAGCATCTATAGGTCACGGGATTTTTTTTAAAGACAGAAATAAAAATAACTCAAAAAACAGCCGAGAGATGGCGCTGGTTCGTGCGATTTTGGTAGAAATATGCAAATGAAACTGTTTTAAGAATTTGAGCTCCTAATCCAGAACTAGTTCATCGTTGTGAGCCGTGTACTTGATCAAGGATGCTGAGTATGAAGGATAAAGCTTTGTTGGTGAAGATATTTTACGTGAACAAGTTCTGGATTAGGAGCGCAAGTTCTTATAACCGTTTCATTTGCATATTTCCACCAAAATCGCACGAACCAGCGCCATCTGTCGGCTGTTTTTTGTTATTTTTTATTTCCGTCTTTAAAAAATTCCTGTGACCTGTAGATGCTAATCCTGCAAACAGTTTTTCATTTCGGTTATTTTTTCGGTTTTTACGATTTTTTAAAGTTTATACGGACTTTTTGTTCACCCGGTATGGTGAAAACGGTCATAATATGTTATTTCTGATGTTAACATCTTTTTTTTCTCTGCAAAAACTAAAAGCACAGTGATGAATGAGGTATTTTTCGAAAGGTTCTGCAAGCGGCTTTTGACCTGTGTACTCATATAACATTAAAACACGTTGTTTGATGAAAAGAATTGCAGTTAATCAAAAATTAATAAAAAAAATTATATCGGCAAGTAATCTCAAAGATTGCAGTGTTAAAGTCTCAGGGGGACAGGTCTACAGTTTTTTTCCATTTAATTGGTAACTCTAATAGATTTTGTTTTCATTTTATATGTTTTTAGAATATCCACCAACGATACTAAAAATCATCTACCCTATTAAAATCCGTGCGCGTATCTGTGTAACCTCTAAAACTTGGAAACCACAGGACGCAGGGCTACAAAATTTGGCACACGGGCTGCTGGCATGGGGCCCATGAACGATTTGGGCAAAAATTCGAAAATTTTAAATAGGTTTATGTTTTTGGCAAATTTTTGCCTTTTATTTTCAACCCGTAATCGCGCTAGTTCTAACCAATCTGAGATATACATATATTATGTACGCCACGCTGCAATACTAAGACGCTGTAGCTGGTATTACGATAATTCTTTTACCTCACATGCAAATAATTAGATATATACACATGACGTATGCCACGCTGCAACACTAAGGAGTTCCAGCGGGGTACGCGACATTTCGGTCCCGCCGTTTTGGTCCCGAGACATTTCGGTCCGGAGACATTTCGGTCCCTGGCCATTTCGGTCCGGAGACATTTCGGTCCCTGGCCATTTCGGTCCGGAGACATTTCGGTCCCTGGCCATTTCGGTCCTTAGCCATTTCGGTCCCTTGTCATTTCGGTGCCCACCACCTTATAACTCGTATTCTAATTGTCGTGGGCCGCCAAACGCTGTAATTTAAACATTATTTGGGACCTTTTTAAATTTTTTTAACATCCCCCAAATTTAAAAAAAAAGCTAAATATAACAATCCGATAAATTTAAACTTTTATAACTCGTGATAATGAAATCACAGCGAGCTGAAAATTTGTTTGATTGAACAATGTGATATAATTTTACAGGGGACATTGTCTTATTATTATTATTATTATTTAACAAAATGGATTTTTTAAGCTTTATTATTTGTTATTAATATTAGGTATTTTATATATACTATAAAATGCCATAGATGATTTTTTGGTTGTTTTCATACGTTTTTTAGAACCTTTAAATTATCATCATTAATTAAATAATTTAAAAAACTGTTCTTATTTTTTCTTCTTCTTACAATTAGATTAATAATAAATGTCTTCAATAATTCAATTGGACACTTATAAGCTATTGTAGGTAAATATTTCCTCAAATCATTCTTCTACATCCTCTCCTTTAATAATTCAGAAATGAGATATATTTATTGAAGCAAAAATATTTAATTTTTCTTATTACTTTTATAATACAAAGTTATAATTTTGTTTTCATAAGTTACTTTACCATTATAAACATTGGGAAAACAATAGTGATTTGGTAATTAGGTGTGCCAGGAAAAATATTTTGTTGTCAAAAAACTCCACCCACCGCTTCATTTTTTTAAAAATAATTATTGGTTGCATTTTTAACAGTCTTCTCACCCATTGTAGACGATTTTTGTGAACTAATTTTATTGAAACTGGGCCTATTTCTTTGTAATAAGATGATTATTTTTTATTTTATGTAATAGTGTAAGTATTATTTTAATTAATTTTATTTTCAATTTTTAACTGACAAAACTAAGGTTTTAGGTGCGTTCGTAATTATATAAATACGTAGCACCTATAGTCGTCGTTCAGTCCGTCCGTCTGCTCG
Source organism: Maratus speciosus (assembly GCA_963932465.1). Classification (NCBI taxonomy): domain Eukaryota; kingdom Metazoa; phylum Arthropoda; class Arachnida; order Araneae; family Salticidae; genus Maratus; species Maratus speciosus. Next base: position 136,688,639 of record OZ010798.1, read on the forward strand.
CCTGCCTGTCCGCATATAACAGAGCAAAAACAACTCAACCGAATGGTCTGAAATTTTAAATATATGATTGTTGCATAATTTTGTCGAGCCATTTCAAATTTTATGGATATCGGATGCATAGTTTAATTACAGGGACTGTCAAATTTTTTCTTTACATTGCGGCCAATGGGAAAAATTATTGCAAGTGCATTTTAATGATGTTAGAGCCTTCCGAATAGTCTGAAATTTTAAATATATAATTGTTACAAAATTTTGTCGAGCCATTTCAAATTTTATGAAAATCGGATGTATAATTTAATTACAGGGACAGTCAAAAATTTTCCGTTACATTACGGCCAATGGGAAAAAATTATTGCAAGTGCATTTTAATGATGTTACAGCCTTCCGAGTGGTCTGAAATTTTAAATATATAATTGTTACAAAATTTTGTCGATCCATTTGGAATTTTATAAAAGTCGGTGTATAGTTTAATTACAGAGACAGTCAAAACTTTTGCGTTACATTACGGGGAATGGGAAAAAAATATTGCAAGTGCATTTTAATGATGTCACAGGCTATGCACTCATGAAGTGCAAAAAAAAATATACATTCAGTACAATATGGGGTGCAAAAAATAATTATAAAATTAGTTATAGTACGAACGCACCTCGTTTGCCACGTTTGACGAGCAATTTCCAACTTGTTTGTATTTGTCATTTATTTATTGATTTTTAATATTACCCTTTTCCTCCCACTTTCCCAGAAAAAAAAAATTAACAATTTTTTATTTTAGTTTTATTATTAATTATATTAATAGTTTTAAATTTAGGTGACTTTAAATATAAAATAAATAAACATGTAAAAGATAAATTTCAGTTTATAACTACTATATGATAAATTGAATATAAAATGTATTATGTATTGAGTTTATTTTAAAGTAAAAAAATGTAATGTATATTAATAATGTTATTATTTTAATAAATTAAAGATACATTAAATAAAAAATATATTTAATAAAATATTAATTTAATTTTTATACTAAAATTCCTAACTTTTTTGAGAATTAATTAATAGCAATTATTAGTAGCAATTATTAATAGCAGTTAAAGTTTTTATTCAAAAGTTTTAATTTATAATTTCCAAAAAATAATATAGGAATTTTTTGAAAAATCAGCCAAAAACATAAAGTCTAAGTATTAATTAATTAATTAATTAAACATAATAATAATAATAATAATAATGCAACATTGTACAAATACGTAAAAATACCCCTTAACAGTGTTAGGTGATATTATGCAGATTTTAATTTTTTAAGTAGTTATAATTTACAATTCGCAAAAAGTAAGAAATTATTAATTAATTATAATTAAAGAGCAAAAATAATATTATAAGCTAACTAATAAATGAATAAACAACATGTTTATCTTCAGAACCCTTATCACTTTTATACATCCTAATGAAGTTAATAACGTTATAATAACCGAAAATTAAAAAAATATATATTTGTATTTACCCTATAAAAACTATTATATAGTTCATGTAATAGTTTTTAAACAAGCAATTGATAAATTAGTTATCTAAACAATTAATAATTAAAATAATTTTGAATTGATAAATACGTTTAATAAAAACAATTTAATTTTTGAATTTTTTTTTTTACTTAACAATATAACTATGAGTGTTTTCAACTTGTCATGCAAGTTAAATTCATGCTGTATCAAATTTATTGCAAACTAACGGCAAACAAGTAATCAAAAATACTGCAAACTTACTGCAAAGTAGTAATCTTTCCATATCACACTGTAAGTTTAACCCCTTCGAAGGGGTCAATAGACCTGATCAGGTCTATTGATGCGAAAGCGCCGTCAGAAGGCGCATGCATAGGTTTTATCACCATAAACAAGTTTAGGTAATATTTGTACTTTTCATTTCGAGCATTTTTTGGCGTTTAATAAGTATAGCGTTTAGAAAAAACGGTGCCTACAGAATAAAATTTCTGCAATTTCTGCGTATGTGCTGATTCTCATTGTTGTTGAGTCTCTCAACAGAGAGATTTTTTGCTTTCGTCACTTTCGTGAATTAAAGACAGTCTTGCCATCAGTTTCACATCATCAGTCATGAGTAGTTACTCATGCAAGTGGGTGATGGTATACCTTGCGGGACATTTGCTGCGAATTTCTCAATTCTGCTAATGTTCATGCTATCTGGGTTACCTCAAAAATTTCCATGGGGAGCGCGGCGGATCGCATGAACGGCTCATGCGATTGACACTTATGTGAAATCATTATCCAATATCTGTTACAGCACAAATTCTTAATTCAATGGCAAGAAATTAAACATGAAAATTGCTGTTTTACACTTAACCACTTGGCCCTAACTTTATTGCAGGCAAATGTTATGTAATATGAAAATTGATTTAACCCATTCACTGAAGAATTTTCAAATTTTTTGTTGAAGGTCGTTTGCCAGCACAAATTCAGAAAGATAAATTTCGCTTTACTAATACAGCGAAATTTCTGCCAATAAATGAGGCTTTTTTTTTTTTTTTTTTTAATTCTAAAATAGTGGTGACAAAGTAATCAATAAATTAAAGCCACTAGTATACTCGTGAATGATAGCGAATGGGTTAATTAAATTTAACTCTTCAGTATGCGCTCAGCTTTTTACATCATAAGTGAATCTTTTTCACTGGTAAATATTAATGTAACTTGAATGTATTATTAGTTGCAGTTATAGAGATTGGCCTTATATTTTTTATTCATGCTTTTTTTAAAAATTAAGAAATTAAATAAGGATATACCTAAATTCTTAAAGTTACTCGAAATACTTCTATCATATATACACAGTCAAGACAAGATTCCAAGCACTGGTAAAAAGCTCCATTTTAGACAGGCTTCCATGTAAAGAAGTGTAATTAATTATACCTCTAAGATACACTACCTCAATAAGATCTATTGTTCGTTTCGCAGGGATTCTGAAACTCTTCCATTTGAGACAGGATTCCGTTATAGAAAGATTCCGCTTTCACAGGTTTCACTATGCTTCACTAAAGAAGGGTGAAAATCTCCTTTTCAGACAGGTTTTCAGCAAATTTAATTGTATCGCAATTCATATTAAGACCATGTAACGCTTACGTTAAAGACAGGATTCTGTTATAGACAATTACTATTTTGACAAGTTTTATTCTATTCATATGATATATATAAGTATATTTATATAAATACACAAAACTTTTAAAAATGGAACCTGCCTATAACGGAGTTCTGTCTTAAACATAAATGTTCCATAGTGCTACGGAAAAGAATACTATACAATAACACGGAAACCTGTGTAAAACGGAATTTTTCACCAATATTTACAATTTCATCTTGACAGGTGTTACTATATATATAACATGAAGGGAAAATTCTGGACCCTCCCACCCCCCGAAACGAAATCCTGGCTATGCCACTGCATGTCGTCCCGGTTTTTTTAAGCCATTAAAGTTGAAAAATGCAGTGTGGCCACAAAAAAGCGCCGGCTGACTAGAATAATTCTTCTATCTGGATCTTTATTTAGCATAATCAAATGGGGGAAGCCAGGACATCTACACTTGACATATATATATACATGTATAATATTCTTTTGAATGAATAACATATAGATATCAAGAAAAGCCAAACATGTTTTCTAAATTTCCAAATTTCTTCATTGTGATATATTTATAAAATTTCTTAATTTAAAATGAAATTTTACGTAAAAGTGATTCACTATACATTACTATTTTGAGATTTTATGTTATTTTTTTGTATTTTCATTTTTATTTTTTATTTGTCATATTAAAACATGTAGGCTGCTTTAATTCTAAGTATATAAGTCAAATAAATAACAAAGAAATATTTGAAATACAGAATTAATTTTAAATACGAAAAGAATATTTTATGACAATAGAAATTTTAAATTTATGTTTATTGTGCTCGTAGTTTTTGAATGTAATAAGCATATAAAAGTCTTAAATATATTAAAAAGGATTTGTAATTGTGCAAACCACTTCACCGTCGACAGGTATGGGGAAAAAGTGCTTTTATCCCCGAGTTATCTCGGGGCAAACGGTGAAGTGGTTCAAAATTAAAAATATTTTTAAACTTCGCATTCGATTCCGGTAGAAATAGCAGTAATATTATTGTTACATGTAAAAAGATTAATGCAAACTTTTAAATAGTTTTTCAAAAAATAGTAAATTAAAATAATTATTAAAATAAAATAGAAAGTTCTAGTCTGTTCCGGTGCAGAATTTAAAAAATAATGTGTCTTTATCACAATTCCATGTTAAGAACCCCCTTTTTAAAAAATATGTAAAATGCAATACATTTAAAATTGATGCGCCGTTAAATAGGATAAAATAAAGATTTGTAAAAATATTTGCAGATTTTTTCATTATTAATCACATAGTGTGCAAATTATATACAACTGAATATGTGCATTTTGGCATGGGCATTTGCATATGAAAATTAAAGCTCGACTTATAAATATTTTTAAATTGTCTGGACTTTATATTTATGATAGACTAAAATATGAGGAGCTTCTATAAAGAATCCACAGAACTCTCTCTTCCCCCACTCCTGAAAACGATTACTTCTACCATATAAAATCTGCATGGGGTGCTACAATTTGATTGCGAGTTATAAGTGTTTGCGGTTTTCGGGCCCTTATATTCGGTTATACTAAAACTTCAAGCGTTCAGTTAAAAAATCTTATAATGTACCTCTTTTTTTAAAGATTACGTTTACCGTACAAAATATGAGTGTGATTACGATAATTACAGAGAGAGTTATAAATGTTTTAATTTATCAGGACCTTATACTTAAGATACACTAAAATGTATAAAAAGTCAACAGAGGGCCCCCCCCCCTGCCTTATAAAAAGATTATGATTATCATAGGAAATTTGTGTGGGCTACGACAATTTTGATCTTTGTTATAAGTGTTTGCGTTTTCGAGTCCTTATATTCGAGTTATACTAAAATTTAGGGAGTTCAGTTAAAAAATTTGATAATGTCCCTCCTTTTATAAAGATTACGTTTACCATACAAAATATGAGTGTTTTGCGATAATTATAGATCGAGTTATAAATGTCTTACTTTATCAGACCCTTATACTTATGATACACTAAAATATAGAAAATGTCAATCCCCCCCCCCCCCCTTGTTTTTTAAAATGATTACCATACGAAATTTGTGTGTGTTTACTAAAATTTTAAGGCCTTTATTTAAAAAACTCTACAATGTCCTCTATAAAATTGTCACCTATTTCAAGTGCACAAAATTTCAGCTTGCTGGAGAAGGGACCGAAATATCTTGGGACTGAAATGTCTTGGGACTGAATTGTCTCGGGATCGAAATGTCTTGGGACTGAATTGTCTCGGGACCGAAATGTCTTGGGACCGAAATGTCTCGGGACTGAAATGTCTTGGGACCGAAACGGCGGGACCGAAACGGCGGGACCGAAACGTCCTGCTTCCGTTCCAGCGGGTATTACGGTACTTTTTGTCTTGGGACCGAAATGTCTCGGGACTGAAACGGCGGGACCGAAACGTCCTGCTTCCGTTCCAGCGGGTATTACGATACTTTTTTTTTACCTCATCTGCAAATAATTAGAGATTAATTAATTGCGCTTATTTATTAAAGTTTAAAAAAAAATAAAGAAAAACATTTTATCACAAACGTCAACAAAACTTTTTATTCTATTTATTCCCTTATTCCAAAGATATCGTTTTATCGTCTGCTGCTATAGTAACATGATAGATTAAATTTCTTTATGTCTGTTCTCAACTGCTCTGCTCAACAAGCGCAAAACGTTTTGACGCATTTACAAATTCATTTTTTAACGGAAAAATATAAAATTGGAAGGCCTGGTTGTGGAAGCGATTTGAAATCGAATTGTGCTTTCCATTTTTTGATAAATAAATTACCTATTTAGTTACAAGCGATTTTGATCACGTGACAGACTTTTTCACCCTTCTTTGAGTGGTTATTTTTGTTTCGCTTAGAAATTCGGTTCAAAACGCCCACTTTGACACTATTTTCTGAAAGATCTATTGCGTTTGGAAAAAAAAAAAAAACCCACAGAAAGCAGAGTTCGATTACATAGTTTTTGAACAACATCTGCTAGTTTCATACATTTTCGATCAAAAATAAATTAAAACTTATGTCATAAAGTTGTCCTTTTGGATTTGAGAACAGCCTTAACGAAACATAAAAGATTATCTCTGTGCGGCAGTTTTTTTCTCCCTTTCCTGGGATGATAGAAATTTGACTCAAAACGGCAACTTTGGACAGCATTTTGCGTAAAAATTTTCTCCGAATTCCGGAAAACTAACAAAACAATTCAGTTACATAGTTTCTGTGAGAAACAGCATCTGCCAATTGCTAATAAAGAATGATTTAAGAAATATGTCAGAAAGTAGCCAATTTGGATTTAAGATCAAATCCAAATTGATCTTAAGGCTGTTCCCAACTGATCTGCTCAACAAGCGCAAAATGTTTTGACACATTTACAAATTCTTTTTTTAACGGAAAGATATAAAATTGCTCGCTTCCACAGCCTGGCCATGGAAGAGATTTGGAATCGAACTGTGTTTTCCATTTTTTGATCAATCATTTACCTATTGAGTTATAAGCGATTTTTCTTACTGACTGGATTTTCTTCTTCCGTTCGGAAGTTCAGTTCAAAATGCCAATTTTGGCAGTATTTTCTGAAAGATGTATTGCATTTACAAGAAAACGGAAAAAACAGTTCGTTGACATAGTTTCTGAATAACAATACCTTCTAATTTCATGCGTTTCCGAACAAAAATGAATTAAAACTTGTGTCAGAAAGTTGACCCTTTGGATTTGGGAACAGCCTTAAATATACTAAATTGAAGCACGAGATCCTCGGCTACTCTATTTAAACCCCGGTTTTTGACCCCCAGCTTCAGTTAGTCTAAGACCACCGGCGTGTGCACCTCTCTGAAAACCCGTAAGCGAAGTGCTCTTGTCAGAGCTAAACGGTCCGAGCTGTTTCGGGGATTACGGGAGTCGTTGCTATCCGGTCTGGTCACAGATTCACTCAGTATTAGTTTATTTTTAAATTTTAATAGATTTTTTATTAAATTTAAAAAGTACCCCTTTTTAGCTCACAGGCTATCAAAGCCTGAGAGCTAATGTGCCCGCCCGTTCTGTATGTATGTATGTACGTATGTATGTATGTATGTACGTACGTACGTACGTAACGCGATAACTCTTGATAGAAACATTCGATTTGCTTCAAAATTTTTTTCTAAGTTCATTGTGATAAGGCGCTTCCCTGATTAGTTTTGGGAGTTCATTGGTTAAGGGATAAAGGGGGAAAAACGGCGTTAGTCCAACCCCTTAATTCAGATAAATGGGTTTTTCATGCAGAATCATTCGATTTGCTCCGAATTTTGTATACCGTTTTATTATGTTAAGGAACTTCCCTGATTAGTTTTGGGAGATCATTGGTTAAGGATAAAGGGGGGGGGAAATGGGATTAGTCCACCTGCCTTAATTCAGGTAAATGGGTTTTTCATGCAGAATCATTCGATTTGCTCCGAATTTGGTATACCGGTTTATTATGTTAAGGAACTTCCCTGATTAGTTTTGGCGGTTCATTGGTTAAGGATAAAGAGGGGGGGAAAGGATGGTTATTCCACCCCTTTTAATTCAGATAAATGGGTTTTTCATGCAGAATGATTCGATTTGCTCCGAATTTGGTATACCGGTTTATTATGTTAAGGAACTTCCCTGATTAGTTTTGGCGGTTCATTGGTTAAGGATAAAGAGGGGGGGAAAGGATGGTTATTCCACCCCTTTTAATTCAGATAAATGGGTTTTTCATGCAGAATGATTCGATTTGCTCCGAATTTGGTATACCGGTTTATTATGTTAAGGAACTTCCCTGATTAGTTTTGGCGGTTCATTGGTTAAGGATAAAGAGGGGGGGAAAGGATGGTTATTCCACCCCTTTTAATTCAGATAAATGGGTTTTTCATGCAGAATGATTCGATTTGCTCCGAATTTGGTATACCGGTTTATTATGTTAAGGAACTTCCCTGATTAGTTTTGGGGGTTCACTGTTTAAGGATAAAGGGGGAAAATCGAGGTTAACCCGCCCCTCTTAATTTAGATTAATGCGTTCTTCATGCAGAATGATTTGATTTGCTCCGAAGTTGGTATACCGGTTTATTATGTTAAGGAACTTCCCTGATTAGTTTTGGGGGTTTATTGGTTAAGGATAAAGGGGGAAGGGGTCTAGTCCACCCCCGTTAATTTATATAAACGTGTTTTTCATGCAGAATTATTCGCTTTGCTCCAAATTTGGTATACTGGTTCATTATGTTAAGGAGCTTCCCTGATTCGTTTTGGGGATTCATTGGTTAAGGATAAAGGGGGGGGGGGTAGTCCACCCCCTTAATTTAGATAAATGGTTTTTTTTTGCAGGATTATTCGATTTGCTCCAAATTTGGTATACAGGTTTATTATGATAAGGAGCTTCCCTGATGAGATTTGGAAGTTCACTGGTTAAGTATAAAGGGGGAAACGGGAGCTAATTCCCCTTCACTTATTTTTTTGAGGGGCATTATTCTTTAAAATAAGAGTATAATATACAATTAGTGTGAATAGCCTGTGAGCTCAATGCCATCAGTTTAGCTGGGCACTTTTCTTTTTTATTTAGATCTTGGTCAATGCTGATGTGTAACTCGCAGTTGTGGAAATCTCGATGTCTAGTACCACAAGGCCTTTTTAAAGGCCGAACCATTTGTGCGAAAGCCAAGAGATCTGCGACTTGTGAGGAACACTAGGCTTGACTATCAAAATTTAGTGAGCTATATGCCCCCCCCCCCCTTTTTTTTAAGGTTTCAGAGATAGTGTTAGTTTGGGACTCTGGTTTTCCTGGATATCAGGCTTGCTGTGTCTCCTGGCGCCACCTGCCTTTTCATTTTCCGACTATTGCCGGCATAGGCGTAGCGTCGGGGAGGGGGGGGGGATGCGCCCCCCCAATCTTCTTCACCCCGGGCGCCAGAACAGAAAGCGTAGGGGGCGCCAAATGAAGATTTTTTTTGTCTTTACATACAAAAATGTATGTGTATTGAATTTGCATAAAAATGTCTCACAGCCGGAAAATCCAATAGGAAAACTGAACGAAATGCATTAAAGTATACAGTATATAAAAAGATTAATCTATAATAGAAGACTGCAAATGAAATATAAAAAAGAGCTTTTCTCTTAGGCTATTTTCTTTCTCGAATTTCAAATGTACATATCTTCTATCATTTAAATCACTTCCTGTGTCATGAGAATCACTAACATTTCCAAGATCAGTCTCTACTCTTCTCTTCTGTGTGAAACTGTCCCTCACCGATAATTTCCAAACGACAACCGATTTCCCTGGAGGGGGGGCAGAGGGGGCATGTGAACGGACACCAGAACGAAAGGCAAAGGGGACGCCAAATGAAGATTTTGTTTGACTTTTCTGATGAAAAGATTCCATGAAGGCTGTTAAATTTTTGTTCTCTCTCTCCCTGAGCAGCGTGGATGCTTTCTTTTATCCAGTCGTGCTATGGCGAGGTTCGGTGGCTGCCCGGGACGGTAAAAACAAACGGGAGAAGGAGTCAGGGCCGAAACTAAGAAGGGGCAGAGGGGCATGCACCTTGGGCGCCTCGCAAAGAGGGCGCCAGATGAAAATTTGGTTTGCCGTTTTATACCATATATATATCTATATATCGCGAATTTCGTCAAAAAATCTCTGAAACAAATACCGAATATCATTTTCGTCAATCGGTTGTAGAAAAATTCACAAAATTTGGCAAAGGATAGAGTAAAGAACATCGTGAACTCCATGAAACGATTGGAGGAAATAAAAAAGGCGAATTTTGGTAATTCGTCGTCGAAAAAATCGCAAATCTACTCAAAGAACCGTGGAAAAATATCTTGAATTTTATTAAAGATTGCGGAAACAAATGGAGATTTTCGTCATTCGGTCACGAAAAAATCATCGCAAATTTTGTCAAAAGAATGCATAAAATATTGCGAATTTCAAACGATCAAGAGAAAAAAATTGTAAATTTCGTCAAATGGTCGCGGACAAAAAGACGGTAGAGGTGATTCTGGGTTAAAAAAAAAAAAAAATCTGAAATTTACAGCAAATTTTCTGAAAGGTTACAACAGAGGAGGGAAAGGACCGACACCAATTATGCGTTTTTTCTGTGAAATTAGAGATTTTTCCGCGATCCTTTAGCAAAATTAGTGTTTTTCCGCAATCCTTCGACAAAAATTTGCGTTTCTTTATCGCAATCCTCTGACGAAATTCGCGTTTTTCTGCGATCTTCAATGAAATTTGCGTTTTTTTCGCGATCCCTTGAAGAAATTCTCATTTTTTCCCGCGATTCTTTGGCGAAATTCGTTTTTTTCTCTGATCCTTTGAAGAAATTGCCGATTTTTTTCTGTGAAGGATTGCCGAAATTGATTTTTTCGGCGACCATTTGCTGAAATTCGCGATATTTTTTATGCCCAAATTTTCGGAAAATTCAGAACAGCATCACCTCTGAAAGGACGCAAATTTGGTCAAATAATCACTTAAAAAATCGAGAATTTAAACAAATGATTGCGGGAATAATCAAGAATTTCGTAAATCGGTTTTGAAAAGAAAATCACGAATATCAACCAACTATCTTGGAAAATAATCGCGAATTTCATAAAATGATATCTAAAATAAACAGCGAATACCATCAATTGGTCGTGGGAAAAATAGATATCGCGAATTTCGACAAGTGGTGGCGGAAATTTTCGCCAATCTGTCGCAGAAAAATTCGCGAATTTTGGCAAAGGATCGCGGAAAAAAATCGTGAGTTCCGGAAACGATAGCCGGAAACAAAAACGCGAAATTTGGCAAAGGATCACTGGAAAAAAAATTGTAAGTCTCGGGAAACGATCGTCCAAAAAAATCAGGAAATTTGCAATAGGTCATAGGAAAACTTGCGAAATCTCCTTCAACGATCGTAGCAAAAGATAATGGAAAGAAATAACTATATTCGTCAATCGATTGGGGAAAAAATTGCGAATTTTGCAATTCGTCACGGAAAAAAATCGCGAATCGCCTCAAAAAACCGTAAAAAATATCTTGAATTTTACCAAAGGTGGTGGAAACAAATGGCGATTTTCGTCATTCAGTCGCGGAAAAATCATCGCAAGTTTCGTCAAAAGAATTGACAAAAAATTGCGTTTTTCGACTAACGAATTCTAACGATCAGAAGAAAAAAATAGCAAATTTCGTCAAATGGTCGCGGACAAAAAAACGCGAACTTGGTCAAAAAAATTGTGAATTTAACCAAATGATCGCGCAAAAAATCACGAATTTTGTTAGCCGGTCGTGAAAAGAAAATCACGAATTATGACAAAAGATCTGGAAAAGAATCGGCAATTTCGTCAAAAGATCTCTGAAACAAATAGTAACTACCATCAATTTGAAAATATATATCGCGGATTTGGACTACTGGTGGCGGAAAAAAATAAATTTCGTCGATCTGTCGTAGAAAAATTTGCGAAATTTGGCAAAGGATCGGAAAAAATCGCAAAATTTCCTTCAATGATAGTATAAAAAGATCTCGAAAAGAAATAGGTATTTTCGTCAATCGATTGGAGAGGGGAGGGGTCGCGAATTTTGGAATTCGTTGCGAAAAAAATCATGAAACTCCTCAAACAACCGTTGATAAAGTGCGTTCCGGAAGATGACTTTACAGGCGCTTTGAAGAAAAAGATCGAATATTTTCAGTTAAAACAGTTGCTGAAATCCGAAAAAAGTCGCCTGGTTTCTTGAAATAGTCGCTTTTTAATGGTTTTCGGCCTAAAATAGTAGCCATAGCCCCCGAATGCTGAAAATAGTCACTTTTAGTACCATTTTAGTAGCAAGTGGCAGTCCTGCAATTGTATGTTAAGAAAATTCGGAATTTTTTGAGAAATTGAGCCAAGCCGAACTTAATTGATTTTTCATGGGCGGGCTTGTTTTCACTTATTTTGTACGAGCTGGACCTGGTCGCAAAACTGTGACAATATAAACGGACCGGCTCGAGTGGAACTCATAATTTTCTCGCCAGGCTGGGCCCAGGCCTGGAAATTGCAGTCCGTGCAGACCCCTAGTGTGCCCCCCCCCCCCCAGGGGATTGCAGAGATGGGGCTAAAGGAGCGATCGCCCCGAGCGTGAAATTTATGCTGCGAACCACGGTTTTATTTGTTTACTTATTCATTTTTTGGCCGCCGACCATTTTTCGGGAAATTTCTTTTTCTGTCTTGTTGATTTTTTTTCCTGTCGGAAAACATCATGAACTCTCAAACAAATAAGTGCAATTTTCTTTTACGTTATTTTGAATTTCTAAATTAAAATTAAACCTTTTAAAGTTCCAAAATAAATGCAAAATATTTATTCGATAGAATTTATTTATGTTTCTGCACTCAATTTTATTACACCCATCACAAAGAGAAAGATTTGTTTTTCTTTTTTTTTTTTTTTTTTTGGGGGGGGGGGGGCGAAAAATTGAAGATTCACTCCGGGCGCCGTTTTTACTTCGCACTCTCGTGGTGCCCCCCCCAAAATTTCTGGTCACGCTACGCCTATGATTGCCGGGTCAAACATTCGTCTGTCAACGAAGTGGAGGGCAATCAAAAATTTTTGGATGCTCTACGCGCCATTTTATTTTGAGGCAGAATTGTGCTTCTGGTGCTTCAAAACCCTGGAATGTACCTTAGGGTCCTTCACCAGGGTTTCAAAATTTTTAGTTTTTTTTATCCGCTGTTTTCTAAATTTAATTTATGTTCCTTTTCAATTTCGTTGGAGGTTTTGCGTGGCGGTAAACGATCCTGGTCGGTACTCCTTAAGCACCGCGTTGACTTGACTTGACTAAATTGAAACAGCATATAAATTTTCAGAAACAAAATATGTAAAAAGAAGAACAGCTTACCCAGCCGGTCTTCCTCTTCTATTTCTGTTTGGTTGGGTTCTGGCAGTCTAACATAAAATATCAAAAGTATAATAAATTAAAAAATAATTTATAAAAGTAAGTAACAGTATTATGGGTATAGTTACAAATTTATTCACAGTGATGCCGTAGATCGGGAGGCGGATGCATCAGACCGTCACCTCATTGAGTTGGCGGCTGAAATTTCAGGATTAGACAGAACATGATTAACCTATTAAAATGTAACTGGCCTGCCAAGTCACATCGTTGTGGAAACCCTCTGCAGACTCGATTTTAATGGTGGATCGGTTGGTTTATCATTGTGTTTTCCTGCACCCAAGGGTATGAAAACATGGAGGATTGGGAGCAGGAAAATCGAGTTTGCAGGTGTTTTCCCACTAAGATTTGACTTGACAGACCAGCTGCATTTTAATATGCGAATCGAGTTTTAACTTATTCTGGAATTTCAGCCGTCAACTCGATGAGGGGACGGTTTGTTTTGCCACCTCCCGGTCTATCACAGATGCACTGTAGTACAACCGGAGAATAGATACATAATAGAAATAGGTAATGAGTATTTTAGTATGCAAATGTTTTAATAAAAATATGGGTAACTATAATTTCATTTCAAAAACATGCGGTATTAATATATTGAAACTGTTTTCATACTAAAAGGAAGATCCACGTTCATAAAAAACAAGAAAGAAAAAAATCATGCGTAAAGCATAGATTATAAAACACTTTCCAACACGATCAGAATAATGTAACAAAACTGCACCGTTTAAAAAATTAAAATATTACGTCTAATTCAGCCATATGGAAACCCATAACATATTTCAAAACCCAATGTAAGCTGTTCCCATCTACAATCGGAAAATTATCCGAATTTTTTCGGCAGCTCTGTATATGATATATAGATTAACTACATGCATGCCAAAAATTAGTTCACTTAAGAAATACATATACTTCAGTTGGAAATTTCCTTTCAGCAATTTCCTCTAATACGGCTGTCCTACGTGAATACTTTTGTGCAGCCCTGTATATGAGATATAGAATTTATATGTAACCAGTAACATGCAAAAAATTAATAAAAGCGCATACCGAATTTTAAACGTACACTCCAGTAATTATTACTCAAAGACAGTACTGTACTGTAACCGATTTCTTTTGCGTGTCCCTGTAAATGAATATCAAAATGCTAAGAATGCCCTGTTCTAACGTAATCGTACTGAATCGTTCAGTGATTTATAGTAGTTTCAATATATTTGAAATAGCGTAATGTCATTAAAATTCTCTGCAAACAAGTTTTTCTCCATATACCGTAATGTAATGGAATACTTTTGAGTGCCCTGTAAATCAACTGTTAATCCTAGATACTTCATATACAGTACTAAACATGCTTTAGTGACCCCTAAATAACCTTAATCAATTGCATGAAAATCCGAGTATATTTACGAGAGTTATAGCGTGGACAGACGGACAGACAAACCGAATGCATAAACACTTTTCAACATTGCTGGAAAATGTTAAAGAGATCCAGTTTTCAGAAATGTCCGAGTAAGAGAGATCCAAGATTAGAAAATCTTGTGGCATCATTTTATTTGTAAAGGGTGAAAAAAAGAAAAAAAAATTCTTGGTTTATGAGACAAATAATACAGTTGGACCTCTATTTAACGAAGTCGCTAAATCCTGAAAAAAAGTTCGTTCTGTGGAAAATTCGTTAAACAGAGAGGAACCTTTTTAAATACTTTAAACTGCAAAAAAACAGATTTTTAATTCATAAACACTAAACATTATTAAAAAACTTAACTAATCACACTTTTTTTTTAGTAAATCATATTTATTATTATTATTATTATTATTCATTTTACCCATCAAAAAGAAATCTGTAAGGACAACAGGAATTAAAAAAGATGTTGCCCGGAAATACATTGTATTTTCAGTTTTAAGAAAATATTTACATTAAAATTAATGAATTTTAATGACATTATCGTATTTATTACAGCAAGTAATTTTAAGCATTGTATTACTACTTTCGTCCTTAAATTTAATTACAGAAATTTATTTACTACAGAACAGCTCTTTTAAGTGTGAAAGGGGGATATTGAAAGTTTGCATTTCCTGGATGAAATGCAAAGAATGGCAGGGATTTTACTGCTCTCGTTGAGTTAGGCACCTGGTAAAACTAATTCAAGGTTATTGAGCATTATAACATGTGTAAGAGAAAGAATAAGTTTGAAGTGCCCGGAAATATTTTGAGAAATAGGGAGAAAAAAAATTATATCAAAAGAAAAAGTTCGTTCAATAGAGAATACACTTCGCTATTTGGAGGTTATTTTACGAAGAAATTCGCAATATGTTGTTGGTTCCGAAGAAAAGTTCGCAAAATAGAAAATTTCGCAAAATAGAGGTTCGTTAAATAGAGGTCCGACTGTAGTTGATGTTAAAACATTGTTTTAACAACTGTTTTAAACATTAAGGCAGGTTCATTAAGAAGTCATCAGAACATATTTTAAAGAAAATTTATGTGTAAATGAAATAGGCAATATATTTATACCCAAGATTTAAGAGGAAGTAAAAGGTTTAAATGTTTCATTTGTCCCATTTAATTTACATGACACAACAAATTATTGATGATGAAACAAAAATGCATTTGTAAAAAACGTTGCTGCAGATGAACTGATATATGCATCATAAAAGACCTGAGAAGAAATGTGTAAAATAAATTTGTATGAGTATTTTAGTATGCAAATGTTTGTCCTGGAAAGAATAAAAAATTCATTAACTAATTTCATTTCGAAGACTTATGGTATTAATATATTGAAATTTTTTTCACACTAGAAACAAGTAAAAATTAAATTTAAAAAATCAAAAAACCCGACTGCGTAAAAAGTGAACTAATTAATTATTTCTCATCAATGTGAAACTATTTTTTATATTACTTACCTATATTTTTATTTATTTGTATTGATGACTTTTACGTTGTGTTTAATTGTTAGATCCTATCTATATAAACACAGATTTGATGAGTCGTATAGATGTCTATGAATAGAAGGTTAGAGTTGCAGTAAAGCTAGAGATCCTACTTACACAAATTCCAGTTTGTGTAATATTTAAATGAAGCTTCTGACTGTAAAATAGTCAATGAAACATAGTCTTCATTTTGAAAGACCTATTCAATGATATGCCACTCATTAGGGAGCGTAAAAAAAATTACCGTCTCCACCGCCATTTTGTATTTTACGGCCACCATTTTGAACTTATAAAAACAAAACCTAGCCTATAACCATCGGACGGTTAAGACAAATTGATAGAGACCTCATTCATTAAAATCCATCCAGCCGTGTGGAAGTTTTGAGAGTATAAACAAATCCACATACCCAGTTACGCGTAAAACACATAACCCTTTCTTGGCAGTCGGGTAAAAAGTTCATGTTCATAAAACATGGTCTAGTTTTTAAAAATGTTTGAGTAAAAGAGACCCAAAATTAGAAAATCTAGTGGCAACAATATACTTCGAAAGGATGAAAAACACTTCTTGGTATATGAGAAAAAAATAGTTGATGGTTGTTGATTATTTAAAACAGCAACATAAGTTCATTAAGCATTCATAAGAACATGTTTAAAGTAAATTTATGTGTAAATGAAATAGGCAATATATTTATACCCAAGATTTAAGAGGATTTTTTTAAATGAAAAAAAAAATATTCTGTAATATGCATATTTTCTTAGGAAAATAAACGGTTAAGTGCAAGTATTATTCGCGTACAGAGGGTTTCGCACACTAAATATATTAACCCATTAACCACCAAAACTATAAAGTAAGAATATTCAAATTTCTTAGTGAAAGTCGTTTGCCACGACAAATCCATAAAAGGCATTTTCGCTTTATTAAAATAGCAAAATTGCTACCAATAAATAAGGCAATTTTTTTAATTCTAAAATTGTGGTGACAAAGTAATTAATTTAAGCATAAGCAATTATTTTGACCGTTGCGTGAACGGTCACCAGTGGGTAATGGGTCAATTAGTTACTGTATTATTACAACAAAAAAAAAAAAAAAAAAAAAAAAATCCGTTCTTAAAAGAATAATAAGGCTTTATAAAACAACTATACAATGCAGTTGGGTATAGCTGTATACATACAAGAAAAGAATAAATTGATATACTATGAAAGTTCAAAGAAATATGAAGTCTATATAGTATCAGATATTGCTATTCTGTATAACTCTTTTTTAATCTTATCCTAATCTGTATCAAATATTGCTATTCTGTATAACTCTTTCTTAATCTTATCCTAATCTGTTTATGATGAACTTAATTCGGTGCTGACAATTAAAATAGCGCATATTCAAATTTCATTTGACACTTCATAAACCCAAATTCACTGTAATAATAATCTTTTATTTTTACAGTACGGTGTATTTAAAACAAAACCCTTGTTCAAAGTTTAAACTTGGCATTGTCTTAAGCGCGCTTCGAAAGGAGGTCGCAAAATATCAATGTCACTTGGTCCGTGCCGCGTTTTTCCAGATGGGTTTTTAATTAACCTTTAAAGACACGGGTGGCGTATTGAGAGATCCACTCAATGAGGAATTAGAGGTTTTGAGAACTGCCTTCATAAAGTGGCATACTTGCGGGTAATGATAGACACCAATCGGTTATATTTTCTTTCAAATAAGTAATTGATTAAAAATTTAATTGTATTTAAATACTTGCTATTAAATGTTCAAGCTGCAACTAAATTGAATTTAAATTGAACTTATATGCAATTGCATTGGAAATAATAAACTAATTTCGCTGTACAGTAGAATTAAATCAATCGCAGTTAAATTGATTTAAATTAAATTAGAAATAATTAAATTTATTTCTAGTTCAATCCCGAACTTATATAAATAACGAATACATGTTAATGGTGTGACAATTTTATCAGCATGAAAGGAATTTTTATCCAATATATCTAAGTTTTTATGTGATAAATCTCAGTAATACATTGATTTGCTCAATAACCATGATAACTGCTCACTAGAGCCAAATATCACCAATTCTTTTAATATACGCACCAAATTCTCGATAACTGGCGATCGTCACGGTTAACACATTTTGTACAGTATAACTAATTCTTTTGAGATATGTGTTAAATTTTCGATTATGTGACATAAATTTAAACTTCAAATGCTATTATCGATAATTCATTAACTTAATAAACGTTGTTATACGTATTTCACAAAGTCTTTGTAATACACCAAAAATACTGATAATGTATTCGTAATTGCGTACTTGAACTCACAATTGCTAAACTAAAAATTATAAACATTGTTTCAGTGAATTAATTGTATGTATTGTGAAATTAAAATCATATATGGTCACCCGGGGTAATTCCTGGTCACTGAGTTTCTGCGGTAATTCTTGGCAATTTTAACTTTCATTATCAAAATAACAATTTATCAAACTGTAACAAATCTGAAAGATACTTTGAACGCTTTGCTTTGAAATGTAATGCATTAATTATTCATTTAGTTGAAATTTAATATTGAAAAAAAAAAGTACATTCAAAACTGCTACTCAAATTTCTGCAAAGCAACATTGACCTTGAATTTTACAAAGATCTGTGTCATTCTTAAAGTTTTAATTGTTTTATTTTTATCTTTATTTTATTTCAACTATGAGATATCACAGTTTTTAATAGTCATTATAAATTTTCCTTTTCTATATTAAAAACTTTTATATCAGCAAGCCAAACTTAGCCCACATTTGTTGGGTAATTCCTGGTCACTGGGGTAATTCCTGGTCAGTGCGTAATAATGTAATTTTACAATATTTATACTTGACATTTTATCTATTATAGCTGTGCACCATAAAAATAATATTCTTACAACTTTTTTTTTTAACCATATGTGTAAAGTAGCATCCTTAACTGTAACTTTAATCGACGAAAACAGTAAATGCTCTGAGGATAAGATAAGACACACTGTATGTCTGAACAATTAAGTAGAAATGCCAAAATGGTGCTTAAAAATATACATAATACAATAGAGGAACATAATTATTATGCTGTGCATTATATGATAAAGATCCGTATTGAAATTTGTGTAAAATTTCTTGAAAAAGAAGCCGGAAACTTTAGTTGGCCTAAGCGAGGAAGAATAAAAAATGTAAACATTCAGTTATATATTTTATGTACTAATAAATATGCAAGGTATTAATTAATCCATTCACAGTGGACGAAGAAGTCATAAATACTGCTTATAAATGTTACAATAATTCTTTGGCTAATTAACGTTTTGTAGTGTACAAAAGTCTTTTGCATATGAAATAAATTTGTATTTATACCCAAATCATAGTCTATATGAAAAAGCAGTAAACCAACGTTTAAAATGCACAAATAATGCGTGAAAAGCAGCAAACACCTGTTTCGAATCTACTAGCGAGATTATTCTTCAGTGCAAGATAGGGGAAAAGGGAACAGCGGGCTAGAAAAAGCGAGGCTGAGCAATGGTTTACTGCTTTTTAATATTCCTGCACAAAGGCTTTAATTACTATTTTAACATAGTCTATATGCTTTTTTCCCCAATTATGAGATGAACAAAACTTTTACAATATTGATTCTACTTATTTTAATACTCATTCTTAAAAAAATTAACTTTGCTGCTTTATTTACATCAAAAAGTATGCTGGCCGGTATTTACCCCTAAAAGTGGGCAAGAATTACCCCATTTCCGGGGTAATTCCTCACTTAAAAATTATAATTATTTCAATTATATCAGCATATATAAAGTAAGCATTTTGTTATATAGCCATCAGAGGGTGCTTATTCCACAAAAAAATTGGGAACAATACCTTTAATAGTTTTTAAAATAATTGGATGTTGTTCATTTCTGACGAAGAATTACCCCGGTTGACCCTAAATTTCAAATATTTTCTCATTCATCCTTCTCCCTATGATATAACATTTCTGACAGAAACACACTTTCAATATAAAATTAGAAAATACCATTTAAATTAAATATATTTACAAATCAAATTTATATTTCTTACCTGGTGCCTTGGTATAGCCCCTGTCTGCGCAGGTCCAATAGTTAGACCTCTAAAAGCATCTTCAACCTAAATTAAAATTTTAATATTATGAATAATTTTTTCTTATAAATAAAAATTTAACAGTAAGAGTCATGATCTGCGATATCATGCTTTTATGCCATCTCATATTTTATTTGTAATTTAAAATAACATAAAAGTTTTGTAATTTTTTGCTTTTCCATTCACAATTAAGATATTTTTAAATTTGCAATTTAATTTAAATCAATCCGACAAAATTTAAATATTATCCTAAATAACACAAATTTAAAAATCTAATGCCATTTTAAATAAATTTTAAAATCTTGTGATATCATCAAAGGGGATAATTGAAAGATTATCAACTGCACTCTTTTCATATATTTTATTAATCCATATTAATACAATCTGTACTTATATTATTAAGGAGCAACGTTTTTTTGTTTATAGGGGGTAATCTTTGGAACTACTGAACCGATTTAAAAAATAATGATGGCAAAATGCTGGTGACTATGTGTGCTCCGCAACATAGGCTATATTTTACTTTTATCATATCTTATGAGGGTTTTTTCTTTTTTGTGAAGTTTGAACCAGCCTTTTAAAATTCCCTTTCTTCATCATTATTGCAATTCAAAAATATACCATACTACAAAAATAAATAGTTAAAAGGCTTTGCAAGACAGAAGCACGTTGAATAAAGGCATTAAATAAAGGGCTTGAATGATAGCTTTTATAAGATAAAAATGTACTGAATAATCAAATGTTACTATAATGAAATTGGGGGGAGTAAAAAATGGAACAATTTTTGAATGAGATGGAAATTAATGTATTTGAATAAAATTGTACTATATAGTTTAATACTAACTGAACTGTAACTCAAAACATGCAACAAGGGTCAAAGTATTTGAAATATTTAATTTCTCGATCACATAAAAATTTTGACATACTCTTCTCTGATGATCGGTGTATACACGTGAAATAGAGCGCACATATTAGAAAGTTATCTTTAACATATATTATTTTTTGAGAGGTCTAAACTTTAAACGAAAACATATAATGATTTAGCGTTATTTATTACTAGTATAAAGACTGCAAATCTAAAACCATTTGTAATCCAAAAATCTCAATGACCCTCCCTGGTCTGAAAGGGGAAAATGATTTAACTCTCGTCTGATCTCCGTTCAAGCAATTCAAAAGCAGGGCACCGCTTATACGTTTCTCGTTTTTTTGTTTTTATCATTTATACGTTTTTTTAATGGTCCCGGCAAAATCCAATAGATATTAACGTTAAATAATTTCATTTATACGTTTTTCCTTAAATCGCAGATTTCATTTATACGTTTTCTTCAACAATTCAAGAAGACAGAAAATGCGCATTTAAACCTCAGATTCCCAACTCCTGATTATCCAGTCTTACAAAAGGCACGTGACCTTCACCAAAACCTGCCCAGTTGAATAAAAGCCTTACTCTAAGGAAAATGAACATCTCACTTTCTATAGATAAGGGTTGTTGTTGTGCTCTCCCCAGGCCAACCAGGGCAAGTTCTTTTTCCGGCAGCTTCAGTGCCTGGATTTGTATCATTCACTAGCGGTTCACGATGACTTCGCGTAATAGAAAATCTCTGTCGTTAAAGGAAAAAATGTGCTTTTTTAAAAAGTGGATGAAAACCAACATTTAAAAGAGTGGATCTTGCCAAAGAATTAGGTTTACCAGTTTCAACTTTAAATACGCTAATTTATAAGCTTAAAGATCATCGAGAAAAGCCATCATCAAAGTGGTTGTAGTGCTTCAAAAAAACTTTGAGTCCAAAGCGGAAAACTCGCTGATGTTGAAAAATTGATTTTACAGTGGTTTAAGGGGGCAGATCACGTTGAAATGAAAAAAAAATCGATTTTTTGAAAAATTCAGTGTGGATTCCTTGAAATGTTACAAATCCATTGCAAAAAATTTTTTTAAAAAATTCGAATTAGAACGTGAGTTATCGCTAAAAACGTCTGACAACGCAACAGAAAAAATTGGGGATTCCCCTTTAACTCAGAACAGCTGTTCCGCGCCTCCGCGCTGTTCATTTGTTTACATTTTGCTCGCTCGCATTGCGCTATCTCTTTCCTCTGCTAACGACATTTTATAAAGGTATTCTTACCGTGAAAGATTTCTACACACATTGTTTTGACTCCATGTATCTGTTTTAGTTCCGATGGTTTGATTTTCAAGAATATGAAAGAAACTAAACTCTCCGAGAGTGTTTGTTTTGATTGAAACTTTGTATTTGCACGAGGCAGAGATCTTTCATTTGCGCTGTTATTTATTAATACGATTATTTTTTCTTTTATATAATTTGTCAATTCAAATTAAATATGGATAAGAGTACTCGAAAATCAGGTGTAAGGCCAAGTAAGAGAAAGTTCAAAGGCAATCAGCATACGATTCCAAAAGTTCAGAAGCTAAGTGCTTCTGGTAACAAGCTGAATTTTAATTCAAAATTGCAGGCATCAGAATTTGATGGATTCGCCTTTATTGACAAAAAAATTGTTTTCTCTGCAATGGAAAATTGTATGTGCTGCATAAAATGTCATTCATCGTTAAAAATCGAATCTGAAGTAGTGTTTGGCCTCTCAGAAAAAATCAATATTGTGTGTTCTGGCTGTGATTTAATTTCATCTTTCAGAAATTCTGCAATGCTTGGAAGGTCACAGAAATGTGCAGAGATTAATAAGAGATTTATTTATGCTATGAGATGCCTTGGACAAGGATTAGCTGGAGCACAGACATTTTGTGGCATAATGGATATGCCTCCTCCCATCTCTAAAAAGGCCTACAATGATGAAGTGAAAAATCTTAAAAAAGCTTCAACTAAATGTGCAGAAGAAAGCATGCATAATGCTGCATTATTGGAGTTAGACCTAACAGAGGATGCTGGAATTAATAATAATATCACAGTGAGTGGGGATGGCACTTGGAAAACGCGTGGCCATTCCTCACGTATTGGTGCATGTACTCTTATTGGTGCTGAAAGTGGCAAAATTATAGACACAGAAGTTTTGTCGACACGATGCAAAGGATGTGAAAATTGGAAAGGAGTACGCAAAGGGGTTAAGTATGAAAAATGGTTAGAGGAACATTCTAAAATTTGTGAGAAGGATCACATTGGTTCTGCTGGCATGATGGAGGTTAGAGGGATGAACAGAATTTTCAAGCGATCCGTATCCAAGCATAAAGTTCGCTACTCAAAATACATAGGTGATGGCGACTCAAAAACATTCACTTCTCTGCAAAAAGCTGCGCCTTATGGAGCTGAATTCAAGATTGAGAAAATTGAATGTGTAGGACATATTCAAAAAAGAATGGGCACACGACTCCGAAGAAGAAAGGCTGAGCTAAAAGGCAAAAAACTGAGCGATGGAAAAGTGATCTCTGGAAAAGGTCGTCTTACTGATGACGTTATTGACAAACTCACAGTATATTATGGAAATGCAATTCGAGGTAACAATATGTCAGCGAAAGACATGCAAAAAGCCGTCTGGGCCATATTTTACCACAAAAGGTCTACCGATAAAGAACCTCTGCATGACTTTTGCCCCCAGGGTGAAAATTCGTGGTGTCCTTATCAAAAGGCAAAAGTTTCTGGAGATGTTTACCGCCATTCAAACACTATTCCAGCTGCTGTTCTGGACAGCATAAAAGACATATTTAAAGACTTGTCCATGCCAAGTTTGTTAAAAAAATGTGTTGGGGGGCATACTCAAAATGCAAATGAGAGCCTAAATGCTCTCATATGGAAGTTTTGTCCTAAGACATCTGGCTCGGGGAAAAAAATTGTTCAGATTGCAATAAATGAAGCAGTCATGTGTTTTAATGAAGGGCAGTGTGGACGTATTAATGTTATGAGGGAAATGAGCTTGCAAATTGGCAAAAATTGTACGTTGTATGCTAGTGAAGCTGATCAAAAGCGAATTGATGCAGCTGAAAAGAGGGCATTAGCGTGTACACTTGAAGCCCGCAGAGCCAAAAGAAGGGCAAAAAAAGCTGCGGATGAGGCTCTGAAACTTCAAGAAGGATGCGTTTATGCCTCTGGTGGATTTTAGCATAGTAAGCAATCAAGCCGTTTTACTCAAAACTATATTTTTGGCATTGCCCGTAATCTTTTTTATTTATTTATTTTTACTTATTTATTTATTTATTTTTTGCTAAATTTAATGAATATGGTACATGCATATTATCCAGGCCAGGTCAGCTAGAACCGAGCCAATTATACTAATTACAGTAACCCTCATTTATTTTTTTCAACTGTCAATGGTAAACAAGATTGGCATTTGACAATCATTTTTGGCGATAAATATCCTAGCCCGGATAATACGTAAGTATAATGAATATTATAAAGCCATTAATTATGCAAATGAATTTAAATATACTTTAAAATTTTGCTTCAGTGTAAGATATAGCAATATAAGTGCAATATTAAATATATATATGCAGTAGAATTTTTAAAATCTTGCGTTTCAAAATGCATATTTAAAAATTCCTATTTTTGTCGTTAGCGCCATAAAATGTCAATTTTGTCGTTAAAATTTAAATAATTAATATTGCTAAATATATATATTTAAATGTTTTTCTTCTTAAACCATAAGTATTTATGAAAGTATAGAAAATATTGTTTTATTACATTAATTGGTTTTGAAACTACAGAGTTTTTAGTAGTGGTCAAATTATTGTCACTTTCCGGTTGCTCCGAAAGCGATCACTAGTGTGTACACTTAAAGCTCGTAGAGCCAAAAGAATGACCAAAAAAGCTGCGGCTGAGGTTCTTCAACTTAAAGAAGGATGTGTTTATACCCCTTCTGAATTTTAGCGTCATAAACAATCTTCATTCTTATAAAACTTGCAGTTAATTTATAAAATTAACTTTGAAGACGTTTTTCTCAAAACTGTATTTTTTGGCATTGCGCGCGCTCTCATTTAAAAACTAATTATCGTAGAGTCATGAAATTTTGCATTTTACTAATTTTCATGCGTATATTTAAGCTGAACCTCAATTTAGCCAGATTTTTGTCATAGAAAAATTTTTATTGAATAAATAAGTGTAATTTTTTTGCTAAATTTTATAACTATGATTATTGAAGCCATTAATTATGCAAATGAATTTAAATATACTTTTAAATTGAGGTTCAGAGTAAAATATACTAGAATAAGTAAATGTTGCTGCAATATTAAATATATATCTGCAATAGAATTTTTAAAATCTTGCGCGCAAGATGCATATTTAAAAATTCAGATTTTTAAAATGTCAATTTTGTCATTAAAATTTAACTAATTAATATTGTTAAATATATATAATTGAATGCTTTTTTTTAAACCATAAGTATTTATGAAAGTATAAAAAAAAATTGTTGTATTCCATTAATTGGTTTTGAAATTACAGAGTTTTTCGTAATTGTCAAATTATTGTCATTTTCCGGTTGCTCAACGTGATCTCCCCCCTTAATGAGTGTCGTAGTGTAAACATTCCCATCAGCGGTCCTTTGCTTATGGAGAAAGCACGAAAAATTTCGAAGAAGCTGAATGTGGAATGCAATGCATCATTTTCTTCAGAATGACTTCACAAGTTTAAATTAAAACATGGCATAACAGGCAAAACTGTAAGTGGAGAGTCTAGAGATGTTGACTGCGAAATAATGGATGATTGGATTCAAAACCAATTGCCAGATCTGATAAAAGGATATAAACAAAAAGACATTTTTAATGCAGATGAAACCGGTTTGTTTTATAATCTTCTGCCATCTAAAACTCTTGCAATCAAATCGGATACGTGTCATGGTGGAAAAAAGAGCCAAGTGCGATTAACAGTGTTATTGTGTGCCAATGCCGATGGATCAGAAAAATCGTCTCCTTTGATTATTGGCAAATCAAAAAAGCCCCGCTGCTTCAAAAATGTGAAAGCATTACCAACAATGTACCTGGCCAATGAAAAATCATGGATGACAATGTCCTTCTTTACCGATTGGTTAAAAGAATTAGATGATAAAATGCGAAACCCGAAGCAGCTAATCATTTTATTCATTGATCAGTGTCGAGCTCATCCACCTGATACAGACTTTCTAAAAAACATAACTGTCAAATTCTTCCCTGCAAATTGTACCAGCAAATCACAGCCACTGCATTTAGGAGTCATAAAATCCCTAAAACAACATTATCGAAAACTTTTGGTGAAAACAGCTATCGCTAGTTTACACCACGGTGGATTTCGAAAATGTGAACATTAACATCTTACAAGCTATGCATTTCATAAAAATGACTTGGCAAAATGTTTTACCCAAAACGATAAAAAAACTGGTTCGGCGGATTTTTAACTCCAGTGGATGTCAATCCTATTGAAAACGCCGACCCTGATCCTTTTGACCCACCAGAAAACTGGTCAAATTTAAGTGATGTTACTACATTTTAAGATTTTGTGCAAAGTGATTCGGAGCTTGCAACGTGTTCTCTTCTAACAATCAATGAAATGATCGCAAATGAGGTAACTAGCAGTGAAGAAGATGATAACTGCACTGAAAAGCCACTGTCAAGTTTTCAACAAGCTTTGGCGGATTTTAACACCATACAATAATACCTCATAAGCAGTGATTTGAATGATAATGTTAAGATGGTACTTTTAACTGTGAACAATGAACTTTCTTCTGTGCATACCTAAAATTCCATACAACAATTTCCAAAATTCCGTAAACAAAATATTTTGTACATGGTGAATGAATATGTATAGTAGTAAGTTGTAAATTATATCTGGAATAAGTTTAGTATTACATACTTCTTCTATTTCATGTACCGTATTTTCGGGTGTATAGCCCGCATCCAGTGTATAACCCGCACCCCCTAAATCGAGCAGTACCATAAAAAAGTTCGTGTATAAGCCGCGGAGCTGCATCGTTGTATAGCCCGCGGGCTATACACCATCTACGAATGTATATTTCGACCAGGGTTTACGCCGCATGTGAAATTTCCGAGGTAATCGCGAATGGCGTGCTAAACAGAAACACATTAATAAGAAGAATTAAGAAATCATAAAAATGAAATTATTAATTAGAAATAAATAATTTAAATGCACAATTCGAAATTATTAATATAATTTAAATAATATAAATACGAAAAACTACACTAAAATTGCGTGAAATTTGCAGCTTAAATTCCGGCATATGGCGCGGATGATAAATTGCATTATTACCTTGGTATATCGCGAATGATTTTGCAACAAAAAAATTAATTAAACTGAAATTTTAAAAACCACAAGCACCGAAATTACAGGGCTCCCACTAGATCCGTTTTTTTGCTTCAAGTCCGTATTGGTCCGTTTTTTCATTGTTAGGTCCGTAAAGTCTGTTTTTTGACACTTTTAACCGACTTTTATTTAAAATTTTACCGATGTTTGGCATTTAGCCGAGCATCGCGGAAAAAGCGCGCTTTTCGCAAATATGTTCCAACAAATACCATTAAATTTCGTTAATCGATCACGAAAAGAATCGCCAACTTTGTCAAAGGATTGCGAAAATACGCAACTTTCTTCAAAAGATCGTGAATTTCGTTAAAAGATAGAAAAAAAAAACGCGGTCAAGAGATAGAAAGAAAAAAAGCGGTCAAAAGATCGCAAAAAGACTAATTTCTTCAAAAGATTGCGAAAAAAACCGCAAGTTTTGTCAAAGAATAGCCAAAAACGCGTTTTTCGTCAAAAGGTCGCAAATTACAGCAAAGGATCGCGAAAAACACGCAAATTTCGGCAAAGGATCGCGAAAAAAACGAGAATTTTGTAAAAAGATCGCGAAAAAACACGAATTTCATCAAAAAATCTCTCAATAAAACGCAAGTTTTGTCAAAGAATCGCGGAAAACGCGATTTTCGTCAAAAAAAAAAAACATGCGAATTTCGGCAAAAGGTTTCTCAATAAAACGCAAATTTCGCCAAAAAATCGAAAAAACATGCGAATTTCGTCAAAGGATCGCGAAAAAACGTGAATTTCGTCAAAAAAATGCGAAAAGAACGCGAATTGCATCAAAATATCGCGAAAAAACCGGTCAAAAAATTGCGGAAAAAAGCACAAATTTCGTCAAAAAATCGAAAAAAAAAACTAATTTCGTCAAAAGATTTTAAAAACTTTAATTTCGTCAAGATATAGTAAATTCATCAAAGGATCCCGAAAAACACGCAAATTTCTTCAAATAGTCGTGGAAAAATTCGTGAAATTCAACCTGTCTTAGAAGGTTTGTAACCTCTACCAATAACAATGGCTTTAAGATAATGAATTTCAGAATTTGAATCGGAGCAAGCGTTTTCTTTATAACAAATTATACTTTGAACATTTATTAATTAGTGACAATTGAAGGAAAGGAGGGTTTCCTTGTTTATTTTATTTTATGATTTGCGAAAATAGTTTCCTTTTGATCTCTTTTTTTTACAAAATATGTGCTCCCTTTTGGTCCCCTTTTTTACTACACCAGTTGAGTGGGAGCTCTGGAAATATGAAATTATTAATTTGTTATAAATAATATAAGTACGATATTCAAAATTAATAATTCATTATGAATAATATTTAAAAGAAAAAATCCCGTTAAAATTGAGTAAACTTTTCTATACGCTAAAGAGCATCATGAGAACGATTGGGCGTTAGCAATCTCAACTTTAACTCAAGTATCTTAAATAGCGTGATTGAATGACATTAAAATGACGACGTGCTAAAATGACATTTATTTTCACAGTGCCATATATTACAATTATTTACAAATAGATAATAAACGTATTAATTTTAATATTTAGCGCTATGTACAAATAAAATAACGTTATCACATCCCATTTCGTCAATTGAATAAGATATAAAAATTCTCATTTTAATTATTTCTAAAAGAATCTGTAGAATCGGGAATGCAGATGTTTTTGATTTTTTTAAGAGGGGGGGGGGGAGGATTAAAAGAAACCTCCCACAATAATTCATCGAGAATTTTAAACGGAAAAGCATGGAATCTGCTGGCATATCTATCAAAGGGATTTGAAATCGAAATCGTTTTTCTATTTTCGATAAATGTATTATATCTTAAGTTATAAGCTATTGCTATTTGATGATTACCTTTCCCGAGCTGTCTCATCTGGAAATTCAGTTAAAAAATCAACTTTCAGCATTTTCTAAATGTTTTTTCCCTTATCAAAAACTGGAAAACGCTGTTCGATTTCGTTAAGTATTAATAAATGCGTCAATAGTTTTATACATTTAAAATTAAAAATGACTTATAGTGAATGCAGCCGTTATTTATGTGTGTATGCGTGTTTTATAATAAAGTTATCAGAAACAAAACAAAACTTTTTATTTAATTCGAATCGGTTTTATTTAATTCCAATCAATCTGCAAGAAATTTCATGACCTACTTTTATTATTTCTTTGCACGTGGAGCGATAAGGATTATAAACATTATATGATTCATGCTAACCACTACGAAAAGATATCACCTGCCATCCTAAAGCTATTTTCTTTTTTTTCCCCCCCCTTCTATCGCTCTGTTTGGAACTTTTTAGCTGTCAAAATCTCAAAGAAATAAATATAGATTTCAATTAGAAAATTTTGCTTTAAAAGCATTTATACACGAAATGATTACCAAGGAAAAAAAAAAAAAAATACTTACCATCACTGTGCTGTTTCTTAAATACAAGATGATTTAACAATGCAATTTAATCTGATTTATTTTATGGTCGTTTTTGAGAATATTTGGTGTTATTGTAGATGTTTTAAAAATACTTCTTGCATGAACATTTAAAAGTTATATTTTATATTTATTTCAATCACTTGGTACAGAATTGAATCCTGCATTGGGTCGGGTAATCGGATAGTAACCGAACCCGACTAAAGTTTGGGTCGGGTTGGCGGGATTTTTTTTTCTTTTTTTGACGTGGGTCGGGTTGGAATTTGATTCGTTCGAGTTAACTTTTTTTTTTTTTTCCCTCCAAAAGATGCTGCTGAATATTTGTTAAAATGGTAAAAGCCGAAATAATTTGATACAAGAAAAACATAATTATAGACTACTTTCCCGTAAATGCATTAAAATATGGATTAATATTCCTTCATTTTAGTTTCTGGTTTTAATATTTCGGTTGACAAAATTTGTTCTTGTCGGGTCTCGAGTTGACTTTAAGTAGAATTTTCGGATTCGGATAGGATACAATCCGGACCTTGCAGTTCAGGTTCAGAGTAGAGTCCAACATTTGATCATGTAGTCTGATTTTACCTGCTATTGTTTTGTTATGGATAGAGGGGGGGGGGGGGGGATGTATTTTTTCTAGAAAAATACATTTTTTACAAATAGATTATTTTCTGGTAGTTATATTTTCTTAGAAAA
Source organism: Maratus speciosus (assembly GCA_963932465.1). Classification (NCBI taxonomy): domain Eukaryota; kingdom Metazoa; phylum Arthropoda; class Arachnida; order Araneae; family Salticidae; genus Maratus; species Maratus speciosus. The sequence continues at coordinate 136,719,028 of OZ010798.1, forward strand.
TATGAAATATTAAGCATTTAAAAAATTATATCCACTAATTTGTTTTATGTATCCTATGAATATTGTTTTAAATAATTTTTATAGGATTTTCACTTAAAACGTACACATTAGAGATCTGCATGGACCTGGTTAATCTCTTTTTATTAGACTCGGGCCGGACCGCGATCGAGCTTAATTTTTATCTGCGGTTGCTCCGGGCCGGTACTGGAGAACTACTTTTTTTTTTTTTTCGGGGCCATGTTAAACCGCAGGTTTTTGCGAAAATAACAGTGAAATTTTTCCTTTGTTCGACGAAATCTTTAGAAATTTATTTCATTTTATTAAATTATAGAGAAATATATATTTAAAAAAATCTTTATAGAGCTTCAAAATTATTTTTTCTAAAATATTTTTCTTCCATTTTAAACTACATTATTTTTTCTAATGAGTTATCATTTAAATGAATTTCTCTAAGTAATCAATAATGTTGCCATTCCATATTACATAGATTGTGGACATACTAGTTTAAGCTGCAAAATGTTTGCATGAGTATGTAAAAAATATATCTTAAATAATTTTATTGATAGGATCCCGGACTTGATTTAATCGATTTCTCTTGGCTGGGTGGGCCAAAATTTTAGCATAAATGGTTCAAGTTTAGCCCAGGCAGGGCCAATATATTTCGATCGCCTGGGTCTGAAAATTTCGGCTCGCCCACATTATTTTAAAATCTAATTAATATGAAATTTCTTATCTTTGGTATCTGAATTTTTGAAAGTGGAAAAAAAAAAAAAAAATTAATTGCGCGTAAACGCCGCATCGCTTGAAATTTCAATTTAAAACACGTAAACGCGGCGTTTCTTCCGTAAATTACGGTACTAAAATCTTTTTTTTTAATAATTCCATAATAATAAAACCAGATTTTAACTTATTTATTATTATCATTATTTTTAATCTGGAAAAAAAGTCACTTTTTTTTCCTTTAAAAATAACAAAATTATTGTCAGAGGTAATTCAAGAAATATTTTCGTTTTTCTACGCCCCACCAGTGGCCGAGAGGTTCTGCTCTCAAAAGCTGGTAGACGGGAGGTCCTGGGTTCGAACCCAATCGCGCCCGTCGGCCTAATCGTTCGGAGTTTTCTTCTAAACTTTGATTTTTGTGCGTAAATACGGGTTAGGTTCCGTTAGAAAGACCCCCACGGAGGGCATCCCCGCCTCTCCGGGTCCATTTCGTAGATAATTAGCTATCATAAGCAACACAATACACAAATTTTTCCACAATATTTTTTTTTCATGTCAAAAAGTAAATGTAATTATTGTGATAATTGCATACATTTCTGCAAACATTAAATACCATTTATCTCAGTTAAATTTTTTGAATTGCAGCAGCAGATAATAGGTAAATTATCACAACAGTAACTTTGAGAGAACTGGATGTAATGTACAACTGGAGCCATTAATGGCGTTTTACCTCCTAGAAAATATGTTATTATTATTTTAAACAATAATTACTATAAGTAATATAAAACTACTGTATAAAAAGGCACACAGTAATTTGCTCAAAAATATTTATTTTAATCACTGGAATCGGAAAATCCTTTAAAATCGGAAGTTTCAGAGCCCGTCATAAACAAACCAATAATATCTCTATTTTCAAAGACAGAAATAAATAATAATAGCATTTAAACAGTAAAAAAACATTACAAACACGTGAAAATACAAATTTCGACGATTTTTGAAATTTTTTCGGGCTTAAAAATTATAGAAAAATCACGATTTTCCGTTTCTTTTTTAAAAAAAAATCTTTGTATAGTCCGCACCGTGTATAAGCCGCAGCGGCTGTTCCAAATGTTTTTTTCTTGTATAACCCGCAGGCTATACACCCGAAAATACGGTATTTTAATTTAACACTGATTTTTTTATTGTTGTTAATCACGGAAATGTTCATACTTTTGTGAATTTCGTTTATACGTTTTTTTCTTGGTCCCTTGAAAAACGTATAAACGGTGCTTCACTGTATATGCATTTTTATTTCGGAAATGTCTGATTATTTGTTTTCAAGGCTAACCTGACTTCGTTTTCATTTTGAATAAAGTACACTCACGTTTGTGAAAATTGAAACACCATGAAGGAATAATCAAATTTAATACACAAACGATTAGTACTAGTACAAACAAATGATTGCATTTTCAAAGCAAAAAAACCTTATTAGGTGTCCAAAATCAGTATTTGGTGTAGCCACCACGCGCTGCAATAAGTGCTGCTATACGACGGGGCATGGAGTTAAACAGATTTTGAATGTCTGCCTGGGGAAGAGCATTCCTTATTCTTTGTATGCGTACTCAAAGTTCATATGTAGCAGCTATAGGAGGAGGATAACGAGCGAGACTCCGATCAACAAAATCCCCACACGTTCAATGGGAGACATATCCGGCGAATACTCAGGCCACGGATAAAGCTGTAAGTGTTCTGCTGACAAGAAGTTTTAAACATTCCTTGGAACATGTGAGCGGGAAATATCTTATTGAAAGTTAGCTCCAGGAATGTCTTGAAGGAAAGGAACGACTTCGGGCTCCAGCACTTCCTTGTACCTGTTGCTGTTCAGATTACCCACAATTCGTAGCAGCTGCGATCGTCCATGGTGCGCAATCGCATCCCAGACCATAACTCCTGGTGTTCATCCACTATGACGTTCGATAATGCACTCCGGAAGGTAGCGTTCACCGGTATAGCGTTTAACACGAATGCGGCCATGATGGTACTAAAAAATTAAAGCGGAATTCGTCAGATAAAACAACTTGTTGCCAATCTGCATGCTAGTCTCTATTTTCATATGCACATTGCAGCCGCAGGCGTAGATGGTTTTGCGGGAGGGGGATCCTGTATAAAGGAAGTCTTGCACGCATTCCTCGGTCCAGCAGACGTCGACGAATTGACGATGCAGGCAGTGATACACCTGTAACAGTCCACCAATGTGCTGCCAACTGTCTAGATGAAGTTGTACGTTCCTTCAGTGCCATGCGACCATGAATTTATCATCGCGCGTTGACGACACCATTCGGGGTCCACTCTCAGATTTCCAATTTGTCGGATCCTCGTCGGGCCACTGTTCCAAACTCGCCTCACTTTGCTGCTGTTACGCTGCACACGAGCTGCTATTGCGCGATAGGAAAATCCTTCTTCACGAAGGCCGATGATTCTTCCCGAGATTCTTCCCCATTCAAACTCCGTCAGTTGTTGAAATGCCACTGTCTTTCGTTGAACAGGCATAGTTACGTCTCACCTAACATTTACCATTAGCAATTGAACATAGAAAATTCTCTTGCTACAGCCCTCTATTTATACGGTTTCATCAGCAGTCCAGAGGGCGCTGCTCAGCCCACGCAAGCATGGTGACTCAGAAATTGGAATCATTTGCATAACACACTTTTGCATTCTCTGAAATTTTCAGCTTTATCGCGTCATTCCTTCATGCTGTTGCAATTTTCCCAAACATGAATGTATTAAATGCATATAATTCACATTTAAAAATTATTATTATTATTATTACTAGACAAGAAAAGAGGTGGGAGGGTAACCACGCCATACAGGCAAGAGCCTAAGTATGATGTAAAAAGTGTTTAGGGTCTGTTATTATAAAGACAAATCTAAATTTGAAAGAATTGCACACAGAGGTAGGAAAAAATTCTTACTTGAAAAACTTCAAGTTCTACAACAGGAGGAGAATTAATCTGTAAAAGAACAATAATTATTAAATTCCCAGTTTTATATATGGAAGATGATATCGCACATATCAGTAAAAAAAAATACAGTATAATGAACTTTTACGTTACCAGAATTTACGTTTTCCCGCAGTTTACACATTTTCTGTGCTTCCCTTGGAAATGTATAAACTATGGGAGGAATTATGAGACCGCCAGTATTTTAGTATAAAATTTGTCGCTTTATTTGAAAGCAGAACTTTTTATATTAAGGAAGACGAAAAATACCATTATAAAAGGCAGGTGGATGTTTGTCTCAGCGGTGTAAAACGATGTTCTACTACATTTATTTCGAATAATTTAATTATTAAAAAATTTACCTGAAGCAATTTGTTGTAATGAAAATTTTCTCAATACTCATTTTAACTGCCATAAACTAGTATATGAGCTTTTGAGCATAATAAAAGAATATTTTTCTTAGCTGTGGCTGGCAAATAATGCCCCTTTTTGTGATTTCTCTCCTATTCAAAAATATTTAATCTATTATTGTAATTTGAAGACACTAGACACACTTATTTTTAATATTATGCACAGATTTGAAACAAAGACAGTAATATCAGGAATTCTGGCACCTGGCGTGAGGTAGATATTCTTCTAATCGGCACAACCAGTTATTTCTGAAGGTGCAACAGCAATCATTAAAAATATAAATAACATTTATTGCACTTGGCACAAAATAGAGTTCTTTCAGATACGACTGTGGGACATCTTAACAATTGAAGAGTTTAGTGCAAGAAAATGTTATATTTTCTCAAAAAATGTTTTATTTTTTCGATGAAGGTATTATTAGATGTTCTATCGCATGCTAAAACTAAAATATTCTAATTAGTCTTAAAGATTTCATACATTATTCATTAATATTTAATATTTTGATATTAAATAATTTAAATATTATTAATATTGTTTCATATTTGAAAATTAAATGTTTATAAGTTTTTTTGAGAGAGTTTAGTAACGCCGGTTAAGGGTGTACTCGAATCAAAACTGCTTATTTTCTGACTCATTTTTAAATTCATTTTTGCTCTCAAATGCATCCAATTTGCAGGTTCTCTTATTCAGAAACTATATAATGTACCGTATGGGTCAATGTTTTGATAAAGGCAGAGTGAAAGAGTGGGCCCACGGGGGGAGAGAGGGGGAGCAATTTTCAAACTTTTTTTGGACCAGTCATGTGATATGTCATCGGTAAGCTCTCGGATGACTCTTTCATATTATGAGACTTTCTTCCTCCCCTCCCCAATTTGGCCCCCACTGCGAGGGTAGTTTTTTCCGCTTTTATCATTTTAGATCGGATTTTTTTATGGAGCCCTCCGCTAAATATTATTTATAATATATGAAATTTCAGGACACTTTTCCAAATTTAGCCAAGACCCCTCATGTGACATATCGTTAGAAAGGTTTGTGACTACTTATTAGTGCTATGCACTTCCGGTGGCCGCCCCCCTCCACTTTGCCCCCCCGGAGGACACTTTTCCAAATTTAGTCAGTACCCCTCTTATGAGATATCGTTGAAAAGGTCTGTGACTACTTATTGATTTTATGTACTTCCGGTGACAGTCCCCCCACTCTTTGCCCCCCCCTGGGGGACACTTTTTCAAATTTAGTCAAGACCCCTCATATGAGATATCGTTGGAAAGGTCTGTGACTACTTATTGATGTTATGTACATACGCTGTCCCCACCACCACTTTGCCCCCCCCCCGGGGGGCACTTTTCCAAATTTAGCCAAGACCCCACACATGTGAGATATCGTTGGAAAGGTCTGTGACTACTTATTGATGTAATGCACCTCCGGTGACCGCCCCCCCCCACTTTTCCCCCACGGGGGTGTTTTTCTAAATTTAGCCGAGACCCCTCATATGACATATTGTTGGAAAGGCTTATGACCACTTACTCATGTTATCCACCTCCCGCACCCCTTCCCCCCACGGGGAGGGCATTTTTATAAATTCAGATCCAGACTTCTCATGTGACATATGGTTGGAAAGGCCTAAAGACCTGTGACGACTTAATCATATTATGCAGCTGCTGTGCCCCTCCGCTCGCTTTGACCCTCCCCCAAGAGATCTGGTCCGACGTTCATTCGTTTCGATATTATATTTTTTACAAGATTTTGTAGTGCGTGCACACCACACCCACCTGCTATCATATATCAGTGCCGTATATAGCAGGTAACCTGTTCGTGATTTCATATTACAAGATTACGTATAAATTAGGGGCCCCGATTAAAGGAGGGTCCCGCTAGCGGTCGAAGTCACCTAGTCTTTATTAACATCGACTCATTCCAGTTCACCCGCAGACGATTCTTGATAAATGTATGACGTATATAATACATAATATATGATTTATAAAAGAAATTTGCAAACTGTAGTCATCGAGAAAAAATTTATACAATCGAAAAATATCGAGATGTCCATACAATCGAGAAAAACATCTCGTTATCGCCCATCACTACCCGATACAGTATAGGATCCGTTATCCGGAATGCATGGGACCTGAGATATTCCGGATAAGGGGTTTTTCCGTAATTCGAAACACTTTACAATAAATGTTAAGAACAGTATAAAATAACGGTATGGAATGTATAAAATATGAATAATACATGAAAATACATAATTATAAATTAGTTAATTTTAATAACTTATTTATACAAAATAAAAAAACCTAAATTACAATTCAAATAAAAAAGAAAATTGCATTAGCATATAAGAAGAGAGCAGAATCCTTTGATTTGGTTTTTTAGAACATTTTTATTAAGATTGGTTGTTTATAGTGTGTCTTTGCACAAATTGCTTCTGTATACTGACACGATTTGCTGTTTGTGGGAGTAGCTTGTTTGTTGCATTCCACAAATCATCTGTTCAATTAAAAAATATTAATAGCTCATTTAAAATCTTTTTACCACCTCATTCTGCTTGTCATCATCTTCACTTCCATTAGACATATTCATTGGCATTATGTCACAAATCTCACTGTCAGTCATCTGATGACTTACAGGAGTATTGTCACCAGCAATTAGACAATCTTCTACTGGTTCTTGATCCAACAATTGAGCTTCTGAACATGAAAGTTCTTTAGCTTAGTCCAGCAGATCTGTAATAATTTCTTTCCCTTTTTAAATTTTAAAGACTTCATCTTCATGCTCATTCACACCATTAAAAAATATTGCACGATTTTACGTTTTTGAAATAAAACAAATTATTTTTCAGTTATCATTCTGCATTCCAGATTTCAGAGCATTCTGGATGTGGGGTTTCCAGATAACAGGTCCCATACTGTATATTTGTATTGTAATGCAATAACCCATATTGAACTTTCAGTAAAAGGCATTTTATTATCAAGTTACTACATAGTTTAATGTTTGACCTAGTTCCTTTTTATTATACAGTAGACTCCCTCAAATCTGTACTGCTTGGGCTAGAGGTTGTGTGGATTTTAGAATTTTGCAGATTTCTGGTCATTGTTTTGTTTACATTTTTTAAACAGTCATTTGAATGGAATAATGCAATCAAAATTATAATGAATGCTTGCAATTTAATATTAAATATAATAAGTAAAGCAATAAACTAAAATAATAAAAAGTAAGATAATTTTAAAATAATTAAATTATTAAAAGAGGATAAGTATAAATAATTAATAGTGTATAATTAAATAGGCATAATGAAGATACATTTTTCTTGAATCATCCAATGAAACTTTCTTCTTAAATGTAAAGTAAGAAAGTTTTATTTCAGGTTTAGCCAGTCTTAATAACCAAAAAAGCTTGATTAATTCATACATTAAATATATTTGGCAAAAAGATTGTGATTACCCAGTGATATCAGCAATATCTTTATTTTTTCAGAAATAAATTTATACTTCCTTCATGTAAAAGCATGAGTTCAGTCATATTATCAAGAATTACATATTAAAATAAATACAAAATGATATAAAAATAAAAAAATTCTGTCCTTACATCTGAACTGAAAGTCTCATTGTTTACATCTGTGATGATGTGTAGATTTTAGGGTGGCAGATTTGAGGGAATCTACTGTATTGCCTATCCATCCACACACATAGATAGGGGAGAGCGGGGTACAGTGTAGAGGTCTGCATGGGCCGAAATTTCCAGGCCTGGGCCCGGCCCGATAAAAAAATTAAAAGTTCGGCCCGAGCCCGGCCCGGCCTGTAGAAAAAATAATATTGGCCCGGCCCGGCCTGGTAAAAAAGTTCGGCCCCGGCCCGGCACGGAAAAAAGTTAAAATCTCGGCCCGAGCCCGACCCGGCCGCAAATTCACAATCACTCAACGTCCCAGCGCTTTTCACGCCAAGCTCTATAGCCAAGGGCTTTGGCGAGTAAATGAACTTTGACGCGCATGCAAGTCTGAAGTTAATTTCGATCATCAATATTTCGTACATTTGACCTCGTATTTTTTGTTTATGGAATACTTGCAAGAATACCAGGCAAAATAATAAATGCTTATTTCATCGTCTGAATAATTATATATGCAGTATAAACAAGGGAAGTATTTAATCGTATAGATATGTGTCCGACGCGCATGCAAGTCTGAAGCTATTTTCGATCATCAATATTTCTTACACTTGACCTCGTATTTTTTGTTTATGGAATACTTGCAAGAATACCAGGCAAAATAATAAATGCTTATTTCATCGTCTGAATAATTATATATGCAGTATAAAAAAGGGAAGTATTTAATCGTATAGATATATGTTCTATAACTATGATCTTTCTTCTTCCTAAACTATTTATTTATGCAGTTTTATAAGTGCCATGTGCTGCCATCTAGTGTCAAAATACTAAATAAAAAACAATCATTTCCTGAAAATGCATTTTCGGAATATATGCATGTATAGTATATTGTGAACAAGTGAAATACTTAATCGTTTTACAGACTCACTCTGTAACTTTGGCCTTTCCTTAAATGATAACCATAAATAAATAAAAATTTACTATAATTATCTTAGTTGCTAGTTGAGAGTATGCTAAGATAAGCGATTTGTTGATGATTGATAACAGGTTAAAAATATCCAAAAATGCTCACACACTCCTCAAAGTTTTTGGTTCATAAAAAAATAGGACCTACCCTCTTTCCTACGACTTTGATTTATTAAGCCATGCTAATACAGGTATCAGAAATAGTTATTAAATTCTTTAAAACAGAAAAAGTCAACAAAAAAATCACAAGCGGCTATAGTTTGTAACATTTAGGTGGACTCACTATTTTTCAATTTTCCTACCCCCCCCCCCCCCCCCCCTCCTTCAATTTTTTATCAGATTAATGATTTTTCATTTTAAGAACAGTTAGGAGGGGTACACCCTACTTTTAGAATATGCCTTTCATACTTTAATGAATTTATAAAATATTTGCTTAACCCACTGACAGAAGAAAGTAATTTTGTCTTTCAGTTATTCATTGAGATTTAGAAAAACTATATTATCGTACTAAGAAAAATGTCTATACTTAGCTTAAGGCGCTCAACTGCTCTGCTCAACAAATGCAAAACGTTTTGACACATTTACAAATTCATTTTTAACGGAAAGATATAAAATTGGAAGGCCTGACTATGGCAGCAATTTGGAATCGAACTGTGTTTTCCATTTTTTGATAAATAAATTAATCGCTATTGAATGATAAGCGATTTTGATAACGTGACAAAGACGTGTTTCTCCCTTCGCTGACTGATTTTTCTGCTTTCTTCGTGAACTTCGGTTCAAAACGTCAACTTTGACAATATTTTCTGAAAGATCTATTGTGTTTGCGAAAAACCAGTTCGATTACATAGTTTCTGAACAACAGTTATATTTTTTGACATTTGCTAGTTTTATGAATTTCCGAACAAAAATAAATTAAAACTTGTGTCATAAAGTTGCCCTTTTGGATTTGAGAACAGCCTTAAAGTAGAGATGCAACGAATATTCGGCCGAAGCCGAATATTCGGCCCATTCGGCCTGTCTGCCGAATATTCGGCTTCGGCCGAATATCAAGTCCATTATTCGGCCTTGGCCGAATAATACTGTAATAAATGTTTTTTTATTTACACAGTATAACTTTTTAATTTGACAATTTATATTCATCATGTATAATGAAAATTTTATTTGAAATTAACTAACACTTTTTTTTCCCATTAACTTTCAAACTGTGAATGGATTTTATCTACCCATTTTTATATAAGAGGCTAATTTAGGAATCATGTTAAAAAAATTTATGCTGTATAAGATGTTTTAATATTTAAGTCGTATATGTTGCAATACTTAAGTTTTTTTTAGTAAAATACGCTTAAAAGTTAAATATAATTTAAGTGATTTTTTTAAGTGTGTTACTATTTCTTATTAAATAATGAAAGAAATGTAAATACTAAATTCTTTTAATTAGTATGCATTTACGTTTTAGATATTTTTTTCAAGAATAGCATTGTAATGCTTATATTTGCCTTAAAAAACAGTTAAAATGTTTTCAATAAACGTAGATTGTGATGCAGAAATAATAATAATTCAGCATTCTCAGGTGAATGTCTATTTCTTTCTTTTTTTTTTTTTTTTCCGTAAATGTTACCTGCTTCTAAGGTTTGGAAAGTCTTCCAAATTTTTTGCCCACCACTCCAAAGGACACTGTTGTCTTTCTAGTAGTGGCTGGGAAAGAAAATTACTAATTTCTTTTACTGCTTCACATTGAGGGGCACTTTCTATAGAGGCTTCACTGCTGACAGCAAAGAAAAAAAAATAAAGATAAAAATTTTTTTTGTTAATTGTGAGCTTTATAAAGTCTACAATGATTTCTTTCCACCATTTTAGAGGATATTCCTTTCACCCTTTCTATCAGTGGTTTTTCTTAAGATATTAAGATTTCTTATTTTTTATTTTATTTCATCTGAAACTTACGTTTCCTAGTACTTTTAAAATTTTGTCATTATTTTAAAATGTAACAACAACACACATAATATCTATTAAAATGTAACTAGACAGTACCTGATAAGGAACTTTTGCTAAGAATTTTTTTTTTTTTTTTTTTTTGGGGGGGGGGGGCTGAATTATATTATTGAGGCAATTTTTAGGCCGAACATTTTTTCAAAATAAAATGCTTTAAAAAATTAAAAATTTGTCTATAAATAATTTTTTAAAAGAAAACAATACATTTTAATTGTGAAATATACAAGAATTGTGCATATAGTGCATACTATTTTGTTTTTAGGCAAAAATAAGCTCATTATTCGGCGGCCGAATATTCGGTATTCGGTTATTCGGCCAAACCACTATTCGTTGCATCACTACCTTAAAGCTCTTCTTAAATTCCCTGCTCAACAAAACCAAAACTTCCTGACATGCTTTTAACCTAAAAAATATAACTGGTAGGCCTAATTACTATTTACTTGCTACCTATTAAAGCAAGGTATCAGAAATAGTAATTAAATTCTTTAAAACAGAAAAAATCGATAAAAAATCGATTCATATATAAACCTAAAAATATAAATTTAGAATCAAATAGCATTTTTCATTTGTTAACGAAATTACTTGATTTACAAGTGATTTTTGTCATGGGATGACAGGTTTTTCTCCTTTCCTAGGCTGTCGCATCCAGAAATTCATTTAAAATGCAGACTTTAACAGTATTTTCTGTCAATGTCATGTGTTTCTGAACAAAAGATAATTTCAAAATGTGTCAGAAATTAGTTCCAGTGGATTTGAGAATGGATTTAAAATTTATTAATCCATATCTGCCAACCTTCCAGTTTTTAAATGTCAAACACACTTTATAACACAATTTTTTCTGAAGAAATTAAATCAGATAAGTACAACATGAAGAGAGGGGGGGGGGGGCAGTGATATACTATTAAATAATAAAAAAGCCATATCATTAAACAGTTTTATTAAATTTTTGGTGCCATGTATGGCATATGTTTTTTGATTCTAAAAAAATTGTAAGGTTGGCAGCTGTCTTAATTCTCAATACCTCAGCAATAATATGAATAAATAAAAAGAAAAAACTTATTTTATTTAATTTTCTAAGATTTTCTGTAAATTTAGAAACTATTTTGTAAACAACATTTGTATTCTCAGACTATGCAAATAACTAAATCAAAATTCACCAGTGGTTTTTTAAGGATAACCAATATATATATATAAATATATATAAGCTCAAAAAAGGTTAAAACTAAAAGTAAAAAAAAAATTATATATATATATCATCATCCTCAATCCTCATCAACCGTTTTCAATCCACTGCTGGATGTAGGTCTACCCCAGATTTTTCCAATGTTTCCTGTCTAGTGCTTTAGTCATCCAATTTACACTGGCTACTTTTCTGATTTCATCACTCCATCTTACTTGAGGTCGTCTTCTTGGCCGTTTTACATCTCTGGGATACCACTGTAGGGTGTTTGTGCTCCATCTAATGTCTTGTCTTCTTGCGATGTGCCCAGCCCATTTCCATTTTAGCCGTTTAATTCTTTCAATGATGTCAAAAACTTTCGTCTGACTTCTTATCCAGAAATATATATATATATATATATATATATATATATATATATATATATATATATATATATATTATTATTATTATTATTATTACTACGAAATGAAATTGTTTTGAAGAAAATATGCAAATTTGTATTTATATATAAATACACCTACACATGTTTCAATACATTTACATATGTAATATCATAGATGTAAACATTCTAAGACACATTGAAAAGACTATATCAGGAGTAAACTATTTAAATTTCACTCCTGACTATTTCAGGAATTTTTAACTCTTCGGGAGTAATCTATTAGCGTTTCAGTACAAGTATTTTGTGAATCATAACCCCTTACAGCTTTTGCGAATACAAACATAATTGAAATAAAGGCTACTTAATTTATTTTTATTTTTTAAGTATGATTTTTTTTTTTTGTAATAAATTTATATATTACTATGAATTACATTTCTTTTATCTTTATAGAGCAAAAATTCATGATCGATACGACTGTGTGACAGATTGACTAATTATGTGATTTTTTTTCTTGCAACCGATTGACAAAACTTGAGATTTTTACCAATCACGAAATTTCACAATTTTTTTTTGCTGCGATACAATAAAGAAATGTGCGATTTTTTGCCACAAGTGATTAACAAAATTTTTATTTTTTTTTCTTTAAGAACAAATAGGCAAAATTTGCGTTTTTATTTTAATGACCGTTTGATGTTCTTCTGAGATACGTTGATGAAATTCACAATTTTCTTTTTCTGTATCAATTTTTTTTTTTTTTTGCAACCGAATGATGTTGAATTTTTTTAAGTAACAAATTGACAAATTCACATGGTTGCTATCGCGATAGACGATCCATTCCATCTTCATAATGCTACAAAGATGTAGTTTGAATTTTTACCTTATTATAATGGATTCAAAATTCGAGTTAGTATTATTTATCAATAATACTATTTGGATATGTTGACTTAATATGGGGGGAAAAACCTCCTTAAATTCTGCAAGGGTATCCATAACATAAAAACATTTGACAAACAAAACATAAACACTGACGAGAACAGAATGTTGCATACGCGCATGCGCATGGTTCGTTTTCTCGCCAAAATGTTTGGCTACAGAGCTTGGCGTTAAAAGCGCTGGAACGTTGAGTGTTTGTGAATTTGCAGACCGGCCCGAATGAATTTTGCAAAAAATTGCTTTTTACATCAATTTGGTTAAAAATTTGTCTCGTACGAGGAAGCTCTGACCAAAAATATTTATCTTAACTCTTTTTTTCTCATGTTTATAATCTTCATTTTTATAGAAGTACCGCAGGCTGCGATATTTATGTTTTTAACGAATCTCTATTTCTTGTATGTAAATGTTTCAGTTATCATTAATATTGTTAATCCATATTCCATGTATTAACATACATGTATTCCATGTATGCTAAAAATATGAAAAATGCTATACAGTAAAATCTTCTAAGACGGAATTGCATAGAAAAGAAAAAAAAAAATGTGTTATAGACAAGTTTCCTTTTTAGCAAGTGTAAATGTATCATATATACTTTTCTTACGTATTAGTCTTTTAATTTTGCATGGATCAACACGTTTTTCAGTTTAAATATGGGATTCCATCATAGGCAGGTTCCTTTTCACTCGTTTTACTATATTTTAATTTAGCTATATTTTAATAAGCGTAGAAAACTACTATTCTTTAAAAAAAAATAAATTTTAATATTTAAGTGTAGAATAATGGCAATTTAAAAATGTATGCATTTTTTGAAAAATTTGTTAGACCAGGTCTAATTTAACTGATCTTTCAATGGATCTGGCCAAACTGAGACAATGATTTTCATACAGGCTGGGTCAAAACTAGGACTGAAAATTTTGGGCCGTGAAGACTAGGAATGAAACCAGTACAGAAAAAATAAGACAGAAAAGACAGACCTCTGTAGAGAAAAAATAAGTTAGGCCTGTCCAGGCCCGAGCCTTCAGAAAAAAGTATGGCCCGGGCCCGGCCCAGCCTGAAAAGTGTGAGACCAGGCCCGGCCCGAGTGCCGTGAATGAAAATCGGCCTGAGCCCGGCCCATGCAGATCTCTAGTACAGTGAACAACTCCCTAATATTTTATATTTATTTTTTAAAGTTTCTCTGTTAGGCTAATAGATTACAGCACTGGATTGATTATTTATTGCCTTCAGAGAACATGGTTAGCTTAGAATGAACCATTTTATCTTGACTGGTTGTTTTGAGCTTCTAAAAGTAAAATTTTTCATTATCATTCATAACTCACATTTTTCTTTATTTAGTAATTAAAGGTTATAGATAAATAACATAAAACAGCTTTTTGGCAAAGGTAAAGGTAAGATACTTGTTTTTATCTAATTTCAAAGTTAATATGCTTAAATGAAAGCTTTAAATAATATTTTTACGAGAATGTATCTAACTTGAACATGGGGTACAGTGGACCACCCACTGCTGGGGTACAGTGCTCCACAATCCACTCTGCTGCTGGGCAATTCCATTGTAACAGACTAACAGTTATAGAGGAAAAGAGGGCTTTATCTTATTTTAAAAATAATAATTATGTAACTCAAAGATGGCTACAATTAACATATGGTATTAGAAGATATATTCATATAGCTATTATGAATAAATTATTTAATTTAAATAATTATTATTAGAAAAATGATATTGTAACAGACAAACAGGAGTTACCATGACTTTCGGATATGTTAATGTTTATCTATATTACTTATAAAATAACATACAATTTATTATAACAAAATTGTATTTTCATTCAGAGAGAGCTCAGAAACATACGTATTTCACAAAATTTGACTGCTGCCACAATATAGTTATGAAAAATATGTAATTTTACCTGTAACAGACCAACTTCAAGTATGTAAGAGACAAACAAATAAACACATAAAAAGAAACTAATGCTGTTTATAATGGATTTTTGGACTTTGAATATTCAAAATGTTATAAAATTCATTGCAAGAATTAAAAATATAGGTTTAATAGTATCAGAAAAAATACATATATTACCTATTTGATGTAAAAATAAAATTAAAAATGGTAACATCGGCTTGGAATTGCCCTGCTGTAATGCAAAATTTTCAAAATATCTAATAATATAATTTGATTTAATTAATTTTTCAGCTACTTTTCTGCAGTGAAATTACACTTGAAATTATTGAATATTAAAGACGTGAATTATCACTTTGCTAACTAAGCGTAAACCAACAGAGTGAAAAATATCCAAGCCAGGAATCGAACTCGGACACCTGGAATAACGCTCCAGTATTCTACCACTAAGCCACGAGGACGATTAATAATTGATTATCTAATAATTGCTTATTCTCTATAAAGAAATATTTTTTTAAAGTAGTTATTTAACTGTAAAATAAAGTAAACAAAGAAAGATGGAAAATTATTTAATATAGTAAGAAATATTTTGGTTTGTATTTACAGTAGAGGATCTTTATAACGCACAACTTCTCAGATGTAAACAATGAATTTTGCAGTTAAAAAGCACCTGCATTTTCACATTGTAAAATATTGCTACTCTCTACAGGACTAAATATGATACAATAGTTCAACTTTATCTTCTAATTTAAGACCTTTTTACTGTATAAAATGCTATTATCACAATAAAAATTTTTGAAAATGTCTAATATAAGGGATGGTTGTGTCAGTTATATTTGGATCCTGTGTGTAAAGTAAATTTAACAATGTCTGACCTATATTATGCAAAAATTTATAATTTGGATAACTCTTGATAACAAGGAATGCAGTATAAAGATATTCTAATGTATTTTGATATGTTTCAGACTTATTTGGCCATGTTTACAAGGTGAATTTAACGATGTGATCCATATAACGCAAAATTCTATATAACGCACAACCTTGCGTTTTTAGGTTTGCGTTATAAAGATCTTCTACTGTATTGCTTTTGAAAAATATAAAAGTAGCCTATTGACTGTAGCCTGTCATTACTAAAAGAACTTCTAGCAGGTTCTGAAATTTGATTACTCATTTTAGATGTAACGTAAAACAAATTTGGAATCAAAACTTTACGTTTATTAATCTGTTGCGTATACCAGAGTTATCGTAATGTTGCCTCCAGATTCAAAAGTATCTTTGGAAAATTTTAGTCTCATAACTATTTTGGAATTTTATTTGAAAATTTTAATGTATACAGATCTTTTATTACTTAAAATAACTTCACCTTATTTGCAATTGTTCCTGTATCTTAATCTGCTATTATTTAAAAAATATAATAAATTATTTTGACAATTTTTCTGTTTTGTTTCAAAACTTTACTTGCAAATTTAAAATTATTATGTTATTTTGAAGATAACGGGGAAATAAAGAGGAATTATATTAACAAAAAGTAGATTTATATTGTACGTATTTCAATTAATACTTAATAGCAGATCACTGTGCCCCAGTGTGTCTCACTTCCAGGTACACTGGTCCAAGGTTATTAGACATACAGGTTGGCTCTTAAGTTTTCCTCCAATCGGAGGACTCTCCCCCAGCTACGTCACAAGAATCCAAGAAACGAAACTAGGATCGAAATTTGCCTTAGCTCCAGTGGCGCAGCCAGAATTCTTTTCTAGGGGGGGTTTTGAGTTTTTTTGATAAACGTGTTCGCCGGTTATTTGAATCACCGGTTAATATAATCTGTCTTTAGAATGAATCAAATCATAATGCTTTTTACACGCAGTTACATTGGTTGTGTTTCTTTAAACAGCGTTTACAGTATTAGAGTTAGAAAATATAAAATGCAATGAAATAACCCCAAACTAGGTTAGATTTATAAAAAGTGTTTAAAGATGATCAGGCAAACTTTAAGAGTTGTAAGTGTACAGTCCATTAAATAATTTTTGCATAGAAAATAACAGAATTCCAATCCACTTGTTCAACCAAAAATACACAGGATTTCATTCCAAGACAATTTCGAATTCTTGTTTTTAACATTAATAATAATGAAGCCATTTTAACAAAATTTTCAATATACTTACCGTGCTTTTGTCAAATGAAACATCACGAAAATTTGGTGGAATTTATCATCATTTACGTCCAATTAGTGCTCAGTTAGGTAATCCATATTTTGGAATGTAGTTGATATTAAACATGGTATTTTATTGTTTTTTATATTGTGCACTTCCAGTACTTTACATGACACCGAATTTGCCATTAAGTAACGTAAGTCTGTTGATAATTTCGTTAAAACATCTTTATTGTTGTTAAAGTTCTCTAAAAATATCCGGGTTCAAACTGAAGTCGTACCTGCACTAATATTATAAAGAAGTAGCCCTTTTTTTTGTAAGGGTTACTTTTGGAACTGCCGAACGGATTTATAAAGATAATCGGTCGTGTGCGAACTTAACTCGCATACAAAGGGTTCCATACAAAATATCAGAACTGTTCAAAGATAATATTTACTTGCGTACACATAAAAATACCACATGCCATAATTTAATTCTACTGGAATGAAAACCGATGAATATTTCTCCCTCTAAAACACAGACTTTGTACAAAGTTTAAACTTGGTAGAGAACCAACCACGCTTCGGAAAGAGGTCGCAGAGATTCTCACGAAAAGTCATTTGTAAATCATATTTCATGTAATAGTGGACAATTTTAAAGGAATAAAAAATAGTACGCTAAATAACGTGAAACTTTTCTATTCATTTTTAAAAACAAAAGCATATTCAGACATAATTATTGAAATGATTTCTAATCGAAAAGTTTTTTTCCTTATAAATGAATTATTTATTGAATTATAAGCAATTTTTGTCTCAAAATTACTGACTTTTAATGTCTTGGAATTATTATATGAATTATCTTTTTAATATTTGCCTTCAATAATTGAATTCAGTTGGAATAAAAAGTGCTTATCACTATGTTTCACCTTACCTAAAACAAAGATCTTATACAAAGTTTAAACTTGGCAATGTGCTAAGCCCGCTTCGAAAGAAGGTCACAAAGTAGCAACACTGTTTTGATTCGTACCGTTGTTTTCTACATGGGTTTTTAATTAATATCTCGGCAAATTACAGACACATTTTTTCGAAAATCATTACCGACAATCCTTGGAAGTTTCTACATCGCCTTAGGTACACCGAGTGCCCTCAACTCCCCCGCTGACCGCCAGAAAAATAAGACACACGAATGATCTTTTAATAATTCCGATTTTACTTTTTAAGCGTAGAATGGAACCTTAATAATAATGGCAAAATGATGGTGACTATCTCCGTTTCAACATAAGCTATATTTTACATCGGTAAAACAACGGCTAGAAACATGGAATTTGGCATGGTTGTTAATTTAGAGACTTAAATGCATGCCCTGAGCAGTTTTTTAAAAATTCGAAATTTTAAAGGGTGCAAGAGCAATAAAAACTTTCTAAAATTGCGGTTTGTGTAATACATTTTGTATAGAAGGTTAGAATC
This sequence comes from Maratus speciosus, assembly GCA_963932465.1. NCBI lineage: Eukaryota > Metazoa > Arthropoda > Arachnida > Araneae > Salticidae > Maratus > Maratus speciosus. The sequence continues at coordinate 136,737,682 of OZ010798.1, forward strand.
TGGCATGGTAATAAATTTTGGGATGTATAAATGCTCAAGAACGGTTCCTAAAAAAAAAAAAAAAAAAAAAAAAAAAAAATCAATTTAAAAAGGATGAAATGAGCGGAAAATGGTCTGAAAACGATCTAAGGCTAATGTCAGACGGACGTCTTTTTGCACACTTTTTTACTTATGTATTATCCCTACACAATGCTAGCAGCATTATATAGCCTTAATTATGATTTATTAGGAATTGTTAGAGCTAGATACATTAAGTTTGGCATGGCTGTTACTCAAGGAACGTAAATGATCACCAAGAACAGTTTTCCAAAAATTCGAAATTAAAAGGATGCAAGAGCAAAAAACGTTCTAAAACTGCGGTTTGTGCGATATACATGGCCAAAGGTGACCGGTCACTTGCGATTTTAGACGTTTTGCTAAATATCTAGAAAAATGCATTAGGAATTAACCTGAAACTGCAAGTGTGTAAACAGTATAGTATAGGCCATATATTTCCACGAAGATTTTTTTCCCCTAAACCCCATAGGGGACCGTCAACAAATTGAAAAAGAACTAATACCTTTTGGATAACCCTGTAAAAACTAATGTAGCAAAAACCTTCAAACTCGAGATTATTAATAAATGGCTTATTGTAATATACTGTGTTCATTTTTATGAGGATAGCATGTATACTCGTAGAGAAATTAAGGTTTTTATAAAAACAGTCCCATATTTCGCCAAGTTTTTTGCTTATAATTTGCAGAGTTCTTAATATAAAAAAAAGTTCTTTTCAGAAAATATGACAAACAACATTATACATAATACTCTGCAATCAGAATTGAAAAATAATAAAAATTGAATGAAAAATGAGGAGGTTTATTAAAAAATGCTTCACTGCGCATGCGCGAATGCAATCAAAATATAATGTGCATAATGTATTAGCTAATTATATAGAGCAAGTTTTGTGATAGTCTCAAAATCATAGAATGAAAATTCTGAAAATTATCGTCGATAGAATAAGCTCGAAATCCATTGTTCCCAAAAAGATGAGGGGTTGTATCAAATTCTGTTGATTAGTACCAAGATAGCGTACACAATATTGCACGTACTACTATATTTGGATACAAACCCTAATCTTTTTGCTTCCTTTTGGGAATAACTGATTTCGAGCTTATTCTATTGACGATAATTTTCAGAATTTTCAAGCTATGATTTTGAGACTTTCACAAAATTTGCTCTATATAATTAGCTAATACATCCAAAAATTCGAAACTACGGAGCTGATCCAACAATAAATAAACTAAACCAAATGACAACAACAAAATAACTAACTTCAAAAACAACATACTTTAAAAACGGCAAACTTTAAAAACATTCAAACTAAAACCAGAAGAAATTGAATCCATGGAGACAGGCGGCATGCACATGCATTAGCTAATACATTATGCACATTATATTTTGATTGCATTCGCGCATGCACAGTGAAGCATTTTTTAATAAACCTCCTCATTTTTCATTCAATTTTTATTATTTTTTAATTCTGATTGTAGGGTGTTATGTACAATGTTGTTTGTCATATTTTCTGAAAAGAACTTTTTTTATATTAAGAACTCTGCAAATTATAAGCAAAAAATTTGGCGAAATTTGGGACTGTTTTTATAAAAACCTTAATTTCTCTACGAGTATACATGCTATCCTCATAAAAATGAACACAGTATATTACAATAAACCACTTATTAATAATCTCGAGTTTGAACACTTTTGCTACATTGGTTTTTACAGGGTTATCCAAAAGATATTCATTCTTTTTCAATTTGTTGACGGTCCCCAATTGGGTTTCAGGAAAAAAATCTTCGCCGAAATATATGACCTATACCAGGGTCGGCGAACCTTTTTATAACCGCGTGCCAATTTCTTTTCAAAAATATTTTACATGACCTTGACGTGCCAACAAATTTAGGTGATTGAAAAATCTTGAAAAAAAAAACTTTAAATACTAACATAAAGATTTAAAAAAAAGTCAAATGGGTAACATACAGGTGAGGTATTGCACTATTATAATAATAAAAAAATTAAATTCTAGAAAATATTTAAAATATATGTGATTGTGTTGTTGCATCTTGGAAGGAAAATAATTAATATCAGGTTTATTATCAGGTTAACTAAATTAATTTCAACAGAATGCAAACTGAACTGGATTTATATGACAACTGCTTTTTATTAGATTTTTTGTATTATTATTTTTAGAAACTATAATGACTTGCGGACATAGATGGAAAAAATATTAAAATATCAAACGCCAGTTTTTTTTTTAAATAGCTCTGAAATTAATTTCGAAGTTGAAATAATTTTATCATTGGTACATTTACATATGTGGTAATTTACGGTATTTTAAAAAGCCGCAATTAAAATTCGTCAATTTCCAATAAATCAAATTTAGTCTAGAAGAGATCATCTAGAGTTTGTGTAGTATCACAGTATATTGAATTAGTCACAAGTAACAACGTGCCAAAATTATTCTATCGCGTGCCATAGGTTCGCCGTCCCTGACCTATACTGTACTATTTACGCACCTGCAGTTTCAGGTTAATTCCTCATGTATTTTTTCTAGATATTTAACAAAACGTCTAAAATTGCAAGTGACCGGTCACCTTCGGCCATATAGTGTAGTTGGTATAAAAGCTTGGTTTTTGACATGGTGGTTACTTTTAAGGTATAATGAGAATGAGAATAATAAAAAATAATGAGAATATTCCATAATATATTCAAGTAACCGTTTTCTATAATAGCGAGTGACTATAAAGCTAAAACTGCAGATTTTTAACAATGTGCTTATTAATTTAAATTAATGCATGATTAGCATAAAATTGTGTATACCGTATTTTATGGAAGAAACGCCGCGGCGTTTACGAGTTTGAAAGTTAATTTTTTGCCAAGTGCGGCGTTTACGATTTCTTTTCTTTTTACCGTGCGCTTAAAATTGGGATAAAGTAAAAATTCCTTAAGATTGTTCTCAAGTCTCCTGCTCAACAACGCGGAACTTTCTGACTTTGCCGATAATGAAAACTGTGACATTTCCAATGATGATAACCGATACCGAACCAAACAGATGGACCAAAGAAAATTTACAACTCTTCCACTCAGATATTGAGGGCTTCGAATATAAACTAAGAAAGGACTAAAGTGGATGCGACATAAAAAGCGTGCTAAGTTGCGCCGAACACTTAAAAAATGTGGGGCGCCTATGGTGAGGAGTCTGCGTCCCGCGCTCTGGATGATTTATGATCCAATTGACGTTTCATAATTTAAAAATTACATACAAATTTTAAAACCTGATTTAAATATTTTAAATAAATTTTTAGAATCTTAAGTTATTAAAAATGAGGCACCTACATTGTTCAGAACACTTTGATTAAAGTTAGACACTGTCGACAAAAGTAGGAGTAAAAACACAGATGCGGCGCGTTTACGACGGGTGCGGCGATTACGATATTTTAAAGCTTATTCAGACCAATTTTGAGGAGTGCGCCGTTTCTTCCATAAAATATGGTAATTATATTTTATACAGTCTAAGAAAATGTTTTACATTGAAACCCTCTTTTTTCAAAATCCATACTCACAGACATATTATCTATAACTCAATGAAATTACAATAAATGCTTCTCCGAGAGCAAGCACCATTACTCGTTGCTACATTAGTAATTAATGGAATACATTCTTTAAATTTGTGTGCAGATCTCCTAAGGAACAAATGGTTCCAAAGACACACGACTGCGATAATTTGTTATCACAATCAAAAACAGCTTTTTACAACTTTATAGTTACTACTTTTTTAATTCTTATTTTACAAAGATTTTTACTTGGGTACGTAAAGAGCTTGGTCCTAGATATAATTGGGAGCAAAAAGCATAAAACAGGGCGTTTGAAACTGAGAGAGATCTGGAGAAGTGTATGTTTCATGTTTTTCTGAAATTCGATGGTCTATTATTGTTTCGAACATGGAACAAAGACAGAAGTGCAATTAAGAAATGGCCCAATGCTTAAACTCAAAGTGTCTGTGTGGCAGGAAATGACCATTCTTTTAGCATAAGACGTCTCGAAAAAGTGACTTAGTCCAAATAACCAATTTTCACAAAACCAATGCATGTAATATGCGCTTTCACAGTTTTAAGTAGAATTTTCGCCGTTTAATTGAATCACTTTGTTGAATAGAGTTTGATTTCTCAAAACGGCGGATTTCGAAAAACGCCAAAACGTTTAAATATTAATTTTGGTTTTGATTCATATAAGAGGCAATTATAGTAATTTTTCTTAGCTCTGGGGGGTGTTTTAACCCCAAACCCCTCCCGTGGCTGCGCCACTGCTTAGCTCTATGGCTCTATGCAGTTAATTGCTATACAATTCTAGTTGAATAAAAATTAATACCCTTTTTTCGCGTGTAAAGAAATGAGAGACCTTAGTTTGCAAAACTCTATGGAAAGAAAATTATTAATTTTTAAAATCTTTACAGTGACATAGGAAGGAAAAATAAATAAAACAATTTTGGAAGGAAAAAAAATTATAGCTGCACTATAGTTCTTATTATTTTCTCTCTCTCTCTTATTTTATTATTTTATTAGTATATATATATATATATATATTAAATATGAATTGCCTATTTCCAAATTTTTGTTTTAGATTATTTATTAAATTATTAAAATAGTGGGTTGCAACTTTAATTCATTTAATTAAAATGTATGTTTTAATAAATAACTTCTACAAATTAGAAAAGAACAAAACAGTAACTTCTCAGAATTACGTTTACAAAGCCTAATAAAATTTTAAATATTTTTAAATTGTGAAAAACATAAAAACAATTTATACAACATATGAAATTATTACTCTTTAAAAAACTATTTATGAAAAATACATAGTGCAATTTTACAGGATTCTTTAAAACCAAGAATTAGCTATCTGCAAAGGCTGATACAAATGAGGGGGAGGAGAAATTAGCGCTTTCAATAACTAATAACACCATGATTTTGTTGTTGTTGTTGTTGTTAAAAATATAATATACCAATAATTAAAAAAAAGCATATTTACAATATTTCAAGCATTCACATATTATATTAATTACAACATAAAGCATTTTATTTTCTATAATAAAGACAACTACACAATAGTTTTTCTTATTTTATTTCATGCACGATCTCCATTGTGAAATTTAAATTTTCTGTTTACTTAGAATCATTTTAGAATTTTATATTACAAAATTTTTCAATTATCGTGAGTAATATTTACATCATATTGGCAGTGGCAACACCTGACCAATAAGTTTCACTTTTACTAATATATATAGAGAGAGATAAACATTTAATATAACTTCTAAACATCGCAGCAATTTCAATTTTTACACAGCCGAATCGGGAAAAAAAGTTCTTTGAAACAGAATTTGTTTGAAAACTTTATTGCAATTTCCTCATTTATTTTTATTTATTTATTTTTGTGTGGCTCTTAAAATATTTTTTAAGAATGATTTGGACTAAAATCTATGTTCATGGCGTACAGCCCGATTAAGAAACTTTAATCCGTTTGCACTTAAAACACTATAAATAGTTCAGGATTTATTTCCGGTTAATATTACGTAACGACAATAAAACTTCATCAATAAATAAAATACTATAAATAAAACTCAAATTTAGCAGCCACATATATTAAATGTAAAAACTCTATTTAGAGTTTTCGATTTAAAAAATGATTTTTACCTATGGACTAATCTGGTAAGTCCGAGTTGCATACCTTAGTATTTTTAAATATGCACTTATTAATAATAATTTTTATAAATATAAATGTGTTTTTGAATAAAAGGAATGCCTAGATTATGTTTGGGACCATTCATTGCATCTTAATAAAAAAGGAAAAAAATTCAATCGGATGATTTTTTGGGAAGCTATAAATTTAAATTTGTCATGTAAGTTTAACTTTTGTATCCTCAAACTTTGAACCCTACTAACTATGAAGATTTAAGAAAAAGTGTATAAACTACATACTTTACCTAGTTAGTTTACTCAAGTAAAATAAACTGTCAAACGTGAGTGTTAGCATTTGAAAAATGAAAGTTTGTACAATTTTTAATAAATCGAAACTCCTATTTTATTCTTACGCCAGATAGGGAATTGTCCTTCTGGGATTCTTGTGACGTATGACCCCTCATAGCAACAAGAGTGGGCGGAGCAGCGTCCTTAGTGACGAGCCAACCTATATGTCTAATAACCTTGACACTGGTCCACTTCACGGAGGGACCAGTCAAATCTCAAATACTCACAATGTACCACATGCACCATGAATTTTAAAGAAAGAGTCAGAATAGAGATACAAGTCTCCATTTTCTAGCCTTATATACTTCAATAAGTCATTGAAATTGCTAAATTTTGCTTCACAATGATTTAAGGTGTTTTTAAGGATTATTATGTATATTTAAGGAGTTCTAAGTAGTGCTTGGAAACTTTTTCATTTCTAAGGAATTTCTAAGTAGCATAAGAAGCCTGTATGAAAACTTTTTTTTTTAAAATAAAAAACACAATTTTTGGCATTTTTCCAGTATAGGGGGCTTGGTGAGATAGAGAAAATGGCTTTGGCGAGAGAAGAAAATTTGACAACATATTTTCTGGCAACTTATTTGCTGTTTCATATACACAAGCAATTTTTTAATTACAATTTATTTAATATAAAGAAGCCATTTATCTATTTTTATATACAAACAGAAATGAACTTTATATAAAAAGCAATAATAAATATTTATCCCTTTAAGACCCAGCCCGCATGATCATGCGGGTTAGACATTCATTTAAAAATTTTTTTCTGAGTCGTATGTAATAAAACACCAAATCAGACAATTGTTCTGGTTTGCAGAAAGAGTAATGCATCATTTTTTATCAACAGATAGCGGCTGTAGTATAAATTTAAAATGTTTATACATATAAATAAGTTCATATATAAACAAGCATAAAAGCTCACCAGGCTTGTCTTCATGCTAGCTGTTTATATCATTTGGCAACAAATCACACTTTCAGAAAACCGAACTGCAACAAGATTTTTAAAAAATGCCAACGCTCCTATACTGGAAATGGAAAAGTACCCAATTTTTATTATAAAAACACGTAAATTATTTTATTATAAAAATCACACAATTTTTATTATAAACATACACAAATTGTTTTATTATAAAAAACATGATGATTAATTTAATATTAAAACAATCTGTTCGACCAGGTTGCCATTACGAAGAAAAATTTCTCCAAAATCACCAGGTTGCCCAGGCATAAAATCGCAATTTTGGTGCCAAATAGGTTGCACAGTGCAACTGAGACATCTATACCAATTTTTCTTTTTGAAAGATGATTGCGTTTGGAAAGAAAAGGCCCAGAAAAGTTTTTGCACCTGAGCTTGCTTTCATTATGGCCGACTCTGAATTACTGATATACAATGCTTTATGATATGCCATTTCAATTTAGATTTTGCACATGAGATTTTGTATTTGAGCAGGGTTCGTTGATATATATCCAATATTTATTTTCAAAATATCAAGATGTTTGATATTTTCTACAGTCAAAGCAAGTGCAAATGAAATTTCCACCTGTTTATTGACTGTGTCATTCTGTAGATAATGAACTTTTGCCTCTGGCAGTGACTTTTTTAGGAAAAGAGGAAAACAAATCTTTTCCAAGCTTTATGTTTGAAACTTTTATTTTTAAATTATTTAGAACTAATAATTATGTGAGACAGTTAATTCAGAATAGCCATTGAAACATAAAATGTAATTTAGATAATCATTTATATACAGCCCGGGTTCATTGAAATGTATCAATGGATATATATCCAGTATTTATTTTCAAATTATCAAGATTTTTGATGTTTTCATATAGTTGATATTTATTTTCAATATATCAATATGTTTCCTATTTTCTGCATTTGATATTTATTTTCAAAATATGAATGTGCGCAAGATATTTTTGATATTTTCAGTCATACTTCATAATATTTCAGTGTAAATGAAATAAATTTTCAACTGTTATTGACTGTGTGAATCTGTAGATAAAGAACTTTTGTCTCTGCTAGATGTGACTTATTTAGTCAAAAAAAGAAAACAAGTATATTTTTAAAGCTTTATATTTGAAACTTTTATTTTTAAATGTTGAACTAATAATTATGTGGGACATAATTCAGAACAACCATTGAAAGATAAACTGACAAATTTAAATAACCAGTTATATACAGCTTCATTAGAAAAGAATCTTTTCTTAAGCTTTGGTTCAGTTGAGTTTAAACTATACAACATGTTAGGAAATACGAAATAAGACATTTTATACTTACATTTATATTAAAATTTTTCAATTAAACTTTTTGTATTTACAATTTTGTTTTAAAAAATCTGATTTCTTTTTTTTTTAATACTTGATCTTGACACTGAATGCTATAGTTATAATAAAACACTCATACTACAATATATATTAAAACACACATACACACATAAATAACGCCTGCATTCAACGGTTAAAGGTATATATAAATATTATACAGACATACATACAATAAATACAATAAACCCAACTGGAGTGAAAAATTAGCCAGAGCCAGGAATCGTTAGTTTTTCTTTATAAGTGTATAAAGCAAGTTGTTATTGTTTTCGATTTTTTCATCTTCAATTTTGTTGTCTTCAAGTGGAAAAAAAAAAAAAAAAAAGAAAAATGCATTTTTAGAATATTGTTTAAGTTTTCATGCTAAGTACAATATATGTTAGTTTCTAATCTATATTATGCTCAAAAATATTTATTATTAGCAGTAAGTTGGCTGCTTTGAAAATATCGGATATATATCGAAAATATCGGATATATATCAAAATATCGGATATTTTCCAAAATATCATGATATTTACGAACCCTGCATTTGAGTGATAAAACTCCACAATGAAATATATATGTAGAGATATATTTAGTAATTAGCGACAGCACAAAACGACAACAAAGTAATATAGGTGAAAACTGGGAAATTGAGTTAGAAGCCAGTGGCCGGTAGACTCAGTTTCATTAGTGGCCACTTTTTAAAGTTAGTGGCCACTATAATGTTTCAAACTTTCTTGACATCTAGATAAACTATAATCGTTGTATATATACATATTTTTCTATAAATCAGAGTTTTATACCAGACAACTATTCACAATAAGAATAGGGAAGCAGTCGAAATTCAAGAAAATTGCTTTAAAATTGCAATGTCCTTAACTCTTTCATGTCGGATTTTTATTCTTCAGTTTTGATAATAAAATTACTTTTATTTTAATAATGCTAATCGTAGTTATCTGAATAGATTTACTGAAGTTTAAAGATTATCTCATTGTCTGAATTCTAACGAATGAACTTATTTTGTGTACTATTCAATTCATATGATAATAGGAAGGAAGTTTTTGGAGACGTTTGGAAAATATCATTACAACAGAGTTTAACAGATATTACAACTTTCTAATGTTTTTTGTGTTTTATCACACATGATTTGCTCAGAAAAGTAACCTATACTATTTTAAATTTAAAGAGTGATATATATTTATAAAATAAAGGAGTCGCCAACGGTGCAAAGAGAATTAAGCAAACTTTTATTGTTATTACTAAATGTTCAAACATAAATGAAATCATAATAAGAGACGCATAGCCATATACTATCATTACCATATGTAAATAGTAGCAAAAGTAATTGTTAAGACAAAACAATACTCGATGAAAAGACATGTACTATTAACAGTACTCCAAACCCGAAAGGGTTAAAATGCACTTGCAATTTTAAATGTGAAAGAAAAGGAAAAGGCAGTGAAAGAAAAGGAATAAATTATTTGAAACACATGTGGAATCAAAGCTGATGAATATATTTTGCAGAATAAACTGTAAAAAAAATAATCCAACTGAAGAGCAAGCACTTGGCGAAAAGAGGAAATATTGAAAATGCAGCTAAATCATTGAAATCTACTTGCATCCGGTAGGAAAAAAAAATAACCAGTTTGCTAATTAGATGTAATCAAAGTAGAGATGCATATTTTCATGAAAAAAGTTGTATTTCAGTTGGTGATCGATAACAGATTTTTTATTCGCCATTTGGCAAGTGGCGACTATAGTGGCGATCGATGGCCGATTTTTTAATCGCCACTTTTACAACTTTAATCGCCACGTGGCGAGTGGCGACCGCTAATTTACACCTATACAAAGTAATAATTTGAAGAACGCATATTTATGCAATTATTGATGAAGATACTTTATGATTTTTAGTACAATTATCCTGTTAGTTATAGATAAATTTTATTCAATTCTAAGCTGACTCAGAGTATTGCAATACCAGTGAGTACAGATCAGTAGTGCACATTTTTTAAAGAAGGGGGCGGGAGGTAGAATTTAATAAAAGATGCGTACTTATAAAGTTTATTTATTTTAATTTTAGGCTAACGTTGGATCGAATTAATTAGATTATAATAAAAATGATAAGGAATATTTAAATAGAAAGCGGTTTAATTTTTAACTACATACATAGTCGTTTAAATAACTCATACACATATATAACAAGGACACAAACATATATGATAGATAACAGAACGTCATAAATCTGATACATCACAATTTTAAATTGATAGGAAAAAAGGTTTTAAAACTTTGATTATGGTAATGCACACGTAAACACATAATGAATAAAATAAAAGTTGAATACACTTACAAACAAATATGTATTTTAATCAATCGTCATAAAAAGCAACAACAGATTTTCTTCCAAACTAAAATTAAAACTTTATAATAAAAAAAACAGAGAGAAAACTCGTCTAAAATGTGACAAAATGCTCGCTACTCGCAAAATGTAATGTAAATGTAAACAAGTTGACAAAACAAACATCTTTTGGCAACGATGACGAAGGAGAATACTGGGTTTTGATTGGCTAGAGTAAAGGAAAGAGAAAGTGAAAGAGTGTGTTCAGATGTGCATTTTGCGCCGCGCGCGCGCTCAGAAGTTTATGTCATGGAGTAGGTCTTATCGAAGAAAGGAATTTTAACATAATTCAATTATTTCATTATTTTTAATGGTTCAAAAAAGGTAAAACCAACGACTATATTTCTTTATCCTTCCAAAACATGGTTTTCGTAACAGGACTACATGCCTATGTTCACTCAGATAAAATCTAAAATAGTCGGGAAAAACATCACGTGACCTTCTTTATCTACTTTAGCCCATTTAGCATTTAAAATTAGTTAACCAACCGCGCGCAAACTCCGCGCAAGCTGCTCAAAAAAATTGTGTGGGCGATTTGATCACGTGATTGTGCGTTTTCTGCTTATGTGTTATTGGTTGTGCTTTGTTTGGTAGGTTGATTGATCAATTTAAGAATTCAACTGGTGATCTAAAAATTTTAACTTTTTAACAATTTTCTTTTTATTTATTTAAAAATGATTTATCAGTTGATTTATAACTTCTGTGATAAATAGAATGCTGTTAGTAAACCAAGATTGTTATATCAACATATGAGATTTGTTTGTAATCCACTATACTGGATGGATTTCAATGGAATTTGCACTGTTAGTTAGACAGTTTTTCAGAGAAGGTTTTAATATATATATTTCTTATTTTATGATTGCATATTTTAATACCGTGTGGATAACAGACCAAAATACATCATAAAACATGAGAAATAAATGGCATTCAAAATTCTGTTAGTATAAGCAAAATACTTACTTATACTTTCAGTAGAAAATTTATAAACATTCTAATCATACTTTATTCACTACAAAACTAGACAGCAGACCTATATATTTTATCTCTTTAAAAAATATATATACAGATATTTTTAGTTAAAATAATCTACAACTATTGCATTTTATTTTTATAATATTCAAAGTAAAATATGATTTCCAGCCTAGTCTCGATAAAAATTCACTCGTAAAGTATTAAAAAAGAAAATCAATGAATTATCCTACGTGCAAAAGGATATTTTTGCACAATATAGTATATTATTTTTTCATTTGGATTTGCTTAATGTTTATATCATTATACATATACATATATAATCACTTAGAAACGAAACTTTAAATATTTAAAAGGCGTTCAGATGTAAAACTTTCATCTCGAAATACCTCATTTCCTCACATTTAAATAGATATTTTATTTTATTATTATAATAAAAATACACGTGCCTCTGTATAATAAAAATAAAAAATATATCTTCATCAAAAATATCTTATTCATTATGAAAAATATAAAACAACCAATAAACAAAACAAAAAAAAATTATGATTACAATGTGGGGCTGGAGGGATTCGAACCCAGAACCCCTAGTCTCGAGTTCACTGCCTTATCCATTCAGCCATCTAGTACACGTTCCTTTTGCAACAAAATATCTTTATAATTAGCACCATAATTAATCAAATCCATGATCTGTTCCTGAACACACTACGTGTTAATCCATCCATGATATTTACCCACTCCATGTTCCTGTCTCCTGAGCTCGCGCGCGTAGCGCGCGTGCAGCCTGAACACCAGTGTTGCCAATCTGCGGGTAATTACCCGAATTGCGGGTATTTTGATCGCTTGCGGGTATTTTTGGGGGTATTTTCGAACGCAGTATTTGAGGGTATTTTTTTTTTAACTTGACGTACAAGTTTTGGCTTTTTTAGTATTACTCTTGTGCAGTTTGTATTTTCTCACTGGTAGCCAGAGTTTCGTATCGTTCGTAAACGTGTTTCAGTTAGTCAGCGGATGATAAATGAAGATGAAAGAGAGGAAAAGGGAATGGCTTTTAGAAGGGAGGGAGTCTTTGTCAGCGTCAGGGAAACTTTGAGGGGTAATGCGCGATGATTTTTTCTCACATTCTTTGTAAGTAATTAAATGCGGATTTGCTAATGATTAACAAACGCTGGTGTGCTCTACAAGGGGAAAATCATTTACCACCCACATATGATAATACTTTTATTAAACTCGGAATGGAATGCATTATGATCTTTAAAAGATTTTCCGCTCGGGTTGGGGAGGAGTGGTAAACGATTAATTTTCCGATCTAAGAAGATCGAAGACCTTCTAATCGAAAGGGTTTTCTTCTTCTTCTTCTTTTTTTTTTCTTCTCTTCTTGGAAAATTTCCATTCCGTTTCGAAGTAGAATTGAAGAAAAGACAATGTACCTCCATGCTTATCCGATTTCATCATACAGTTTTTAAGAATTAACCAATATAACAGCAAGTATTTATTCAAATGATAAGAAAATTAATAAAATATAAAACATAAATGTTTAATGAAATTAGTAATTCATTTCAGATTTTTCCTAGAGATCTGCACCGGCCGGGCCTTGGACCGAAGCCTGAGCTCGGGCCTAATTCCATTCACGGCACTCGAGCCGAGCCTGGTCTTTGCTCTTTTGGACCTGGCCGGGCCCGAGCCTTACTTTTATCTGAAGACTCGGATCGGGTTGGGCCGAGCCGGACAAACTCATTCTCTCAGTTCAGAGCCAGGAGCTTGCTTCTTCCTAGATTTCCACGGGTCGACATTTTCACTCCCGGTCTTAACCCAGCCCTATGAAAGTCATTGTCTTGACGTCTGTGTAAAAATATATAAAATCTAACCCGGTCCAAAGATTTGTGCAAAGAATGCATATATTTTTAAATCGCAATTATTCTACAATTAAACGTCAAAATTTATTTTAGTGCTCGCGATTATATGTTTCTAGATGTTTAAACATATACATAGTGAAGCGCTAATACCATATTATACTAATTCAAAATCGAAACCCGGTATAACATGTTTCAAACATATTAAATGTATAACCGCGAGCACTAATTTATTCTTTTTAAAGAATTGTAGATTTCTTGGCAATAAAATTAAAATACGCTAAAATCTGTAGAAAACAACCTTCCTTTGACGGAATCGTGTCTTAAACAAAAAATTTTTTGATTCAAGCAAAATGAGTATAATAACACACGAGAAAAGAATATAATACTTTTACACCTGCTAAAAAGTAAACTTGTCTGTAACGCACTATTTTCTTATTGTGTGATTCCGTTTCAGAAGTTTTTACTGTATAATGTATTTCAGATTTTTAAGTCACCGATACTTGGAATATGGACTAACCATATTAATGATAAAACATTTACATACAAACAAAAGATTTATTTTAAATATATATATATATATTGCAGTCTAAGGCACTTCTTTTAAAATGTAAATTATAACTGTGAAAAAAAAAAAAAGGTAAAATAAGCATTTTTCGTTAGTTCCACGTTCGAAATTTTTTAGACATATCAATGTAAAAATCTATGTCTCATAAAAATTCAGTCGGGCCGGACTGGGCTCGGATCAAACTTTTAAATTGGGTCGGGCCGGATTGAACATTTTCTCTATGTATCGGACCGGGCCCGGAGGTAGAAATTTCGGCCTGTGCAGACCTCTAATCCTCCCCCCCCCCCCATAAATGATCCAGTTATAAATATTTCAAGATCCTTCTTGAAGTATTCGATCTTTAAATTGATCCTTTGAGCTTGAAATCTTTTGTTAACAAAGGATGGCTTGTTTTGATGGCTGGCCAGACCAAAAGTTAAATCGCTGCCACTGGATACTTCTAAAAACGGTAATTTGCATAATAATCTTTCTGCAGAATTAAACAGTCCACTCCTCTGAATACAAAGCCTATCTTTAAATTTGGAAATGTTATGTTTTTAATTTCATAAATCGAGAATTTTGTAAAAGAACTAGTAACTGTAAGGAAGAAAAGAAAATTGTAAAAATCATAAAAGTAATATGAAAGAAATTTATAGTGATTATAGATATTAAAAATTTATATTTTAATAATATGCATGTAATAATCTGTTTATAGGCCGAAATCCAGATAGATATTGCGCTGTTTGCGAAATTGCGAATAGTTCGCAAGGGCGTGGTTTCGCCAAGTTGAATCAAAGTTGAAGTCCAGCCCCTCTCGAAATAGCCAGAAATAACTTGCGAAATCACGTGATCAGTTATCTGAACCAATCAAATGCCACAAAATGGGAGTTGATGCAAGCGATAAACACTGAAGAAAGAAACACAACAAGCCTAAATAAATGTAAAGCATTCATCATCATTTGAAATCGGTAAGTGCTTTTATAATTTATATTCTAAGTTGATTTTGAAGTATTGTTTTCTGTTCACATTGATACCAGTTTGTAAGTTAGCCATATTCTTGTGTAGTATGTATTTTCTGTTCGCATTACCTTTATGAAACATCATCGCCAACGTTTGTGAACAAATGCATAATCAACTTTTGCCAGCGTTTGAAATACAGTAAACTCTGTCTATGGCGGTGTCGATCAGGACAAAGAAAATTTTCCGCAGTAGACAATATTCCGCCTTAGACAAATTTTACTGTATATCTATGGATTCGCAGGGACTTGAAAATCTTTCCGAGTTAGACAGATTCCGTCTTACACAGAGTCTGCCTTACAGATATTTTACTGTATATTATTTAAACGTGTTTTTATTGTTTATATATTAATAAAATTGTCCCTTTACTTTATTCTTGACATAATTATTTATATTAAAACTTGATTTTCTTTATTTTAAGTAATTGAAACTAGATTTCAGGGCTTGTACTGGCTAACTGCCCGGGTACGCGGCCGGGCGGTTTTTTTTGTTTTTTTTAAACCCGGGTTTTTTACAACACTAAACTATTTACTTATTTAAGTGTCACTAAAGTTGTTAGCATTTATATAATTGTGAGATCCTTTTTATCCGTATTAGGAATAAAAAAATTCAGATATCCTGATTCAAGTGAAAGAAGCCCCCCCCCCCCCCCCCCGATTTTCGAAGAAAAAAAAAAAAGCTGTCGTCACACTTGCTACAGATAAAAAAATTTCCAGATAAAAATCGGTAAAAGCCTCAAAGCCAGTTAGCAAACAAATAACAAATGTAATCAAAGGTTATTATTTTTTTTTTAATATTAATTTTATTGGTTTATTTCTCTTTTTGTTTGATTCTATATACTATTCAAGACCTATTCTATGCCCCTATTCACAAAATACAAATTTACATACTGGAATGGTATATTTTAAAACCAAATCCTCATATTTAAGTCGGATAGAAGTTTAATCATTTGCAACTTTTATAATGTATAAGTAAAGTACTATTCAGGGTTGGGTTTTTGACGTCAAAAAGTAGTTTTTGACATGACCTGTCAAAAACTGTTGAAAAGTGATTAGTCCATTAGTGTTATTTTATATTAAATCAAGCAAAAAACTGATTAAATGATAATTTATGTTATATAATTTATTGGTACTTTTCTGTTAGCCGGGCGCCAGTGTTATACATATTTATATACATACATATATGTAAATATACATATTGTATATATACATTAGAGATGCAACGAATATTCGGCTTCGGCCGAATATCAAGTCCATTATTCGGCCTTGGCCGAATAATACTGTAATAAATGTTTTTATATTTACACAGTATAACTTTTTAATTTTGACAATTTATATTCATCATGTATAATGAAAATTTTTATTTGAAATTAACTAACACTTTTTTCCCCCATTAACATTCGTACCCTGAATGAGTTTTATCTACCCATTTTTATACAAGAGGCTAATTTAGGAATCATGTTAAAACAATTTTATGCTGTATAAGTAAGTACAAAAAGTACCTGCTTGTAATAAGCAGTTAAATTTAAAATTAATCTATTCAAAATTGTTTTAATACAGTTGTACAAGCAAATTCAATTTTTTTTTTTTTTTTTTTTTTTTTTTTATCATAATGGGAAGTTTAACATTTATCCCTTGTTAGTTGTTACATAAAAAAATATTTCTTTCAATAATATTTTGAATTATACCTATAAAGAACTCTAGTGCTATCTGCTGACAGCAAAGAAAAAAAAAATAATGATAATAATAAATGATAAAAATGTTTTTGTTAATTGTGAGCTTTATAAAGTCTACAATGATTTCTTTCCACCATTTTAGAGGATATTCCTTTCATCCTTTCTATCAGGGGTTTTCCTTTAGATATTAAGATTTCTTATTTTTTATTTTATTTCATCTGAAAGTTGAAACTTGTTTCCTAGTACTTTTCAAATTTTGTCATTATTTTAAAATGTAACAACACACATAATATTTATTAAAATGTAACTAGACCATACCTGATGAGAAGAATTTTTTTTTGGGGGGGGAGGGGGTGGGGTGGGGAGGGGCTGAATTATATTATTGAGGCAATTTTTAGGCCGAACATAGCCGAATATTTTTTCGGAGTAAAATAATGCTTTAAAAAAATAAAAATTTGTATATAAATATATTTTTTTAAAGAAAACAATACATTTTAATTGTGAAATATACAAGAATTGTGCATATAGTGCATACTATATTTTGTTTTTAGGCAAAAATAAGTTCATTATTCGGCGGCCGAATATTCGGCTGTAACTTGGTCGAGTATTCGGTTATTCGGCCAAACCACTATTCGTTGCATCACTAATATACATACATGTAACACTGGTGCCCGGCTAACCGAAAAGTACCAAACTATTTTTATTTAGCTGTACCATAATATTTAAATTTTAATAATTCAAATTATTTACCTATTGTCATGCTCAGAAAAATAGGTAAAAATGTTGAAACTACTATTAAATTCCTTTTTCAAAGTACTATTTATATCTTTAATTACTATTACTAATATATGTTCAATTTGTTATGAAAAAATTTAGCAATCTTAATTTATGCTTAAAAAAAAAAAGAAAAAAAAAACTCGTGTAAAGTTAAAGAGGCCTCTATTCAATGACTGACAAGTTACCTAGATTTTTAATGATTCTAAAAATGTTTGTTTTTGTACATAACCATTTGCTATAAAGCACAGTTGCATCACAAATATTCTGTGGGTAATTAAATGAATTATGTTATGCAGTCAATATAATTAAACGTTCTTTAAATCAATAACTTAAAAGGGTAACTACTTAGTTATCCCATTGACCAATTTCGCCAAATTATGCAAATTGACATGATTTTTATTTTAAATTATGAAAGAACAAATAAATTATGTAACATTAATAAAAATACAAATAAAACATTGAAATAAAAATCATTTGATGGTGTAAACACATGTAGTACTAACTTGCTTAAAGTCAAATAAATGTGACATTTACGATCAACCATTAGTGGTGTTTAATCTTATAGTTTGGTGATAGATTTTTGATCGACGGGATAACTAAGTAGTACCCTTAAAAGAAAATGGTTTGTTAATTTCAATATTAACACCTATATAATATATCTTCATTTTATTATGTTACATTCAGTTAAATTATTTAGGACAATTTGTTTATGTTAAATTTTATTTTTATGCAATTTATAATATATTTATTTTTTATTTGAGCATATTATTTCAAGTTTTTAGCTGTAAGTCTAACCTTAATCCTTAATCATTTTTTGTGGAAAAGACTTAGAATGGGACTAACATTAAAACAAAATAAAAATATGTATATACAAGGGCTTCACTAGGGGGGGGGGGGGAGCCTCCCCCGCAAACATTTGCGAATGTTATTACACTTGGCAAATTTACAAACTTAGTTGGCAAATTTGTTTAAAATTTTAATAAAAAACTATAATATATTTTCTATTTCTGATAGACTTGGCAAAAATTACAAAACTAATTGGGAATATTATTAAACTTTTAACAAATAAGAACTATATTACATTTTCTAACTGTGGTAAGTTGGCAAAATTATAAAACGAGTTGGCAAATACTGAAATTTGACTTGGCAATTTAAGGTTCTCTCCCCCACCAATAAAAAGTCTTAGCGATGGCACTGTGTATATATTATTTATATGTAATTTTATACATTAAATTATACAAGTATTTTCATCATGCATGTACTTTCATTTTTAAAAATTAAAGTATTTCATAGTTTGTTAGTAGTATATATTTTTAATGTAATGAAACCTTTCAATTATTTTTTATTCTAGGGTAGATGTGCCAGTAATGGACACCCTTAAGGAATTTCTTTAAAAAATATTTTTTTATTAATAGTTATAATTATTATATTCCAGTTTTTTCAATATTATATTAATCTATCAACAATATTTAACCATTCTTATAGCCTCATTTCCCCATATTAATAGAAATTTAATTTTAATTAACAGAAATATATCAAAAGCCCAGTAATGGACACCCTCTGGCCCAGTAGTGGACACCCCATAAAAAGTAATAAATATAATTGTTTTTATGACTGTATTTAGAACCAGAATTTAATGAATACATACTAATGAAACAAAATAGTTATTTTAAATAAATTTAACAATTAGGATACCAGTAATTAATAAAATATTTGTGATAATCATTTACTGTTTGCATCAATTATTGTAATTATCAGAAGATCGATGTTTTAATTATTTTAGATGGATAATTTAAAATACTAAATATCAGACAATTACAGCTATCAAATTATTGAAACAGTGGTGGATTTAAAAGGTAATAATAATAAAAAAAAAAGTTTTGGAATATTAATGTTTAGTTTTGTGCCACTATTTTTAATAATCTTCCAGAGATTACTTGATATATCATTTATAATAATTAATATTACAAATATGAAAGAAATGATATTGTGAGTTGAATATTTTAAATACTAAATAAAATAATTTAAAAATAAAACTGTAGAACTGATGTTTGAGGCCACTGATCTGCAGATTTACTAGTTTCATGAATATTACCTATAACTTTCATTAGTAGTATTGCATTTTTTTTTAACAAGGAAACATTTAAGACAGAAAATGGATTTTTAATAGCTTCTGTAACTTAATTGTTTTTATTTAAACGGAGAGGGATTAAGCCCTATGAGCCCCTCTCTGACTGTGCTCTTAAACTGTATTTTTCTGCTTCCTGGCTGGTTTGATTGCCAGATTATAAAATATGTGAGGTATATATATATATATATATGTACTACATAAAAAAAATAAATAAAATAAAATATTGAAATTTTATTAATCACATAAAATAACTTAAAAGCAGCTATTTATAAAAGTTTTGGTGTTATTACATTTTGGTAAGTATAATTTAAAAATTAAATTTGATTATTTAGGTTTGTAGTTAAGTCAAAATATTTTATGCACTATAAACATTACTGAAATTGCATTTTTAGCAATGTCTACATGGGGTGTCCATTACTGGAAAATGACTAATTAACCATCCCAGTAATGGACACCCCCTCTTAAAACCTTAAAAATAAATGAAATTTAGTAAATGGCCGTTAGTATATAATATTCTAAGTTTCCTATTGCTACTCAAACAAAAACATTCAAATTTTGCAAGAAAATAAATAATATATAAATTAATTAAACGAAGCCAACTCTTAGCCTCTTCATTAAGATTTTCGCAGAAAAACAGTGAAACTTTGAAACATTATTTTCTGCTTCTTGATTGGTTTGATTAAAAGTGTAAACAATAACCCAGATTTATAAAACATGCAAGGGGGTATTATAAAAAAAATAATTAAAGCTAAATATTTATTAGTTATTTTTTTATGAACCAAAAACATCAAGGGGTGTCCATTACTGGCACATCTACCCTATATTTATAGCTTACAACTATTTTCTGTTTTCTAAGCAACTTGTTGAACCAATATCATGTTTTGAGTTTTATACAGGTTATGTGGTTTTTAATGTCTAAATCTGTGAAAAAGTTTACTCAAATATCTATAAAACTAAAAACTATGAAAGATTGTAAATTTAATGTTGTAGTAAAAATAATTTTACGCAGTTTTTGGACTCAATTGTAGGTTTTTGACAGTCGTCGTCAAAAACTATATCAAAAAGGGTTTTTTGACACGATAGTTAAAAACGTCACACCATCAAAAACTTGCCGACCCTGCCCCCCCCCCCCCCCCTTTACCAATAGGGGAAAGTGGGGTGGAATGGGACAGTAGGTTTTTCTTTTTATGTATCGTTCTAAACATTGCATCAATTACACATTTAGATGAAACAATAGTACCACAATCTTCAGTTGAAAAAAGTTGCTATCGGCATAAGCTTACAATTGTATAAAGAAAAAGGTTACTTAAAGAATCAAAAGTAAATTTGCTTCATATACATTTTATGCTTTCTGTATATTAAGGCTGTTTGTTCTCAAATCCAAAAGGACAACTTTATGACATAAGTTTTAATTTTATTTTTGTTCGGAAATGCATGAAACTAGTGGGTATTGTTGTTCAGAAACTATGTAATCAATCTGTTTTTTTGCGAACACAATACTTCTTTCAGAAAATAGTGTCAAAGTGAGCGTTTTGTACCAAATTTCCACGCGAAAGAAGAAAAACCACTCGAGAAAGGATGAAAAATATGTTTGTCGCATGATCAAAATCGCTTATCACTCAATAGGTAATTGATTGATCAAAAAATGGAAAACGCAGTTCGATTCCAAATTGCTTCCATAGGCAGGCTTTCCAATTGCATATCTTTCCGTTAAAAAATGAATTTGTAAATGTGTCGAAATGTTTTGCACTTGTTGAGCAGAGCAGTTGACTTGCGACTTGAGCCTTAATGACTTGTTACGCATATATGTAATAGTTTCCTTATTTATGGAACACTATACTGAATTTAAACTATGCCTAAAAGTAGCATTTTTGTTTATAAAAGAAGTTTAACGTAAAAAAAAGGTATAGGGAGGAATGGGAAAGTCTAATTCCTTCTTTTTAATAAGATGAATGTAAATTGCTAATATGCAAATATTTTTAGAGGGTAATCTATTAATTATAACATTGAAAATATATTCATTTACTTCAAAATGTAAATAAATTGAACTGGTGATTTTTTAAAGTCATCTCTGACTGACAGTCTTGAATTTTCCTCCTAGTGATGAAAATACTGGAATTTGATCGAATTTGCACAGACATTACCATTTACTAACCTGCAATTTTGTTAGACTGTATATGTAGCCAACACTAGACTATTAGTGTCTTATGCTTTTGTGTCAAACAAAGTTCATTTTCTTATTTGTGTAAAAAGTGCGCCATTCCTCCCCACTCTTCCGCTACATTTAAAAATCTTTAAAACTGCTTAACTTGTTTATCTTTAATTTGCATTTTATTATTAAATATGGCCTATTTATATTTGTTCCAGGTTCATTTGCTTATGTTGCTACTTTTGTTGCGAGTCAGGCTGGAAAAATCTAATAATTTGAATTTACTGCAGTTGTTGGTGAGTTATATTTGTATATTTTTTCTGTGATTGGGGAGAAGACTTTCTCCATAGTGGATTTATTAAGTTAGTGATTAATAATTTATGAACTTCTCATAAAAGGTGTTGTGCTTTTTTGTATTTGCTAGTATTATCCAAGGCGATACTAGATTAATATAATGTTATGAAGTATCTAGAGACCGTTTAAATTAATATATTCTTTAAGTAAAATTTACCGTTATAACAGCAAGTTTTAATCCACTTCATAAATCTTTAAATTGTAAAATAAAATGCAGTATTTTTAAAATTATTTATTTAGTACTTTTCAGTATAAGAGCCCGGGCATTTTCTTTTTAAGCTTGCTGCAATTTGGGCTTCAAAAAGTGAGAGTTGTTGCCAAATGATATAAACAGCAGTGAAAACAAAACTTATAACCTTTTAGGCTTGGTTTATAAGAATTCATGGAACAGATGTGTTTGTGGTCTGCAGAAAAGTAGTTAAAATTAACTTGTGGGCAGGGTTCTCGTCATTGCGACGAAATGTTTCATTCGGCGAGTAAACAAAGAATCAGGCTTGCCAAACTGCGAGTGCTCAATTTCTGTTCTTTTTTGTGTGTGTGTGCCAATATAATCGAGATCTTATCTGTGATACTAAACGATTGATATTGCTTTTCAAGCTCAGTCATATAGGTGAAAACTGGGAAATTGAGTTAGTAGCCAGTGGCCGGTAGACTCAGTTTCATTAGTGGCCACTTTTTAAAGTTAGTGGCCACTATAATGTTTCAAACTTTCTTGACATCTAGATAAACTATAATCGTTGTATATATACATATTTTCGATAAATCAGAGTTTTATACCAGCCAACTATTCATCATAAGAATAGGGACACAGTTGAAATTCAAGAAAATTACGTTAAAACTACAAAATTGTTATATTAATTTCTTTAGAATATATTTTTGGATTATTTGTAAATGTTCATAAACACAATTATCAATCAGATTACTGTTACGTTCTTTACATAAAAAATAACTGAATCAAAATTCCAACAACTAGGTGTATACAAAAAAAAAAAAAAAAAAAATCAAACAAAACACAATAAAATGCTATTTCGATTTTATTTAATAATTAAATGTGTTAACATACCATATACATTACATACAGTTGAAATCTAAGCTGGTGAGTGTATTTCGCAGGATTGAACAGTATCTCTTGCAGAAAAATAATCTAACTGATCAAACACATTGAAGATATTGTAACGTCCTTACCCTTTAGGGTCCAATTTTTTTTTCAATTTTGAGAACAAAATTACTTTTATTTTAATAATCTTAATCGTAGCTATCCAAATAGATTTACTGATATAATAGGTTAAGAGTTTTTGGAGACGTTTGGAAAATCTCGTATTACAAGAGGGTTTAACAGATATTACAACTTTATAATGTTTTTTGTGTTTTACCACACGATTCGTTCAGAAAAGTAACCTATATTTTAAATTTAAAGAGTGAAATATATGTATAAAATAAATTACTAAATGTCCAAACATAAATGTACTCATAATAAGAAAAGCATAGCCATATACTATCATTGCTATCTAACAAAAGTAATTTTTAAGACAAAATAATACTTGATGAAAAGACATGTACTATTAGTAGTAAACCAGACCTGAAAGGGTTAAAATCAACTTGCATTTGCATCCAGTGGAAAAAAAAAGGAATAAATTATTTGAAATACATGTGGAATCAAAGCTGATGAATATATTTTGCATAAAACTATATTTCTTGAAAAAATAATCCAACTGAAGAGCGAGCATGGCAAAAAACTGAAATATTGAAAATACAGCTAAATCGCTGCAATCTGCTTGCATCCGGTATGAAAAAGAATTAATCAGTTTGCTAATTAGATGTAATCAAAGTAGAGATGCATATTTCCATGAAAAAAGTTGTATTTCAGCTGGTGATCAATAACAGATTTTTTATCGCCACTTGGCGAGTGGCGACTATGGTGGCGATCGATGGCCGATATTTTAATCGCCACTTTTACAACTTTAATCGCCACGTGGCGAGTGGCGACCGCTAATTTACACCTATACTCAGTCACACCATGAAATTTACATTACTCTATTTATAGAGGTACAGACTCAACATCTATTCAGTTTAGTAATAGCCAAAGATACAGAAATGATTATGCGATAGGTACTTCTCTATCGTCAGTTAATCGCTATCTATGTGCTGGAATCGCTCCAGTAAAAACATGAGCAAAATTACTTGCATCAAAAGCCAAATAGAGTAAAAGTTTTGCTGGAATAAGGCGTTGAAATTAACCGTTTACCATACTATCTATTAATTGTATGCAAAGTATCATTTATCGGTCAATTTTTTGTATAGGTTAGAGTTGAAATCTCATAGCAGTTTTTAGTGTACATTTTCACAATGGTAAATCAACGATAGCTGTTTTGAATTTTTATTTAGACTGCTAAAAGAATGTCTAAAACATTTACACATTTAGGAGACATGTAGAATGTACTTATTTTTAATAGTTTCTGTATTGGATATTCAAATTTCTATTTTATAAACAGTTACAAAAAATTGGGTTATTTTAGGATGTATGGAAAAAAAAAGGATACAATAAGGGGTTAGCTATAAATTTTTCAATGTTTTATGCCAAATTTATTTTGCTAACTTTTTTTTATTTCTTCGCCAAATCGCTAATGTTGGTCAAAAGCCAATGAGAACCCTGCCTGTGGGAAAAAGACAAAATTTTGGTAATGAACTGTTCTTTGTTGCAAACCAGATTTATGGCAACTACAGTTAGCTGTATTGTTTCAGGAGGTAGTAATAAATTTTTACGATCTCGTTTTGCTTTTACATTTTGTATGTAGATATTTTTACATTTGTTTCTTTAAAATCAGTGTTCGATGAATTGTATATGTTGTGTCAACAGTTAATAAATACACTAGAGGTTAAAATAAAATTATAGTGAAACAAATATATTGACATCTTCCTGAGGGTACAGACATACGGTTTGTTAATTTTAACAAGAGCCAGGCTTTGTGGATGCCCGGTTTCGTTGATTAAAAATGTCACAACTAAAGATGAGCTGATGCATTCAGTCTGAAGGTTGCACTTCAACTCTTTCTTCAAATGTAGAGATGCACTGAAAACCAGGAAGTGTCCTTGACCACCAAATATAAATCACAATAATTATTTTTAAACAACTGAGAAAATGTTTAAGTAGAAAAGATGACTTATGTGAATTATAGCTTCAAAATTGCTAATTGCTAAAAGAACATATTTCACAACAAGGATGAAGCTATTGAATTGTTTATGTTAAGTATATTTCTATTGCAACAGGAAATGAAATGTTGATTTATGATGGATAAATGCTTTTAGATTATTATTTCAAGAAATATCAATAAGGATTTTCTTAAATAACAGTCATAGCAATAAATAACTCTAAAGTGATTTTAGTTAAAGTGATTATTCAGTAAATAGCTTCCCATAAATCATAATTGGGAAAAATGTATGTTCACTGAACAATCAGAATTATTCTGTTTTTTTTTTTTTAAATAATCTTTCCTACTCATAACTAACTTTTTAAAAAATTCTGCGTAATTTAAGTAATATTTTTGTATTTCTGTTTAACTGAATTTTATGATCTGATCTTCTATATCAGTGGTTCTCAACCTGTGTGCCGTGACACAGTAGTGCACCGCAAAAAGATCTCAGGTGTGTCGCAAAACTTTTAAGCAAGCTGTGTCAAATTTTTAAAAATTTGAATGTATAATGTCAGGCATTTCATATTATATGATTTACTTTGAAATAAAATTTAGTGTCATAAATTTGCTTTATTTGTAT
Organism: Maratus speciosus; assembly: GCA_963932465.1. Lineage (NCBI taxonomy): Eukaryota > Metazoa > Arthropoda > Arachnida > Araneae > Salticidae > Maratus > Maratus speciosus. The sequence goes on from OZ010798.1 coordinate 136,763,680, forward strand.
TTGGGAGATTTTTCTTCTGTTGAATTAAATTCTTTCAGAAAAAAAGAAACATGCCTCCTGAAGCAAAATAACAATTTACAAACAATTAAAATGCAGTAGAAAATATCGTTGAAAAATGATTTAAAAGTATGCCTGTCTGAAGATTTTATCTTACACTGAAAGTCTTCTCATTTTAAAAAAGTCAGAAAACTCCGATCTTATCAAAAACTCGGATATCTCTTTAAATGCTAAGCTAATGTGGCAAATTACTGTCAGATTAAGAGAGATTTTTTAACATTAGCAGTTCCTTTCCTTAACAATTTCCTATAGGCTGTTACCTGTAATTTCCTGTGCTTCTATTTATTAATAAACCTATACCTTGAATCCACTTGTATATATATATGGTAAAATTCCATTATGCTTTGCACTGATGATGATATGCTGAATGATAGCAAAACTAGTGTTAAAAAGTTGCTTAAAATGGTGCTTCTTCTGCTTATAAATATTGATCTGAATTAAAGAGGAGTATATAAAAAAAGTTATAAGAATTTTATTTAAAATATTTTCTTTTCCTTTATTCAGCTCGGATGGCCCATTTTGTTTGTGATAGTAAATAAATAAAAAAAATTATATAAAGTAATTTATTCTGTAATGATAGATAATCCTTCCCTTTTTTAAGTCATCATAATTTTAGTGTGCTGTCACATTTAATTCAAGATTTAAGTGCGCTGTGACGTAAAAAAGGTTGAGAAACACTGTTTTATATTCAGATGCTAAATTTATTAAAAATCAAAGCTTACTTTTGAAAGTTTTAATATTTCTTTTATTTTTGATTGTTTTTGTAGTATGTTAATGGGCTGAAAATTTCATTATTGAATTTGATTGCAATTATAAAACTATAAGAAAATTTCATTATTGAAGTTGATTGCACTTATGAAACTCTGAAGATATTTTGTTTTGAAATGTGCCAATCACTTTAAAGCATTAACTTTTTGAAAGTGCCATTAAAATAGTTTTAGTTTTGAAAATAACTGCTATATTGCAACTTCAGAGTTTCAGATTGGTGATCATTTTCAAAAATGGCATTTTGGGAAAAAATCACAAAGTTCATTTTGAGGGCCACAAACACCTACATCTGCTGAATTTATATGTTGGAGTTGGTTAAATTTGATTTATATATATATGTATTATAAGTTGTTTTCTATATACAATTTACTTGTATTCAAAAATAGACAGCTTTCTTATATTAAATTTCTTTCAGTAATGAATACTAAATTATTATCATTTTACTAATGGAAGCATAAAACTGTATATTATGTTTCTAATTAGAGAGCCAATTGTTTAATAATTATTAAGATGCTATTTCCTTCATGAAAACACCCGCTCGCTAATCTTAATCCTATGGAAGAAATTTTTAAAAAACCTCATTGCCATTTCAATATTTTAATTTTTTTTTTTTTCACCGCATTTTATAGCTGAGATTGATCACCACAGAGACCTTTTTTTACCTTTTCGATTTTCTTTTAGAGGCCTTTATTTACTGGGATAATTTCACTTTCAAAACTGGTTCTGAAAATCAAAGCCCCCCCCCCCCCTCCCCCCTTAAAAATACCTGCAAACAAAATCAAAAAAGTAAAAAAGATTCTTTGTGGAGATTGCCCTCAGCTATTGAATGCAAAAAAAAAAAAATTAAAAATACTGAAATGCAAATGAGATATATATATTTTTTAATTTCTTTTATAGGATTAACATTAGCAAGCAGGTGTTTTTGCGGGAGTAAAGTAGCCCCTTAATTTTAAGTAGTGTTAACAATTTAATGTTAAATGCAGTTTTTAATCATTTTAATAAAATGTAAATATCTGTAGTTTTAAATATAGTTTTCCACAATTATTATAAAATTTTTATGTGCATTACGTTATTATTAGAGATCGACCAAAAACTCATTTTCTGGCCAAAATCTGAATTTCATCGAAAATGCGACTGAAAATTTGGCCAGACCGAAACTATCAGTATTTCAAAAATCTGGTTTCTTCTTTCGGAAATTTTCAACATTGCTCATCGATTTGAACTTTATCGACTCAAATGAGACTGTTTATTGCTACGAACTTCGTTGTTTATAATTATCAGTCATGACTGATTCAAGACGTGACTGCAAATAATAAAGCAAGCAATGCATATACAGGAGCCTTCCTCTTAACCAAACGATTTTTTTCTCAACATTAGGCAAAATTCTGAAAGGAAATTTTCGTTTCTCTTTATGGTTAATTAACTCAAATTTACATAATGCAGAATAATTTCAACTTCTTATAAAGGTACGTGACAAGATTTTCAACAATTTAATATCTATTAAATATCGTTCATTATTTGTTATTAGTGATAATTTTTATTTCAATTCAGTGAACCCTGTAGCGGGCAGTGTCCACAAGAAGGACACCTGATTTTAATTCCAAAGCTGACAAACGGCACCAAGAATATTTAATTAAAATTTTCCTTTTATATGTTTTATATATGTTTCCTTTTATAAGTACTGGAAGATAAGAAAGTTTTTATTTTCTAATAAATTCGTTTGTAAATCCTGGTGTCAGTCCATTATTTCATCATTTTAGAAACAGACTTACTCCACGCCGGAAAGGGTGTATTACGACTAGTATGCATTTCACAAAATATAGAAAATATGTACTTTTTTAAAACTTACACAAATTAAAAAAAACTAAATGTATCCTGTGCATTTGATTAATTAAATATGCAGTTACTTATTTAATTTTTTTTACTTTTCCGCTTTAATCGTTTTTTCGCTTAACTGGCTAGCCCTCAGTCCCGTTTAGGCCGGTTAAGAGGGAGGCTACTGTGTAACTAAACTTTTTCACGTACTCATTAAAAGCTGCACACATAACAGTAATAGAAAATTTTCAGTTTGAAACCACAGAAGTGTTTTGAATACTCTTTGAGTGTCATGGATGAATTATGTTTTATTTTATATGAAAGTAAAAAGTTTTGGGTCAAAGGCACAGAGAGTCAATTTGGGCCACATATGTAATTAATTAATAATTATATATATTTAATAAATATGCATAATTAATTAATAATTATGCATATATAATAAATATGTATAATTAATTAATAATTATGTATATTTATGTATGTATTAATTACTTCAATGTAAACAATTTAATTACTTTAAACAAATTTTTGGACGTTTTCGTTTTTGATTGAAAACAGCTAGATCACCGAAATTCGGTTTCGGCCTTAAAAAGCTGTTGCAGTCTATCCTCAGTTATTATATACTAACTAATGAAATTCTGTAGTTTATGTAATTTTTGTAATTTGTAACCAATAATCATAATTGTATTATTTTAAACATAAAACATTGATTATATTAGCAATTAGAGATGTAATTGTTTGGGAATATAAACTTCTTGGTAGCTGTCATATATTTTAAAGCAGAGGGAGAGGGGGAATCATAAAAATTTTATTTAAATTTATAAAAATCATGTCTTTTTTATATCCTAATAACAAAGATTATATGTACATTAAAGATGAGACAGGCTCAGTCTGAGGTCGTGAGACCTAACCTTTTCCAAATTTCTGCCAGTGACTTGGTATAAATAGCAGATTTTCTGTTTTAAATAGATTTTCAGATAATTCTGTTTTAATCGTTTAACGCAATATAGATAACGCTTTCCTGTTTTCAGTAAAATGTATTTGGAATTCGTACAGCAATTTTTAAATTTTTCTCTAATTTTTTGCTTTTTGCAGTGATTTTTTGACATTTGTAAAAGGTATTCAGTTTCAAACTTGCAGCTTAAATATTAATAAGAAATTTTTCCTTCCGCGATTTTAAATAGAGAATTTTTGATGCAATTTTTTGTCATTTGTGCATGGAATTAGATTTCAAACTTTGTCAACTTTTTCCTTGTTTATTAGTAATAATCCTCTGCTGTTCAAGCAATCCCCAGTTTCTACGGCAACAATTCAGTTAATCTAGGGTAATCAGCACTGCCAAATTAAGATGAAACAAAGTGTATGTGTGACTTTTAAGATAAACATTGAATTCTTATAAAACTGTATGTTTTTAAAACTATTTTTATTATGATTTTCAGAAAGAATTTTAGCTATCAACAGGTTAAATTGAGCATACAGTGAAACCTCCCTGTGCGATCACCTCCCTGAATGACCATTTTTTATGAAACGAAATTTATTCCCATAGGCTCAATACTAATTTTACCTCCATTCAGAGACCATCCCAGTTGAACTCCCTCCATGAGCGACCCATTTCTTTGAAGAAAATGAAACCAATTCCGTTTTTTTCTGGTCGCTTGAAGAAGGGTTTGTTAGAAAAATAATTCCGGAGAGTGCATTATTCATCAAACTTCTAAACTAAGTTTAGAATTTTTTTTTATTTTGGGCAATTTTAAGTATTTAAACCCCTTTGTGCCTTTTTAGGCAATTAATTTAACTATGATGATAAATTAAGAATGACGGTCAATAAACTCCCCTGTCCTATTCTGTCAGGAACTTCTCAAAGAAATAGATAAATTAATGAAATCGTCATTATTTATTCCTGTCCAAAAAAAAAAAAAAATGTATTTATTTACCGGAACTTTGAAAGGACTTGGAAATAAAAGTTATGAAAGATAAAACTGTAAAATCAAAGCAAACGTCAATGTATTAATTTTTTTTTAACTCTATAGTAATTAACTTATGTAATTAACTTTTATTTTGATACTTAAATTTTCATATTTTTTCCTAATGTGAAAAATAAAGATTAGTAACATTAATTGTTACCTTTTTTCAACAATTAAAATCTTGATTTAAACATGACCTCGATTAAGGAGACCACCTCTCGGAGTGACCAATTTTTATTGGAACGGTATGTGGTCGCTTTAGGGAGGTTTTACTGTATTTTAAACATTAACTTTAATTGGAATTTGTCTTTTTTTTAATTATGTTTGATTGTTATAACAGAGTGTCATTAATGACTATTGCTGCACAATGTCATTGATCACTGCATAAAGTAGTTGGTTGGCAATTACATGAAAAAATACTATTAGTTCTTTAAAATTCTCAATGTTGTAAAAATATTCAATTTTCAAGCTATAACTTTTGGCAAATAAATTCAAATCTCACATTTACATACTTAATATTATTTCTCAAATTTTACACAGTTTGTAAAATTTAATAAACAGAATAAATATACTATAGCAAATTATTAATTATTATAGCTAGTATAATACTTCGTCAGATTTTGATTTTGACTCATTGTATCTTTCTAGTGTGTGGAAATGAAGTTTGAAGAAGGCACGCTATCTCTAACTGCATTGGAAAGGTCCTGCATTGCAAGATCTGATTGAGATGGAAATTATTTTCAAAGGAAAAGAATGAACAGATAAACAAGAAATAGATGACTTGCAGATTTTTTTTTTTTTTTTATGTAATAGTATAGTTATGAATAATAATAGTTTGTAAATAAACATTTAATTCATTTTTGTGATTAATAAATTTTATTTGTGCTACATAATAAGTTTTATTTACATTTCTAAGAATTTACTTATAAGTTTTTTTGTATTAGCACTTCCATGTTTGAGATATTTCAATAAAATATTTATAAACTTTTAAAATTATTGTAAATTAAACTTAAAAGTTGCTATTCATGACCAAAAAAAATGAGAAACAATTGATAAAAATTGAATTATAAAATCTAGCTAAAATTTTAATTTAAATGAAACATTTATAAATTATGATGATATTGAAAAGCTAAACTGTTTTAATTTCTATTTATTTCAAATGCCTGATATGCAGTTTAGAGATTATATCAATTTGTATTTCTAAAAAAGTATTATATAGTTTCACCTAGGCAGTAAGGAAGCTCCATACTATATATACCGGGTGTCCCAAAAAGGACTGACTGATTTTAAAATTCAATAACTTGCAAACGGTGACAGATATTTAAAAAATTCTTGCAGGAGAGTTATGCATAAGGTCAAAAGTTTTTTTACAGTGATTTTCAATTTTAGTTCGAATTACAAACAATAGATGGCGCTGCGATCAATAGACGCTGAATTCAGGCTCGATTTTTGGTACTTCGTGGCCCGGATAATACATTTCCATCTCCTTTTTCAGCATGGAACAAGAGAAAGGACCAGAATTCGAGCCTGTATTTAGCGACTATTGCTTACAGCGCCATCTATTGTTTGTAATTCGAACTAAAATTGAAAATCACTGTAATAAAACTTTTGACCTTATGCATAACCCTCCTGCAAGAATTTTTTAAATATCTGTCACCGTTTGCAAGTTATTGAATTTTAAAATCAGTCAGTCCTTTTTGGGACACCCGGTATATGGATATAATGAAAATTGCCATGTTTTAATTATCTTCTTTCTTTTCATCACTTAAGACTTTTTATAGTATTTTTTAATTTAACTGTTTGTTACACAGAAATTTGTTGTGTTCAAATAATTTTTACTTTCTATCGGCCCCCATGTCTTACTGATTTCATCAACTAAGTAGGCATTAGAAATTCTGAATTGGAATTAAGATAGCTTTACTGTTATATATTAGTCAATTTTTTGTGTAGGTGTACAATTTCTAGAAGTTTTGAAGTGATGGAAAAGGGCATTTTTCTATTTAAGAGGAAAAAATGGATTTTTTTTACAAATAAGAGCTTTTCATAAAAAATATTAAACATTTTTTGAATTTATGTAACTCTAAAAATAAAAAGGTTTTATTTTTACTTCATATGAATATATTATAAATGGAAATAAAAATTTTAGTTCTAGAATACCTTTTCATGCTGAATTTAACAGCATGGTTTATAATGTATTATTTAACTGTTTGTGATGGCCATTTTGGTTGCACTTTCTGTTTTAAATTGTCATTAAAACTGATTTTTAAATAAAACAAAATTTGCTGCAATTTGTGTTTATGTAATGAAAAAACGGGATTTGAACAGATCGTTTATCCCCCTCCTCATAAAGTAGTTCAGACTCTGATTTAGAAGGAAGGCAATCATAACGATAAAATATAAATTTTTTTCTAACTTAATTACTTTAAAAATTTGAAACTAATAATATAGATTTTTTAATTTAGGAGTAATTTAAAAAAAAATAGTTGGGTTTGAAAACACAACAACAGGTGGATTTATTGTTTTTAAATAAATTTTGACAGAAATTTGCTTTTTCTTTTCTTTTGCAAGTTTTATATATAATTAAAAGCAATAAATAAGTCTAAAGAATAATATTTATAGTAAAAATGAAAAGAATAAACTATATTAGCTACATGTTATTTTTTTAAATTATGGTTAAGTATTTATTGAGTATGTGAAAAAAGTATATGAAAAACTGTTCGTGTAATAAAAATTATTTTTTCAAATAATACATATTTCAGCCTTACCATTTCCTCAAATCAGTATATGATATAATTTTGGATATGACTTTTTTTTTTTTAATGAGAAAAGTAGCATTTAATTATCAGTTTTACAAGTTAATGTTTTTATGTAGAATATTGAACATTAAAAAGATCAAATTGTAGAGTGAAAATAAACATGGTATTCCAACAGAGTATTCATCCCCCAGCATCGTCGAGTCAGTAAGTTCAGGATGAATATTGTCATAAGAATAAAATATAAATTTTGTTCTGCGTTAATTGAATGTTTTTAGAAATTGGAAACTATCAAATTTTATTAATGCTTTGATATTTTTTTTAATGTTGGAATAATTTGTCTCAAGAAACAAAACATGCCGATTTTTGAATATGTAACTTAAGGGGGCTGGTCAATCAGCTTCTGATTTTCTCTTACTAAAGTAAAGTGTATGGGTATTTGATGCATTCATATATTTGAAATATCTCCTCGGGAAATTAATATTTTTAACTTCTATTTTTTGTGTATACTTCCTAAAAGATGTCTCTTTTTTTTCTTAGCTCTCAAAATATTTCTAAAGTATTGCCTTAATTTTATAGGAAGTGTTAAAAGCTTACTCACAGTTCGCCTGCTTTTAACACATAAAATATTAAATTCAGCATAGAATTTAGAAATATTTTGTAAACTAAGAAAAAAAGAGACATACTTTAAGAAGAGTACACAGAAAAAAGATGTTATAAATATGTGAGAAGATATTTTAAATATACAAATGCATCAAAAGTCCATAGATTTAACATTACGGAGAAGAATTCCGAAGCTGGCAAGCTTTCTTGCCAACCGGCTTTAATGAGTTACCACAAAATGTTTTCAACTAAATTGTGGCAAAAGATTTTTAATAAAAGGGGGAGGGGGGACAAAGTTTATATATAAATTCAATTAAACAATGTGAAGATTTATGTTAAGGGCAGAAAAGAATAAATTCTTTCAGCTACATATTATTTTTAATAATAATTGTTGAATATTTCTATTGATTATGGGGGGAAAAATGAAAAATTGGTAATAAAAATAATTTTATACAAGTAATACTATATTACACTTTCAAACCTTACCATTTCCACAAAATGCAATAATTTGTATAATTTTGCATATCACTCTTTTTTTTTTTTTTTTTTTTTTATTATGAAAAGTAGCATTTAATTATCAATTTTACAAGTTAATGTTTTCAAGTAGAACATTGAACATGAAAAGAAAAAGTTAAAAAACACCCGAATGTACCTATTATAAGATTTTGAATAAATTATTTTATTAACGGTATTCCAATTTTACTAAAAAAAAATAAATACCTTCGAAACAAGAAAAGTTTTTTCCCCAAAAAAATTTCTAGGTTATTTCAGAGCATTTCCATCACTAATCATTTGTCAAATTGTCACTCAAGATACATTATAAAATTCGTCCTTTAGATATTTTCTGCATTATTATGAAAGTGAACTTAAAAATTTTATTTTCTATATCATCGAAATATATATATATATTTCTATATCAACCAAATAAAAATTTTATTTTAAATATTTTAAACACATTTTATATACATGTATATTCAAACCTGGATTCATTAATATAGAATGACTAACACTTTTTCTCCTAATATAAAGAGATATTGATTAACAATACTATGCCAAGACAGATAATCAATATCTTCCTATGTTGGAAAAAAAAAAACTAGTATGTTGTGGCCATTACAAAACTTTCTTTTATATAAATCACGTCAATTAAATCTTTCAAATAGTACAAGAAATTACATCAATTTAGCACCAATTCATATCAAAGTATATCTGAATTTGAAGTTTGGTGAAAATTCGTGCATTAGTTCTTGAGATAGAGCTATAGCAGAAATTCTGAAAAATGTAACATAGCAGCGCCACCTGTTGAGCGATTTGCAACAAAACATAAACAGCATTAATTCATATCAAGGTATATCTGAGTCTGAAATTTGTTGAAAATCTAAGCATTAGTTCTTGAGATAGAGGTATTGCGAAAATCGCAAAAAATGCAGCCTAACGCGCCACCTGTTGAGCGATTTACACTAAAATGTGTAAAATGTCAATTTATGTCAAGGACTAACTGAATCTGAAGTTTGATGAAAATCCGTGCATTAGTTCTGGAGATTGAGCTATCGTGAAAAATGCTGCATAACAGCGCCACCTGTTGAGCGATTTACACCAAAACATAAACAGCTCTAATTCATATCCATGTGTACCTGAATCTGAAGTTTGTTGAAAATCAAGAATTAGTTCTTGAGATAAAGCTACAGCGGAAATCGCAAAAAATGCAGCATAGCAGCGCCACCTGTTGAGCGATTTGCACCAAAATTATAAAACGTCAATTCATGTCAAGTACTAACAGAATCTGAAGTTTGATGAAAATCCGTGCATTAGAGATTGAGCTATCGTGAAAAATGCTGCATAGCAGCGCCACCTGTTGAGCAATTTACACCAAAAACTATTTAGCACCAATTTATATCAGGCAATATAATTTTTTATTAAATATAAATTTTTGTTAAATTCCGTGCTGTAGTTGTTGAGATAGAGCGCCCACAAAATTTGTGTCACATACATACAGACAGACAATTTGTAAAAGCATGTTTTTCGGAATCTCTGACCCCTAATAAAACATGTAAATCCGTCGAAAACTGAAAGTCGAAAATTTTCACGAATCAATACTTTCTTCTTGTAAAGATAGAAGAAAGTAAAAAGCTTTGCCAATTTATAATGCCGAATCCAGTTTTGACCAATATCGGCCTGTCCGGCTTTCCCCGATATCGGAAAGTATTATGTTGTGGCCATCACAAAGCTTTCTTTTATATAAATCACGTTAATGAAATCATTTAAATAGTACGAGAAATTACATCAATTTAGCACCAATTTATATCAAAGTATATCTGAATTTGAAGTTTGATGAAAATTCGCGCATTAGTTATTGAGATAGAGCTATAGGGAAAATTCTGAAAAATGCAGCATAGCAGCGCCACCTGTTGAGCGATTTGCAACAAAACATAAACAGCACTAATTCATATTAAGGTATACTGGAATCTGAAATTTGTTGAAAATCCGTGCATTAGTTCTGGAGATAGAGCTATTGCGGAAATTACAAAAAATGCAGCATAGCAGCGCCATCTGTGGAGCGATTTACACCAAAATGTACAAAACGTCAATTCATGTCAAGGACTAACTGAATCTGAAGTTTGATGAAAATCCGTGCATTAGTTCTGGAGATTGAGCTATTGTGGAAATCGTATAAAATGCTGCATAGCAGCGCCATCTGTTGAGTGATTTATACCAAAACATAAACAGCTCTAATTCACATCCATGTATACCTGAATCTGAAGTTTGATGAAAATCCGTGTATTATTTCTTGAGATAGAGCTATTACGAAAATCGTGTAAATGTTGCAAAATGCAGCATAGCAGCGCCATCTGTTGAGCAATTTACACCAAAACGTTACCAGAAGCAACTCATATCAAGGAATAACTGAATCTGAAGTTTGATGAAAATCCGTGCATTAGTTCTTGAGATAGAGCTATTGCAGAAATCGCGAAAAATGCAGCATAACAGCGCTACCTGTTGGGCGATTTACCTCAAAAACTAATCAGCCCCAACTTATATTAGGGACTACTTGAATATAAATTTTTGTTGAATTCCGTGCATTAGTTCTTGAGATAGAGCGTCCACAAAATTTTAGTCACATACAGAAAGACAGACATTTTGTAAAAACATGTTTTTCGGAATCTCTGACCTCTAAAACGAGTCAATCCGTCGAAAATTTTTACGAATCCAATACTTTCTTCATGTAAAGATAGAAGAAAGTAAAAAGGTTAGCCATGCAATATCGGCCGGTCCGGCGTTCACCGATATTGCGAAATCGCTGTTCCCGATATTGCTGTGCTACCTGGGGTGTACTCTTCTATCTTATTTAGACATTTTTTACCTGCATTTAAACCGAATATCCTGTATGGTATTCATTCATTAGAAGCTTTAATTCTTCGCATAACAATCGAGTGTCCTCTTTTTGATAATCTGAAACCAGTTTCATTAAAAAATTATATGAGTTTCTTCTAGAGATGCACCGAATAGAGATTTTGGCCGAATACGGAATATTCAGCAACAGGTAAATCGAATACCGAATATTCAGCTGTGTTACCTGGGGTATTCTACAGAAAGCGAATTTTAGTGCAACTCGGAAATGCATATAAATTCGTTATGTTAGTAACAGTGCAAACCGTTTTACCTCATAGATCATAACATTACGGAATAATTTTGTGTGCCCCTGTAAATGAACTATAAGTGGTATGCATAACATTTAAAAAAAAAAGGTTTTTGTAATGCAGCTCAATATCTCATATATTTCATTATGTTTTGAAAAGTGTGAAAAATACACTGCAAATTATTTTTTCTCATATACTATAATGTAACGTAATACTTTTAAGTGCCCTATAAATATAAAATATTTTCAATGGCAAGCCTCAATTACATGGCAATCCGAATATATTTACGCGAGTTAGAGCATGAACAAACTGCAGACAGATACACAAATCGAATTCATAAACGCTTTTCAACTCCCTTGGAAAGTGTTAGCAAGAATGAAAATTCGTGCGTCAAACATAGATTATGAAACACTTTCCAACACATTCAGAATGCTGCAACAAAACTTTATTGTTTACTAAGTAAACAATTTAGAAAAAGGGTAATACATTTGAAAACTCAAATTCAGCAATTACAACCAATAATCAAACAAAATATCCGAATTCTTTTGTGTAGCCCTGTATATGATCTATAGATTTGTATGTGTACATACTGTAGTATGTTACTGTATACTACTATGTATATATGCTGTATGTGCTAAAATTTACTTCAGTCAGGAAATACATAGCACAATTGAAAATCCCTCTTCAGCAATTTCTTTCAATAAACGGGCGTGTACGTGGGATATTTTGAACAGCCCTGTGTAGATCTATAGAGTTTAAATACACCAATTAATATGCAGATAATTAGTTACATTTAAAAATGCGTAACACAACAAAAACGAGCTACCAGCAATTATTGTTCGTAGACAGTACTGTGGCCAAATTCTTTTGAGTGTACCTGTAAATGAACGGTACATTATATGCATACTACAAATCCTACACTCTACAGTAATTTCCTGTAGCGCACCTCGGTGACATGGATCAATTTGACTATATTAAATTACGCTGTGAATGATATTTCCCCATAGCGCGTCATGTAACGAAATTCTTTTGAGTGTCCCTGTAAATGAACGATACATTCTATATACACCATATTCTAGAGTAAGCACCTTATAGTGCACCTCAGTGATATGTATCAATTTGAAATGTTTAAAAGGGTGTAACATCATTAAAATACGTCGCAAACGATTTTTCCCCCATAGGCCGTATGTAACGAAATCCTTTTGAGTGTCTCTGTGAAAGAACTATAAGTGCTATACGCTTCATTTTCAATACCAAACATGCCATAGTAAACCCCAATAACATATATCAATTTCATGGTAATCGAAGTACAGTAATCATCCACTAATCCTGCACGATTTTCAAGAAAAAAAATAGTATTTCTTGTTCAATCCCACCTGGTGTTAATAATTTGGTAGAACGGGGGTGACAAAAAATATTTCTGTGGATAATTTGCGGAACTGTTGAAAGGGAAAAAAATATCACTAGAATTAAATACTTTTTCCATTTCAGAAAAGGTTGCTGAACTTGAAACGGAAATTGATTTCATCATCAAATAATGAATGTGTATCATGAGATTAAAAAAAAAAAAAAAAATCTGCGAAAGAAACAAAATAATTTTGATGAACTTTTAGAGTACATACAAATTTATATCGAACAAAACATCCGAATGCGCGATTGATAGACATCGTGCGTGCCTGCGTGCTGGGCATAATATATCAGCACGTGTGTAGGGTCACCACCTTGTAACTCCACATCATACGGAATGACTCCCTAAAATAAGAGAAGACTACTACAAAACAACCTGATATTCGAGATTTGTTTAAAATGGCTTCTACATGTAAGTCTACTGTGTAGAACTATAGTGCACGTTTTCATTTTATAGATATGTACATATGTTCATGTTTTATTTTTCATTATTGAGTATTTTTTATTCTATTCAAGCTGTTTAAAGAATAGAAAACATGTTTTACTGTCATTTTTTGTTTAATTCTAACTTCTACACGTTTTTCCCGACATTCATCCTGTAACCCAGAAAATTTCTTAATCCGGAATGCTTCAAATCCCGAACGTGCCGGATTAGAGGATGTTTACTGTATATTTATGCGAGTTAGTGCACGGGCAGACAAACCGAAATCATAAACACTTTTCAACTATGTCGGAAAGTGTTAAAAAAGCATTCTGTGTTGCTACGTGCAGATACATCCGTTCAAGCTACTCCCCCTCTTTACATTTCTCTCTCCTGTACTCGTGTAAACTATCTTGATTTTTTTAATGAATCCCTATTTATGCGTAAATGTATAAGTTATCGTTAATCCATATTCCATTGCTTGTAAACGTAAAAATCTGAAAAACGCTAGTAAAATTGCCTAAGACGGAATTTCATAGGAAACAAGAAAAATCCGTTATTGACAGGTTCCCTTCTTAGGAGGTACATTGTATGTTTTAAATGTCTTATATTCTTTTCGCACAAATTTTTTACTCCTTCTGTACGGATGAACACATTTTTCCTTTTAAGACAAGATATCAGGGACAGGTTTTAATGAGATTTAATTTTTATTACGATTTAAAAATATCTTCATTTTTTGAAAAAAAGTTGTTGGGCCGGACCTCATTTTACGGAGTTTTCCTAGTGTCGGGCCTCATTATACTGTTTTTTTACACCAGGGCTGAAATTAGCCTTTTTTTCACTCGGGGCAAGCATGGTTTTTGGTGCTCTCCCCTCCTCCTCCTCTCCAAAGTACATTTACAAAGAAAATGTTATTAATTTTCTAATAGCCGAATTATTTTCAAATTTGAAATATGTAATCAAAAAATATGCAACACTGAACTACGTAATAAGCTTTGTCAAATATTCATTCATTTAAAAAATCTTGAAAACGGAATAGAAAAGAAACGAAGAAAATTCCGCTTTACACTGGATCCTTATGCCATATCATCTTTAGATTCTTCTATGCTTTTGCATAACCCAGACAGGTTGATTTTAACAATACAGTGCTAAACATATATGTGAGAAAAATCGACAAACGAAATCTTCATTCTGCCGCCGGGGGCATATGCCCCTACCCCCCTTAGTTTCGGTCCTGCGGGCCGGGCCGGGGGAATGATTTTCATAGGGGTCGGAAAGTACCGTCGGGATGTTCCCGTAGAATCCGAATCTGCAAAAAAGAAATGGTGGTTCTCGATCAAGATTTCAAAGTTGGACCCTTTCTCTAACCCCTGGGGGATTGGAGTTGGGGGGTCAACGTTGGTCTCACTGATTAGCTTTTTTTAAAAATATATGTAACACGTATTGTTCTGTTTTTCAATCCAACGTGTACACTTGATTTATTCGACCGTTTCCAGATTTTTCGGACACACTGTATATATATGCACGCATTAAATTTAATAAGCATTTGTGCCCCCACCCCCTCCCCTGCCCGAAATTTCTGGTTACGAATGCTTATCCATACAATCATGTTACACATGAGCACATCTATCTTTATTAACACATGTATCTTATCTGTTCTATCTTATTTAGATATTTTTTACCTGCATTTCAACCGAATATCCTGTATGGTATACATTGGCTTTAATTCTTCGCATAACAATCGAGTGTCCTCTTTTTGATAATCTGAAACGACATTTGAAACCAGTTTCATTAAAATTAAATGAATTTCTTCTAGGGATGCACCGAATAGAGAATTTGGCCAAATACCGAATATTCAGCAAACGGTAAACCGAATATTCGGCTAGCCGAATAGTGACTATCAAGCCGAATACCGAATATTTGGCCAGCCGAATAGTGACTATTCGACCGAATACCGAATATTCGGCTTGCCAAATACTTTTAAGTTTCAGAGTTTGAAAGTATTAAAAAGATACATTGTAAATCAATTTTACATAATGTTTAACCCATATTGATATTTATAAGTAAGTTTTGCACTAAAAAAATCTATGCTTTGAATTGTTATTTAAGAAAAGGATAGTTTTAAAGCTTCTTTAATTGATAAAATTTATAAAAAAAAGGTTTTTTAAATATTCGGTGACCGAATATTTCGATATTCGGCATACCGAATAGTTTGATATCGGCCAAGCCGAATATTCAGCCTACCGAATAGTTTGATATTTCGCCTAACCGAATATTTTGTAGTATGGCCGAATATCGAATAGATACCGAATATTCGGTGCATCCCTAGTTTCTTCTATCTCTTAAACGCCACAGATGGGGTTTTTTTATGTCCTTGCAATCGTCAAATAACAAAAAATTCTGCGATTTTTCTTACAATGAATATTTACAAATGCAACACCCATTGATCTCTTCCAGAGTTTCAAGCGAGACTACGAAAAAGCCACTGCGAACTTTACGCTTTCGCTGCTTGCGGCATCTCTGAGTATCCGCAGATTTTCATGCGAAATAGCGAAAAACTAGCTGCGAAGTTTTCTCTGTTTTACTGATCGAGAAAAGTTAATTGCGAAAATTAACTTTAAACCCCGCCTTCAACTGTCACATGAGCAGAAAATAGCTGAGCTCAATTACGACCGGGAGAGATGAGAGATTTTCAGTTGCTTTGGTTGATGGCATGATACCGCCGGGAAATATTTCTACTATGAAATGAGTGAATTATCAGTTTTCGACATTGAATATTGCTATTTTCAGTTTATTTTATATACTTCTTACTAGTCTGCTTCTGAAAAAACTATTATGGGCTTGTAAAAAGATCGTAAATTTATACAGAAAACATGGTTAACGAATACAAAAAAATGAAAACTTTACGCATTAAACTGCATATTTCAATTTTTAATCCAATAATAGAAACTATTTCAATGTGAAAAAGTTATCAGCCCACTTATCTACCCTTAATAATTAAAATAAATTATTAAAAATCAAATATTATTTGAAAATTGAATCAGTAAAATTGAAAACGGCAGGTTGACGCAGACTCCAGGTGTATATTTTAGCTTATTGCGAAAGGTGGAGCTTATTTCTGAAACTGGACAGCATTTTTGCGCAACTTTCGCAGTTAGAGAAATAAGCTCCGCCTTGACACCTGTCAAAATTTGTTTACCTTTAGCAGCGAAAAGTTCGCAAAAAGGCTGGCTTCTGATTGGTCAATCTCGTCTCGCTAATAGCGAAAAATCTATCTGGATCTGGGCCATAATGTATGTATTTCATGAAAAAATGATATGCCCTTAGCCCTTGTTATTATTCCCTTACCCTATGAATTAGTTGGGTTTTACATCACTAGATGGCGTTTCTAAACTCAAAGCTTGAGGGTATTTTGCGGGTATTTTTTTCACAGTCGGAGGGTAAATAGCAAATTCTCTACTGGCAACACTGCTGAACACACTCATTGTGTAGAACGAGGTGTAGAACTGATACTACTTCGCTCTTTTTGACTGCGCACATCGTCCACTTCCACAACGTGGTTAACTTTTTATTTATGAAAAAAGGAGCGTTATGTCTGTTTTGAAAAACGGTCAAGAGACTGATACATATTTAGCGCCATTATCTCGTTTCTTACAAACCTCCTTTAATAACAAAGTAAGTTATAACTCTTTTTATTTAATCGAGATGTGAGAAATCAAAATCTGCTAAGTTCAACAACAGATGGCGTTGTTTTTCTTATTTTATAACAAACAAATCTTAAAGGGCGCATACTTTGATTTCAAATGCGCTTAATAGACATAAAACACCCTTAAATTTTAATGTGTAGTCAGCATATTTTAATCATAGTCCAATAGTTGTGTACGTATGCTTATAGCTGTAAGTTATATTCTTTAAAAAGAAATATTTCAAAGCAGTCTCATCTATTCTTAATCATGTTCGAAGAAGTGCATTGTTCATAAACTGTAATTGTAATATGATACTGACATATTCATATTATTTGGCTTTTATTGTAGTATTTCGAGAGAGGAGAGGGGAATTTTCACTTCTGCACTGTTAATAAGAGGAAATCCAAAATTCCACAGAGGGGAAACCCCTTACCTTGAAGAGACTTCCCCCCTCTCAGAGTCCTTTCTGAATTCATCACTGGTTTGAATTTCTAACTCTAAAGTCTGAGTGCAGGTATGAACAAAGCTGGATAAAAGAAATATCCAGCTTTGGGTATGAAGTGGAGGGTTCATATACCCTCTGATTTTTTATTTTTTTTTTGAAGAACTCCGTATACCCAATGTTTCTCACATGAACCTGTAGTGCATAGTAGTTACTGTTTACCCTCTGCCTCAATACTGCTTATTTTTTTAGATGACTACATCACTGTCTGATTTGTTCATTTAAAGATCCTACAAATATTTATTTGAACACGTAATAATTTAAAAACCCACACGTGTAATTTGTTAATTTTAAGCTTTTTTTTCAAAAAAGAAATTTATCCAGTCTTCAAACAGCATTCATTTAGTAATGCAGAATAATATTTGAAAATAATGAACAATACTAGGATTCTTGTTTATCTCTGTGTCAATATAAAGGTTTAAAAAAAAAAAAAAAAAAAAAAGACATATTCTTGTTGAAATAAGATATGACATTTTATAAATTGATAATAAGATATTGGATCATTTGGGAACTACAGGAACCATCATCTCATCGGAAAATTGCAATTTTTGTAGTAATAGTTGATGACACTAAGATTCGAAAAATGATGGCTTGCCAACCCTTATCTTGGTCTGTTTTACATACAGGGGGTGTTTCGTGAATCAGTGCTAAAAGTGACATTTCCATTAATTCCAGGACTCGATACAGGAAAAATTTGGGACCTATTTAAGACTTTCACGAAATTCCTCTTAATAAAATAAGCCTCCTTCACAAAATTCCATTTTATAAAACGGGCCGTAAAATTCTTTCTAATAAAACAAGCCTCTTCATAAAATTCTTTCTAATAAAACAAGCCTCTTCATAAAATTCTTTCTAATAAAACAAGCCTCTTCATAAAATTCTTTCTAATGAAGCAAGTCTCTTCATAAAATTCTTTCTAATGAAGCAAGTCTCTTCATAAAATTCTTTCTAATGAAACAAGTCTCTTCATAAAATTCTTTCTAATGAAACAAGTCTCTTCATAAAATTCTTTCTAATGAAACAAGTCTCTTCATAAAATTCTTTCTAATGAAACAAGTCTCTTCATAAAATTCTTTCTAATGAAACAAGTCTCTTCATAAAATTCTTTCTAATGAAACAAACCTCTTCATAAAATTCTTTCTAATGAAACAAACCTCTTCATAAAATTCTTTCTAATGAAACAAACCTCTTCATAAAATTCTTTCTAATGAAACAAACCTCTTCATAAAATTCTTTCTAATGAAACAAACCTCTTCATAAAATTCTTTCTAATGAAACAAACCTCTTCATAAAATTCTTTCTAATGAAACAAACCTCTTCATAAAATTCTTTCTAATGAAACAAACCTCTTCATAAAATTCTTTCTAATGAAACAAACCTCTTCATAAAATTCTTTCTAATGAAACAAACCTCTTCATAAAATTATTTCTAATGAAACAAACCTCTTCATAAAATTATTTCTAATGAAACAAACCTCTTCATAAAATTATTTCTAATGAAACAAACCTCTTCATAAAATTATTTCTAATGAAACAAACCTCTTCATAAAATTATTTCTAATCAAACAAACCTCTTCATAAAATTATTTCTAATCAAACAAACCTCTTCATAAAATTATTTCTAATAAAACAAACCTCTTCATAAAATTATTTCTAATAAAACAAACCTCTTCATAAAATTCTTCACAAAATTTGTTTTAATAAAACAGGCCCCTTCACAAAATTGCTTTTAATAACATAAGACCTTTTACAAAATTCCTTTGTATTTATTTTTTTGACGGAAGCGCTAAGCAGACTTAATGCCATGTTCTGACGATTCTTCTGGGTAACCATCAAATACAACGGTTGTAGTTTTACCGTAGTTGTTTTCAAATATCCAATGTACTTTGAAATAATTGACGAGAACTTTTCTCTTAACTCCCAATTCACTCGATGAAGGAGGAAGCCCAGAGTTCATTCTAGGCGTTTCTCGCAGGGCAGGCTGCCCTGCCTGCCTTTCTTTACAAAATTTGACGCCCCGATGCCCCCACTGTCCAAAAGCCCCGCCCCGCGAGCCCTATCACTCGGAAAATCGACCGAGGGAAAAATATCGCCGTTTAAGTTAATTTCATTGCTTATTTCAAGCAAACTTTAAACTATTTGTAAACATTATATAATGTCCTAGCCCCATTTTGCTCCTAATCTGTTCCTTTTCACTCCCCCCCCCCCCTACATCCTCATACAGACACCAATTATTTTCAGTAAAATTCCAGCACCGACGCAGTCATAAATCTCTGTCTCTATATCCTGTTTCTTGGCTACTGTGAAAACTCAGCCGAAATAAGAAAGAAGAAAAAACTGAAAGGTCCTATGATGAAATTGGCGTTTTTTCGCGATTCCCTGATGAATTGTTTTTTTTTTTTTTTCGGCGAACATTCTCAAAATTTGCGATATAGTTTATGTCCAAATTTTCGGATTTAAGACCGATTCTTTTTAATTTTCAGAAATGACTGCCTTAATTTTTCAGAAAAGAATCACCCCTGCACTGCAAAGTGTCATAGATGGGGTAAAGGGTCAGTAGCCAAGATTTTTTAGGGGGTGGTGTCAAGGCAGGGTTGCAAAAAAGCCAGCTAAAATTAAAAAAAACCAGTGTGGTTTTTATTGGTTTTAACCGGCTTTTTTTGGCCAAAATTGGCTTTTATACAGTGAAGCATTTTAATTATAAATGACACATTTTTATGTGTTTTTTAATTAGTTTTAAAGGCATTTAATTGAGGTAGAAATCAATATAACCCAATTTTTCAATATAATGAAGACATTAATATTGGAATAAAATGCCTTACCAATTGTTTTCTCTGGTTTACACTGACCTTAACACTTCCATTTTTTTAATTGTTCTCTTTATTTTATGCACACTTACATGTACTAAAATTTCCTCAAATGTTACATTCTTCCTAATTTCTCTTTCAACATTGTTCATTCTACGATTTTAATCTGTCCGTATGGACATATCTGGAATAAGTTATATAACAGCTTAGTAGCAGAAAAACTTTTTACTATATCATTTTTATAAGTTGTCAATTGTTTATTACTGAGTGTTTGTTCTCAAGTATTATATAAGATAATTTCAGTTATTAAATACATATGTGCTATTTAGTTTTAATCAATTTTAAAAGTAAATATCAGTATGTAAGAATATTTCTATTTTGATGTGTGATATTTTCTTATTCTTTCATATAATCTGTCAACTGTGTGGTATGTGTAGAACTATGATAAAGAATTCCAAACCAATACTTTGGAGTCTAATTTAATATATTCTTCTGAATATTTATAATTTTTTTTCTGACATAATGCCTTCACAGTTGCATTCTAGCAGTTATAAGGACTTATTTATTTGACAAAATTTAATAGAAATTTATATTTTTTTAGTAGAAAATATTTATAAATGTATTAAAAATAAATTAATCCAAATTTTATATGAATTATCTATAGACCACCTTTTTGAAAAATAAAAGCCGGCTTTTTTTAAGTGGCTAAAACCAAAAAAAGCCGGCCGGCTTTTTTTGGCCTGGCTAAAAGCCAGCAACCCTGTGTCAAGGTGGAAGAGTTATTAGTTATTTATTATTACATTAATGTACCCTTTTATGGCAAAGTGCACCCTGCCTGCCCTTGAACCTAGAATGAACTCTGAGGAAGCCGCCATCAGTCACATGGACAGTTTATATGGTTTGTTCTAAATTATCAAGGGGAGTGAGCAAATCGTAAAATACCGACTTTCATGTTTTCGTCATCCCAAAGTTATCAAAAAGAGAAATATAATCATTTACACACCTCAAAAAATAATTTGCTTACATAGGACAGAATTAAAATTAATTTCTGGACATCGGTTGCATTTCAAGTGTAATCATCTGTTGGTAAAGTCGGTGAAATTTCCATATTGATGCAATTAAATTTTGAAGTTGTTAATCAAACAGTGCACTTTGGCAATTTATGCAGTTCTACTGTTTTGTTAGGGAAATGATTCATTTAACCGATAATTGGTATGAAAAAAAAACCAATTTTATGAGTTTTTTTAGAAAAATGCGCTTTTTTGATATATCATATCTCGCTTATTATTGGTTTAATTTTTAGTCTGTTTTACTCGATGCATAATTTTGTGCTCTACAAACTAGGACTGTCTGATTTCTGTAGAGCAAACGGTTTTTGAGTTATTTTCGAAATACTGAAAAAAGTCCGAAAATTTTGAGGTTTTTGTAGTGGAACATCTAAAGCTCACCAGGGAAAATGGGACAAACTTCAAATCCCTTCATTTGGATGTAAAACAAAGTGATTGAAACAATTTCCAGCTTTCCAAGAATTTCGGTTAGTAAAATCCTATTTTTACTGGCCTAATAGAAAAAATCATTATTTATTTAAATTAAAAAAAAATTTAGTTTGCATGAATCTAAAAAACTGTTATTTGTGAAAGATAGGGGTTTTTTTATCTGAAATTTCCAATTTTTCCTGGAAAAAAAAAAAAAAAAAAAAAGGAAAAAGAATATTTTTTTGGGATGTAGTTTAAATATGATGACAATGACTGACTGTATCCTGAATAAAAATTATTTTAGCTATAATACCAGTACAGTCCACTCCCTCTAATCTGCACTATATTCCAGATGTAAACAAACAGTTAAAATTTCCTTTTTTAAGCAAGATAATATTCGCATTGACTGCCCTAATGAATCTATTAAGGAATTTTTAATGCAATTCTGCATTCATTAAAAGAAAATGTTTTATGTACCTTATAAATAATTATTAAACTGCTATATTCTGAACAAATTTGCTGGCTATATAAAAGATAAAATTTTTTGCAAAGAGGGGTTAGCTCTTGTGGATAAAATCTTAATTTTTTAGAAAAAAAAAAAAAAAAAAAAAACTTTTGTTACTGTTCAAGAAATTCTGACTCTTAAAAGGTTTCAAAATTAAACTGCATAGCATAAATTAAAAACTTTAAAGCAAACCACTATCACTGTGATGTTTGATAGATTTAAAATTAAATAGAAATGTTTTCCATTAATTTCGTATTATTATATCATTTAAATGTATTCTTAATATTGAATATAGCTTTTTATTTATAAAAAAGCACTTTCTTTCATTTCTGTGTTATTTATTTACAGTATGATCACTACATTTGTTGATAAATTCCAAATATTAGAATGTAAACAAAGAAATGACCTATAATCTGCAAAACTCTAGGTCCTGACCTGTGCGGATTAGAGGGAGTGTACTGCAGTTCATTGTTAAAAGTAATAAAGAAAAAACAAAAAATGCTAAAATCAATAATACAAAGTATATACTTCATAAACTTATTTTTTTGTAATAAAAGATCTTATCTTTTTTTTATTATTTCCTTTATTTATTGAAATATTTATAGGTACAAATGGAAGATATTGATGAGGAACTAAAGATAAACATACTTAACATACTGCCTTCAATATCAGAAGAAACTGTGAATGGAATCATTCATGCTCTGAAATATGTTGGTCTCGAGACAATGTCCGATTTACAGTTTGTACAAGAAGAAGATTTAATACTGGTGTTAAAGCCTATTCAGAGACGAAAATTAATAAAAGCTTGGAGTGAACAAAGTAAAATAATTTGTGTTCCTTTTTATAATTTCTTAAGTTGAGTTTGGCTGAAGAATACTTGGGTGGTTCAATAATTATTGTCCCTAGTGTATATAAAATATTTGTACTGCATATTTAAGCCCAATGCCTTAAATGCCTATATGCTCAATTTCAGAACGTAGCTGCTATATTAACATAGTTTTGGAGGGAGGGGTGAAGTTTTAAAGACCTATTTTTGAGGGAGTTTTTTTAGGAGGGGGATGAGAGTGAAATGATGGTTTGGAGCTTATGAGGCTACATTTGTGACTGTGGACGAGATGTGGCTACATCACATGATTCCGAGTCCAAACAACAGTAGTTACGTCTCATCCACTGTCATAAATCTAGCCCCATATGCTAAAAACCAGCCTTTCATCCCCACTCTCCCTCTTTCGCTCCTACCTCTAAAAGTTTGTGAATATAGCAGCTATGGTTCTGAAATTTAGCATATAGGCATCTAAAACATTAGGTTTCGATATTCCACAACAACCATCGCAGTACAAATATTTTATATACACTAGGGACAATAAGTATTGAACCACCCATGTACAGTAGGGTGGGCCGAAAAAAACTTTTTTTTTATTTTCGATGATGGGTAGTGCGGAAAAGTGGCCACTAGTGGCACCAAGTTCACACAAAAAATTTGAGATTTTTAGGACAATTCCTATATTTGCCGCTTTTGGCTTGAAGTTTTGCTAAAATGCTGATTTTTGAACTTTTTTAGCAAAAATGTTAAATTAAACTTATTTTAATCGTATTTACTTGAAAAGGCATATTTAATGTTCCAAATGTATAAATAAGCTCTGATAATGTATTATTTAATTGCTATGTGTATTCTAAATTAGACGATTTTTATAGCCTTTTCGCTTTTAAGTGAACAAAAATTGCATGTATTGTTTGAATCTTTCAACGGTTTCTCTCTTTTGTCCTGTTTATGTCCCTTGGTCTTCATTATTTTTTTCGATGCTTTAAAGGGTTATATATTTGGGTGACGGACAGCAGAATCCCTCAGAAGCAGATCTGGAAGAAGAGAAGGAAGTGAGGCGAGAACATAAACGAACGCAGTGACTCATCGCGATGTTGGGGGAGTGAAGGAGGAAATACAAGAGGGGAGAAAGTGCGACAAGGGATGCTTATTATTTTTCAGTGCTCGGTTTCCCTGTGACATTTGTTCAGTGCAAAAGTAAAACCTTTTTCTCGTGCAATACATTGCTTTTTGGATAGAAGAAAATCGAGATATTTATCTTCAACCAGTGGATATTATTAAAATGGTAGGTGAAAAAGTTTCCGAAATCTGGATAAAATCTTTCATACCAGTGGTTTCCCAACGAACAATTAACGGAAAGATTAAAAACTATTACAATGAGTGTAGATCATTGGAGAAATCTTGTAATCATACGGGCGTTAAAGGCAAGGCGATCCGCGAAGATTTCATACGAAATGCGGAAACCTCTCTCTGTGACATTGCAGCTTGTAAGTGAGGCTCTGGATAAAATCTTCCATACCAGTGGTTTCCCAACGAACAATTAACGGAAAGATTAAAAACTATTACAATGAGTGTAGATCATTGGAGAAATCTTGTAATCATACGGGCGTTAAAGGCAAAGCGATCCGCGAAGATTTCATACGAAATGCGGAAACCTCTCTCTTTGACATTGCAGCTTGTAAGTGAGGCTCTGGATAAAATCTTCCATACCAGTGGTTTCCCAACGAACAATTAACGGAAAGATTAAAAACTATTACAATGAATGTAGATCATTGGAGAAATCTTGTAATCATACACGCGTTAAAGGCAAGGCTATCCGCGAAGATTTCATACAAAATGCGGAAACCTTTCTGACATTGCAGCTTGTAAGTGAGGCTTGAACAATTGTAGCTGCGACATCAGACGTAAAGTTCCACATCGGGAGGTGAACTTCTTGAAGGATCAAAGAACTGTTCGAAAAATGTTTATCGGAAATATTGATTTAAAAACAAGCAAAACTCTTGCAAAGAAAATATCGCGGAAAATGAAAAGGGGATACAATTTCAACGAGGAATAGTGTTTCTGCGACAAAGCCTTCAACGAGTGGAGTTAGATCCAGATGGAAGACGGTTATATTGTTGGAAGATTCAAGTAGTGGGAGATTTCAAGCAAGCAGCTCGACTGAATCTGAATTTGAACCAGGCCCTTTAAAGCCAAACACTCCTAAATGCATATTCCTGTCTAACACAGCATCTGCCATGTCTCAGGGAAACTGAGCACTGAAAATAATAAGCATCCCTTATCGCACTTTCTCCCCTCTTGTATTTCCTGCTTCACTCCCCCAACATTGCGATGAGTCACTGCGTTCGCTTAAGTTCTTGCCTCACCCCCTTCTCTCCTTCCAGATTTGTTTCTGAGGGATTCTGCTGCCCGTCACCCAAATATATGACCCTTAAAGCATCGAAAAAAATAATGAAGACCAAGGGACATAAACAGGACAAAAGAGAGAAACCGTTGAAAGATTCAAACAATACATGCAATTTTTGTTCACTTAAAAGCGAA
The DNA here is from genome assembly GCA_963932465.1 of Maratus speciosus. NCBI lineage: Eukaryota > Metazoa > Arthropoda > Arachnida > Araneae > Salticidae > Maratus > Maratus speciosus. Next base: position 136,789,444 of record OZ010798.1, read on the forward strand.
AAAGGCTATAAAAATCGTCTAATTTAGAATACACATAGCAATTAAATAATACATTATCAGAGCTTATTTATACATTTGGAACATTAAATATGCCTTTTCAAGTAAATACGATTAAAATAAGTTTAATTTAACATTTTTAAAATTTTTGCTAAAAAAGTTCAAAAATCAGCATTTTAGCAAAACTTCAAGCCAAAAGCGGCAAATATAGGAATAGGCCTAAAAATCTCAAATTTTTTGTGTGAACTTGGTGCCACTAGTGGCCACTTTTTCGCACTACCCATCATCGAAAATCAAAAAAAAAGTTTTTTCGGCCCACCCTAATGTACAGTATACTTTTATCAGAAATCTATACACTATCTTGATGATGTAAATAGCGTTACCAAAAAGCATCATATTATTGCTAGACTTAGATTATAAATTACTTAACTTTTATAAATAAATGCACAATTTCAAAATAATTGGTGAAACTTTTTTAATTTGCAAAAGAAAGTTTTTTATTATGCCTATTAAGTTGAATTATCTATAAGCAAATCTTGGATACATAAAAGTAAGAGCTTTTGTAACTAGGAGGAATTAATACGGTGGTGGGGGAAAAATTAAAAGAACAACTGTAAAAAGTAGGCAAATGGAAGGAGGACATTGCCAGCTTGTAAAGCTTGCATTCTGGTCAAATGGTTTCAGGGGTGTCCATACAACTTATAAAAGTTTTCTATGTATCTCTAAAAAGTTCAATGCTTTTTATTACCCATTTTGCATCACATTGTCTATATATTATTTAAATTTATTTCTTGCAAAAATCAGCTAGTCTGAATTTCGGTGATATGTTAAGCATAAATTAAAAATCTTATGGAAGTTTCATGTTTTTTGCTGCAAAATCATTCTGAGTTAAACGAGTTTCTAAACTTATTTCTGTGATTTTATCCCACCAGTGTTATTTTCCAGGAATAATTAATATATTTTATCAGCGTTCGAAATCCTTGGTGGTCTGCTGGTCCAAAATTTCAGTTGGACCACTAATTTGAAAAATTTAGTGGTCTGCAGGACCAGTAACTTTCTTTTCCCCTCTGACAAGTAAACGTAAATTTTCCTGTCCCTGAGAAAACTGCAACCGAACACACACCACAGAATTTTATTTCATTTAAAAATAAATAAAAAATTGCATTAAACCTTACAGTAAATTGGAATAAATAATCGGAAATCAAATATCTAATTAATAATTTTATAGTTTTTGTTTATGTATTGTTTATTTAATTTTTAGCAAATTATAATTTTACATTTTATTATGCAGAAAATTTTGGGTAACTACAAAGGAAGTTTGGTTTATATTCTAGGAGGAGGTGGTGGGGGGGGGGGGGGTGTCACTGAAAGAGTTAAAGGTACTTAATAACTTAATAGAATTTTATGCAGCGAGCCAGTGATGATGACTGCACTGGTCCTTGGGACCAGTGACTTTTTTTTATCAATTCTACTATTGTTTTATGATGTTGGTGAAATTATTAATTTTTTTAATAAAAGGTCAATTTCTTTTTATTTCATAGTACAGTAGAGTCTCAAAAATCCTCAATTTTCCGAAATCTGCATGCATTTCAAAATGTAAACAGTCCAATTTGTAATTAAGAAGTATTCTTTATAATCTTTATTCCAAATAACAGTGAAGAAAAATAAAATAATTTTTAATCTAAATTTATGAGAAAATAGTAATGACACAGTATATTACACAAATAAAATGCTTTTATCTCACAGAAAATTACACACAACTAAATGTAAAATAATAGAAATCGACGAGAGATGTAAATAAGCACACAAAAGTTTTAGTAGCAGCACCATCTATCGGCCGCTAAAGAAAATAGCGAATTAATTTATTTTATATTTAATACAAGGCTTTCATTAATGCATGACACAAAATATCGCCTGCCTCTTCCTTCATCTATCGAAAATGAGGATGAGGATAAAGATTTTTTGGTTTAACCTTACCACAAGCTAAACTCTTTTGAATTATGCAAAAAATTTCAACCGAGGTTCACAAGAGCTTTTAAAGACAAAATTGTTGAATGGATGAATAATAAAGATGGAAGTTTTAAAAAATCATGTTGCAGATGAAGAAATTATTTCTTCAATAATGAACCCACCTGAAGATATTGAAACTAGTGCCTGGCATTGTCGCTGATTTGAGTCTGACAGTGACACTGAGAAAAAATTTTGAAGAAGGTTTGGTTGACCAACAGGAATTAATGACTATTTACAAAATTCAAAAGAAACTTCAACAAGACAAAAACTGAAGTTCTCAGTCTGACTATATAAAAAAGGCTTAAAAATTGTAACAAAAAATAATTTTAGGTATTAAAATGAAAATGTAGGGGAGAGGGGGGGGTACATTTCAACATGGGGCACCTTTCAACAACTGGAATTTCTGACTTCTAATACTGCACAATGATTGGCCAATATGCCAGCCAATAAGCTTTTAGTATACTTAACTGTTGACATTTAGTTTTCAGCCATTTCTTTTTACAACTGTTGTGTTATTCTGTGGAACAAGTTTTAACACCCCAAAAGTAAAAAGGCAATTTTTATTTTGTAACAGTTTATCAACCAATAATCTTTTACTCAGGTAAGTGATATTTATTCACCTACTAGTTTATTTAATTCTGCTTCTAACTACACTGTTAATAAGTCACAAATCTTTTTTTAAGATGGTTGATAATACTTTAACCAAAATAGCTGTGCCAGGGGCACATTTCAACAGAGTTTAGGGGGCACTTTTCAACAGTGTTGAAAGGTGCCCCTAACAATTTTTTAGTTATATAATTATGAAAATTAGCTTGTAACTTTTTAGATCAACCATCTACGTCAGACTTTAAGACAAATACACAAGTCAACAAATTTTTAATGTCAAGCAAGAAACCCTGCTTTGAAAATATATAATTAAATGTTCAGTTCTTAATTATGGCCTAACTTATAGACAAATTCGACAACTTGCCTTTGATTATGCAAAACGTCTCAATTTAAAAATTCCAAGTAGCTGGGGCAAAAATAAAATTTCTGGAATAGACTGGGTTAAGGGTTTCATGAAACGTCATCCACAGCTTACATTAAGAAAACCAGAAAACACCAGCTTGGCAAGAGCTACAGCTTTTAATAAGGCAAATGTTGCTGAATTTTTTTACAATTATGAGAGAGCTCTTAATTCTGGTGCATTTACAGCTGAACACATTACAACCTAGATGAAACTGGAATGTTAACAGTTGTTCAAGCTCTTAACGTTGTTGCCAAGCTAGGAGCTCATCAGGTAGGACAAGCAGTTTCTGGTGAGCGTGGAAGCATGATTACAATGTGTATGATAGTCAATGCTTTAGGAAATACAGTCCCTCCTGTATTCATTTTCCCAAGGGCAAGATTCCATGACTCTATGTTATTTGGGGCACCAACAGGGAGTTTAGGTTTAGCTAACAATCCCAAAAGTGGCTACATGATTGGACCTCTGTTTCTGGAGGTTCTCGAGCACATTAAAAAGCATACTCGTTGTTCAGTAGACAATAAAATACTTTTGGTTATAGACAATCATGAAAGTCATTGTACACTTGATGCTGTGCTCTTTGCTAAAGATAACGGTATAGTGCTAGTAACATTTCCTCCACACTGTTCACACCGCCTCCAGCCTTTGGAAGTTGGAGTCTTAGGACCATTCAAATCCAAGTTGAGAGTAGCACAAAATGATTGGATGGTATCAAACCCAGGCAAGACCATCAGCATACATAACTTAGCCGGATTAGCAAATACTGCATATGCCGCCTCATTTACTAGCAAAAACATCACGGCAGCCTTCCAAAAAACTGGAATCTGGCCTTTTTCACGTTTGGTTTTCACTGACGACGATTTTGAACCTTCTTCTGTAACTGTTAATTCTATTCAACAAGTTCCTGTTAATTCCATTGAAATTGTTCCTGATGATTCAATTGCTGAAGAACGATGCTCAACAAAAAGTCTCCCAAGCACTAGTAAAGAAAATCCTACTTTTTGTACACAAATACGAAAACGGTCAACTGAAAGTAAAACTAATGAACCTAGACTAATAACACCTGTAGATGTGAGGCCTTACCCTAAAGCGATTGCCCAGGCTAAAAAGGGTGGAAGGAAGAAAGGGAAGTCAAAAATATTGACCGAAACACCTGAAAAGAACGGTATTGAAGAAGAAACCATTAAAAGATTGGAAAAGAAAAAGAAATCAGTCTCAAATGAAATCAAGCTTAAGTCGAAACCACCCAAAAAATTATTTGTTGAATCTTCTGATAGTGAGTGTGCAGATGATATTTCTTTACATGATGAATCAGAGTGTGAAGACTTTTTGACTTCTACTACTACGGAATTTGAAGAACAAATGGATTTTGAAATAACTGATGATTCAGTAATAGAAATTAATGACTTTGTTCTTGTTGAGTTTTGTGGAAAGAAGAAAAAAGTTCTGTTTGTAGGAAAAATTGAAGAAATAGAAGAAGACGGGTATAAGGTACAGTTTATGAGAAAAAAAGAAGGACATTAGTAGCATAGAACGAAATGATATTAAAATGAAACTGCCTCAACTAAATTTAAGTGGAGGAACAGCCCAAGCTGTATTTGCAATGACATTTTCCATAAATTTTGATTTAATTAAAGACAAAATAATGTAGATGGAATCTAGATCAATCCACCATATTCATTCATCTGCTATATTATTTTGTAAATAAAGTTTGTTTTGCCAAAATGTGATATTTATAGGTTCTCTTCTATTGTTGAAATGTACCCCACCTCCTGTTGAAATCTGCCCCCTCAGGGAGGCAGATTTCAACAATGCGCATACATCACTAAAGATGCAAAATTTGGTATTTTACCTTTGACTAGACACTATGGAAAAAATTCAGAAGATACTTGAAATATGAATTTAATAAATAGCACTTAGAATTTCAGTTTTTAAAGCAGTATTACTTCACAAATAATTCTTTTGCAAAAAACGTTGAAAGGTGCCCCCCAGGTAAATAAAAGATTCAAGTTTTGATTTGCTTAAATTGAATTATTACATGCTCTTCTTGAAAAAAAAAAATAATAATAAGTTGAAAAAAATAAATCATTTAATGTAGAATCTACAAAAGTCTAAAATATGCAAAATTCCAAAATTTGTTCAGCATCTGGTGCTAAGCTGTGCGGATTTTTGAGACTCTACTGTATATACATATAGGGGAGAGTGTTGTACCTTGGGACAATTTTCACATTTTAATTTTTTACTTCGATGATTATAATCAGATTTAAAATTTAAAGACAACATTTGAATACACCAACATATTTCTCTATAATATAATTTTAGAAATTCAGACAGTTTGAAAATAGAAAAATGCCATTCATTTAAAGTAGGGAAGGCAAACTGTCCCAAGGTACAACATCCTGTTGTACCTTGGGACATACTGCATAATTCAGGGAATAGGCATATAACTCATCAATAATTTTGTACAATAACTAATACAATATTTTGTACAATAACAATAACTAATTTTATGCCAACAAACAAAACCTTATTATTTTTTTTTTTTTCAAGGAAATAGAGAATGAAACTCAAGTTCAAGATCCAAAATGAAGTTGAGTTGTTTTATTTATTGCATTTCACATGATTTGTGAAATTTTCTGTAAAATAAGTAATAAACATACTTTTATTTATCCAAATTATTACAAACCACATATTTCTTGTACCATTGGACATGTCCCAAGGTACAACATATTTTACTGTCCCGAGGTACAATCACCACACGGTTTAAATAAAATCAAAATGGCAGTAAATCTAGAAGAACTATCATTATTTTCTCATACCCAAAACATTTAAAAATCTTCTCTTTTAGAAAAAAATAAATTGCAGTTGACTTGTAGAAATACATAGGAAAAATATGAAGTTAGAATGGAGGAAAATATTTACTTTGGACTAATGAAATTTATTTTTTTTCACCTAGCTCTTAAAATTTAATGCTTCTGATGTTGTCTGTTATTATGATGAGATCTGTTGGTTATAGGTCACTATTAGAAATACACAAAAGATAACTGTTGCCAATAGTTTATTAGAAATTGTCAATGTACAACACTCTCCCCTACATTAAATGGATAAATTTTGAAGGGTTTTTTTTTTTTTTTTTTTTTTTTTTTTTTTTTTTTTTTTTTTTTTTGGTAAGTAAATGTTTTTTGATTTAAAAGGGTATCTAAAATCAAGAAAAGCCCCAAAATTTACAAAACTTAGTCCAAAATTGAGATTATGAAAAAGTGTACTATAGTTCTTAGATAAATTAAAAATATGTATGCTAATAAAAGAAAGATGTTTGTCTGTTTATGTGTCTGCATTGATTGGGAAAATCTACTGCACATAGAGGTATAAAAATTTGGATAAGGGTAGATAGATGAAGACAGGTGCGAATGCACCTGAGGCTCAGATTTTCCTTTATTGAAAATTACCTGAGATATTAATTGAAAAAGATAATGAACAATGCAAAAGGACATATATAATCAGGATTTCTGAAGCATTCGGAGGCTTCGTAGCCAGGGATCAATCCAGGTAAAATTTGGGGCTTTTTAGTAGCCCCCTTCATAAAAACCCATTTAATAAGATTCCATTAAATAAGATCCATTATATTAAGATCTTCATAAGATCCATTTAATTCAGCTACTTATCGGGGCCACTTTACACATTCATCTTAATAAAATAATGAATACCCCTTCACATTCCATAAAAGCACAATCTTCACTAATTATTTTTATTTTATGTTTTAAAATGTGTAATTTGCAAATAAATTCATCAGAAAGGAAAACTTTAGCAGAAGGACTTAAAGAAGTTATTATTAATAAATGCTTGGTTCGATAGAATTTCAGTAATTGGATTTAATTTTTTGTTACAAAACGTTATTTTTCCTAAAAATATAATAAATTTTACAAAATCACATTTTTTTTTCTGTCTCAAAATAGGCCCCAAGACAAAAACCCTGCATCAACCCCTGGTACCAGAAAAAAAAGAAGTTGGGAAAAATGCTAAATTTTTGTTTTGCATTATTATAAGCCAGCATCCATTCACATATCCAAATACGAAAAAAAAAAAAAAAAAACACTTAACAAACACACTTTTCTATTTCTAACAGTAAAAATTAATATTTTTCCTTTTTGAAAAATATTTTCTAAATGTCAACTTTTATGTTTTTCTACCGCATCCATTCTTTTGATCAGAAAAAAAAAACAACTGCCTACTTAATTTGGGTACCATTTATTCTCTAACGACATCTCCAATTAAAAAAAAATATTTATTTATATTAACACTTCCTAGAAAAAAAAAAATCTTAATGTTTTCAGGATTTTTGTTTCTTGTGTACTTTTTAAAAATATGCATCAGCTTTCCTGAATGAAATACAAAGAAATAAATCAGGTCAATCCGTGGCAATGTCTTTGTTTAAAAAAAATATTAATATTTACTATTTCACATACACACAAATTTTTCTGGAAATCTTTCTACGAATTCGCAAGACGTTTTCTCAGTGATTTTCTAGAATTTATTTTAGGTTTGAAGACAATTGTATTTTGGAAATTTTTAGATGGGGGGAATGGGAGATATTTCATGCCTTAAGAGAGGGAGGAGGGGAGTTTTTTATTATTATTTAGGTTTCCCTATGAACTATTGGTCATAATAAAAGCTTAATGTATCTAAATGTCAGGGGAAAAAATCATTTACCAAATAATAAATACCAAATAATTTTAAAGATATAAATTCATACAAGTTTGGTTGGAAAATCAAACTTGAGTGTGTGTAGAATGCCAGTATATGCTGTTGAAGACTGTGGGACCCCCAACTTTAGGTTTGTTTGGATAAATTTTCATTTCTAAAAATATAAAATCATACAAATTAAAGGATATACACTGCCAAAGCCAGTTAGCCTCCAAACTTTAAGTTCCTTTGGAAAGATTTTTGTTTAAAAATATAAAATAATTCAACAATGATTTTAGATATATTTAACACATTAACTGCTGGATGAATCTAATACGATTCACTATACATGTAAATATTGTAGCACTCAATGTGTTAAGCTTTTCAAGAGGCCCCAGGGGATGCCGAGCAGGTCAGCTAGTATTAAATAAGAATAAAAAAGGATTTCGTATAATTCTGTGTTTTGTTAAAGAAAATGAAAACCAAAATCTGAGCAAAGAGAAAATGCACAGTTAATCATGAAAAAAAAAAAAAAGATGAAAATGCTTGTGAAAAATTTTCTTTTTTTTAAAAGTCCATTTTCTCTGTCTTACTGTTATTGCTTGGTTGCTTATGTATTAGGTTGCTTCTGTATGTATTACATATTACAGACACAAAAAAACAAAGGTGCCAATCAATGGGGAATAACATTACTTTTATTTGATATTTTCTTTATCATGGAAAGGTATCAGGTATCATGGTACTAATAAATTTGTGATTTCTCTGGTATCATTTACCTATAAAAAAAGAAACCATGACATTGATTTTTTGGGAAAAAAAAATTACATATTAAAATAATAACAATTGACATAAAATATTATTTTATTTTAATTTTTTTCTGCAAGAAAGTACTTACTATTCTTTTTGCCCATGACGTTTGTGCTGTGACATTAGCATTAACCCATTTTTTATTAAACTCTTTCTATGAGAGTGTGTGTGTACTATGGTACTTTTGGTCAGTCTTCAGCAGTTTCCTTTCTAATCTTACTTTGTGTATTATCATATCATTGGCTCATTAAATTATGTCTGTCATAATTAATAATCTATCTTATACCTCCCTTTTTTATATTAACCAAAGATTTATTTTTAGTAATTATGAAGTCTACTTGATCTTAGATGCTGCAAACAAGTATAAAAACTGTAAAAATAAATCCATTGCTTATTAAAATGCTTTTTCTATGAGTGTGTGTGTACTATGGTGCTTTTTGTCAGTCTTCAGCAATTCCTCTTTTCTAATCTCACTTCTTACTTTGTATATTATCAATCTATTGACTCATTAAATTATGTCTTCTTAATTAATAATTGTCTTATCATTGGCCCTCCCTTATAATGCCCTCTTTTTTTATATTAACGAATAATTTATTTTAATTAATTTATTTTTAGTAATTATCAAGTCTACCTGATCTTAGATGCTGCAAACAAGTATAAAAACTGTAAATGCTGCATTTCTGTCAAGTAACCCTTCTCCTACACCTCTCTGTTTCCTTTTCTTTCTCCCATGTAAGTTTATTGTTCTACAATACCTTTATTTACAGGCATGAAAGAGTTCCTCCTAAAGAAGGAATTCCACCTTTTTTAAAGCAAATTTGGACATTCTCTGGATTAATGCAAAAATGCAAAGGAAATATTAGAAGCATATGGGGGGGGGGGGGTCTAGAAAACTTAATAATTAGACATTTTGTCTACTGAAACCCTTGGAATTTGTGTCTGAATTGCTGTACTATCAAATCAAAGGCAAGCTTTTATTATAAGCATCTGAAATTCATGTAAATTAAGTTCTTTAACTAGGGAAAGGAAGTTTCCAAAAAGTTCCTTTTAGAATAGAATATTTTATTATTACATGAATTATTCCATTCTGGGTAATTTCAGTGATGTACATTTGAAATTTATTTCTGGAGTACAGATCAATTTGGCATGCATATATTTTGCGCAGAGATTTTTTTTTTTTTTTTAAGTAAAGTCTTAAACAGTCAAATCATTCAAAATAATATTTTGAAAAAATAATCTCTGTACTTCACATAAGTTCATCAGATACATTTGGAAGGATTTATACTTTCAGCAAACTTTCCAATTTTCCTTTTTAGGGCGATTCCATGCGGAGAGTCACTTACGTAACGCAGGCTTTAATTTGCATTTATTATATTTTAATGTTAATTCTGATTTTAGGTGTTGTTGTAAATAAGTTATTAACATATCTTTTAGTTTAAATGTGTGTAAGTAAAACTCACAGAAATATATCATTTAATTTCATACACAAAATGTGCTTTTTTTCTGAAGTAGAAAAAAAGCACATTTTGAGTAATGAAATTAAATGATATACTTCTGTGAGTTTTATTGCCACACATTTAAATTTAAAAATATGCTAATAACTTATTTACCATACCACTTAAAATCAGAATTAACATTAAAATTTAATAAATGCAAATTAAAGCCTGCGTTACGTGTGTGACTCTCCACGGAATCGCCCTTTAATTTAATGAATTTATACATTGTTATTTATTTATTTATTTTCCTTTAATACTTTCTGAGTTACAAAAAAAAAAAAAAAAAATAAATAAATAAATAAATAAATAACAATCATATGTACAGTTATAATTCATTTTATTGTATGAATAACTGTTAAAATGCGTCTAAATTATACGAGTTTGGCCTTATTATATAGATGGAAAAAATTTTCCACCTTTTTTCCCATTTCCCTTTTTCATACCTATGTTTAGTGGTGGGCTATGAAATTTTAAAGAAAGGGCTTTTAAAAATACCTTATAAAAATAAAATGTAAATTTCTTTTTTTATGTTTTACAAAAAAGGAAAATACAAATAAAAACAAGAATATACTTTTTAGCATTTTAAAAATCACAAAATATCATACCAATAACGAGTAAATTTATGCCATAAGCTGCTACACATTTCTTTCATATCAATTGATCTTTTTTGAGGTTCCAAGGTCAGACAATAATTTCTCAAAAAAGTTTTTACATGAAGTTTAATATTAAATTATTATTTTTTTTTATGTTTCTCATTTAGGGAGATTGATAAAAAAATCTGATATGCTGTACTGTCAGAGAGAGACCCTGGTATAAAAATATTTTTTATCAGGCCAAAAGGTCATTCAGCTTCAGAACAGTCAAGGCTGGTTTTACCATTAAATGAGTGCCTGGAGACATCAGAACAATGGGATACTTGTTCATGAGATGAAACTGCCATTCATTTGTCATTGATGTTTAAAATATCAATTGATGAAAGCTATTGGAAACACTTTTTTCCTTCACACAATTTAAATACTGCTTTGTAAATTAAAAAGGATGTTTTTTTTTTTTAATGTGAAATTTGTTTTATGTTTTGCTATGCATATAAATATTATATGCATATATTTTATTCTTTACCTAGAAGCACTAGGTGCCATTGCACCAGTCCTGCTAATAACTATAGTATCCATAAAAACCTGAGCTTCTTCACCTCCTTGCTGTTGTGAGTTTCATTGTGTATTTTTTTTACTAAAGCCACCTCATTGAAATATCATAAATCAATCATTTTTATGTTATGCTTTAACATTAATTTTAATGTTTGTAGTTGATCCCTAGTTATTTTCTTGCATGATTCAACTTTGTTTGTATTTGACTGAATTTAAACAAAGCAAATGAAACTCTTGTTTTTTCTCTTAAAAAATAAATAATAAGCACCCCCCCCCTCCCCCCCCCAAAAAAAAATAGTGTCAGAAAATTATATTATTAGTGCTCATAAAATTAGGACAAGGCTGGGCCGTGGCTTACTTTTTTCTGAATTATAGAGCGGGCTTAACTTATTTTTTTCCGTACCGAGCTGGGGCTGGCTTCATTCTTCCTAGGTCTGCATGTGCTAAAATTTTCAATCCCGTTCTCAACCCAGCCTATGAAAATCATTGTCTCGGCATGGCCTGGTCCATGGAAAAATTAGTAAAATTTGGCCCTTCTCAAAAATTTTTGTACAAAATGCATATATTTTTAAATTGCCATTGTTCTACAATTAAAATTTAAAATTTATTCTTTTTAAAGAATAGTAGATTTCTAGTCAATAAAATTAAAATACAGTAAAACCTGTGAAAAAGAACATGTCTATGACAGAATCTGTCTTAAACGGAAAAATGTGTTGATCCATGCAAACTGAATACAATAATATGTGAGAAAAGAATATACAGTATGGAACCATTTATCCGGAAACTAGATAATCGGAAAATCAGTTATCCAGAATGCTATTTCTAATAGACTGATTTCAGAATCTTTGCAGAAAATGAGTCATACATTGACAGTTTGACATATATATTTCTTGAAACAATTGTATTCAACATCTAGTATTTGAAATGGAAATATATTTAGTTGTATTTTAGATGTTTTAATTTTTATGCAGAGGAAACAGAAGAATTTTTGTTCTTAAGGGATTCTTATAAATTACGTTCTTTCAAATTCTGATCAACTTTTGATCTTTCTTGCATCTGATTTTTAATCCAAGTAATCTAATAAATTAAAATCAGAAATAATGTCACAATCACATATATTCCATAAAACTTATCAAATGGATGCTGCTTTAATGCCCAACCAGTTAACCGGAAAAACCAGTTATCCGGAATACATCTGACCCCAACCATTCCGGATAAATGGTTCTGTACTGTAATACATTTACACCTGCTAAGAAGGGAACTTGTCACACATTTTTTTTTTTTTTTTTTTTTTTTTTCTGTTTCCTATGCCATTCCGTCTTACAAGATTTTACTATAGCATTTTTCAGATTTTTAAGTCTCCAATTTCCAATATACATGGAATCAGAGTTGGGCAGTATCAAAAATACATGTATTTGAAATACATTTTCAAAATACTTTTGTATTTTATACCGATAAGATCAAAGTATTTTTGTAATGTATTTTCTGGTGGTTTTTCGATGTATTTTGTATTTTGAAAATACTCAAAATACTTTTTTTCCAAATTTCAAACTACCATTTTTAAACCTCACAAAGAAAAACTGTGATTCACTAAAAGGAAATACATCTGTTTGTTTTGATTAGTTTCAAATTCTGTTCTGGAAATTAATATAAACACACTTTTCGACTATTGCTAAGATAAGGAGGTGATGAATATGTTGTTTAGCTACAGCAAACATATTCTAGCTGATTAGTTAAAAAAATAACTTTTATATATTTTAATGTTGCTGTGAGAATAACAAGAGGAAAAAAAACATGTATTGTGATAGACCGGAAAGATATTTCAGTGTTTCTTAGGTGCAGCGTTTTATTACCGACAGGTGCCCATTAACCACAAATATAAATATATATATATATTGGTCTAGAAGTTTTATTTAAAAATATCGAAATAAAGATGTCTTAAAAATTCGCACTTTTCATTAATTATATGAATTTTGTAAACAATGCATTAGACAGTAACCGTAAGAAAATTGCTACAATGAACTTTTAAAGGAACAATTTGACTATGAAAAAATTAAATTTATGATTTTACAAATTTTGCATTAGAATTGTCCCTACTTTTTATGAATATTTTAGAAAGGCTTTCGTTTTACTTATTTCATATTTTTTCTGCTGTATATTAAAAGTTTCAATACTTTTATAGTAGGTCCAAATGATTTCTCATTTCTTTGCATTTATATATGGTTAAGTTTTACATTTCTATTTTCGCATTCAGTAATACATATTTTTAATTTCGTATACATTATTTATAAAGAACACCATAATCGAAAAATTGTACCCCAAATATTTTATTAGTGGAAGGCCTAAAAAATCTTGCACAGTTGGGAGCTCTTATTAAACAAACGCGCATTATATAAAAAGAAGAAAATACATTTAAACAATTTTATTCAGTGTCATTGTACATATCAGATTATTATAAAATGTGTTCTTTATTGATTTTCATTTTTTGCTTGATTTACACGTTTCGGGATGTCTTGAACGCGATTTAACAAGTTTTTGGAGCTGTGAGTCTCTCTGTTAGACACAATTTTTGTGGCCCTTCTATCTCAAGAACTTATGCATGGAGTTTAATAATCATCAGACTTCAGATTAAGATAGACCTAGCTATAACCTAACTTTGGATTTATATTGCCCAACAGGTGGCACTGCTATGCTTAATTATTTTATTCCATGATAGCTATATTGTAAGAACCAATATAGGGAATTTCACCAAACTGCATATAGACCTGAACAGAAATACTTGCCCATTAGCTTTTAGTTTATATCGCTCAACAGGTGATGCTGTTTGTTAGATAAAAAATGAGACTTAACGTGTTATAATAATAATCACATTAAATCACAAAATAAAGATAAGGTAAATCTGCTTACCTTTTGGTTCATGATCGTCCACAGTAAAAAACTTCTTCAACATTTCCAATGAGGGTTAGTATATATCCATTTGCTATATAAATTATATTTGCATGTTTATCCTGTAAAAGAAACTTGTGTTTTCTTTTGTTAATATGTGTACTTTTTTAATTCATAATGTATCCCATGAATTTTTCAGGAACATTGTGACAATTCTGGTTTAAACTATAATTTTTATATTTCTTAAAATACAAAACTGGAGCATACATCTTTGCTCCTTTCTGATTACATTTCTATATACACACTGGAAAAAATATAACATACAAAAAACATTATTGATATTTGATTAAATAACATAAATAAAAAAATTCTTGATTATATTTATCGATAAAACACTGAATATCATTTAAAATCTTAAATTATTAATATAGTTCGTTCAGCTGTCAAAATCGCAGTCTTTTAATCTAAATGTTTATCAGTTTTTGATTGACACATTACATAAACAAGGAAGTCATTTTGTGAAAGAATAATCAAGTCTTATTTACGACTAGCATTAAGAGTTTTTTTAAAAGCAGTTAACTTGATTTATAATGATTTTATCTAATTCTGAAAGAAATTAGTATTTCCAACGCTGTTATGCTGTGTTTTTCATGATTTCCGTGATAACTATATCTAAAAACTAAAAGAGAAAATTTAATCCAATTTCATATTATTTTAGATCTTCAAATAAATTAATGCTGATAAAATTTCGGGTGCATTGCTCAAGAGGTGGCGTTGTTATGCTGTGTTTTTATGATTACCGTAACATGCATGTAAAACTCGTTTTTCTTTCTTTTTTTTTTCGAAGTCAAGATGATCATATTTGTAAATCAAATTGAAATGAAATAAGTATCACGTGGATAAAAGGTACATTTTAAAATAAATTTTCTGGTTGGTAGTGCAATATTTTGATTTTCAAAAAGTCTGAAGTTGGTAGGTGTGCCATGAGAGCTATATTTCAAGAACTAAAACATGGAATTTCATCGAACTTCATCATAATCAGTTAGTATGGATGTCATTTTGGTGTATATCGTCCTACAGATGATTTTTTTTTTTCTGTGTTGTGTTTTTTAGGATTCTCGAAATTCTTTATTTCTCTGCACCTATTGAATAGAATTGCCCCAAACTTTTTATGTTTTCTTTTTTTTAAATCAATACTGTCTCAATTTTTGGCATCGAACACTCAGCAACGGGCGGTGTTATACCATGCCTCCTGAAACAGATTCCTTTTTGGTTCCACAATCAATTGATACAGCTATACCTAGTGAGTAACTACCTTTTAAAGGGTATTTTATTCATTATTAGTTATTCTTGTAACTTTCATACAATTTTAAGCACATTGTTGATGCAATCTTTCAGTTTTGTTTTCTTTTGTTGAGTTTTAATTGATTTTGCTTCTTTATTTAGAAATTTATAATTTCTAAAAACTTAATTAGTTTTGCAAATCAGCTTTGCGTTTGAGTAGTGCAATTTAATCCACAATAGTTAAAAAAATTTTTTAATGTATAATGTATTTTAATGTATTTTGTATTTTAAATGTATTTTCAAAATACATGTATTTTGAAATTTGGAAAGTATTTTGTATGTTAAGTTGTATAACCAATGTATTTTGTATCGAAAATGGTTTTTCGATGTATTTTGCCCAACTGTGCATGGAATATGGAGTAATGATATTAATGCTAATTGAAACGTTCACATACAAATAGATTCATTAAAAAAAAAAAAAAAAATTCACAGCTTAGGACGCTTCCTTCAAAATGAAGATTATAAAAATGAAAAAAAAAAAAAAAAAAAGAGGCTAAAATAAGTATTTTTGGTCAGAACTCTCCATACAAAACAATTTTTAAGCATATCGACATAAAAATCCATGTTTTGTAGAAATTCAGTGGGGCTGGGACGCAGATGGACTCGGGCAGAGATTTAAATTTTTTTCCAGGCCAGTCTCAGGCAAACCTTTTATCTTTTATACCAGGCCATTAATTATTTTTTGCATGTGTTCAGGCTGAATTTTTTACTTTTATACCAGCCAGGTATTTCAGGGTGTGCAGATCTCTAGTTCTCTTTCTATGAGCTACTGTCTGGCTAAAATAAGAAAGACTCTAGAACCGGTCTCGGCTCAGTCCTGCTGTTGTCAAGGTAACTGGTCAGCCGACTTCATTTTAGGGAAGTCCCGCATTTTCTTTTCTCCCATTCGACCGATCATTCCAAGAATTAGTGGTCTTTTTTTGTCCCATGGATGTAGTTCCCTCTTTACAAGTTTTGGAACCTTCGAAAGCAGGAAATCTACTCAGGGTTTTTCTTATCTCGGCCACACAGTATGCTCGCCAACATTCCTCCTGATCACACAGCTCTAAAATCATACTAATTTTTTCTGTTTTAAAAAGGTTACCTGACTTTGGAGGATTGAATGATATTATCATGACCAGTGGTGATCTTCTATAATTGTGTTGCAATTCATATCCCTTTGACTTGGGAATTTTCCAGCTCCCAAGTCTACATTTACTGCTGTTGTGATAGCTAACAGCTGTTTTCGTGATTAAGTAAGATCAATTACACATATAAAAATCAGCTTGTGCAAAATGGTTAAATAAAAAATGTTGCTGCCTCCCAGAATTTATATTTTTATTGATTAAATAATAATAATGTTTAATATATGATACCGTATGTCAAGGGCGGATCTGGAGGGTCCTCAAGAGGGAGGCAATTTTAGAAATTTAGAGATTCCAATCTGATGCGCGGGTCGGAGCTAATTTTTTGCACTGTGGGTCGACGTTACTTCTACTTTTTGCTGCGGGTCGGGTTTGGGTCCGGTTGACTTCTAATTTTTGCTGCTGGTCTGGTTAACTTATAATTTTTGCTGTGGATTGCATTTGGGCCCGGTTGGCTTCTACTGTTCGCTGCGGGTCGGGTTAACTTTTACTTTTATGCTGCGATTCGGGTTTGGGTCCGGCTGACTTCTAATTTTCTGCTGCAGGTCGGGTTGACTTCTACTTTATAGCTAGCTGCACATAGCGCGTTGGGTTTGGTGCAAATTGATATACATTATTCCGAGTTTGGGTCAGTTTGAGGCGAGGGTTTTCACTCTTGCGAGAAGGGACCTTTGAAGGGATTTTTGAAAAGAAAGTCAAAATATTTTTTTAAGATAAAAACTATATACAGTAAAAGCTCCATAACGGACATGCCCAAATAATTTTTTAGGAATACTTTTTAGTCTTCTGGATTATGTAAAAAATACTAATTTGCTTATAAGACTGCTTGTCTCTTTATATCTAAGATCAGTTGCAATTCAGTAAAGAATGCTTTGGAACTCATTAAAAAACACACCGGATGTGCTAAAATGGACTCACTGAGTTTAAAATTCTTTAATTTACAAATGGTGACAGGAATTTAAAAAAGTCTTTCAGGAGCGTTATGTAAGTTGTCAGGATATTTTTTACTGCAATTCTTGATTTTACTTTACAATAGCAGCGATAGTGGCGCTCCAAACAGTAGTCGTTAAATTGGGGCCCGATTTCTGTCCTTCCTTCTCCGGGAACCGTTTTAGCACCTATTGCTTGCAGCGCCATCTATCGCTGCTATTTTAAACTAAAATCAAGAATCGCAGTAAAAAAAAAACTCCTGATCAAGGGGTATGATTCTGAGGAAAAAAAAAAATCTGAAATTCAAAGCAAATTTCCTGAAAGGTTACAGTAGAGGGAGTGGGATTCCTTGCTGCCACTAATTATTTTTGTTGCAGGTCGGGTTAGCTGTTTTCGATTCAGGTTGGTTTCAGGCTGAGTGTAGATTCCTACAAGGTGGGTTTTGGTTAACACGTTTTCTTCAAAAGTTAGTTCAGTATATTATTTCAGATTAAAAACTATACCTATAATAATAAACATAGATGTATATATGTGTGCTGTTTTCTAAAGAGATCACTGTAGTTTCTCCACGACTCCTTGATAAAATTCGCATTTCTTCCACGACTCTGTGACGAAATTCGCATTCTCTCCGCAACTCTTTGACGAAATTAGCATGTTTTCGCAGCCCTTTGATAAAACTCACGTTTTTCCGCACCTTTTGAGGAAATTCGCATTTCTTCTACGATCCTTTGTTGAAATATGAGTTTCTTCCGCAACCCTTTCACGAAAATAATGTAATTTTCTAGCCCTTTGATAAATTCCGCGATCCTTTGGCGAAATTAAAGTTATTTCCTGCGAACGATTGACGAAATAGATTTTTTATGGCAACCATTTGTCAAAATTCGCGATTATTTTTATGTCTGAATTTTCGGATCGATGAATTTTTTCAATTTTCGGAATCGAATGCCTTAACTCTCTCGCTGCATAATTCTTTTTTTTTTTTTCTTAAATCAAAATTGGTTAAAAATTGCGCATTTATTTTATTACATATTTCAAATCTGCATATATATTTACAGGTAAAATATATCCAAAATCTTTGTGAAGGTGTTTAAAAAAAAAATTGATCTTTAAAAAAAAATTTGCTGCAGAAATTACGGGTTGCGCAAATTTTGCTACTTTTACATTGGCCGTGGAAATCGCAAAATGCGCAACAAGAGGGTTAAATTTTCAAAACTTTTGGAAAATTCTGAATAGAATCACCCCTACTCCTGACATCTTACCTAACCCTCTGCCAATATATATATATTTTTTAATAGCTGCATTTGCAAGTTAATAACATTTGCAAGTTATTGAATTTTAAAATCAGTCAGAACATTTTGGGACATCCGGTATATTCAGTAGCTATGGGATGATGGCTGAAAGAAGATTAAAAAAAATTAAAGCTGTCTTCGATATGTCAGTTACAGGTTTACCCAGACTGAAATTTCCAGGCCCAAGCCCAGGTCTAACACACACAAAAAAATTACTGGCCCGACCCGGTAGAGAAGCTAAAAAATAGGCAGCAGCCCAGCCTGCATTTTGCAATTAAAATTATTCATAAAGCGCACTTACTTATGCTCATATTTTATTTTCAGATTGTGTTTGAAATTCATGACAACAGAAAAACAATAATATTAATGACTATTTAGGCAATTATGTATATAAACACTACGTAAAAATATGACTTAGACAATGACATTCAAATGAAAATCCAGTAAGAAAATCAGTTTAGAATGAAAGAAACGGGTGATGAAAGAACATTATAATTTTAAAGCTCTACAAAGAAAAAAAAAATAAATTTTTAAAAATGTATCTCTGTAACTTATCAAATCAAATTAAATTTCTAACGATTCCACTAAACAAATGTACAATGTAAATATAATTTTTACGAATAACAAATAAGTAAGATGCCAGACCAACTTGGCCTCGGGGTGAAGAATTTAGAGGAGTACACAGTAGAGATCTGCACTGGCTGGCCCATCCCGCGGGCCGGGCTCAAGCCGACTTTCATTCACGGCATTCGGGCCTGGTCTCGACTCTCTTCGGGCCGGGCCCGGGCCATACTTTTTTCTGAAGGCTCAGGCCGGGACGGCCCTAACTTATTTTTTCTGTACAGAGCCGGGCCTGGTTCCATTCCTAGCCTTCATGGCCCAAAATTTTCAGTCCTAGTTTTGACCCAGCCCGTATGAAAATTATTGTCTCAGGGTGGTCTGGTCCATTTAAAGGTCAGTAAAATTAGGCTTGGCCCAAAAATTTTTGTAAAAAATGCATACATTTTTAAACTGCCATTATTCTACACTTAAACATTAAAATTTATTCTTTTTAAAGAATTGTAGATTTCTACGCTTAGTAAAATATAGCTGAATTAAAATCTAGTAAAACGTGTGAAAAAGAACCTGCCTATGACAGAACCCTGTTTTAAATTGAAAAATGTGTTGATCGATACAAAATTAATATACTAATACATAAGAAAAGAATATATAATACATTTACTCTTGCTAAGGAGGGAACTTGTCTATAACGCATTTTTTCCCTTTTCTATGCAATTCCATTTTAGAAGATTTTACTGCATAGCATTTTTCAGATTTTAACACTTCAAAATATGGAATACAGATTAACAATATACATAACATTTACATAACAAGAAATAGAGATTCATTTAAAAAATTAATATCGCAGCCTGCTGCACTTTTATAAAAATGAAGATTATAAACATGAAAAATAGCTAAGATAAATATTTTTGGTCAGATCTCCTCATACAAGACAAATTTTTAACCAAATCGACGTAAAAAATCAATGTTTTGTAGAAAATCACTCAGGCCGGGCCAAGATTTAAACTTTTTCCCAGGCTCGGGCCGAAATTTTGAGTTTTTTACCGGGTCGGGCCGGGCCTGGGCCTGGGAATTTCGGCCCGTGCAGATCTCTAGTGCATGGTCGGACCAATAATGCTTATCATACAGGCTGACATGGAGCGAACGTTTAGATTTCATTCTGGACCGAGCCACGACCTGAAAATTTTGGCCAGTGCGGACCTCTAAGAAGAATGAAGTCCATGCCAGGCTCGACCTGCAAGAAAAAGAAATCTGGCCCAACCCAAATCTGCAGAAAATGTAAGATCAGGGCACGGCCCAGGTCTAAAAGAGAGAAGACCTGACCCAGCCCATGTCTCATAGATTAAAACTGGCACAACCTGGGTCAGGTCGCGCCAGGTTCGAGCTTCACCCCATTTCCCGTGAGGATGCATAAAGTCGTTTTGCAAACCCTTTATTAGCGCAGGGCCCCCCCCTTAGATACGCCATTGCCGTATGTGAAAATAGAAAAATTGTCATAGAAAACGAGTAATTATTTCTAAAAATACAAACTTTAACTGTTTTAGTTACTAATAGTTTTAGTAAAAATACAAACTTTAGCTAGTTAAAATAACTGTTTTAAATCCAGGTTTACTTAGGATTCAAACTCTGAAATTTGAGCATGTGTGATCGCTAAGCCATTATCGCAGCCTGAATGTTCCACGAGATTTTATGAATGATTATTATGATGAGTGAAGAGTGATTATTTAAAATTACCAAAAATCATTGATATTTCTTAAAAAGATTCAGTATCTCCTTCTATTTGTGACAAATGATGAAATATCCATTTTCGAATTTTACTTAAAATGTATTTAGACACTAAGAGCGTATTCTGACTGATGAAGATCTGATGATTATAAATTAAATTTGTCAAAAAGGTATTTTACTGCACTTATTTCTTAAAATGTGTCAACGTTCCAATCTTTAATCACATTTTGCTACATTTTTAAAATGCTTAAACTTCAACAGTTATGTAAGAAATGAGATATTATTTTTTTACATTTTTTAAAAGATATATTCAAGAGAATTGAGATGGATTTTGTAATTAAATGAAATGAAATTTCTTTTAAAATGTAAATATAAATAAATTTGTTTTTTACTCAATTTTACCTTAAATAAGTACATTTATTATTTTTATTTTTTCTCAAACTTGTGAGTTTATAGAAAAATCAAGCCCCAATACTCATATGAATGTAAGAATAAAAATGTGTAAAAATTGATAAGTTCAAGTGGTTTTCAAATTAAATGTAAAAAAAAAATAATTTTTTCACAGTTGATAATTATTTTTTGCTGTGAATCGTTTTGTTTAACAATTTCAAATCTATGTTATGTAAAGGAGATACAAAAAAAATAAATAAATAAATAAAAGTGTAAGGGGGGGGGGGGGAATTCAAAGGGTGTATGAAGTCCTGTTAAAAAAGTCTTAAGGTTGATATTTTTGATTGAAAACCATAATGATTATTGAAAATTCATAACTAGTGGAATTTCTGTATACTATATGCTTTATTGTCTGTATTATAAAGCAAAATATGTTCACAAGTAACGCTGGCATCATATCGACATTGATAACAGCCTGAGCTATCAAATTTGCTTTCTAAACATAGCACAGCTTTAATTTTTACAAGATTGAATAGGAAACAAATGTACTTTCCAATGCAATTTTTGTTTGAAAACTGTATCTTAATTTACTGTTTTTAATTATTTTCAAAAAAAAAAATTAAAAAAAAAAAAAAAAAAAAAAAATTGTGTGGAACCCAATTATGGGAGATGGACGTGTTTCTGTTTGTCTTTGCACTTAGAACAAAAAAGTAATTCAGGATTTATATTTGGATAATATTCCATTTCAAAATTAAAACTTCGTCAATAAATAGATGAATAAAATAAAACACAAGTTTAGCTGATATGTAATAGCACTATGTGCTTAAATACTGAAATAATCATAATAAAAAACATTGCTATAAAAAGTGATAAATTATGTGCTTTTTTTTGGCTATTAACTGCTGCTTTTAATAAATTTCAAAATTTCTTTTAAATGCAGAATTCATATTTTTGATATAAAAAGGCTGTTTGATGTTGATAGTGGGCAATAGAAATATATGTAAAAATCTATTGGTTTTCAATTATAAAAGGTTTTTACCCATCTCCTATACATCAAGCTGTATATTTCTGTAACCTGAGAAGCCCAGATTGAATTTC
The DNA here is from genome assembly GCA_963932465.1 of Maratus speciosus. NCBI lineage: Eukaryota > Metazoa > Arthropoda > Arachnida > Araneae > Salticidae > Maratus > Maratus speciosus. The sequence continues at coordinate 136,811,938 of OZ010798.1, forward strand.
CTGGTGTAATATAGTAATATAATGTAGGGATGCACCGAATAGTGATTTTGGCTGAATACCGAATATTCGGCCTATAGGTATACCAAATATTGAATATTCGGCTAGTCAAAAATAGTAACTGTTATGCTGAATACTGAATATTCAACCAGTAGATAGAATAGTAAGTATTTGAACTAATATGGAATATTCGACTGGCCGAATTTCAAAGTTTATAGGTATTAAAAAGTTAAATTTTAAAACTATTTTAGACATTATTTAATACAGATACATCCATTTTGATAAACAAGATCTTTTTATAAGTAAACTTTACACAAAGAAAAAAAAAATCTGCTTTGAGTTATTTAAAAAGAGGATAGTTATATATTATAGTTGTAAACATACAAGTTGTTCCTGAAATCTGCAACAAATTTTCAAGGGAGATAATGTGGTACTGGGTGTGTAATTACAACCCAAAACTGAATTTTCGTTCATAATTTTATCAATAAGGAAGGTATTCTAACCAGATTTGTATAATCCTAATTTTACTTGTATTAAATGTGATGATGTAATTGGAAACAATGGAATTTTTGCCAGTGACTAGTGTTCCCATTTGATGTTTTTCAAAGGGCGTTGCACCCTGTCCTTTTCGTTTAAACTGCTGATGCGTCCTGCCCCGTTTCCCAGTAGCTTCTTTGTGTCCTCTATTTTTTCTTTTTCAAAAATATTTGTCTTTTTTTTCTCTCCTTTGCCCCCTCCCCTTTTCCTCCCTGACTTTTGAAAACAGAATTTCTGTCGCTCTGATGGACTCGCGTGTTGCAAGTTCTAAGTCAATGTAAAAAAACATGCAGCAGCTGCATATTGTAGTGTTTTCAAATCATAATGCATTTTCCATTTCAGAATTGCTCCAGAACGACAAATGTTTCCATAAGTGGAATATTCGAAAAATGGAGTTATTTTTAATCAGAATATTTTATGATGTTCTTAAAAATACAGCACGATTTCAGTTTACCTTGAAAATATATGGCAGTGAATCCAGAGTGTGCTTCCTCCCCCCCCTCCCCTCCCCTCCTTCCCTCCTCAAAATACCCTCAGGAGATTTAGGACTTAATACTAATAATTAAAGGTTTAGAGTTGAAATTCGCATTCCTCAGAACTGACAAATGAGAATCCAACGAGAGTGTCCTTTCATTCAACAAAATTCAACATTTACTCGATATAAGTGCCCTTTTACCAGATAAAAATGCCCTTTACAGCAAATCCGCCCTGCCCTTTTTAAAAGAATTGTGAACACTACCGGTGACACAGTATTAAATACTGTCACCTGCATTCTAAAATTGAATAAAGGAATGTCTAGCTCAGTATTGTTTAGATATGAATGGTGGCAATATCAAGCCCCTCTCGTCATTATATCATATTTCATAGATATCAAAGTAAATCTGATGAAAATATAGTTACGGTATTTTTATTATTGTTAAAGTAACAAACGAAAACCCAAGTTTGACTTGGAGTGAGATGAGATATACTGGTTCTTTGGCTGAATAAGTGGATTGCAATTCTGGTTTCCTGCACAAAACTTGTATGTCTTGCTTGATGTCTATTATCGCCCCAGAGAGTTTTTTTCATTTTCTTTTGAAACACCTTTTTTGCGAAAAAGCAAAAGAAAGATTAGATATTGTTCAGACATGATTCTACATTGTTTCATTTGTACATCATTAACCCGTTCAGGGGCAGTGATATGTTTATGAAACCATTTATTTTTAATTCCTAAATGCCACATTGGCACCAGAATTTTTGTAAAATATTTTTCATTTAATATGTATGTGAAATATGGTCTTTTTCTTATTTCTATATAAATTTGTTGGCAAATTCCAGTGCCATTAATTTATTTCAACACTTTAGCATTGAAAATGCTTTGTCCTTGAAAGAGTTAATGCCTATGAAGGTCATTATTAATGGTTAATATTCTTAAGTGACACTTACCAAACAGCAGATGAATAATGAAAAAAGAACATTGTTTTATTCAAATATGGTGTTAATTCTAACTATTCTGAATATTTTTATAAATTGACAGTTAAAAGTAGAAATTGTGTAAGGTTTTTAAAAATATTTTTTTAAGTATTCGGGTTTTTTTAAGTATAAGTATATATATATTGGGGAGCTTTTCATTTACGCGTTTCCAGATGTTCTGGACATTGGCTATGGTTTGAATGTTTCTACCACAGGTTACTACCGGAGGTGCGGAGTCGCTGATTCCTGGTACTCCTCTCCATATCTCTTCCAAGTCCAAGTAAGTATTCGGTTTGGCCAAATATTTTAATATTCGGCAAGCCAAATGGTTTGATATTTGGTCAAGCCAAATATTCAGCAAAACAAATACAGTAAACTCTCGATTATTCGCGGAATTGGGTGGCGCGACTATCGCGGATAATCCACAAAATTTTGAAAAAAGGGAACAAATCAACACAAATATGTACTTGAACAATTTATACACATAATAAGTAACACAAGCATACATTTTACAGTTTCTACGCACAATGGGTAACATAAAGATACTTATTACTTCAGGAATAATAAAATTATTCATTACTTACAAACTTGTAGGTTTATTTCTTTAGAAAATCCGTCAAAAGTGTCTGTTTTTTTGTACTGAAACACTTCTTCCCTAACTGTGCATTCACACACTCCCTAACTGTGCATTCTCCAATTCCATATTGCAAGCTTATTTGTTTTCTTGTAGCACCATTTTCAATTTTTTTAATCAGTTCTAATTTATCTTGAATCGTTAACACAACTCTTTTTCTTTTTTGTGACATTTTTCAAATACGTATTGAAAATGCAAAACTATAAAATTTAAATACAAACGCGAACTTCTGTAAGACACGTGTTCACAGCTCAGGTAAAACAAGCAAACTGGTGTGCTTTATGAAAAACGGGAGAAACAAAATCATAACAGGGAGACGTGGGTGACTTTCAGTACCCGTACATTGTTTATCAACAGGTGTGTGGCCTTGCGACACCCTCAAGATTAGCTGCACCTGCTTTGTGCACGTGATTGTTCCACGTTTTCAAATGGAAATCATATTAAGTAAAAAGGATCGAAAACTCATCCTACATCGCAGAAATAAGTTTCTTCGCAAAGATAAAAAAAGAAAAAAAAAGAAATTTAGACTCGCGGATAATCGGGAGTTTACTGTAGTTTGATATTCAACCTATCCGAATATTTGGTAGCGTGGCCGAATACCAAATATTTGGTGCATTCCTAATATAATGTATATAAATAAGATAAAAATGAAATAAGTAGACAAGAATTTCAATAATTCTAAGGAAGTTTATAAATTTAAGCTGAGCTGCATGTGCCCCGTAGGTTTGGTCCATCTCTTGTTGGATGGTTCATATGAATAATGTTATTTAACCGATTTTGTGTCATGAATATGGAATGATCTTGTGTATCACACTCACAATTTAATCCAATAATTAAAAATTTGATAAAATTAGATATTAGTTTTTAATGTTAAATTCTAATTTCTTAATTTTTAGGTATTCATTTTACAGTATTTTTCTTTTAAGCTTAAAAAAGGGGGTGATTTTTAAAAAACACACTCAAAAACTTAATAAGTTTATTAGAAAGATTAATAAAAATTGTATTATTTTTAAATATTTTTTTTTTTTTTTTATCTTGGGTTTGCGAAATTATCTTTTATTTATTTTATTTATTATTTTGCAGGCACTCCTTCAATTAAATTAAGTAATTTGCCTTTGCCAACCTGTAAGTGGAAGCGAAAAAGGTGTGTTGTATTGCTACAAGTGTATGCAAAATATAAAGCAGAACTTTCAAGACCTGGTGTTGAAGAAAAACATGAAGTGTGGAGAAAAATTGCTGATGAAGTTCGTAAAAGGTGTTCTTCTTTAAAATGTAATGAGTCACAGTGCATGAATAAGATAGAGGAGCTGAGGAAAACATATCAAGAACTTAAAACTCAAAGTGTGATGACTAAAGGGATGCTTATTCTCTTCAATGAAGCAAAGAATGCTTTTGAAACTTCTAAAAATTCAGGTAAAGGTAAACCCAAAAATATAAAATTAAATAAGGAATGATTTTTGTATGTTTAAAAATATACCAAATGGCCTGAGAGCACAACATTTAAAAACTATGCCTCAAGTTTGCTGTGGAGGAAAATTCTTTAAATTCATATTTTCTCATTCTAGCACATTTTACTTTAGTCATGCTATTAAGTCATGCAGTATGTGAAAGAGCTTTTAGCACTTAAAATTCAGTAGAAGATCTTTATAATGCAAACCTTAAAACGTGAGGTTGTGTGTTATATATATTGCATTTCACACATCCGTAAACTAACCTTTTAAAGATGGCCCACTATCTTTGAAACATATTAAAATGCAGTAGTCTCTTTATATTTCATTTCTTGTTACCAGGAGTTATAAATTTTTTCATAATACAAAATCCCACTGGCAGAAACAGTGCAGCATGGCAGCAGGCACTGCAGATTGTTTTAAACCTTGCAGATTGATCCACCAGCTTAAAAAGAAATGCTGGGTTTAAAAAATGATGGAAATTTACTTTAAGTCTAAAGATTTGGGATAATTGTTGTATCCTTTTATTATATTTTATTTATAAATGCAAATTTTGCTTATTTTGTGGCTTTCTGTTATTTCTTATGATAGTAGGCTTAGTCTAGCATTGTTAGGTCGCAGATAAATTTTAGTTTGTTGCAGACTGACTCAGAAAATTCTGCTTGTGGGATACAAATCATTCTGCGCATTGTTAATATTTACTTTATAAACATGGTCCAAATATCGTTGGACCAAATCATTCATTATATTACTCATTTGCAAAAAGTTTTACTATAACAACAGCCCTATTTTCATTAAAGTTCTGAACTAAGCCATTTATGCCTAGTGTCCCATTTCTGGACATTTTAAATTTTAATAAATTTTTATAATTTTCTCCTTCTTTACAACATGAAAATTGCATGAAGTAATTGTCTATAAAGGTCTTTATCTATTACTGAGAGGTGACAGCATAAGATTGATATTTATTTGCTTAAATGAAGGCCTTTTTTGGTGTTTATAGATTTTTCAAGATAGCGAAATGTAAGAAGTAAGTTTATTTGTATTTTTTGTATCAAGGATCCAAATAAATAAGTCATAATATTAGCTTGTAGGCTTCTTTGAAATATGTATTTTTTAAAATTGCGTAGTTATGTGTTCAAGCCTATTTTTTATGCATGTTTGTAATGTACAAAATATAGAGCGCTAGGTGCAAATGGGTACATATTTCTATCAGCCATTTTGGAGACATTTATGTAAAGTCCTTTTCAAGATAATTTTGAAATAAATTGTTTTTTATCCTCAAATACAATTATTCTTAATTTATTATTAATTATTCTCATAATATTATTAGTCTCTGTAAAGAAATAAATATATATTTTTAATAGTTCATAAAAATACTAATTATAGTATATAATATACAATTCAAAAGCTTAATTTATATAAATTTAGACAAAACATACAATTGTGCTTTTTTCCACATATGGATATTCCCATATTTAGTATGTTTACATTTTATCAAATAAATACAAAAATATTTTAGCGTAATTTTTTTTAGTATTTTTCCACTTCATTTTGCAACATTTTAAAGCGATTTTACCAACAAATTTGAGAAAACAAAAATTCAGGCATAAATGGGTTAAAGAGATTAATTTCGACTAATGTATGAAGTTTAGTCCTCTGGAGAGTAGCAATTTTTTTACAATGTGAAAATGCAGGTGCTTCTTAACTGCAAAATTCATTGTTTTCATCTGTTAAGTTGTGCATTATAAAGATCTTATACTGTAGAATAAAAACAAAACAGACGAGTAAATTTATTGAAAAATTGCACTTGAGCCAATTTCTTTTAGCATGTCAGGGTTCATACTTCTCAGGTGGAACTGGTAATCGGAGAAATCTCAGAGGGAAAATTTTCGTTGTAAAATCTCATGGGAACCTCAGAGGAAAGTCCAAAACTTGAGATAACTGTAACATGCTAATGATAGCTGCTATTTGCATGCGTCATGATCGTGATGTCATAATAAAATGAAACTTAAGATCAAAGATGCAACAATATGAACACAAAAATATTAATGAATAAACATATATGAATTTGGGAAAAAAAAAATTTAATTTTTATGTAGCAGAATTAGAGAAGATAGACTAGATTTTAGTTAATCTGCTATAAATAATACAACAAGAAATTTATAAAAATTTTAATTTTTGAGATGTGTGTGTGCGTGCACCTTATGTGATTCATCGGATTGCTGGGCTTCAATACTTGTGTTTGAAGAATTTGAATTTTACACAGCTGAGGTAAGTAGAAAATTAAATACATTTTGTTATATGTAATGTATAACTTTTGAGTTTTTTGGGAAATGAGGGTTGGATATTGGTTTAAAAAATGCTGTTCATTGCTGATGGACAATTCCATGTGGAGAGTCACACACATAACGCAGGCTTTAATTTGCATTTATTCAATTATTTATTAAATTTTAATGTTAATTCTGATTTTAGGTGGTATGGTAAATAAGTTATTAACATATTTTTTAGTTTAAATGTGTGTAAGTAAAACTCACAGAAATATATCATTTAATTTCATACTCAAAATGTGCTTTTTTTCTGAAGTAGAAAAAAAGCACATTTTGAGTAATAGAATTAAATGATATACTTCTGTGAGTTTTATTGCCACACATTTAAATTTAAAAATATGGTAATAACTTATTTACTATACCACTTAAAATCAGAATTAACATTAAAATTTAATAAATAATTGAATAAATGCAAATTAAAGCCTGTGTTGCATGTGTGACACTCTCCACGGAATCGCCCTGATATGCAAAAAATATTAATTCTAGAAAATATTAACCCAGGGGGTATATATTTTTTTTAGTATGAACCCTGTATGTGTGATAAAACTGTCAGCTGTTTTCTTCATCTAAAAACCAGTATTCTGATAAATATGCAGAATTTATTGCTAATAATTGTCTCATGGTTTTTATCAATTGACTTGCATTTTTTTCATGGACCAACTCGCATTATTGTGATAAAGAAGTCAAGGCCTACTTGTAAAAAAATAAATAAAATGCAGTAAAAAAAAAAATCTACTCTTAGGATATCCCACTATATTTGACACTCATTTTTTCAAAAAAGCAAAACTGAGTACAATACTGATTGTTTCAAATGCATTAGCATGTAAAAAGACAATTTAATTAATTAAAAAATAAATTATTTTGATGCAATTTCTTTTTAATTTTAAGGGAAAATAAGGCAATACTTGCCAAAAATGTCCTCATTGTGAAAATAAGGATAATTTACTAATTTTTATTCAATAAATACACAATTTGGGTTACAAAGAATGTATTTAACTAGACATAGAATAAAAACTTTCATGATTTACCTGTTTGTATTTTCACTTTAATGATTTGTCGTATGTTAATTCACAAAAATAACTTTAAAATTTCATTAAATTCACATATATTTGAACTGATAGTTCATTAAGCTCACACAGGGTTCGGTGATATATATCAATGGATATATCTTGATATATATCATGATATATATCCAATATTTATTTTTAAAATATCATGAAGTTTGATATTTTCAACATTTTCATATATTTGACAATTTTCAAAATATTGCATATGATGTTTTTGATATTTTCAGTCAAAACAAGTGTAAATGATTTTTTTACTGTCATTGATTGTGCCATTCTGTAGATAAGAACTTTTGCTTTGGCAGGCCCTTTTTAGCTCCCCCCCCCCCCCCCCCAACACACACACACAATAAAAAATCTTTTCCCAGCTTTAGAAGCTGAATTTTTAAATGCAGAATGTACCACCAATAATTATGTGAGACAATATTTACTTAAAACAGCTATTTAAAGTTAAACTGTCAAATTTTGAGAAGTTATTTACTGCTTCATAGAACCTTTTCTGGTTTTGGTTTCCTACATAACATTTGGTTTAAACTACATAACAGGTTAGAGAATGAAAAAGGACACAAGCTTACATTTATATTCAAATTTTTCAATAAAAACAAAGTACTTTGTATGTAATTTTGTTGTACAAAGTAAAACACAAAATTTTCTGGAAACTTGATGATTAATTGCATAGTTTGTTTATTGTAAGTGTAAAGAGCAAATTATGCCTGTTTTCAGTTAGTTGATCTTCAATTTTGTTACATAAGTGAAAAATATATATATATAGAATATTGTTTTAAGTTTTCATACTAAATGCATTATGTTTTAGTTTCTAATTTATATTAGTCTGAAAATATTTATAATTATCAATAAGTTGACATTTTGAAAATATCTGATATATATTGAAAATATCGGATATATATCAAAATATCGGATATTTTTTATATTTACGAACCCTGAGCTCACAACATCATATAAATTTTAGACAGTCACTGTTACATAAATATAACCATATTTTTTGAAAATAAAATATTTTTCTTAATTCATTGTTTATGCAAATCATGTTTTTCAGAAAGTATGTGTAAACTTTTCAGAAAATGTATGTAAAATTTTTATTTCTGAAAATCAATTTAAAAAAGTCATCTCAAATTCTTAAAGCTTTCTTTTTTTGCTGTAACTAACTTAATCTCAATATTATATCTTTTTTCCATCTTGACGCTATTTAAATGCACTTTTCCAGTTACTTAAGGGTGTATTCGAAAAAATATTTTTCCACCCTCAACAGCTCGAAAATTTCTGAGACATTTTCAGACTCATTTTTAAAAGTAAAAACATGAAACTTGCTGAGGTGATTTTTGAAGAGATGTATAAGATGCCGTGTGATTTCATTTTTCGCCCAATTCATTAGAATTTGATTTTTAAACAAATATTTTCTCAGTATGACCCTTTTTTTCATTCCCAGATCTCCCTTTTCCGAAAATTCTGTTCAAAACGCCAACTTTGACGGCAATTTTTACAATATTTTCTGAATTTATTAAAAAATGGAGAAGCATGGCACATTATGTAGTTTCTAAATAAGAGAATTTCCCAGTTTGATGCGTTTGAGAGTAAAAATGAATCAGAAAATAACCAGTTTGGATCGGAATACATCCTTAAATTAGAATTTTGCACAGGCCAAAATTTTTAGGTATTTTTAGCCTTTCAGGTAGGGACCCGAATGAAAGCTATCTTGACCCAGTCCAGCTTGCTTGGTGTAAAAATAAAAGTTCAGTCTGCTCCATTTATATTTTCACAGCTCGCAGACTGGCCCCTATTAAAATCAATAAAACTGGGCCTAACTCAATTTCTAAAAAAAAAAAAATATATATATATATATATATATGTGTGTGTGATTTTTCTTAACATACAGTTGAGATTCTTATAAAGAATACTGCACACATATTTATGTGAAAATTTTACAGTATCAGACTCAGGGCCAAAAAAAGCCTTTTTTGCATCCAGGGCAAACATGGATTTTGCCCCCCCCCCCCTTCTTCCGCAAAGTATATTTACAAAGAGAATTTTACTAAATTTCTAATAGCCGACTTTTTTTTAAATTTAAAATATGTAATACTGAACTACGTAATCTACAACGGCAGATCCAAGGGTGAGGTCACAAGGGCTCATGACTCCCCTCTGAACACCAACAAAAATATTCTAAAGATCACTTTTAAAATGAAATATACAGTAGAGTCCCGATTATCCGAGTCCCGCTTTACCGAGTTTCTGCTTTAACCGAGTTATTTTCTTCTGATGGACTGATGGCTTCCATTATTATGAAACAGCCATTATAAATGAAGTGTTAGGTGAAGATGAAAGAGCAGTCGTAAAAAGTTAGAACTCTGATTTTCTGGTCAGAATGGGGGAAAAAAATGGCCATAATTTTTGTTTGAGAGAAAAAAAAAATTATGGCCATTTTTTTTCATATTCTGACCAGAAAATTAGAGTTCTAACTTTTTACGACTGCTCTTTCAATTTCACCTTACACTTCATTTATAATGGCTGTTTCATAATAATGGAAGTCATCAGGTCCATCAAAAGAAAATGATCCATTCCAAAGGTATAATCCTTCATTTGGTGCCTCCTCTGCCCCTCCCCTAGTTTCGGCCCTGTTCAGACTATACGTCTGCAAGCCATACGGTACAGAATAACATTAATGATTGATCACTTAGACTCTTCTATCAATTCATTCTAATAAAGACTCATTAAAAAAGTGTAATGTAGTGTACAATAAAAGAAAATAGATGATTATTGATAATTTATATTAATCAAAACTTTGAAGCTGTATACTAATAAAAGTAAAAATAGTTTTTTTTTTAAAGTCTTTTATAAGCATTTAATAGTTGTCTAATGTTTCGACTGCAATTTGTTTTTTCCAAAAATTCTTGTTACAATACCTTAATCTGGCATGGATAACACTCTATGGTGAAAAATCCACTGCTTTTTTTTATGATTGGTAGAAAGCTCAATTTGTTAAACAAACGTATAATTTTTGCTCTGTTTATTTTTTCAGAAAGGAACATGAAAGAAAAAATTAAACATTATTTAAGCTATCTTTTTTAGAATTTCTAAATTTTTCAATGTATAATCGCAAATTAATATTTAACTATTAATTGATAAAAGCCTAATTAATATTTTTAATATTACTCTTCATTTTTTATTTATTTTCTACTTTTAAAAGTCTTTAAAATGTTTCATTGTTGAAATTTCACAGTGCTTTGATAGATTTTGGCAAGCATTTATTGGTGTATAATTGAATCCATTATTTATCCAACTCCCATCTAATTGTATGAGTTACAGAGAATATTTGGCAATTTATCACCCGTACCTGGCTAATTGAAAAATGCTTATTGATAACAATTAATAATTAAGTTTTGAAAATAAAATATTTTTCAACTTAATTATTAATAACAATTAATAATTAAGTTGTAAAAATATTAAAATGTTGTATTGTCATCAGAAACACACCTTTGTATATATTTTTTATATTTCTAGCCTTTCAGGAAGTGGGTTAAAATTATATTGCAAAATTGCATCTTTACATACAAAAACCAGATTGTTAAATAAGAGTGTAAAAAAAAAGTGCATTTTTAAAAATATTTCTCTGCAGTTTATTAAAGTATATTCCTAAAGATCCTGTTAACAAAAATTCATTATCACTGTTATTTTTACAAAAAAAAAAAAAAAAAAAAAAAAAAAATTGCCTGCCATATATGTCCCAGGGACATTAAAGGGGAGGTCTGTCCCGTCCCAACCTACGTATGTAGAAAAAAATGTAAGCTCTGCTCGAGTCCATTGAAGCTTCTAGCTGAGACATGTTATAATTGTATTGTCTGATTCAGATCTCTTTGATGGACATATTAAATTTCTGTATTGATGTTGTCAAACTAACATCGGCATAAGGTTTCTCATATATAGATTATAAATTTAAAGCATCTTTATAAAGTAACTCATGACATGATCATTATTAGGGACCCACTGAATATCCGGCTCCTACCAGACATCCTGCTTATTCGTCATTTAACCGAATATTCAGTCCTGGCTGAATAGTGACTCATTTTTTAAATTATAGTTTTAACATCATCAGAAAAAGTTAGTGCAAAATTAATTAGCTCCTTACCAACATTATACCGTTAAAAGCAATGCTAACAAACAGAAATACTCATGTACTTTCACAAAAGTAAAATTATAGTGTTTAAATATAAATGAAAATATAATATTTAAAATATGAACTAATTATTTATAACTAAGTTTTATAAAAGGCAAGTTATGGCGTAGGAGCATTAATATTTAATTACTACAAAGCATTTGTTTTTAAGTGACTTTAACTTAATAAATGAATTTAAATCTATTATTAATATTTGAATGCAGGGATCTGTTTAAGAAGAAATTAGGTCCTTTTAAAGAACCCTTCACAAAACTTTTCAGCTTAAAAAAGGACCCTTCACAAAATGTTTTGTCTTAAAAATAGGCCTTTTACAAAATTTTTCCAGTTTTAAACTAAACCTTTCCCAAATTTAATCATTTAAAACTGAAATCTGACCTGTCACTTTTATAAAAGAAAATATATGTATTTTACATATTATATCTTCTTAAAAACATAAAAAAAACCCTGAATATAACGATTATTTCAAATTCACAAAACTAGGACTAGATTTTCACAAATGTAAAAATGCTGTTCACAATTTCACAAAAACAGGACTCTGAGAGAAAAGTCTGGACAGACCCCTGGAATGACATATAATTGTGACAATTTAAAGTTTTTCTTTTTTAAGCAAGCATAAATAGGAATATTACTATTGAAATTAAAAACCAGAAATTATCCATCTGGATGCCGAATATTTGGTAACTTTTTGTGTTGGATATTCAGTATCCAGCAAAAATCCACATCCGATGAATACCTAATTCACTATAACATTATTGTACAAAGATATAACACTGATGCTTCTATTAAAAAATAATAAAACATAAATTACTAAATGAAAGTTAAGGTATACAAAAAGATTTAGAAATATTCTTGCCTTTGCACCCCCCCCCCTATACACACACATACACACACCTGCCAATATAAAAATGGTCGTAAAGTTTCTTGAATGTACAAAATTCTTTACATTACAACTAGTTATAAGCTGACAGAAAAAGTAAATTAGGATTTTTTTTTCCGTGTATATAAAACTGTGAAAATTGTTTTTTGAAGTGCAAAATATTTTCTGATTATCTAAAAAAATTTTTCAATAAATCATTTTGATGAAAATATTGATCCTAGTTTACTTTAACCCTTTATGTACTGAATTATGAAATCATGAAAATTTTATCTTCTAAAACATTTTTCCTGAATTGTTTAAACCACATTAAAAGATTTACATAATCATTTAATAAATTTTAGAAGGATTTAGAAAGATTAAATAAATTTGAATTTATAGGGATTTTGTGCAATATTTATAACCCCACTCAAATATTTTATTTTAAATATTTTCTTAGTACTTTGTAGAATTAGGAAATGTACAAATAAATATAGAAATATTTCTGAATTGAAAATTCCCCCCCCCCCCCCCAAAAAAAAAAACACGAAAGCTGAAAAGATGCAAAGTCAAAAGAAATCCTCCTTTTAAAAATATTTTTGTTTTGTATAACCCATAATGCTTTTGGAACAAGATAAAGGAATGTATATTATATCTCATTCTAAACTGTATTACAACTAATCGATGTATTAAATGAATTTTATATCAAGTTATTTTAATGGTGCTTATAAGTACCGTCAGTAGATAAAGGGATAAAAGATCTATGTTTCCAAACTGCTTCTACCTCCCCCCCCCCCACCCCCCACCCCAAAAAAAAAAAATCTGGAATTTGTCTTCTTATGACAGTTTTATTTAAAATAACATTTTTTAAAAGAAAGTGCATATAAATTTAGTAAGATTTTTACAAGAATAGATGAAATATGATAGCAAGTTATTTTGGAAAGCTAATACAACTCAATTCATTAAAAAAAAAAAAAAAAAAAGTTCAAAAGTTATAAAAAACAAGCATTTGGGGTAAATTAGCAGATATATAGCTTGGTGAAAATTAGCTTGGGTCAAATTGAGCCAGTGCAACAGATGATTGAAAAATAAGGTGCACCATGCAAGAATTAATTGAGAGAATTTTTATGAAGAAAATTTTCCATAAATTTTGTTCGTAAATTAAAGCATACCTCTAAGATGAAACCTGTTCGAAACATAATTTTTCTTTGGTCCTTTCATATTCTGTTGCAGATATTACAGTAATTATGAAGGGGGGGGGGGGGGAATTTGATTCACTTTTGTTGTGTATTAATAATAATAAAAAAAAATTCTTTCAGTTATTTCACCTGTAAAAGTGTCAAGTAGTGTATCAGTACAAAATTGCAAGTGGAAAAAGAAAAAGTGTCTTAAACTGTTGCAAGTCTATGCAAAATATAAAACAGAGTTTTTATGTCCTGATGTTGAAGAACTGACAATATGGAAGAAAATTGCTGACGAGCTTCGGAAATTATATGCGACTTTTAACTGTGATGATTTACATTTACAGTGTTGTAATAAGATAGAAGAGCTGAAGTGTGAGTATGAAAGAATTAAAAATGGAGATGTAAAAGATCAGGAAACAGCCAAATTCTTGGATGAAGCCAGAAGAGCTTTTGAAACCACTGGAAATACAGGTAAATTCTAAATATCAGAAAATTTCCTGCTGTGGCAATTTTTTTTCTGCATAATCCAATTAATAATTATTAAAAATTTAATACAGACTTTTTGGAAACATAAGTCAGTGAAATAATTTTAGTTTCATATAAGTTTTTAAGTTGTACCATTCATCTACTACCAGAAATCGGTGATCTACTTACTTATTTCGTTTAGAAAAATTTTCATTTAAGAATATAAACCAAATTCTTTTAAAGATATAAATTCTTACAAGTTTAGGGTTTTGTTGAAAAATCAAACTTGAGTGTGTCTAGAATGCCAGTATATGCTGTCAAAAACTGTGGGGCTCCCAACTTTAGGTTCATTTGGATAAATTTTCATTTTTAAAAACATAAAATCGGACAAGAGGGTGTACAGTGCCAAAGCCATTTGTCCCCCCCCCCCTCCCCCTGTGAGATGAAATCTCACATTTTTTTCCACCTATTCACCGGTCTGCATCTGTGACGGTGTCGCGGCCGTGCTTTTTTTTTTTTTTTTTTTTGTTTGTTTGTTTGTTTCTTTTCTTTTTTCTCCCGTCTCTCTCGCTGACAACCTTAGCGTAGACCTGTAAGTTGGCTTTCTCCCAGTGCTTGCATACGCACGCCATTCATTCATTATTCTTCCCTTCCTTTTTCTCTCCGTGTTTCATCCGAGGCTGTAAGTGTGCGCATGCTCAGTAGAAAACGGGCGCTTGCTATGATTTCAAATGAGTGACGTTTCGTTTCACGAACAAATTAGATTGCGTTACTTTTGGTTTCGCTTTCTCATTTGTTTTCCGTATACCGGTAGCTTTTGAATTTGGTCAATTGTTTTAAACCTCTCGCTTAATTACTTTTGCGGGCCCCGTAGCGATGTTTATATACTGTCTCCCTTAATTTTTTTAAGCAGTTAAAGTTCTGACGGGACTGTCGAAACAAAGATGCCGATATTTGTTTGTAGTTGTGCCATTTTTTTATCAACGAAGTTTTTGTTCTTCAGTTAAATATACGATATTCTCTCGGGAATTTTTTTAATCTAAGTGCTGGTATTTTCAAGAACAATTTACGGGTGATCAAAATGGAAAATTATTCATCTTCATCTAAAAATATACTTAAATAAAGATTGATTTAATCTCAAGAAAGTGTAGTTCCTGTCTCTTCCTCAACACTGCTTGTTTCAAGTAAGATCTTTTCGATTTTCTCCTTTTAAAATGACCTAAAAGAACTAAGTGTAGGGTTATTGTCTCCATTTCTAAAAGAAGAATTTTTTACAACAAACTAATTCCAAAATACGATCACAACAATTTGTGAATATTCTAATATTCACGTCACAATTCTTGGTGCCGACTTTGGAGAAATTCTTGAAAAATGCACCCTGGAATTATGAGAGACGGAAATACTTATTTAATTAAAAAAAAAAAATAATAATAATAATATGTTATAATGCTGTGATATTTTAATATTTTAGTCTGAAGCTGTTATTTTTTTTGAAGAGTTTATTTCAATATATTATTTTGTTGAACTTATGTTTGTATTTGGGGAACAAATTGCTCATTTTTATGTACTTTGAAGAGATTTTTTTTCTGTTCTGAGAAGTAAATGGTAGGAAATATCTCCTTTTATTTTTGCAGAGCATGATTTTTCTTTCGATTGTATGAAGTGATAGAAGATATTTTTGTTCTTAGTATGCAAATATTTTTACAATGACCTATAATTTTAGATTGTTTGAAGGGGCATATGGCAAATATTAAGGCACAATTTATTAGAACTATTAATGTATTTATATATTGTTGAGATTAGTAATTTATTTGAATGCTGTTTGTTTGAATTATTGCATTTATTTTTGAATTTTGTTGTATTTATTCATCATGACGTCAAAAATTAAACCTCTAAGAATAATAGTGACACCTTTTTCGGGTGATCCCGAACTTTTAGATTTTTTTGCTGAGCAAGTTAAAGCGACCATTTCTTATTCTAACTGGAGTAATGAACAGGCACTTATTTTCCTCAAATCTAAACTCTCTGATCAGGCATTAAAATTTTATGTTTCCTCTAATGCATGTAAAAAGGCAACTTCTCCTGAAGACTTGTTTGATATTTTTAGAAAATATTTTAAGACAGAGTCAGCTACCTCCATTGCTCTTAAATACAATAGTATAAAGTTTCTACCTTCAGAATCTATCCGGAATTTTGCTACAAGGTTAATGATGTTGTTCGTAAACATTTTCCTCAGTTGCCTGATCCCTCCATTGAACAGATTCTAATATCAAAATTCACTGATCTCATCCCTAATAATTTAAAAGTTCACATTCTTACACAACACATAGATTCGTTTGACAAAATGATTGAAGCTGCTGCTTCATATCAAGAGATTCTTGATTCTGTTCAAGCACCTATAATTTCTAATTCGGTTCCACCTTCATACAGTATGTTACATAACTTACATGAACAACCTGATGATTCTCTGTCTCATAACAGTCATTCTGCGGACTCATCGGAGGTGTGTAACAAACCTCACTCAGTTACTTCAGGTGATAACTCATCTTGCGATACAGAGTCCAGGCACAATTCTTCCAGAAACATAAGACTTAGTCATCATTTCAAACATTCGTATAAACGAATTATTTGCCAGTGGTGCACAAGACCTGGACATTCAGCAAACAGATGTTTCAAATTGAAATCAAATTTAACTTCCAAATCAAAACAAGCATCTTTTAAAAAACGGCATCACAACTCCTCAGATGATAAACCACATTCATCCGACTCTCGACATTCTTCCTCTAAAGTTTCGACCCCCCGTCAGAACTACTCAAATAAAAATCCTCATAGGTACTGACACGATTTGGGGAGAAGTGGGTGTGGAGCTGCTTCACCCCTGTGTCATTTTCTCTCCACAATATAACTCTCAAGCTGTCTCTTTCAATAATGTAAATTCTGTTAAAGACCTTGCTGTTCCTGTTTTTCAATGTGAAAGAACATTCTATAATTCAAACATAACTCCTGAATGTTTTCAAGAGTTATCTCCAGACATAAATACTCAACTTCCGTCCTTTAATGATTTTTCTGCCTTAAGTCGTGACTTTACGCCTTTTCAAGTCCAGAATGATATTATTGTACCGCGGTCTCCATTGACTAAAATTAACTATCCGATTTCATCACAGAGACTTGTGAAATCAGTTGCTAGTCAAACAAATAAAGAAATTCCACTTTTTGCAAACTCTGGTATACAAACAACCTCATCTGAAAATGACATAATCTTTGTTGAGTCCATCGAATTTCTTCTCCATGCGGAAGTTGATCAACCTACCCTTCCAATTATTCAATTAACTATTAACAAGAATCCTGCAAATTTTCTTCTCGATTCAGGTGCAAGCATTTCTCTATTATCAAAATATTATTTTCAACGTATAAAACAGCATGTGCATTATAGCAGAATTGCTTCAAATGTAAAAATTACCACGGTAAATTCTGCTGTTATTTGTTCTGGTTGTATAAACTTGTCATTTAAGATAGGGAAATTTTTCTACAAACATTCCTTTTTTCTCATTGATATTCCTGAAGATTCTAAGTTTGTTGGTATCCTTGGCTTTGATTTTTTGAAATCTCATAGAGTTGTTATTGATCTACATAATAGCCAAATTAAGATAAATAATAACCTACTTGACATCTTAGACTCTGTTTCTGCTCAAGAGGTTGATCAAACACAGGATTTACAAGTCAACACTTTAACTCAAAAGAGGTCTCTACCTGAATCTTCCAATAAAAATGTATCAGTGTCTGTTAATTCCAATAATAAAGTACATAGTTCTCTTCCTTCAAATAATTCTTGTTATTCAAGAAAGAAAGTCGTTATTCCACCTGACAGTACTGTATATGTACCTGCGGTGTCTTCCTTTCATTCTTGTGATCAATTTTTGTTTGAACCAAAGGAGTATGAATTACCAACTTGTGCATATCAATCCATAATTTCTGCAGAACTTAGCTCGAAATCTAAAAATGCTAAAAACCTCAGTAGTTACTTTTATATTCCTATCACTAATAATGCTGAAGAACCCATTCACATTAATAAAGATTCAGTTTTGGGAACAATTCACGAGATAGATGAAATTCAAGAAGATTTTGATACTCAAAATATTAGTTCTCCCCATGAAATTAATTTAATTCAAGCTTCTACTGACATTTTAAAGTTAAGAAAATCAGAGTTTAAACTTAGTAATTTTAGCCTAAATCATCTACTTCCATATCAGAAAACAGAATTACAAAATTTATTAACTAAATATGATACAGTGTTTTCTTCTTCCTTGAAATCTTTGGGTCAAACGGACAGAGTTATACCTCATATCCAGTTTATCTCAGATGTTCCTGTTAAGACCCTGCCCTTCCCTGTGCCACAATCTATCCAAGAAGAGGCAAAACAGCAATTGGACACGTTGGTTGATGCAGGAATTATTGAAAGAAGTATTTCCGAATGGGCATGTCCAATGCTTATGGTTAAAAAGAAAGCATCCTCTCCAAATGAAAAACCTAAATTTCGAATGGCACTTGATCTAAGATTAATTAATATTATGATTCGTAGTTCTTCTTATCCATTACCTAGAATTGATACTATTATTAACAATATTTCTAAATTTAAATACTTCACCACATTAGATTTTCCATCTGCATATCATCAGATAAATCTCCCAGAAGAATTTCGCAAGAAACTCTCTTTTACTACCGAATGGGGTACTTATAGTTTTTCTCGTTTAATGTTTGGACTCAGATCCGCAGCCTCTTCATTTCAAATGTTAATTGATGCAATAATCGACGAAAGTAAATTACAAGGTGTTTATGCATATCAGGATGACATTATTGTTGCTGGTGATTCATTTCAAGAAATGATTCACAAATTAGATGTTTTGTTTTCAATTTTACAGAAACATAACCTTACCTTGTCTCCTGCTAAATGCAAATTTCATCAAACAGCCATAGATTACCTTGGTTTTCATTTGCAGAATCATACTATCCAACCAGTGTCTTCTAATATAACCAAAATTACATCTTTTCCAGCTCCAAAAACTAAGAAACACTTAAAAAGATTTATTGGTCTATGTGGTTTTTATCGCAGACTTATTCCCAAATATTCTAAACTTATGGATCCACTAATTAAACTTACCTCTCCAAAGGTTCCTTTTACATGGACGCCAGATCATAATAAAATTTTTACAGAAGTTCAAAACATTTTTTTCTCAAAACCTTTTCTCTCCTTGCCTGATTGGTCCGAACCATTTTACCTCAATACAGATGCAAGTGGTATAGCTATTTCCGGTGTCCTTCTACAAAAGCGAAATGGTCATCTACTACCTGTGAGTTATTTTAGTAAATCTTTATCTCCTTCAGAAAGAAAATATCCTGCTCTGAAGCTAGAATTGATGGCAATTGTGAAATCAATTAATGCATTTAAATTTTTTCTGTATAATAGACATTTTACGATTTTAAGTGACAGCAAACCTATTGAACATTATAAGTCTACTAGTTCACCAGTTGATCTGACTACGAGATGGTTGGTTGACCTTTACAATTATGATTTCACCTTTCAATATCTTAAAGGCGAGAGTAATGTGTTAGCAGATTATTTCTCTCATGAAGATTTTATAAATAATTCTCAAGATCTTAACACTAACCCTGCTTTAATAAGAGATAAAAATATTCTTCCAGTCACTACAAAGTCACCAACTATTGAGTTGCATCACATAGATGATCAAAACCAACAATCTCAAGACCCAAAAATGGAAATTTCTGAGTCCACATTCCTCTGTGAACAGCGTAAGGATCCTAAAATAATGAAGATAATTGACTCCATAACTTCAGATAAACCTAATCCTAAGTTCAAAAATTATTTTATTCATCCTGATACAGGTTTACTTATGATAAAACGTAAGTTCTTACAACCTGAAAATTCGCCACATATTAAAATTATTGTGCCTCATATTTTAAAGTCAAAAATCTTGCATATTTGCCATATGCCTCACTTTGGTATTGGAAATACTTATAGAAGACTACTCAAAAAATTTTACTGGTCAGGAATTTATAAAGATACAAAAAATTTTGTTCTGTCCTGTGAGTTATGCGTTAGACATAAACCACGAAGAATACCTGCAGCACCATTACAAGAGATGTTCATTCCTTCTAAACCTGGTTAGCTCGTCTCAATGGATTTCCTAGGCCCTTTTTCGAATAAATTTTATGTGCTGACATTCCTGGATCATTTCTCAAAACATATAGAGTTATACCTGATCAAGATTGCTACTGCTCAGTCTGTTGTTAAATCCCTGACCAACTACATCACCACCTATGGTCGTCCGGCTTCTTTAATGTCTGATCTGGGCCCTCAATTTAATTCACAAGTATTTGATAATTTTACGGAGAGTCTCAAGATCAGTATTGTTCATTCATCCTCTGGGCATCCTCAAACGCAAGGATCATCAGAGAGAATAAATACCAGCATTAAGTCATCAATTGCTACATTAGCTCAGGAGGGATATAATTTTCAACAGTCCCTAATGATACATAAAAGCTTATATAACGACACAATACATTCTTCAACTGGATACTCACCATCTTTTCTGCATTTTGGCAGATCTATATCCAATATTTTTGATCTTTTCGATTATCCTGATCTGGAAGCGTTATCATATCCGTACGATTACTATCAGCATATGTCAACAATGAAACATGTGTACCAGAAAGTTTATGGAAACATGAAAGAGGCTCAACAGTTACGTAATCAACGTCAACATAAACGTGCTCATCTACGAAAGTTCCAGTGTGGTGATATCGTTTACATTAGAACTAATGATGCATTTAAGCCAAGAAACATTGGTCCTTATGTTGTGATAAATGTAATTTCAGATGTGCTTCTTTCTGTTAGGGTTTTAGAAGATGAACTGGACAAGCCTTTTACGATAAATATTAATAGAGTAATACCTGTACAGAAACGCCAACAACACTTAGGGTTGCAAAGTCCTCATCCAATTACACCTCTACCCCACAACTATAATTTACGAAAAAGACATTAATATTTGCATTTAAATATGTATTTTCATAAATAATAATAGTTAATTTTTTTGTATTTATTTTTAGGTTTATGAGTAGTTGCACCTGACAATGTGATGATGTTAAGGCAATAGTTTGTTCACCTAGTATTCTAAGTTCTAGTAAATTTCATTTAATTTTAGCAAAAACATGATGGTAATATCTGTTCTAGGTTATCTGTCTATTCCTTTTTATTTTTTTGGTACCATGTTTCTCATTTATAAATTGACATGATCAAGCTTATTACATAGAAATGTATAATGATTTTGATAGTATATTTTTAGTTTTTTTTTCTTTTTTGGAGATCTCCACTTTATTTTTATTTTTATACAGCAATATATATATATATATATATATATGTACCATACCTAAGTTGATGAATTTTGAGTAATTATCTTAAATATTTTTGTTGAAGAGTAATTTATTGATGTTGACTTTTTTTTATTTTAGAGATTATACGTGTTGTTTACTGTTGTTGATATTATTTTGATATACATTTTATCTAATATGTTAATGGTAGTGAGTAGCTATATAAATATCTTCAATGAGTAAACAAATTATACTAGTACTCTTGATTTATGAGATACTTTGATTGATGAAAACTTGAATAGCTGAAGATGTAAGTTATTCTATAATACTCTTGGTCGACCAATTTTACTTATTATAGTTGCAACTGTTATTTTATATTATTCGAATAATACATGTTTCATGATATCTCTTGACAGCAAAGTTGTTTGCTTCTTTTTTGGTGAAATATTAATGTTTAATATTTTTTTGATATGAGATCTTTTTAAAGATATACTACGTGCACAATTATTTTTATGGCATGCCACATGTAAATAATTGGAATACTCATTCTAAATGTACATATTTATATTGTATATACTACATTGATGTAACATTTATGTATTCCTTTTCCTTCTCTTTTTCCTTTTTGATCACCATGTTTTATTTGTAGGGCTTGTTAATTGGCTTTCAAAATTTTGATTTTCCCATCCTGATGCAAAAGGTCACCTTTTTACATCTGTCTGGCACATCAAAATTTTATTCGACGTTGGGGGGTATTGTGAGATGAAATCTCACATTTTTTTCCACCTATTCACCGGTCTGCATCTGTGACGGTGTCGCGGCCGTGCTTTTTTTTTTTTTTTTTTTTGTTTGTTTCTTTTCTTTTTTCTCCCGTCTCTCTCGCTGACAACCTTAGCGTAGACCTGTAAGTTGGCTTTCTCCCAGTGCTTGCATACGCACGCCATTCATTCATTATTCTTCCCTTCCTTTTTCTCTCCGTGTTTCATCCGAGGCTGTAAGTGTGCGCTTGCTATGATTTCAAATGAGTGACGTTTCGTTTCACGAACAAATTAGATTGCGTTACTTTTGGTTTTGCTTTCTCATTTGTTTTCCGTATACCGGTAGCTTTTGAATTTGGTCAATTGTTTTAAACCTCTCGCTTAATTACTTTTGCGGGCCCCGTAGCGATGTTTATATACTGTCTCCCTTAATTTTTTTAGGCAGTTAAAGTTCTGACGGGACT
Organism: Maratus speciosus; assembly: GCA_963932465.1. Taxonomy (NCBI): domain Eukaryota; kingdom Metazoa; phylum Arthropoda; class Arachnida; order Araneae; family Salticidae; genus Maratus; species Maratus speciosus. Next base: position 136,834,699 of record OZ010798.1, read on the forward strand.
GTCGAAACAACGATGCCGATATTTGTTTGTAGTTGTGCCATTTTTTATCAACGAAGTTTTTGTTCTTCAGTTAAATATACGATATTCTCTCGGGAATTTTTTTAATCTAAGTGCTGGTATTTTCAAGAACAATTTACGGGTGATCAAAATGGAAAATTATTCATCTTCATCTAAAAATATACTTAAATAAAGATTGATTTAATCTCAAGAAAGTGTAGTTCCTGTCTCTTCCTCAACACTGCTTGTTTCAAGTACATGCCTGTTTGTGTTCCGGGGAATCCCCGGAATTCCGGGGATTTGATAAAACGTAACCCGGAAATTCCGGAGTTACATATTCATGAGATTCTTCCGCGATTTTCTGATTTTTTACCGTTTCTCGCATTGAGGATGTGTTCCAAAATTTAAAAAAAAATCGGTCGTCAGTCCGAAAATTCGGATGTAAAATATCACAAATTTCGGCAAGTGATCGCCGAAAAAACAATTCCGTCAATCGTTCGCAGAAAAAAATAGCCAATTTCGCAAAATATCGCGGAAAAAACGCAATTTTGTCAAAGAATCGCGGAAAACCTCCGCAAATTTTGTCATAGAATCGCAAAAGAAACCGCTGATTTCGTCAAAGTGTTGCGGAAAAATGACAACTTTCCTCAAAGGATCGCGGAAAAAACACAATTTTCGTCGAAATATCGCGAAAAATGCGGATTTAGTCCCTAAGGATCACGAAAAAACTCGGAATTTTCTCAAAAGACCGCGAAAAAGAAACTAATTTCGTCAAAGAATCGAAACACGCGAATTCTGTCAAAGGATCGCGGAAAAAACCAATTTCGGTAAAAAATCGAATAAAAAAGTGAATTTTATGTCAAAGAATCACGTAAAAACACATTCTGTCGAAAGACCGCAAAAAAAAACACGAATTTCGTAATAGAAGTCGGAATAAACGCTTATTCTAAAAAAAGATCGCAGAAACAACGGGAATTTTGTCAAAAGATCGTGAAAGAAACTGGAATTTCGTTAAAAGATCGCGGAAGAAACCCGATTTGCATCAAAAGATCGCAGAAAAAATGTGCATTTCGTCAAAAGATCGCAGAAAATACGGGAATTCCGTTAAATCGCGGTAAAAAACGCAAATTTTGTCAAAGGATTGCAGAAAAAAACTACAGTTTGTCAAACGATCGCGGAACAAATGCAAATTTTGTAAAAAGATCGCAGAAAAATCGCGAATTTTGTAAAAAGATCGCGGAAAAATCACGAATTTTGTAAAAAGATCGCAGAAAAAACGGGAATTTTGTAAAAAGATCGCGGAAAAAACGGGAATTTCGTCAAAAGATCGCCGAAAAAATGGGAATTTCGTTAAAAGATCGCCGGAAAAATTGTAATTTCGCCAAAGATCGCCGAAAAAACGGGATTTTAGTCAAAAGATCGCCGAAAAAAGCGAATTTCGTCAAAAGATTGCCGAAAAAACACAAATTTCGTCTAAAGATCGCCGAAAAAACGGGAATATATGATCTAAAGATTGCGGAAAAAATGGGAAATTCGTCAAAAGGTCGTGGAAGAAACTGGAATTTTGTCAAAAGGTCGCGGTTGCGTGACTCCGTGAAAGTTCAGCCTTTTTTTTTCAGGGGATTTTATCAAGTGTTACAAACAGCCATGCAAGTAAGATCTTTTCGATTTTCTCCTTTTAAAATGACCTAAAAGAACTAAGTGTAGGGTTATTGTCTCCATTTCTAAAAGAAGAATTTTTTACAACAAACTAATTCCAAAATACGATCACAACAATTTGTGAATATTCTAATATTCACGTCACACCCCCCAACTTTAAGTTTCTTTGGAAAGATTTTTGTTTAAAAATGTAAAATTATTCAACAATGATTTTAAATATATTTAACACATTGACTGCCAGATGAATCAAATATGATTCACTATACATGTAAATATTATTCAGGGATCGATCCAGGCCAAATTTGGGGCACCTTTACAAAAATCTATTTAATAAAACAGGCCCCATTTCATGAAGACGTACTCTTCATTAATTCTTTTTATTTTATCAATTGTTAAAATTTGTAATTTGCATACAAAACAAGTTCACCAGAAAGGAAAACCTTAGCAGAAGGACTTAAAGAAATTATTAATAATAAATGTTTGATTTTAATAAGAGTAAACGTATTAGGATTTCTTATTTCATTTCAAAATGTTATTTTTTACAAAAATATAATAAATTTCACGAAAATAACTTTTACTTTTCACAAAATGGGCCCCAAGAAAAAAAACCTGCATCGACCCCTGTTATAGCGGTCAATGTGTTAAAGCTATCAAGGGGACCCAGGGAATGCCAAGTAGGTCAGCTAGTATCTCTCTATTCTAAAAAAACGTAACTACCGCTGTCACCGCCGCCGCCGATTTTGAGTTTTTTGTGACCGGAGGTCTTGCTTTGTTAATATTAAGGAAAATCATGCATACAAAAATATGAAAATCGGTAGTATTATACAGAAATGTTTGATAAACATGCTGATGCAGACAGTTTTCAAATCGAAGAATTATTTTGAGAGATATTTAATGCTAAAGTTGGACAAAATCGTTCCACTAAAAAAGTTTTATAGGAGCAAAAACTATTCATGGTAATTTAATCGTTTTTAGATCATTTTATACGTTATAATTTCCCGGTGTGCAGAATTAATTTATTTTTTTAATTTGGCTCATTTTTCGAGGTTTTATTTCTATTTTAAATTCAAATTTTCAGCATTTCGAGAGATATTTTTTACTTATTTTAGAAAATTGTACTAATTTAACCTGTTGCCAACTGTATAAACAACGGAAACAATAATGTTTGCTTCAAATTAAAAATTTAATTACATGTGACTATTATAAATAAAAAAGATAATTTCAAATTAAAATTAAATAATTGCATATAAAAAGCAGGAACTTATTGAAAATTACGTCATAAGAAGTATACACGTGAATTTTAAAAGAGAAAGGGTATTGTAAAATAATAAATTCATTAACATGCGTTAGGAGAAATTACGTCACATTTCAGTTATTACATAAAATGAACACAAAATAATATTGCAAAACAGTTTAAATTTAGAAATTGCGCTAGACATTTGATATTTTGAGAGGATCTTTTCAACTATTTTTGTTAGGAAAGCGCAAATAATATTTCATTTCTAACAAAAGTATTTTCACGTGACTATTTAAAAGAGAAAGAAAGCTTGGTCAAAATTACGTCAGATTAAAAACGATTAATTTAAAATGTCTCATTTAAAAGAACTTTCTTTTCGCTTTGTTAAAAAATACCAGGAGACAAAGACTCTGTTTACTTAATTCCTTTTATATTAGCTTATTTTGAAATGTTGTTACACGTGTCTACGTCATAAAGTTATTTTTATTTCGACGTTTTATTTGTATTTTTATTAATGTTGTACTAATTTATTTGTTTTTTCGTTATTTAAAATAAAAATTATGTCAATTTGTATAATTTAGCGAGTGGTTTGGCGATTTATATAATTTGGCGAAATTGGTTGACTCGATAATCAAGTAGTACCGCAGCGGATTTGGCATTAAAATAATCAATCCAAGAGAAATGAATAGAAACCCGTTTATAGGGAGATCGCCGCTGTTTTTTAAATTATAATTTAATCTTTCGAAATCTTTTTAAAGCCGATCAAATTAGCGTGAATTTAGAGTCTGCGGTGTCTGGAGGGGGGTTGGCGAGCGTAGCTCGTAGGGGGCCGAGCCCTCTAGTTAAATAAGAAAAAAAAAGGGCCTTCTACAATTCTGTGTTTTGCTAAAAAAAACTAAAATCTGAGCAAAGAGAAAATGTACAGTTAAATTTGGGGGGGGGGGGGGGGATTGAAAATGAAAATGCTTGGGGAAATATTTCTGCTTTTTAAAAATCTATTTTCTCTATCTTACTATTATTGCTTGGTTGCTTAGGCATTATGTTGCTTATGTGTGTACTACCTAACCTATTGCAGCCGCAGAAAAACAAAGGTTCCAATCAATTAGGAATAACATCTACTTGTATTTGATATTTTCTGTATCATGGAAAGTTCATTGTACTAATAAATTTGATTTCTCTGGTATCATTTTCCTATAAAAAAAGAAATCATGACATTGATTTTTTGAAAAAAAAAAATATATATATATATATATATTAATTACATACTTAAATAACATCATCTGACATAAAATATTGTTTTATTTTAAATTTTTTTCTGCAAGAAAGCACTTATTCTTTTCAACCATGGCATTTGTTATGTGACATTTAGCATTAACCCATTGCTTAAAAAGCTCTTTCTATGAGTGTGTGTACTATTATGATGCTTTTGGTCAAAAGTCTTCAGCAGTTCCCTTTCTAATCTCACGTCTTGCTTTGTATATTATCTTATTATTGGCTCATTAAATTGTGTCTTTATAATTAATAATTTATCTTGTACCTCCCTTATAAAGCCCCGCCTTTTTTATATTAACTGATAATTTAATTAATTAGTTTGAGCAATTTTTAAGATTACCTGATCTTAGATCCTGCACACAAGTATAAAATCTATAAATGCTGCATTTTCTGTCAAATAACCTGCACTGTTTCCCTTTCTTTTCATGTAAGTTTATTGTTCTACAATACCTATGTTCAGTGGTAAACTATGGGGAAAAAAAGGGCTTTTATAAAATATCTTATAAAAATAAAATGTTAGTTTCTTTTTCCTTTTCCTCTTTTTTTTTTTTTTTTTTTTTCCAAAAAGGGAAAATACAAATAAAAACAAGAATACACTTTTTAGAATTTTAAAAAACACAAAATATATTACTGATTACATAAATTTATGGTAAATTTATGCCAGAAGCTGCTACACATTTTCTTTTGCTTTCATATTAACTGATCTTTTTTTCAGGTTCCAAGGCCAGACAATGATTTCTAAAAAAAAAAAAAAAAAAATCATTAAATTTAAGATTAAATGATGATAAAAAAAAAATAATTAAAAAATGTTTCTGATTTAAGGAAATTGTTAAAAAATCTGATATGTTGTACTCTGTTAGAGAGAGAGATCTTGATATAAATATATTTTTCATTACCGTAAAATCCCGTTAATCCGCCTTTCCTGAATAAGCGCCCCCTCCCACTTTGTAAACAAATTGGAAAATTCAAGAAATCCCAAAAGTGCCCTCCCCGCAAAAAAATTTCGGCGCGCATGTCAAGATCAATACCAAAAATTTTATCTTGCGAGTGATTTTTTTTTCCAATGGATCAGAAAGGCGTGACAATTTAATGTATCGCAAATGTAAATAGTAACATACAACTTCAACTGTTGCCAATCTGCAAAAGCAATATAACTAAACATTAGTTTTGCTGTAGATTTATCTCCATGGAGATATGAAGGTAATTGTTAGCCCTATTTTTCCTTGGCGTTTATACTTCAAAAGTTACTTTATTTCAATCCTTTCTTTACTATTTCTTTTCAACTAAGTCTATTATTCTACTTACCTTTGGTTTCATTTATTTCTTTCAGTCTATTCAAATCTAGTTTCGGCGTTTGCACTTACCTTTTGTTTTCAACTTACCATAAACCTCAGAGGAAGCCGTAAACACAGTTCAATTATTCGTTTTACGATTCGATTAAGAATCAGTTCACATCATCGGACTTTTCCCTTCCGTTCAGTGCAGCTACGTAACTTCATATTTATACGTATAATTGATATTTTTTATAATACTATTAGCCTTGTATATTATTATTACTAAATATATAAAATAATAGTGATAATAACAATTTACAGCCTTTTCTTTTAGTAACTTTTGGAATTAATTTTATATCGTGTTGGTTTTCTTTCTTCTAAGTTATGGTAGATGGTGCCAAAATAACACGAAATCTGATTTATTGGTATTACTTATTTTTATTATTATTATTATTAAGTATTGAATTGGTGATTTAATTTGATATTTGAAGGTGATATACATAATATTTACTTTATATATCACTATTTAAAATTATTTAATGTAGTGATAAAGTTATTTTTTTAAATTAATTCTATGTCAGTCTGATTTAAATTTCCCATTATAACACATTTCTTCTTTTTTTAAAAGAAAATTAGTATTGTTTGCAATATTTTTAATGTTATTATTGTGATTTGTATTATTTATTTAGAATATATAGTTAAGAAATGATGATTAAAAAAAAATATATACGTTTTTAATCTCCCTAATTTACAACAAGTGGCGACACCACATAAAATGTTACTTGTTGTAGAAAGAATTTTAGGACATTTTCAAATGCAATTTCTTAGTGTTTTTTAATTATTTTAAATTATTAAGTTCCTTTAATTTTTCTGTTACCATATTAATGAAAAATTTTAGTGTTGTTATTTATCTTATGACATATATTAGTGTTATTATTTATCTAAATGCATTCCAGTTTCAAAGCTTTTGAAATCTAGAATTTTCTATAATTTGAAATCGCCGTCAATTGTGAAGTTATGCTGTTTTTCTATTTTGTATATATATATATTTTTTCAAAATGTTTTTCTTTTCTCACTTTATTAAAATAATGCATATTTTGCGATGATCGGCCATTACCATCCCACACCCCCCACCCATAGATATCATTACTACAATTTTAATACTGTGTAAGCGCCCCCTCCGATTTTTTACAATTTTCCGTCATGTTTGGGGGAGGGGGGGGGGGTGCGGATTAACTGTATTTTACGGTAAGCTGAAAGGTTATTCAGCTTCAGAACTATTATTACTCAGGTCTGGTTTTACCATTAAATGAGTGCCTGGAGACATCAGACTAACGGGACACTTGTTCATGAGATAAAAGTGCCATTCATTTGTCTTTTTTCCAATTGGACAATTTAAGTACTGTTTCGCAAAAAAAAAAAAAAAAAAAAAGCCTTTTCTTAATGTGAAATTTGTTTTATGTTTCGATATGTTATAAAGTTTAGGTATGCATGAGATGCATAGCCAAACATTTTAAGATGAAACCTCTTCAAATCAAAAATTTTCTTTTGTTGTTTTAGACGCTGATATTAGTGTAATTATGCAAAAAGTTTTTTGTCTCACTTTTGATATGTAGTCATTGGAAAAACATTTTCTTTCAGTTATTCTGCCTGATAATGTATCAAGTAGTTCATTTGTACAAATTTGGAACCAGAAAAAGTCTCTTAAGCTGTTGCAAGTTTATGCAAAATATAAAACAGAATTTTTATGTCCTGATGTAGAAGAACAGGCAATATGGAAGAAAATTGCTGATGAGCTTCGGGAATTATGTGAGACTGTTAACTGTGATGATGTACAGTGTCGTAATAAGGTAGAAGATCTGAAGCATGAGTATGAAAGAATTAAAAATAAGGATGTAAAAGATCGGGACACAGCCATATTTTTGGATGAAGCCAGAAGAGTTTTTGAAACCGCTGGAAATCCAGGTAAATTCTAAATATCAGAAAATTTCTAGCCAGTGGCTATTTTTTTTTTTTTCTGCAAAATCAAATTTATAATTATTGAAAAAGTAATACAGATTTTTTGGAAACATAAGTCAGTGAAATAATTTTAGCTTCATATGAGTTTTAAAGTTGTACCATTCATCTATTACAAACCTTTTTTCTTTTTTTTCCCTCTAAAATTTAAAAAATAATCAAATATTTGGCTATCTTGAAGTATTTGTTTAAATTAATTTAATACAGAATATTTATAGATTGGAATCATTTCAACTTAAATGAATTGTGAAATTGTTGTCAGTTTGCCATATTATTTGCAATTTATTTATTTTTTTAAATTCAAAAATTTAAATAGCTTCTACTTATACCAAATGTTTTATACAATTGTATTTGTGAATGCAGTAATTTCCCTTTGCATCTTCAAATAAATCTAATGTAAATATTTCTATTTTTATATTTTTCATTTATTGTAATTCTTATTGAACACCTTTCATATGTTCAATTTATGCAATTCTTTATATATATATATATATATATATATTTTGCATTAGATTAAATTGAAATTTCTATTTGTAGGTGTATTTATATATTTTGCATATAAAATTTGAACGTTTTTACATTTGTTAGGTTTCTCAGTAATTTTGTACTTTGAAGTTTTCAAATGTTTGTACAATGGAAAAGTAACTTCATATTCTCTATCTAGGGATTTTTCTGACAAAATTTCTTTTTATTGGCAAAAAAAAAAAAAAAAAAAAACCCATAAAAATTAATATAGACAGACTTGATTACAATACAAACATTAGCTTTCTTTAGCACAGAAATTAATAATTATCAATCAATAATATTTGCTAAAGCACTGCTATTTGAAACTTTCTCAAAATGAGGCACATTTATCATTAATGAGTACTTTAGTTAATTTCGAAATGTAGTGAGAATAAAATTGTATCAATTGCTTCTCCTGTATGTGTAACCAAATCAAAAGAAATTTGTGCCCCCTCAACCCCCCCCCCTCTCCCACATACAAACACACACCTAAAGAAAGTTTTGAAATGGTGACCCTGCTCTTGGTCTTTTGATATTTTTTTCCCCTTTAGTTTTATTATTCACTCTCATTTCATTAATATAGTTTTTAAATCGTGTGAAAATTAAAAGTATGAAGATATAAAAATTTTGCTGGCGAAGATGTAATTTAGGTGATTATTTAATTATTGTTGAAACAAAATCGCAAATAGAACAGAGAAAAATTTTAGAGTTTTAAAGCTTTTAAATTTCCTGAGATGTGGGTAGGAAGGAGCACAGGGAGAGAAGCAGAAATTTTAGACGAGGGTATAATTTAGGTGATAGATTATTTATTTATCATTACGATAATTTGATAGGTTAGAAAAAAAAAATAAAGAGTTATTAAAGCTTACACTTTCTGTGTTTGGTACTAGAGGGGGCAAAGAGAGAAGCAATAATTTGGTTGGGGGGAGGGCTGAGATTAAGATGATTATTAATTGTTGCAGTAAATATCAAAGTATTAAAAAAAAACAATAATTTTGTGTGCTGGGTGGGGGAAAAAACAAAACTTTTTGGAAAAGAAGGAATTTAGATGATTTTTTTTTTTTTTTTCTTTAAGCGAAAATCTGCCAAAATGCAGAAGATTCTCTTCCCTGTATGTAATTTTTTTATTTCTGAATTAATAATAAAAGCAGTTTTTTAATGATTTTTTTAAAAATCTTTATTATAACCTTCCTCTTAAATTTAACAGTTTTTGCTTTAAAAAGGGGTGGAAGGCCTACAATCAGGATTTTACGATCTATAACAACAAATTAAGACCAAAACAAAGATTTTTTTGTAAAGTAGTGTATAGGAGAAGAATCATTTATTATCAAAATATTAAGCATAGCAAGGACATTATCAGCAGTGGTTGAAAGAATCTTATTTGTTTTGAACTCATACACAGGAAATTAAGAAATCAAATAGTAATTGAAAAGTCAGCAATTTTCTTTCCCTTATTTTAAAACATTTAATAATAATACTTACTTGCTATAGGTGCAGATTCCCAAAATTTTTAAGGAGCCAGTGACGGTTAAACCCAAAAATTCCAGTTGCCACCATTGTGAAAAAATTCCATAAAAACTATAACGTTTATATGGTAAAAACTAAGGAATTCAAAGTGAAAAATAATTTGTTTAATATATACATATGTGCAGCAAAACATAGACTAAATATATCAAATGTGTACATTTAAATTAATCACAAAATTCTTTTAATATATTATAAATTAAATGTAATATAATTTTTTTCAGAATAAAACGTTGGGCAAGATACAGGTTAAAAAAAAATATGCATAAGCTAAGCTAAGTAGTGGAGAATATTTGGAAAAAAATATTTCTTATTTTCTTTTTGTCCTACAAGAGTACATATAAAAAAAATTGAGAATGTGTGAGTATTATTATTTCGCACAATAAAATTCAAAATAGAATTCAAACACTTGTTTTTGAAGAACACAAAAGAAAAATTATCTATAAAAAAAATCTTATCACTAACTATTACAGGGACGATTTTGTTCCGAATTTTCTGAAAACTTAAGGCGTTCGATTCCGAAAATTTGGACATAAAAAATATCGTGAATTTCAACAATGGTTGCCGAAGAGATCAATTTCGTCAATCATTCGCAGAAAAAAACCCTCAAATTTCGCCAAAGGATCGAGAAAAAAATGCGAATTTCTTCAAAGGATTGCAAAAAAAAGCCTGCAAATTTTGTCAAAGAATCGCAAAAAACCGGGATTTCGTCAGATGATCGCAGGAAAAATGCGAATTTCATCAAAGAATCCCAAAAAGCAAATTTGGTCAAATGATCACGGAAAAAAACCCCTAATTTCATCAAAGAACCACAGAGAAAATGCTAATTTTGTCAAAGGATCGCAAAAATAATGCTAATTTCATTAAAACATTGCAGAAAAAACGTGAATTTTGTCAAATAATCGTAAAAAACCTACCACAAATTTCGTCAAATGATCGCGAAAAAAATGGCAGATATTCCTGTTTTTTCTACGACCGGTTGACGAAATTAAATTCTTTCGATTGTTGATATTTGTGTGTTATTTCCTCAGAGTAAAGATAAGAAGTAGGAGTCGAATCCCACTGTTCTTTCGGTTAAAACTTGAAGCTAACATGTTTCCGCTTTCATCGCCAAAAGGTTGTCTTTTTTGTCGGCGATCTCCTTATTGGCAACTGTCGGATTTGATTCATGCGAGAGAAACGCCGACGCAAGAAAGTTTTAGCGGGAACCGGAGGCGAAAAACCTGTTTGCTGCGTTTTCTCTATCCACCATCACGTGACAGTGGGCAGTGATCCCGGCTTCAAGAAAGGGTTGCTATTTCTAAGTCCAGTTATATGAGAAGTCTATGGTTATTTCGGAATGGAATGATGGAATTTGCCTTTTTTTTCCCCCTTTGACCGATTGACAATGTTTGCATTTTATTTTCTATCGACCGAATGATGAAAATCATGGTTTATTTGACGACAGATTGACGAAATTTGCAATTTTATTTCGTGAACAATTGATAAAATTCATGGTTTTATTTGGCTAGCGATCGACAAAATTTGTCGGATTTTTCCATGATGTGTTTTACAAAGTTCATGTTTGGTCGAGGAAATTCCTGGTTTCTTTTCATGACCGATTAATGAATTGATTTTGCGGAAATCTGCTAAATAAATAAATAAATAATTCGAGGAATTCCTCTAATTCATAGAAGTATCACATGCCGGTATCTAGTGTCTACCTGTAAGAACATATCTGAGTAATCCCAGAGCTACAAATTTAATGAGTGGGGCCCAAACGTACTTTTTTCTCGGTTAAAATTTTCTGCATCGCAAGCTAACTGTGGTTGGTATATACCACTACTGTTGAATTAATTCGCGGTGTACATCAAACGTCATCCCCCCCCCCTCCCCCCCCCCCGATCTCGCAGACATCAGTTTTTTAGAAGAAAACAATAAATTTACGATTTTGCAGAAATGTGGCATCTATGTTTAATCATAATTTTTTATTATGGACAATAAGAAAAAAAGAAAAGCGGTAAATATTTCGCCGAGTTATGGAGGAGACATAATCCCGCGATTCATAAGAAAAAATAATTAATCAGAAAATCATTCGCCGAAAAGGGGCATCTCTATAAGAAGCATGGCGACTTAGACGCCAAAAGTTAGTCGACAAAGCAGTAAATTTAGTCGCCACGTGGCGACTGGCGACCGTGAATCTGCACCTATAATACTCGCTGAATGATAATAATATCTATATTCAATTCTATGAAAAATCCATTTCGACTGTAGACATAATTGTTTTATTTAATCAACAGAAAATTCTGTCCATTTCCATAACTTATGTATTGCCCAGCCACAGTGTTAAAATAGGTGTTACAATTTTTTTTTTTTTTCAGATTGTAATTCTTAATATGGCTCATACTTCTCAAAGAAATAGGGAAATCTCAGCGCAAAGTCTGAAATATATTCCAAAACTTGAGAAAATGATCAGTTACTCTGCAAAATGCAAGTAATTCTATTTTATTCAAATCAATGAAATCAAACTAAGACAAAAGAAGCAACTATTCAAACACAAAAATATTAATCTTATCCTGCACAAATTTTTCATTTAAAAATATGTGACCACAAAAAAACTTTTTTTCTTTCTATATGAAAATGATGTTGTAAAAAAAGATGCTACTGTATTCATATAAATAAAAGTTGGTTGAATAAAAAATGTTTAATTTCAAAGTTTGAGGATTTAAATCCTTTAAGTACAAAGTTAAGTAAATATATAAACATTAACTGTACAGTGTAGAGAGATTTTCACAGCAATTTCCATATTAGGTTTTCACAGTGAAAAAATTAACTATGATCAAATATAGAAATTCCTTGTGGATAATTATTCATTGTTCATTAATTATTCATTACTGTAAACATGAAACTGTTTGCAAGTTTTCTAAAGCATGTTTGAAAAATTGTATGAAATTGTAGACATTATATTTTGTCTCATGTTTATTACTTCTTTTTAAACATTTTGTATGTTAGTAATCAATGAAGCAAGGTTTTTTTTTTTTTTTTTTTTTTTTTTACTCTATGCAGTTAAATATGAATTGTAAAAGTATGCAACTTAATGTATAGGTCAAATGGGAAAAAAAAAAAAAAAAACCCCATAAATAAATAAAAACTAAAAAACAGGCATTACATCTAACAGAAAAATACAACCAAGAAATTACTGCAGTCAAAATAAAAGTCAAACACATACGTGAAGATATTTAGACATACTTAATGCAATGTATAAAAGAGACAAAGTTAAAATATATTTTAAGAATTATTGTAATAAAATCTTGAATATTTTATTTTTACTATTTGCAATGAAATAAAGTATCACAAAATGTGCTATTTTTGACTAATGTTTATCATTCACATAGGTCTTCATGACCGAACAGCTAACAGGGTCTTCCCACCAAAGTTTTATTGCTGCAGCAGGATCATATTCATTTAATTAAATTTTAGATTGTTTAATCCTTAGGCGATTATGCAGTGTGTCTTAAACTTTTGTCTTTTAGAGTGTTTTTTGCACCGCTCCACACTCTCTCCACTTCAACGTTGCTTGGAGCAATTGTTATTATATCTGAACAATACTTGTTACAATTTTGTTTTCTTTGAATTTATCAGTTTTTAGCTTCTCTAACAAATCAAATAACAGTATGGACGGCCGAAAGTGCAATCCCCCGCCCCCCCCTATCCAGTAGAGAGAGGTTCCATGACCTCTGAACCAATAAGAATTAATTATCTACTTTCCAGGAGTGATTCTGAGTTTAAAAAAAAAATTTCTGAAATTCGCAGCAAATTTGCTAAAAGGTTGCAGCATAGGTGGGAAGGAGGGAAATCCCCTCCCTGCACTAAATATGCATTTTTTTCTGTGATCTCTTGACAGATTCTTTGACAAAATTTTAATTATTTTTTTTTCAATCATTTGGCATTTTTTAAATAAACTTACGGGGTTTTTTCTCGCACTTTTTTGACGAAATTTGCATTTTTCAGCGATCTTTAGATGAAATTTGCATTTTTTGTGATCTTTTGACAAAATCTGCGTATTTTTTACGATCTTTTGACTTTTCTGCCATTCTTTGAAGAAATTTGTGGGTTTTTTGCGATTTTTTGACAAAATTTACGTTTTTCAGCAATCTTTTGGTGAAATTTGCGTTTTTCTCCACGATCTTTAGACGAAAATGCTTTTTTTCTTGATCCTTTGATGAAATTTGCATTTTTTCCATGATTCTTTGACGAAATTAGTGTTTTTACGTGATCCTTGGACGAAATTTGAATTTTTTCCGCAATTCTTTGATGAAATTGGTGATTTTTTTTTTTCTGTGAACGATTGACGAAATTTTCTTCGCTGACCATATCAAACTTAGCAATATTTCTTATGTCTGAATTTTCAGACTGATGACTGACATTTTTTTTTTAAATTTTTGGAAGAAAATGCCTTAAATTTTCGAAAAATTTGGAACAGAATCACCCCTTGCTACTTCCTTTTTTGAAGTTCGGGAGAATCGCCGATCTGGGCGCTGTAAATTCTGAACGATACATCTTCCAACCATTGCGTTTGGCGAGTGAGGACAATTAAGTTAATTGCCACGTTTTAAATCTTACTCGACAATTGGCGAGTGCGAATTTTGTGCTATAACTTAATGTAATTTAAATTTTTTTATGCTTTATATAACATTTTATCTCATGAATGTTACTTTGTACCTGGTATTTGTTTATTTCAATTAAACAAACTAATTTATCTTAACATAAAATTTCCTTTATAATAATTAAATATAGTTTAAGGATTAATCAGAAGTGTTTTAATTGCATCAACTAACAACTGTTTAAAATGAAAACTGAATTTTTAACTATGGTAACACTCATGGTGTTAAGTAACACTCTTGAAACCCATTATGTATTTGAATACATAACCTTCCATTTAAAAAGAAATATAATTTTAATTAATAACAATTTTAAACAAAGTAGATTCAGTTGAAGGTACGACAATTCAACAGGGTTCCCACGGGTCAGGGAAATCGAAAATTTAGGCAAAAAGTCAGGGATTTGTTTAAATATTTGAAAAGTCAGGAAATCTTTGATATACTACTTCCATCAGAATTTCTATTATTGTCGTAAATGAAGAAATTTTGAATTAATTATTCCTCCAATCTAAAATTTTTATATAAAATTTATGCAAACTATATAACTATATGAAAAATAATTAAAAAAATCGGAAATTCATGCAGCACATACTTTTTTCTAGCATTTATCTAAATTAAAGTCCATTGTGGAGGGTTTTACAACAATATATGAACCAAATTTTTCCTGAAAAAGGTCAGGAAAATTTTTGAATAAAGTCAGGGAATTTTTTTACCAGAATTGTGTAGGTAACTGTGTAGTCAAAAGCAGTTTCTGACATTAGAAAAAAAAAAAATTAGAAATAATTTCACAAAATCAACCTTGTTCAAACTCCGCAAAAGCTTGAGATTATCATTTCACTTATTTTCGTGAGCTTTTCTCAGACTTCTATTTATTTTATTTTATTAAATTGATAGTAAGCATGATCTCTTTTTACTGTCAAAATAAGTTGTGGTAGCATTCCAAAAATGTGTCCAAACTCCGCATAAGAAACATAATTTTCATTTGATTTGAAAAGAGTGTAGTGTTTGCCAGAAACATTTAAGAACATAACTTTGGTTTCACCATCTTCATCAAGTGACGACTGCCAATTAATTGTATATGTTTATTAAATATACTCAATTATATGTGTTTATTAAATATACATAATTATTAATACATTATATGCGTGGCCCAAGTTGGCTCTCTGTACCTCTGACCAAAACCTTTTATTTTCATATAAAATAAATTGCAATTAATTCATCAATGACACAGAATGATTTTCTAATTATACGACCATCATCTAATTAAAATATGCTTTGGGCATACATACCTTGATTTATCTTTTATAATAATTTTCGTAAATGATCATCTATTATAATAGCACTTTGTCAAAGAGTATTCAAAACATTTCTGCAGTTTCAAACTAAAAAGTTTCTATTACTGTTAAGTCTGAAGCTTTTAATGAGCACGTGAAAAGCATCTTCAAAGCTTAGTCCTATATGCATTTATAATTTCCACTCACGTCGTGAGTCAGTCATGACTGATAATTATGTTTATAGCAATAGAAGTTTATAGCAATAAATAAATAGTGTCTCATTTGAGCCGATACTGCTCAAAGGAATGAGTAATGTTGAAAATTTCCAAAAGAAGAAACAAGATTTTTGGAACACAAATAGCTTTGGTCTGGCCGAATTTTCGGCAGCATTTTCGCTGAAAGCGAATTTTTGGCAAAACTCAGATTTTAGGTCTAAAACGATTTTTCGGTCGACCTTAGCTTATTTATATATTCAGACCTACAAGCTTTTGGAAACATTTTTTATGTTTCTCAGGTTTTTTTTTTCTTCTTTTAGTTTAGAATTAATATGTTCAGTAGTTCTTTTATGTTTAACATTTTCATGGTTACATTGTCATCGATTACGATACACAATTGTACGTCCATGCTTTTGATTTCTTGTTGGTTGCAAAGGCAAAACTCCTTGAGATGGTGGTTGAAGAACTAAATGTTGATTAGCTTTTTTTTTTATATATATACGTTGAGTTTTGTCATATTGTCTCTACTTCTTGTGTTGCTTGCGTCTTTCTCTTTCACTTATTTCTTCTACTTTCTGTCTTTGTGCTTTATAAGCATTGTATCATTCTGAATCAACTTTTCTCTTTTCCTGCTAACATGTTTGTTTCTCAGCTGCTGTTAGTTTGCCTTAAAAGAGAAACATTTTTATAATATACTATAGTAAAAGATCTTTATGGCACAAAGTTTTGCATTATATAGATCATTTCATACATCATTAAAACTTATCTTGTGTACATGGGAAAAAATGTCTGGAACATATCAGTATGCAGTAGAAGATCATTACATTTCATTCCATGGCAGGGCTTGAATTTCAGGGCAGGATGGCGGGATTTGCGCCCAAAATTTTAAAATCCCGTCCAAAAAAATTTCCCCCTTTTCCGGAAAGTTTGCATTTTTTAACTACAGTCAACTCTCGCTGATGCCTAGCGAATTTCGTGGTATTTTCGCGCGGCTGATTGACACATTTTGCGAGTTTTTTACTGCGAAAGATTGTTAAAATTTGCAATTTTTTCAAGCGACCGGTAGGCAAATTTCACTATTTTTCCCCCGATATCAGTTAACAAGTTTCGCGTTATTTTCTGCGACCGATTGGCGAATTCAGAGGTAATTCTGTTCCGAATTTTCCTAAAATTTAAGGCATTCGGTTCCGAAAATTATGAAAAATCGATCATCAATTCGAAAATTCGGAGATAAAAAAAAAAATATCGCAAATTTCGACAAATGATCGCAGAAAAAGTCAATTTCGTCAATCGTTCGCAGAAAAAATTGTCAATTTCTTCACAAAGGATCGCGGAAAAAAAACGTGAATTTTGGCAAACGATCGCGGGGAAAAAAGGCGAATTTTGGCAAAGGATCGCGAAGAAACACGAATTTCTTCAAAGGATCGTGAAAAAACGCAATTTCATCAAAAGATCAATGAAAAAACATGAATTTCGTCAGAGGATTGCAAAAAATGCTAATTTCGTCAAAGGATCGTGGGAAAAAACGTGAAATTCGGTCAAAGATCGCGGGGAAAAAACGAATTTCGTCAAGAGATCGCGAAATTCACGAAAGAATCGCGAGAAAACGCAAATTTCATCAAAGGATCGCGTACAAACACAAATTTCGCTTCAATGGTATTTTGTCATGTCTGTATTAATAAAATTCTTTAAATAGCACACAAAATAACAGTGGATGTTAAATATATTTTACTCCCTCCCAAATAGCTCAACTCTCTTCCATTTATAAATGTTGGTAGGGAGACTCCCCTCCTACGAAAAATTGAATTTCAAGCCCTGCATGGTATCAAAAGTTGTGCAGATTATAAATTTTTACTTAATATAGATCATTTTACATATTGTTAAATTAACTTATAAACATGATCCAAATCATTACACCACTCATTTCTAGAAATTTTTTATTTAATAATAGTAATTTTTTCATTACAAAAATCTGATTTAAAAGATAAAGATGAAATAATGCCTTTAACTTAGTCTTCTAGAGCAGCGCTTCCCAACCTTTTTCCTTTCACGTACCCTTTTCTTTGGTTTTTCATTTCGAAATACCCCCCATTTCTTCTAAACACGCCCTTTCTTCCCCTCCACTCAACATTTTTTTTCCCTTAGTAATCTTATCATAAATCGATACAAATTACATTTGCAGTTTAAAGTTAATATTACTTTTTATAATATTAGCCAAACATTAAGGAAAATCAATGTAGCATTAAAAGAAATTTTAACAATAACGCAATGATTCTTGATCAGCACATTTTACAAAAAACATTAAAATCAGAAGAACTGATGTAATTTAGATGTTCTGCAGTTATTAAATACAAAATAATAGAAAAAAAGTGGTGAGAAAAAGAATATTGCATGATGATTAATTGAAGTTTTCAGAAAGATTGGGAAAATTAATAAGTATTCATGCAATATGTTTATCAGTAGGCAGAACTACTGACATTGCATTATCAATGAATTATTAGGTATAATGGGTCTTTTCATTCATGTTGAGTGTAACATATTGGATTTGCATTTGAGACTTACTCTTTAATCTAAAACTATCAATTTTCCTTATGCCAAACCATTCCTTATGTTAAACCATTTTTGTGATTTACATCATTACTGATATTATTTTCACATTCCCCTAGCATTTCCGTCATGTACCCCCAGGGCTACTCTACTTGGGAACCGCTGCTCTAGAGAATAGCAATATTTCTACAGTGTGGTTTTGCAGGCACTTCTTAACTGTAAAATTCATTGTTTACCTCTCGGAAGCTGTGCATTATACAGAGAAGTGCATTGTATAGAATTGTGTTATAAAGATCTTCTGCTATATCAGAATATCAATATTTCAGAAGCAGCAGATTTTTACTAAAAAGTAGTCTTTTTTTTTAAACCATTTTTTTTTATTTTTGAAATTAAGTTTAATTCAGCTTAAGGAGACAACAGATTAAACAGTACCCAATTAAAAAGAATTCTATAATTAGAAAATGTCCATAGTTAATTGTTCTTATGACTCACTAATTATTCACATGAATAAAGTATTGATCCTGAAAAATAACTCCATTTTTTAATTTTATTTATTTATTTATTATTTGAAAAGGAGTATGAACTTTAAACATATGTCCCTTTAAGACCTGACCTACACAATTGTGTAGGTGATCCTAAAGTAAAAGAAAAGAAATTTCCTCTTGTGCAATTTTAAAGCCCAGCCTGCACCCACACAATTGTGTGGGTCCTTCCTCGGCATAACCTAACACCGGGTGTTTTTTAAAATGTTTTCTCAATCAAATATGTTCATATTAATTAGGAGAAACCATCAAAACTTTTAATCTCTACCAAAAATCTTCAGGTATTAAAGGGATAAATGTCTTACAAACTCTAATCCATGCATAACATTTAAGATAGATGTTATTAATTGAATTCCAGCAGAATTATTTAGATACGCAAGTTTCTCACTGCTAACTGCCATTGTGCCAAATCGCAATAATGTGCTTCATTTGGCTGGCGAGAAAACAAAACATTGAAGTTGCCAAATTTGGAGAGGTTTTTTTTCTTTCGGCGACACTCTAAATGATGTTATTCTGTGTAACTTTTGTGTTTTAATATTTTTCAGAACATGTTAACATTTTTTAAGAATTTTATTTATTTATTTATTTTTATTTAACCCAGCATGTTATCTTAAATTCAGATTTAAATGGGATTTTGCTGTATAAAACCATTTAGGAATAAATCAGGCTAGATTTTTTTTTTTTAGACTTTGCAATACAATAATACAATACTATAATGCTTTAATACAATAATACAATTGTTTTATTAGTTTCTATCACTGGTAGTTCAGTTTAGATAAATAACTATTCTAAAAAGGAATTAAAAAAAATTGGAACACATATTGAAAAGGAAAGCGAGGGTATGTTACGGAATTAAAAAAACAATTTTAGATTAAGTTAAATAATGCTATAAAAAATAAAAAGTGATAAAATTCCTTTATTAAGATTGATGAACGTTCCATTGCACAAATGGCGAAATTTTCAAAATCATTCATGATAGAAAATATTTTCACATAATTTAAAGACAATAACATAGTAAACATTACTATGTTATTGTTTTTAAATTATGCGAAAATATTTTCTATCATGAATAATTTTGAAAATGTTGCTGTTTGTGCGATGAAATGTTCGTCAATCTTAATAAAGATATTTTATCACTTTTTATAGCATTATTTAACTTAATCTGTTTATAAGTGATTATTATGCATGTTGTTATAACAATTTTAGTCAGTATTTTACAGTGAATCTTTTATTAACATTATTTGAATTTGGCTATTTAATGATTAGCCAAATTGCTAAGGTTAGTTAAAAGCCATTGAGAAAGGGCATCATCTTCTCTCCTCCTCCTCACATAACTGTACATGCAATAAAATAATTTTGAACAAACCCATTTAATTAGTTAGATTCATCATTTTTGTTTGAGTTTCATTTAACATGTGTGTATGCACTTTTATAAAAACTAGCATTGTATATTGTGATCATTTGCACTGTTCAAATAAATTTTTAAATACAGTCGAACCTTTCTAACTCGAACCTTGATTTAACGAATTTTTCAATATCTCGAAGAAAAAAAAAATTCCCTTCAAATTTCCTATACACGAAATGTTAAAAAAACCTTTGTTTGACAAATTTTTTTTGCCTCATCCCTCGATAACTTGAATTTTTTTTCCATAAATAGTGTAAAATTTTGTTTTCTAAAACAAAAGAATACTCCAAAATAGAAAAACTAATATCACAAATTATGGTGGTAAACTTTGCATAAACTTTAAAATGAAGGGATATAAAGACGCTAGTAACACAATGAAATCTCTTGAACCCCCAAGATGGGAGTTGTAATTCTTGTTTTATTGTTTCCTTATCTCTTTTCAGTCAGTTGCCATTGCATATGCAGTGACCCTCTATCCTTTCTTTGTTCTTTTTCTTTTATTCTCCAAGGTTATTTTCTTGAGGGGTTGGGGTGGTTTTAAGGAAACCGGAAATGATAGTAATGAACAAGAATCAACAGGTAAGTGACTTGTAAGACGAATTTAGAATTTCTTATGATTGCAACAAGGGGTGTAAGAAACGTGTGAATGTCCTAGTGACGTCCTGAAAAGTTTCCTTTCTTGGTTATTTTAGAAAAAATTAGAGCATTTGTAGATGAGATCATCTGCGAGCCATCTGTTCAAAATGGCTAACAAACGAAAATTGAATACATTTTCTATTGAAGTGAAGAAACAAATTATTGACGAAGTTAAAGAAAAAGTAAATTGCAAAGGCGTTTGGGATTCCAATCTTTTTCAAATAAAATTGTTAAAAAGTGTTTATTAGAATAAAAATGAATTACTTTTTAAAAATGTTTGTAAAAAAGTTTTTATCTTTACTATTGATAGCATGTGATTTTCGATAATTCGATCTTGCGGTATTTCAAATTTATTTGTCATTCCCTTTAAGTTCGAGATATCGAGGTTCGACTGTACTAAGTAAAGCAGCCGGATAACACTTTTTCTATTTTGTAATTTTATGTTTAACATATGACTAATAAGAAATATTTCCCTGATTCTCCTAGCTAGTCTGCCTTCTGAACAATCAAGTAATGCACCTTTGCTAAATTATAGGAAGAAGAATAGGATTATAGAATTTCATTGTAAACTTTTACAAGTGTATGCAAAACATAAAACAGAGTTTGCGAGTCCTGGTACAGAAGAACAAAAAGTGTGGGAAAAAATTGCTAGGGAAATGAGAGATACATATTCTTATGATTGTGGTGAATCACTATGCCGTTTTGAATTGTCTCAAGTCAAGTGCCCTTTGATGAAGCAAGAGAAGCTTTTGGAACTTCTGAGAATCTAAGTAAACTCAAACTATTATCTAATCTAAATTCAAAGAGTTCCAGAGAATACTGTGAAAGCTCCATAAGAGCAAACAAATGAAGAGCTCAGATCATAAAGGTAATAAGTGAAAAATCATTTTGAGGAAATGCATTTTGAGTCATGTTTATCAACTAAAATTACAATTTTTTATTGTCAAAGGCCTCCTTTCTCAATTTAAAATCTCTGAATATTAGGGGTTTTTTTTTTCTTTCAAAATAGTAATTTAACAGATGGTAGAGGATCATTGATTATCATCAATCATATGATTAACTCTTTTTTGTCACATACCACCTTTTATCATCTGAGCTCTTGAAATATAAGAATGAAAAAAATTAATTTAATTTGAATGATTTTCATTAGAAGAAAATGATGTGCATGAAGTGGAACATTTAATTAATGTAAATTAGTTTTTAGAAATTTCACAAATAGCTTTAAATAGTAATTTTACAACTAAAACCTCTTAAAGTATTATGCTTGGTTGTTATTTGTAAAAAACTTTTAATAAAATGTGCTGAAATAATTTCAGTCTTGAAAAGTAATTAAAAATTCGTTTTTGTGACAGTAAAAGAAAGGGGCTCCAAATGATTACCATTGGCACAAAGTCTGATAGTCTTAGCGGTAGAAATACAGAAGTTGTCAGTAATTTAAATCTTACACAAAACTATAAAGCTTCAAAGCTGCAAAATAAAACAAAAATTTACCTCTGATTTTTATATAAAATATTAATAATAAACACATAAAACTTATTTTACAACATTTAAGACTTAAGGAATTTAACATTTAAGACAAAAAACAAATTTTGTGGTTTAATGATAAATGTATAACTTTCTTAGCATTTATGTGCTCTCTACAAGTCATGAATAGAACACTTTGATTTTTAATCATTTAATGACTCCAAATAAGGCTTTGAAATTTTAATTAAACATAAATTTTAACATTGATTTAAGTGGGAACGAAAAAGGAAGGTATATTTTTATAAAGAAATATATACACTTTGAATTTTAATATACAGGGATTATATATATATATATACCTTCTTATCTTATATATATATATATTCCATCTTATTATTATCTTATTCTTATTATCTCCTTATTTATCCAGAATGGCTGGAGTCAGATGTATTCCAGATAACAAGTTTTTTTTTTTTTTATATAACTACTTGGGCATTAAAACAGTATCAATTTGATAAGATTTGAAGTATATATGTGGATGTGATATTGTTTCTGATTTCAAATTAATTATTAGATTTCTCAGACTGAAAATCGGATCCAAACAAGATTAAAGATTAATCAAAGTTTAAAAGAAGACAATATAGGGGAATCCCTGGAAACAAACAACAACAACAAAAGATAATTCCTAAACCATTAGTTTTAGGGGCATAGTAATTGCAAAATATTGTTCTTCATCCTATCAAAATCTGTTTGTCAAAATTGCTAAATTAAAATGTTTACAGGGCCCCTTGGTCTTATAACGTTCCCTATGTTTTAACATAAAGATCTTCAACCTGTATTCTATCATGTTATTTTGTATATTAAGAACAAAAAGTTTTCAGCAAGATTGAAAGGTTTCAAATTCTTTTATTTTTATTTTTTCATTAAACTCATTTTCAACCAAAGAATTTATTTAATAAGATGTTTCTTGTTTTTATATGGCACCTATTTGATTTAATTTATTAAACAAAATTTCTTTTTCAAAATGTTTAACTTTGTGTTTAACATAAATTTGATAGCTATGGCCGTTCTCTTCTGTTATATTACTTCAAACACAATGAAATAGTTATGAATAGTTGGAATAGCAATGAATAGTTGGTGAGGTGCATTACAACATGCTTTTTATTCAATATGGGTCGATTCACAGCAACTATCATTTACAGAGACATACAATAATTTGGTTACAGTACTGCCTATGAACTATACCTACTAGCATTATGTTTTCATTTGTAGTTAGTGTTTTTAAGCTTAAATTGATTTTATTATATTAGGTGGTGTGTATAAACCAGGGCTCCAGAGTCGGAGAAAAAAGTGGACGACTCAGACTCCCAGAATTTTAACATATCCAACTCCGACTCTTTTGCTCAAAAACGGTCCGACTCCGACAATGCAGACCTGCTTGTAAAATGGATGACTCTGACTCTGACTCTTTCGCTAAAAAAATGGAGACTCCGATCCCGCAGCCCTGGTATAAACTCATATTCATGTGAAAAATTAGTTTCCACAGAATTTTGAGTGTTAACTGAAAGGAAAAACTCTGCATCATACTCTACTTCCACACAGCAACCTCCCAGTTAGGGGTCATTCAATATTACAGACTTTATGTGCACATATATTGCATACACACTCACCAGTGTGTCAGCAACTAAGTATGAAACAGCCCTTCGGTTATGAGTTGGAACTTCTGCAGACCCCCTCCCTAATGAACCCCCCCCCCCCCCACCCAAAAAAAACAAAAAAAAAAAAACTAATGTATATAAACAAGAATCCTGCACCCTTTAAAATAAGTAATCTGATTTTCCCCGAAATGCTAATCGAACCAGGTTGACCCTGAGTTTTAGTGTTGAAGATAATTGAAAAGAATCAGTTGTCAAATGACTACCGAAAACACATGAAGCGGCCAAAACTTATTTAAAATTATTTAAATTTGTTAGTGAAAGTTTTATCGTGAAAACTAGCAGTTAAACATTACATCTAACTAAAGTTCAGCTCAGGTAACAAATAAAATTTGTGGCCCTGCAAATGTTATTTAAAACCAATCCGTAACCTGATCCGAACCCAACAGATATTTTGTCAACTCAGAACCCAACTCGAAATATTTCAATCCAATCCGACCTGAAATCCACAATCAGAAAAAATTGATCCACAATATAATGTATTTATGGAAAAATAGTCTGTGATCATATGCAATATCAGTATTATCTTTTATGTAGAAAAATATACATGTAAGAAGTCATTCGTATTCAAATATATAGTTTTTCATCTGAAAGGTTGGGGCGCAGGTTTGGTTGTACCTGACCCAAACCTGAAAAATCAGCTGAAAGTCAACTGGAAACCAACCAAGAGATTTCCATTGATCCAAAACTCAACCCGAACCTGAGAACAATTTTTTTGTTGACCTGAACCTGACTCAACACCAAAAAAAAGGTCTATAATTTAATACATTTATGAAAAAAATTAGTCTACAATCATATCGCTAATATCAATTCTATTTTTTGTGTACAAAATAAACATATAAAGAGACTCATTCATATTTAAATATATTATTTTTCATCTGAAACAATCTAAATTTTCTTTTGCAACATTGAGTTAACCCGGCCTGTAAGTATCAAAACTTGGGTTCAAGTAAAATTGGGATACCTGACCCAATACAGGACTCTAATCTGAAATAATATTATAGACACTTTTTGAAAAATCAGGTTAAAGCAAACTAATGCACAAGAATCAAAACTCAACCCAAAACCAAAAAATTATAGCGCAAAGATTTGCAAAGAAAAATCAAACAAATTTACCCAAGTGTCTTTTTTTTTTCCTTTTAATAACTTGCATCCAACTCAGGTTGTGTGCAAGGAAAATCAGGTTACCTGACGATGAAGGACTGTGCACCCAAGTCAAAATAATTTTCTGACAGGAGGGGGGGAGGGGGAGGGGGACAGAGAGGTATGCCCTACAGGGGAAACATGCCTCCCCAGACCCCTTCTAGCATCGCTCTTGACTGTTGGAAAAACTTTATACATTTTTGAAGAAATTTGCCAATGGGTTTACTATCTATATACTAAACCATATCTCAACCATTCTGTGTCAGTAACTGATAAACATTTTTTCTTATATCTTAATCATTCAATTAAATTATTTTTATCACTCACATTTATCTTATGTCAATTCAACAATTATGTTTCACCTGAATGTGACTTAGTAAAATCTTTTTTTTTTTTTTTTTTTTTTTTTTTTGTTATTAAAACAAAGAAAAAAAGTTGTTTATTTATCTGATAAGAGTGTAGAAATTTATACATTGCATATTTTAGATGAAAAATTGCAATATAACTACATTTAAAACAACCCAAATCTCCCAATAGCATGACTATGTAATTTTAATTTCAATCTTTATTTTGATTTACTTTTGATTAGAATTAAAATTCATCGGAAACAGTTTACCTATGTGTTCTGTTAAGTGTTTAAAAAGTCTATTGAAGTCACTAAAGATTTTTTTTTTTAATGGAAACTTACATTTTCATTCATAAAATTGAAATCTACTGTGATTAAATGAAAATTATGCCATTTTCTTGGTGGATTTTAGTTGAGATGTTTTATTTGAAAAGAAAGAGGACTGATTCTCTATTTAATATAAATCATAGAAAATGTTAACACTGCATCTAAAGTAGTAGAACACTTATCCATAAGGTATAGCTGTAGTATACAAACGAAACAGGAAATAAAATATATACCAACAGTTTCTAGTCAGTTTGACATCTCACTGAAATCTTTTGATAGAAAGTGGTGTCACATTTATATTTGTTTTCCCTTAATATTTTTCTTGAAATTAAAATGTCGGTATTATAATAGATGTTTTAATTCTAAGTACATTTAAATGAAGATGCTATGTCATTTTAATGCATTTCTAGTAAACTTTTTAAATTATATATATATGAAAAATGTGCATTATCCTCTCAGAATGATGTCAGATTGGAAAAAAATTGAGTAAGTCTGATATTTTATTAGCTGTAAAAATATTTTCCATATGCAGTTTCTTTTTGTGGCAACAGGAAAGAAAAAATTGCATTAGAAAAAAAAAAATAATAATAATTTCTTTAATGATAAACTATGGCAGGTGGTTGGATAAGGGGTAAATTGCATTTTGATATATTTTTTTTAAGTTGACAATAATTTTACTCTTGTTTTGAAACATATGTAAACAAGCTTCGTGCAAATCAGTCAAAAATTGTAGATTAGTATAAGTCGCATACAAACCAACGATGATTTTTATATTGATAGAAATTTTGACCTTAGTTTTTTTTTTTTTTTTAATTTTTATTATTGTTTTTTGTTTGTTTCTGCTGTACTTTTAAGCATATATTACATATTTGTCAGTTGAAAGTTTACTTGTTCATTTTTATATTTAATTGTTCTTTAGATAATTCCAATTGTCAAGTTAATGAGATTAAGAAGAAGGTTGGTATTTATGTACCCCCACATTTAAGAAATGGAGAGAACAGGCAGATTGAATCTAATGTGTCTTCTAAAACTGAAAGTATGAAAATTTCCTTGGCAATGCAAATGCTTCTAAACTTTTATTGTATGTTCATAATTAATATCTTAAGTTTATCTAGGGTTTTAAATACAGCCAACTCTCTCTAATCCACAAAACTTGGGACTTAAGATTGTACAGATTATAGAAATTTACTAATTCTATGTCAACGTTTGTTTACATGAGTCATACATTTTAGAAAATATATAAAACAGGCTTCAAAAAAGAAAAAAGTTAATTTTCAAGTATTTGAAAGTTTTTAAAAAATGAAATAATAGTCCTTGAATTTTTAAATAAAATTTGGCCATCAAATGAAATTTGAAGGCATTATTGGTATTTTTTGCTACTTGACAGTAAAAAATGCTGTTCTACTTTCATTTTCTTTTTAGTATTATCTTAAACTGGTAGGTGCAAAATGTATTAAGATAAATGGTTAATAACAGTTTTGTTTAATAAGAAAAGCTTACTTTTAGTTTTGAAGTACACACAAATCTTTAAATACTTGTAAAAGTGCAATTTCATAAAAATAAATTTCTTTTGAGACATTTCTGTTCTTCTAGTGATGTCACATCATATATTCCCAAAGAAAAAAAAGATCAAGCTGTATTTTCTTAACATTTTATGATGTATAAAATTTCTTTCTATGTTATAGGTGTACTTTACTAAACTATAATTATAAATTTTTTAACAAAAAAAAAATTAATTAATTAATGATTACTTAATAATGCAATTACTTGATTTTGTAATAATTAATTCAGTAATTTACCATGGACTTTCTTCCGATCCTGTATTAGCGTACAAATCTCTCCACTATCAAAAAATGTTTTTTAGAATTAAAACATTGTTTTTGGCTTTCCTTACAACAATCCTAGAAACAAAACTGTATAAAAAGAACGGAAAATCGCCGTGTAGCGACTTTCTCGCTAAACAGATATCGCTACGTCACTTGATGAAAGTCATTGAAAATCAAACATTTTAAAGATTTTTATTATTTTTGTTTTTGTTCAATTTTTTAAAGAGTACTGAACCAATTTTGATGAAATTTAAATGGGACCATTTCGAGAGTATCTTCTTTCGATTTAAAAAAAAAAAAAAAAAAAAAAAAATTCACGAATCAGTCATGTAGTTTTGGAGTAATCGGTAAACATACATTTTTAAAAAATACATACACGTCAAATTGAAAACCTCCTTCTTTTTTTCTTTTTTTTTTTTAAAGTCTGTTAAAAATACTTTATTCTTTAAAAATTTTCTAATATATGTTGTCTTGAAAATGCCTATTACTAAAATGCTTGAAATTCTTTGAAAAGCACTTGGATTTTATTTGTTCTCAAGTGTATGAATCATGCTTTATATTTTTCTTTTGCAGATACAGAATAGGTTATTATTAACTCATGAATGAATATTAAAGTGGAAACATAATGATTTCAAAAAGGTTTTGAAATATATTTATCTCTTCAACATTAAAAAAAGCTTGTAATTTCTTAAAAAGTAAATAATGTAAGCACATTTAAGTAATACATAACTATAAAATAAGCATATATATTTAAATTATATAAATCAATTCATCACTGATTAGTTTTCATTTTCTGAAAAACATGTAATTTTTGTTTGTTTCTGTACATCAGTTTTATACTCAGGAATTTTATCTTGCAGCTTATCCAAAAATCAATTTCTTGTTCAAAAATAAGAGGATATTTTGATAAAGAGTTATTTTTTTTTTTAAACCTTAGTTTAATTATTGTTTAATTTATGGTCAGAGAGAAGAAAGAATTCAACTGAATATTTAATTAAGTTAAAGTTAATGGGGAAAAACATCCGTATATTTCTGTTAAAAAGAGGGAGAGGAAATTGTCACTGTCTAATTTGTTCGAAATCTGAACTGTGAATTTCATTATTTGCATTTGAAATACACAAGGGAGACTGGGGAGGGTTGACCCATTTTTTACAAAACAATTTTTATTTTTTAAATATTGAACCTAGAATAAAGTTTTATACATAATTTTATTTGTTATACAATTAGTTGTCAAAATAAAATTGCGACATAAGTGTAGTATATAAGAAACTTGAAAAATGATTGATTTTAATCATGAGAAAATGGTCAAAGCTCCCCCACATATGAGAGGCTTGACCCACTTTTTTTATATTGAAATATTTGTTAAGAGAAATAAAATCAGTTAAAAAAAAAAAGCAAAATAACTTTATGCTGAATTAATTATTACAAAAAATTATTTGTGAAAATCTGATGCATAAACAAATCTGTTTAGACTGAATCGCAAGGCACAGGAGAAAAATCCTGCTTAAAGCAGGCTTTTGTGTGAGCATGTATAATTGTAGAGCAGGGAAAATGAAATTTTAACATTTAAGACAGTATTCAGTTAGAGACAGGTTACGTTTTCATAGGGTTTAATGTATTTTTATGTCCCAATCTAGAAACCGTTGTCCCGCTTTTTGTGCCTAGTTGTCCCTTTTTTGTGACACTCGACCTGGCGAGACTAGTTGTCACATAGACTTCATCTTACTGTAAGCACCGTGATGAAATTTGTGTACATACCTTCCTAAAGTTTTTCGATCAATGCTGTGTTCTTTTGCAGCTACATGACTGCTTAACTTACCATTAATAACTCTTACGATTGCTGCTTTGTTTCTTTCTGGTCCTTTCTTGTCTTTTCCATTCTTTCTATTTACCTACTGTAGGTAATATTTAAATGAAAAAAAAGTTCCTGAACTTTCCCATTTATATTTCATTATTTTTTTCTTGCAGTGGATACTATAGCAATATTTCATATCATCCTTTAATCATTTTCCTTTCTATCACTCCACTTTATTGTAGCTTTACAGAATAAATTTTTGTTATTTTACAAATATAAGCATTAACCCTTCATTATATACAGTGTATAATAAAAAGATTTCCAAAAACACTTGATTAAGGGAGCCTTAACCATCTAGCCAATCCTTCCTGACATTTATTGGGTCAAGCCTCCTCATATACCATTTTGTAAAGAATAGTACATGGTTATGTTAACCCCAATTTACTGTACAATCTTTATGCCTGGAATGTAAGCTCAATATTTCTGCATTACTCAAAACCTACTTACTTAAATTTCTATGATATATTTTAACTCATAAAATCTTACAAAATAGTCCTAAAAACATACCTTTTATGTTGAAAACTCTTTACAATTGATTCTTTCCACACCTGTTTCAATTATCTGCATTAAACAAAGACTGTTGTTTGAGGATTCCCATAGCTCCTGTTGCCACCTATTGTTAAAAGTCTGAAATTCTTTTAAATATGAAAACTGAGGGGTGAGTCGAGCCTCCTCTATTGTCAACTCTCCCCTACAGCAGATTAAAGACATTTACAAATTATAGATCGGGGATTTAACATAGTTGACTGTATATCATTTGCTATATTATGAAGAAAAGTTAATTCTGTTATCTTTTAAAAATATTCCTCTGATTTATTCTTTATTTTAATATTTCAGATAGAACTTTTACTATAAAAGTGAGCAATATGCCAGAAAATATTACAGAGTCAAATTTACAAAATATATTTAGACCTTTTGGTACAGTTGCTCAACTTCATACAGTCAAGGATTTATCAGGCCGGTTTAAAGTGAGATTTTTTTTCTTTTTCAATTTTATAATTTTTTCTGTTCAAAAATTAATAACTTTTTCCTTAAATCACATATTTTCCATAAGATATGTATTTTAGGGTTATTAATTGCATCCTGAAATGCAGTAAAATTATTATTTCTTGATTGGTTCTTTAGAAGTACAATAAAAACTGGTTTTAGATTTTTCGGGCAATCGCTAAAAGGGAAGAGGAGGGGGAAACATATTAAGCCAGAAAATCGAAAAATACAGTATAAAAATTTAATACATGCCATGCCATTTTAATTAATTTCACTATTTTACTTCAAAGAATAACTAAAAAATCTAGTTCTCCTGAAAACAACAAATTGTTATAAAAATAACTAAGCATGCTAAAATTATACTCACTTATACTCCGGGATTTCTTATAGAAAATAAAAATTACATGGGATAAGGTAATTTTCTCATCATGTGTAATTTTTTTTAATGACATCAAATTATTGCACTAATTTGTTGATCTATCCATGTTCTAAGTTTCTTGCTTGAAAAACTCCTTATACAAAGATCTTCTGTTTTTTACAATGACATGGCAAGGGTGAATTTATATCAAGTTGAACTATTATCAGACCACACAAAAGCAGCAACAAAATATTATTTTGTAGTTTTTTTTTTTCTTTTTTGACAAATCGTTATTCAGTTTGTGAGTTTTCAAAAAGCTACAAAAAACTAAATAAAAAATATCTTTTGGACTTCAGAATGTAAGTATATTTGTTATCCTTATATTTTTTTAATTACAACCAAGGTCATGTTAGATTTAAAGAAATCTAAATACAACACTACTGATTAAATGCATGCATTATTATTATTTATTATGCAGGCATGAAAGAGTTCTTCCTAAAGGAGGAATTCCACCTTTTTAAAAGCAAATTTCGACATTCTGTGGATTGATGCAAAAATGTAAAGAAAGTATTAGAAGCATATGGGGGTGGGGGGTGTCTAGAAAACTTAATAATTAGACATTTTGTCTACTCAAATCTTTGGAATTTGTTTCTGAATTGCTGTACTATCAAATCAAAGGCCAGCTTTTATTATAAGCATCTGAAACTCATGTAAATTAAGTTCCTTTAATTAGGGAAAGGAAGTTTCCATAAGGTTCTTTTTAGAATAGAATATTTTGTTATTATATGAATTAGTCGATTCTGGGTAATTTCAGTGATGCACATTTGGAAATGTATTTCTGGAGTAAGATCAATTTGGCGTGCATATATTTAGCATAGAGATTTTTTTTTTCTTTTTTTAACGTAAAGTCTTAAATAGTCAAATCATTCAAAATAATATACATTTATTTTAAAAACAATAATCTCTGTACTTCACTGTTCATCGTCACTATTTGTACTTCACTGTTCTGTTCATCAAATACATTTGGAAGGATTTATACTTTTGCAAACTTTCCAGTTTTCTTTTTTAATTTAATGAATTTATACATTGTTATTTATTTATTTTCTTTTAATACTTTCTAAGTCACAAAAAGAAAATAACAATCATATGTACAGTTATAATTCATTTTATTGTATGAATAACTTAATGCGTCTAAATTATACGAGTTTGGCCTTATTATATAGAAGGAAAAAATTTCCACCTTTTTTCCCATTTTCCACTTTCATGTTTGATAATGGTGCAACATTACTGATTAAATGTATGCATTAATGTATATATAAATCCAATAAATATAGCGGTAAGTGTGCTCCATACTATTACAAATAAAAAAAAATACATGTTTTGTCAAAAAGGTTTACTAATTATGGTAATCGGAAAAAAGAATAAAATGCAAAATCATAAAAAAAAATTGGTCTGATCCAGAAGCATCTCCATCACTTTCCAATATAGTTGAAAAGTGTTTATGAATTTGGTTTGTCTGGCCGTCTAGACACGCTTTAACTTTTTGTATATACTCTGACATTCATGCAAGTGATATGTGTTAATGATGTTTACCGGGGCATGTTCAGTATTGAATATGAAGTGTGTAGCATTAATCGTTCGTTTACAGAGCCACTCAAAAGAATTCCATTACATTATGGTCAATGGAGAAAAATCATTTGCAGTGTATTTTAATGACATTATGCTATTTCAAATGTATTGAAATTGCTATAAATCACTGAATTTCACTGCAAGATGATTAGTATAGAATAGGACACTTATAGCATTTATCGATCATTTACAGGGACAGAAAAGAAATTGGTTACAGTGCTATTTTTGAGCAATAATTGCTGGAAGCAAAATTTCCGATTTGGTATGCACTTTTAAAATGTTACTTGTTGTGTATAATTTCTATACCTCATATACATATATAGGGCTGCAAAAAAAAAAAAAAAAAAAAAATCACATACCATTCTCCTTATTAAAAGAAATTGCTGAAGGGGAATTTTCAACTGTGGTATGTATTCCTTAACTGAATTAAATTTTTGCAAGCATGTAGTTTATAGATATAAATCTATATACCATATAAGGGGCTGTTTAAAGTATTCGGATAATTTTCTGATTGTAGATGGGAATTGCTGAAATTGGGTTTTTAAATGTGTTATGCGTTTCCGAATAATTCAATTAGACATCATATTTCAGCTTAAGTTTTGTTACATTATTCTGAATGTGTTAGAAAGTGTCATAACCTATGCTTGATGCATGATTTTTTCTTTCTTGTTTATTGATCCATTGAATTCTTGGCCCCTTTCCACAATTGAAAGGTTTCTAATGTAAAATGACATTCCATCTTTAATATAGCCCCATTTTAGTTTTAATGTGCCTGGTAGACCAGACGAGAAATTTACAGGGTTCACTTTCCCTTCCCCATAAAACTTGTGTTTATTTATCAAAAATGTTTGTTTCATTTTTAAGAAATTTTCACTATGTTAAATACACTATTTTAGAATTACTATTGGATAGTAAATGTAGTGTATTAGTAATAATAAATAACTGTATTCACCATATTGAATATGATACATATTTAAATTTGAACCCCTTACATAATTCGGATATGTACCAAAGTGTAAAGCTTGATTGTGTCAATGATGTATAAATTTATTTATGTATTTGTATCCTCTTTCAAAATGGAAATATTTTTTTTTTAGTTTATATTTGTTACCGTATTTTGTGTAAAGTCTTTTAATACAACAAATTTCTAATTTTTTCCTGCTTTAAAAAAAATTAATTCCTGTTTATCTTGTTTTTCACAAGATTTTACATGTGACTGCTAAGGAGGCATTGCTATTTATCAAATTGTTTATTGATAATGCTACTTTAGCAATATGCCGTACAAAACAACATGGCTAATAATTTTGTAATATATTCAGGTTTTTCTTTCCTTTTTTTTTTAATGTGGCTATTGAATGTAATGATTTTAAAATTTTGTGCAAAAGTATAGACATTTAGTCGTAAAAAAAAAAAATGAGCTAAAGCCGTCCGTGTTCACATTCTGAGCAAAAATTTTGCAGATTTTATTTTTTTTTTTAATGATTCCGGGAAATGCAAGCAATTGCTGGAATCTGCATGTGTTCTGATCATGATATCATACTAAAATCAAGTTGACACCAAAGCAGCAACTATTCAAAGTAAAAAATATTAATGAAAAGATATGTAAGCTCTACGGACTAGGTTTTTTATAAGATAATTTAGTGATGTACATTTTGCTTGACATGAACCCATTGACCCATTTATTAAGGTTTTTTATAAAAATGAAATGAAAATTTTTTTTGTGAACGAATTTGGTTGATTTTTTTTTTTTTTTTAAGTAATTCTTTAATCTATTATAAATAATGTTAATTTTATAAACAATAAGTTTATAATTTTTTTTAATTTGTGAGACATGTATGTGCTTCTGTGATTCAGCAGATTTTTGGGCAAATACTTGTGTTTAAAGACAGTTTCTAATTTTATACAAGCAAGGTAAATGGAAAATTAAGTATATTATATAATAAAGTACACCATTTTAAAAACATTGTTAATTGTTAATATGGAAATGTTATTGATTCTGTTAAATAATTCAGAGAATTTTTTTTTTTTTTTTTTTATGAGTATGAACCCTGTTGTATTTGTTATTTTCTTTATAAAAGTAGAGGCATGTTCCCATTGTACTTGAAAACCTTATCTTATATTACTAAAGGTCATCCACACTTTATGGAACAATTTTCCCAGTTAATTTCTGAGCATAAATGCCATTTTGTTTGTGACAATTTGACTCTATTGTATAGTCTTGGCTCTGGCTCAAAGTTTCCATGATAAAATTTTTCTTACTAGAGTCATGTCAGTTTTCTTCCTCATCTCTTAAGCTGCTATCAGATTCACCAACTTTTCAGCTGATTTTAACCCCAACTTTTTCCTGTTCAAAGGGAGAAAAAGGTTACAATTGTCGTTGTTAAAGTTGAAGGAAAACCAGTACTACTAGTACCAGCCGTTAATATTTATCACCTATTTGTATCAATCATTTATCTCTGATTGGCTGAAATGTTGAAAGTGGGGTGGAAAAGTCACGGCTAGCGTAGACTTTTTTAGAGCTGTGGATAAAAAGTTTGCTGTAAAGGATATTGCTGTTTGCTATCCAACTGGGTGTTGAGACAATATTTCACAAACAATTGGAGGAAATCAAGGGTTGGCTCGAAAAGTTGATGAATCTGATAGCAGCTTAATGAAACTTTCCAAGGTCTTTTTACTGTGAATGGTATCTTCCTAAAACTTGTATTATCAAACCAAGTACAGAAAATGTCACGAGAAGGGAGAGGGGAGGAGGAGACAGGTGATTTTGCATATATTTCTTCAAATGACACAACATTTCTGTTTGTGATTCTTTTATTGCTAAATGTGTAACAATCAATTTGGAAGTGTGACTGGAGGCTCTGTTCATATGAAGCTCGACTGTATTGATGCCATTACCCTATAACACTGGAATTTCTTTTTCCGAAATAGATTCTAAAATATTTTACTGATAATATTGAGAATTTACTTTAGCAGTACTTGATAATTTTTTAGCTTTAACTTTCTAATAAAATTCAACAATTCTCATGAATTTCTTTTTAAACTTCACTGGGTTTCTTTTCTTCCATTAATTTCTGTTTTGTTAATGTAAAATTACTCCTTTTCTTAAAACCACTTTGTTACATTTTCAATATTTCAGATTATTAATTTATCGTCTGCATTATTTCTCTATTTTAATTTAAATATTTAAGTTCAAAAACAACTTTAAAAATGTATTAAGTAAATAAATAAAAAGCATTCTAAATAATTTATATTCCGTTAATATTCCTATAATTAATAATTATTCAAAGTAATAAATATTATAATATGCAATTAAATATAATTCTAATAGTGTACAGATCTTTTAAAATATAAACATTACGGAAAATCGTTCGTTAAAGTAACTTACAATGCTTTTCTTACAATCGCTAACTTCCGAAAATATAAATTTAAAAAGTTATTTAATATTAATTATTTTATTCCAAAACTATTTTTATTGGATGCTACTATTTATTTCTAAGCGATTGCCAAAATTTCATTAATTTTAAACTGTAATTTAGCGAGATATCCGCATTACAAAATTTAATCACTTCTGTCAGTTTTAAAAGACGCGCGATCCATTTTTTTTCCCCGACGCAGTTAGACATTTTTTATCTTTCTTCCTCGCAGAAAAGAACATCGTGACGTCACTCTATCCTCCATCTTATTTTGGTATCACGGCGTGACATCGCTGGTACTCAGGAATGCAGGGGGAATGCAACTTCGATTACGATACAAATCGTTATCGATATTTCGATTGCGATGAAAATCGCTATCGTGATGACTCAGAGGTGCACGTTCCGGTTGCTGATTGGCGAATTTAAGTTGAGCATCAGTTTCAACGTTCTTTTTGAGCCATCTGGATTTTATCTCTCTCAGTTTGTCAAAATGTAGCATTGTGTTCGCACGTACGTTTGAGGCTGAGGCCTCAGACGGAAAAATTTTTCATGAGGAAGATGTACCCTCTTCTTTAAGAAGCCAGATTTCCTTTTTCCTGAGAAGAGTTTTCAACGTCCTGACGATATCTGCAAGTGCCCCGTCTTCAGTTTTGAGTGAAAGATAATTTAATAGCAATGTACTAGAGTTCAACAAGGATTTCTCTAGAATGAAAACTTTGGAGCTTCTAGCGGATATATCAGCAGCCTGACGTCGTTCCTGGAAACGTCCTTCTCCCGCTCACAATATAAGCTATACCGAGCTTCACCGACTACGTGCCATTATTTACCTATTCCCATATACTTTCGTAAATCTTCAATAGTGGTTGAATATCAAGAGAAAGTACGACTTGGAGTCCGTACTTAATAATTTCTAATGTCATCAACGATCTGAGTGCTTCAATATTTCACAGAGTCCAGTCTTTGCACCCAAATGAAACTTTAACTTCCCTTAATAGACTGAAAAGAACTTTAAATAGAAAGAATATCTATAAGCAGCATAAATAACACAGAACCTATAAAATATTGGACTCAAATGACTCTGAGTGCTACATCAACTATCTTTAATTTTTTTCAATTTGAAGAAGTAATCATAAGTTTTTACTAATCAAATAGATAATGTGTCAATATGCATTTCATTGAAAGTTTATTTTAATAATTTTTCATAACACCTTTAGATATTGTTTCCTGGCCAGGTATAAAATAAGATATTTAGTTTGTGTGCTACAATAAAATGTTGTTTGTTCATCTTTGACTGTTTCCTTCAAAATGGGTGAGTCTTTTTTATTTTTATTTTTCAGCCTCCGCTTCGAATATTTTTATGGCAACATTTTCTAAATTAATTATTTTGAACATTTAACTTTAATTCTTAATATTTTCATTGGTTGCCAATTCATTTTAATTTTCAGACAACCACTAAGGCGATCCACGGCCACACACACACACATATATAGCATTTGGCGCCTTTGACCAATTTTTAGGTGTTCGAACCTGGTCAATGTCTGAAAATCTTAACTTTAAATGTTTAACTTTTGGTAATTATAATGTGCAATATTATATTTCAAAGATCGTTTAACGATTTTTTTTAACGGTTATTTTATTTTAACTTCATTAATATTTTCTGTTATTGCTGATAAATTTTAACTTGATTCAAATGATTAATTATAATAAGAAATTCCTAAGATAAGCGTCCTTGTGAGCACCAAAAAAAATAATATTTTGATATAAAGTGTATTTTATATATATTCTTATATTTTATATATATATTCTTATATTTTATTTGTTTCATTTCTTATATTTTATACAATAGATTTTGAAAAGATTTTATTATTATTTACCTATATTTGTTGATTGATAAATTTAATTTATGCAGATATAATTTTCTCAGTCTTTTGAAAAAAGAAATATTACTTTTTTAGTTGTATTTTCATATTTTGCTTATTAAAATTTTTATTTTATTTTGCTAAATCATGGCAAACAATCGCGCACTTTTTCGGTCGATGATGTCGGCGATTCCGCCTTTTCATGGCCACCCTAATGAAAATATTAAGAATTAAAGTTAAATATTCAAAATAATTAATTTAGAAAATGTTGCCATAAAAATATTCGAAGCGGAGGCTGAAAAATAAAAATAAAAAAGACTCACCCATTTTGAAGGAAACAGTCAAAGATGAACAAACAACATTTTATTGTAGCACACAAACTAAATATCTTATTTTATACCTGGCCAGGAAACAATATCTAAAGGTGTTATGAAAAATTATTAAAATAAACTTTCAATGAAATGGATATTGACACATTATCTATTTGATTAGTAAAAACTTATGATTACTTCTTCAAATTGAAAAAAATTAAAGATAGTTGATGTAGCACTCAGAGTCATTTGAGTCCAATATTTTATAGGTTCTGTGTTATTTATGCTGCTTATAGATATTCTTTCTATTTAAAGTTCTTTTCAGTCTATTAAGGGAAGTTAAAGTTTCATTTGGGTGCAAAGACTGGACTCTGTGAAATATTGAAGCACTCAGATCGTTGATGACATTAGAAATTATTAAGTACGGACTCCAAGTCGTACTTTCTCTTGATATTCAACCACTATTGAAGATTTACGAAAGTATATGGGAATAGGTAAATAATGGCACGTAGTCGGTGAAGCTCGGTATATCTTATATTGTGAGCGGGAGAAGGACGTTTCCAGGAACGACGTCAGGCTGCTGATATATCCGCTAGAAGCTCCAAAGTTTTCATTCTAGAGAAATCCTTGTTGAACTCTAGTACATTGCTATTAAATTATCTTTCACTCAAAACTGAAGACGGGGCACTTGCAGATATCGTGAGGACGTTGAAATCAAATAGATAATGTGTCAATATCCATTTCATTGAAAGTTTATTTTAATAATTTTTCATAACACCTTTAGATATTGTTTCCTGGCCAGGTATAAAATAAGATATTTAGTTTGTGTGCTACAATTAAAATGTTGTTTGTTCATCTTTGACTGTTTCCTTCAAAATGGGTGAGTCTTTTTTATTTTTATTTTTCAGCCTCCGCTTCGAATATTTTTATGGCAACATTTTCTAAATTAATTATTTTGAATATTTAACTTTAATTCTTAATATTTTCATTGGTTGCCAATTCATTTTAATTTTCAGACAACCACTAAGGCGATCCACGGCCACACACACACACATATATAGCACACTTAAATAAAACCATACTTCATACAGTGTTACCACAAATTTTCAAAGCGAGTGTTAAGAAAATGTTTTTGAAAAGTTTCCCTGTAGGTGCGCAAGAAAACTGACATAACTTCACTAAAAACAATTCTATCATAGAAATTTGAATCAGAGTCATTGCTATCCAATAGAGTCGAACATTCACAAAGAATATGATATTTGTGCATACAAATTAACTGTGAAATTAGTTTCCATAAAGTGGGAAAGATCTTTTGTTCTACCAACAAGATTACTGAAAAGATTGAGAGTAATGACTAAAAAATTACGATTATTATAATTTAAAGAGGTTGCCATTATTTCCACACAAATCATATTTGGAGTATAAATATTAAATAAGATGTGCCCAAAATTTTACCCCCCCCCCCCCCCCCCTTAAAAAAACATATTTACAGATTTTAAAATGTTTAGAATATTTCATTTGGCAAATGCTTGATATTTTGTCTAATATTGCACAGAGAATGAAGACTATTATTTTAACCTATTATATTTCATTGCATCATTTTGAAGCATCGAATTGGGGTAGTTCATACCTGCCAACTGCTACGAAAAAATCGTAGTTACTACGATTTGGACCTATAAACTACGATGCTACGAAAATCAGTCTTAAACTACGATTTTTTGCAAAAAACAAAAAAACGCATTTTTTGTTTCTAATTGCGATTTTTATCCCGCGCAGCATATTTTTCAGAAATGATTCTGTTGCAAAATTTCAAAGTATTCCTTTCCGAAAGTTTTAAAAAACTTGTCATTTATCTGAAAATTCGGACATTCAAAAATGGTCATGGGAAAAAAAAAATCTGGGCTGCAAAACAAACTTCTTAACATAAAACCCTCTTTATGTATATCAACCACAAGTGAATTGTGTTTCTGTAAATATTTATACAGGAATTCCCTTCCTTAGAAACAGGGATGCCATTTTAAGAATTTCTGGAGGCGGGGAAATCTTTGAGGGGCAAGATTTGAAATAGTGTGCAAAATCGTACGATTTGTACTATTTATTATTAAACATTTCAATTTACGAATTATTATTAAACATTTCAATTTTGTGTGGTAAAAAACACAAAATTTGTCAAAAGTTCGTGGTAAAAAGTGCAGATTTCAACAAAGAATCGTGATAGAAAAATGTGAATTACGATTGTGGGGAAAAAATTGTGAATATCCTGAAATGGTCGCGGGAAAAAAAATTGGAGGATTTCGTCAAAATTTACAGCACTGGGCTAAAAAATTGGAACCAGGCTTCTTTTACAAATGTAAAAAAAAAATGCTGCAAAACGAGAAGAAACTTTAAATATCGTATAAAAGTTTTCAGAAAAAAAAATTTACTATATTGAGTTGAAAGACTGAAACCGTATTCCTTTTATGAATGTCAAAAGATGGCTCCGAAAAACCAACCAACCAACCTCCAGATTAATTTCAATATTCTGTGCTACGATTTCTCATTTTCAAAAGTTGGCAGGTCTGGGGTAGTTTGATTCTGCTTCAGCAGATCCATACTTTTCAAAAAGTACATTGATTGAAAAATGTTTTTTACAATTTGTTTTACTTTTTCTACTTGCAGTGTGCCTTTGTCAATTTTACTAAACAAGAAGATGCAGCTCGGGCTATTGTTGCTATTGATGGAATTGAACACAATTGGAAGGAATCTGCTTTAAAAGTAGAATGGGCTGTGTAAGTTCTTTATATCTTTATACATTTTACTTTGTTCCTTTATTTACTTCATGGGATATTAATGTTGAGTATAGTATGCTAATGATAGTGTAAGTAAAACATAATAAATTATTATTTAATATTAAAATTTAAAACCTCCTTGCCAGAATCAACCTTAGAATTATTTTACTTTCATGTTTTTTGAAAATTTTTATTTCAACTTTTTATGAAAAATCTGAATATTTTGACTTACATTTATCAGATATTTTTTTTGGATTTCTCATAATATTAGTTTTACTCCATTTTAAAAATGTGTGATGCAATTGAATTATAAAGATAAGAGAAAAAACGCCAGTCGAGCACATTGCAAGTAGTATCAACAAAAGATGTTATAACCTCCCCGGGATAACAAATCGGAACAAAAACAGACTTCATGACCTTAACCACTTGGCTACGTTCACATACGGTGTGTATACTGGAAACCCTCTAATGTGTGGTAGTATGGAAGTAAATATGGTAGTATTGTTTTAATGGTAGTAACCATTAAAACAAAAGTAGGTTACATTGACAATGTACTCAAAGGGTTAAACGCATTTTATCACACTTAACACATAATAGCTCACCAAAAGACCAATAGAAAGTGCCAAATGGCAGAGAAAGATCATTTAACTCTTGAGTTATATTATGCATTTGAGGGCTAAGAAATAAAGTATAAGGAAATATGTAAAAATACAGTAAAAATGACTGTTGGCTTAACATTTAAAAAAAAGTTGTTGGAAATTTGATTCTTAATTTTATGAAATGCACCACAAGGACCGCCTATTTTAAAATCAGTTGAACAATATCTGAAGTTTTAGCATTTTAATCATATTGGAAAAAACCATATTAAGAAAAATTAATTTATTAAAATTTCCAATGGTTAATGATTAGAACTAATGAATCATTTAAAGGGAAATTGATCCAGTGAAGTTTTTTTCACATATTTTTAATTATGGAATATTTATAGTTTATTAAATTGCTGAAAAGTGCTAAATAAAAACTGTAAAAGCAGTAAAAAAATGTTTGAATAAACTTTTTACATGTTTCGGCTCCACTGAAGCCATTATCAAAACAAATAAGAATATTCTATAGTTGCATGATCTATAATGCAAGGATTCGAAATGCCATCATTAAATTTCTCATGTACTCTCTTAGATTATGCACATTATTTTACTTTATTTTTATTTTGATGTTTATTTTCACATTCATTTAGCAATGTAATGTAGTATATTATACATAGGTGTTGTGATTTGTTACACTGGTCAACAAATTTGAACTTTTGCTCTTTCACAAAACCAAAATTAGTTGTTTCTTATGTGGTTTTTTGTGCTGATTCCGAATCTAGTTTGATTTACTCCAGCAGGTCTTGTTTTACCAAGATATTCATGTATTTCGATTCATGTAAATTTTGTAAATTTTATACAATTATATGCAAATTTAAGGCATAAAGCATTATCAGACTGTCTTTTTGTTATGATTGTTGTCTAGTTTACAAAAACGTTTCTGAGATTATACTGGCATGTGACCATGAAATATTGTGCCTAATTTGCACATTTTTCAATTGTTCCTTGATGTCCAAATATTTCTGCCACATGAGTATGCCAATATGTTTCTAAGCTTGTTTTATGCACCAATTTCAAACCTGGTAACTTTTTCTACTATCACGTCTATTTTTTGAACAAAGCAGAATTTTATTTTTTGGTCAAGAAAGCTAGAAATCACTTTTTATGCTACTTTGTGGTGTACTTCAACTAGTTAGGATAGATTCTACTACTTTTTTCCATTTTTTACTTTCTTCTATCTTTATAAGAAGAAAGTATTGGATTTGTGAAAATTTTCAAATTCCGGTGGATTTACACTTTTTGGGGTCAGAGAACCCAAAAAACATGTTTTTACAAAATGTCTGTCTGTGACTCTGTCTGTCTGTATGTATGTGACACAAATTTTGTAGGCGCTCTATCTCAAAAACTAATGCACGGAATTTAATAAAAATTTATATTCAGTTAGTCCTTGATATAAATTGGTGCTGATTAGTTTTTGGTGTAAATCGCTCAACAGGTAGCGCTGCTATGCAGCATTTTTTGTGATATCCACAGTAGCTCAATCTCCAGAACTAATGCATGGATTTTCATGATTCAGATTCAATTAGTCCTTGACATGAATTGATGTTTTATATATTTTGGTGTAAATTGCTCAACAGGTGACGCTGCTATGCTGCATTTTTTGCGATTTTCGCAATAGCTCTATCTCAAGAACTAATGCTTGGATTTTCAACAAACTTCAAATTCAGGTATACCTGGATATGAATTTGTGTTGTTTAGTTTTTGGTGTAAATCGCTCAACAGGTGGCGCTGCTATGCAGCATTTTTTCACGATTTCCACAATAGCTCAATCTCCAGAACTAATGCACGGATTTTCATCAAACTTCAGATTAAGTTAGTCCTTGACATAAATTGATGTTTTATACATTTTAGTGTAAATCGCTCAATAGGTGGCGCTTCTATGCTGCATTTTTTGCGATTTCCGCAATAGCTCTATCTCAAGAACTAATGCTTGAATTTTCAACAAACTTCAGATTCAGGTATACCTGCATATGAATTAGTGCTTTTTATGTTTTGGTGAAATCGCTGAACAGGTGGCGCTGCTATGCTGCATTTTTCAGAATTTCCACTATAGCTCTATCTCAATAACTAATGCACGAATTTTCATCAAACTTCAGATTCATGTATACCTTGATATGAATTAGTGCTGTTTATGTTTTGGTGTAAATCGCTCAACAGGTGGCGCTGCTGTGTTACATTTTTCAGAATTTCCGCTATAGCTCTATCTCAAGAACT
The DNA here is from genome assembly GCA_963932465.1 of Maratus speciosus. Classification (NCBI taxonomy): domain Eukaryota; kingdom Metazoa; phylum Arthropoda; class Arachnida; order Araneae; family Salticidae; genus Maratus; species Maratus speciosus. Next base: position 136,878,297 of record OZ010798.1, read on the forward strand.
ATCGCACGAATTTCCATCAAACTTCACATTCAGATATACTTTGATATGAATTGGTGGTAAATTGATGTAATTTCTTGTACTATTTAAATGATTTAATTGGTGTGATTTATATAGAAGAAAGTTTTGTGATGGCCACAACATACTAGTTTTTTATGGTATAAATTGTTTATGTCCCTGATAGGAATCTGACACTGTTCACCCTTTTGACAATGAGGTACACACCCCTAAAAACTTATGTGAAACTTTTGTCAATATCATACAAAAGTAGAAATTCATTTTACTCATAAACTAGATGTAATATAAAAAAGCAATATGCAGATTTGAAATCAGCATAAAAATCTAGTCTACTGTGGCAACTACTTTAAAGTTGATTATAATGTAAACATTACACCACTGAAAAATATGCCAATTAGGCTTAATAGCTGACAGATAAATGTTAAGAATATGCAGATCATGACATTTATCTGAAGCAAATAGTTCAGTAATCATTATCTAGAAAAGGTAATTCAATCTGACATTTATTGTATTTACATTTTGCATAAAATAGCCCAAAAAGCTTAAACTTAAATATGCAAATTTCTCAAAGTGGACCACCTAGAGAAAAACGAAAAGCGTATTCGAAATCAACACAAAAAACTGATCTAGAATCAAGTAAATTCTGTGTAAGAACTATTGTTGTCCAGTGGACAACAATGTGGAAAATGAAATTATGTCAGAATATACTTACAGAGATCTAAATTGATGATTGATAATTTCATCATTTTTCGCAAAATAAAGGGTACTGTACTGTGTCTCCTAACTTCTTTCTTCAGAATGACCGATTGATTCCAAATCATCTACCATGAAAATGCTAATGTTATTTTGCAATTGAATGTTTTAAGATAAAGTAAATTAGAAATGTAAAAAGTTTTCAAAATAAAATGATTAACATTCGTAATGGGCAATATTTTTGTATAAGAATTTTGAAAGATAGTGCTCCTTAGTAGCTTTTTAGAGAAAAATTAAGTGAAAGATTTTTAAAAAGTATGAAGTCTGATTTTATGAAATCACCGGGGAGCAAGGAAGTTGGTTCTGTGCCCCTTTAAGATGTAGAGTCTAAAAAGAAATTTGAGTCAATAGAGCTTTAAACAAATATCTGAGTCTGAAATGAAGTCAATGAATCAGCATTAACATTGCTTATTGATGTTATTTGTATTGCTTAATTTTGCTTATTTTTTTTAAATGCATCCCCCCTCCCTGTCTCTAGAACAAATATGATGCTACATAGTATAAATTATAATTTTATTTATTTTCAGGCCTTCAGAGATAATTTGAGTTCCTGAATGAATTAGAGCTAGTCAAAGACTTATTGTGCATATGATTTTTTTATTTTGTATAAATAAAAGAAATTATTTATTTATTTTTTCGTAGTTATTTATTTTTTGAGTGATCCTTGTCATTAGCAATATTTAATTTAATATTCTTTCTGTAAAGAGGAGGGAATATGCAAATTAAACTGAGCATGTTATAAGTGTTATAAAGTGAAATATAAATCCAGTGAGCCAAGGGAAAACAAAATAAAAACTTGTATTTATCAGATTAGGGATCATCCATTAAGAGGCTAGTTCACTCATTCGAAAACACCCGCTTGCTAATGTTAATCCTATGAAATAATTTCTTTTAATATTTCGACTGAATTTCAATATTTTTAAATGATTTTTTATCATTGGATAGCTGAGGTTGATTTTTACTAAGGCCATTTTTTACTTTTTTGATTTTGTTTGCAGGTTTTTTTTTCTTTTTAATCAAGATACTTTCATTTTAGGAACCAGTTTCAAAAGTGAAAGCAGCTATCCAATGCAAGAAAAAATCATTTAAAAATATTGAAATGCAAATGAGATACTTAAAAAAATGTCTTCCTTACCCCCTTAATTAATGTAATACTTCAAGAGGGGAGGAGGTAGTCCACAAAGTGTGACAGAGAAGAGGACAATGTGTTTGTTCACATGTTGGGAAATGACATCTGAATGATGAGAAAACATCTATGAAAGCATTATTTGCAAGAAAAATGACAATGCTCATAAAAATATGCACTTTCATTCACTTATATATTTTGCTCTGAATTATAGCAATTTTAAGTAAAGCATACAAGATCTCAATTTGGTTTAAGTCTGGGTTTAAAGCTGGCCAATCTAAAATGTTAACATTTTGTACAAAAAGCCACTTTTCTGTACTATATAAGTTGTGGATTGAAGCAATGTCATACTGAGATCTCCACTCAGAACCTACTAAAATATCACTGAATGGAAGTAGATGGTGCTCTAGTGTCTCTTGATGCTTTGCTGAATTTTGTTCTCATGAAGAAAAGCCAGGGAGGTTTGTTTGGCCATTAAAGCCAATCACTCTCTGAAACTATTAAAGACTTACCATCTTGAAGCCCACTGAAGAAAGTACACTTCTTTTCTATTTCTTGAGGCCATGTCAATAACAATTTCAGTCATCAGCACTATCCATTCTTTTTTTTTCCAATGCTGAAAAATACAGTGAGCCAATTATCTCTATACAACATGCACTGTCGAACCCTATCCATTCTGTCCTGTTTGTTATCATTTTAGACATGGTTTGAAAAACATTTTTCTAAAAACAGTGTTCTTGCATTTGCTTATGCGTCTATGTTTCCTTTAAGACTGATACTGAGATTAATTTGGCTTATGGGCATATTTTGTTTTGACATGTGACTGCCTGCTTCTTAAATTTAGTTTGAAATTATTATTTATAGCAAGTATTCTATATATTTCTTGCTTTAAACAGGTTAAACATCTAGAAATTTCAATAGCTTGCTTTTCTTTTGATTTCAACCTGAAAATCTACAACTTTTCCTCTTTTGTAAATTCCATAGTCTTTGGAATCTTAAAATAACCAATAGAATTTGAATATTCATAGTTATATGTTGTTCAATGAAAATGGTAGTTTGGTTGTTTGAAAGCAATTCAGCATTTGTTAATATTTGGTACAAAGTGCCTAAACTTTGAAGACAGTGGCTTTTATCAAAAATTAAAAAAAGGTTTAATTTTTAATCCTGATGTGACCATTGATCTCTGTTTCATTTCAGTTACATTGAGTATTTATTGTGATATTATTCCATATATTTATACTTCCAACTTTATTATGATATTTTAGTATGTGCCTAAACTTTTGAGAGGGCTGTATTGCAGCTAGTAAAAATGCAAGTTTTTTTATAAGGTCGATTTTCATTTGTTATACATTTTTAAGGTGTAACGGAGCCGATGTCGTAAGGTGGTGTAGTAGCGTGCTACTTCAATGGCCGAGTCTTATCAATATCGAAAAAATATTTTATTGTATCACAAACAATTAAATAAGGTTTTCTTGGTTAAATAAGTCATTTGTACAACATTCTTCATAAATGGGTTCGAGTTCAGCTGTCAATAATGTATTAGTAGAATCAAGTCCAGTCCTTGAGTGGCAAAATGCTTTCCAGGAGAATGTCTCTATTTATTTATGCTTCACGATTTTTGAAGATGAGAGTCGGTGATACGCGACAGGAATGTCGCCCTTTCAGTGAATGTCCGATCAAGGTCTAGGGACCTCCGATGTCTTTCTCTGGGGTGGAGAAATTTTACCGCCACACCTGGCTACCGCTATACTGTACCCGTGAGAGATTTCTCCTCTACACTGCTAAGTTTACTCGGAGCCTCAGCTTCCGAAAAAGAACTAAAAAAAACCCAAAGAACTCTCGAGAATGCTCCTGCATCCCCTTTTATCAGTTTCATTTTTTCCAACTAGGGCAAAAACCACTCCCATTAGCCACTCACCATCTGTGACCATGAGCTCACAAACGAGCCCTTTCTCTATAGGCTTCAGTCAGGAACCTGGAGTCAGGTCAATATGTAGTTTCACTATCTAGTTTCTCACGGGAAAGAGATCCTCGTAAATATCAAAGGAATATTTCTCTCGCTAAATAAAGGAGTTCCTTTCACCCTAGTGTCCTCTGTGAAGATTGATTGAAATTGATGTATTTGTTTCATCTTTAGCGACATTTTCTAGGACTCTGAAGAAATTTGGAGGCTAGGTGAAAATACATTGCAAATCAATGTTAAATTTTCTCGTTCTGTCAAAGTCTACATCTTTTAAGTCGATTTTTTTTCACACAGAGAAATAACAGTAATTGGACTAATTTCTTAATTTTTCAGCCACAGCTCAAAAATACTGATACTTTCTGTTAGATAATACTTTTCTGCACTCCTTTGCCAGCTTTGAAGGATGCTATTTTTACTTCTCACCTTGGACGGTGAGAAAAGTCTGCGAGTTTGCAATTTCGGTGGCAATCGTTCTCCCTCCCCCATTCATTTCTCCTTTACGTATTCCCTTTTCTCAACTTGGATTCTTTCAAATAGAACAGGTAGGTGGCTTAGTGTATTCTAATTTGCCAAATTTCTCACGCTTTTGTGGAAGGATTTTTTTTTTTAATCTTTCAGTTCTATTATTGAGCTTTCATTGTGGTTCTTTGTTTTAGTGTTGAGTCTTGTCATTTTAGTGTTTATTGCTTTCACAACATGATACGTTTTCAGTTGGGTCTTTTAAAATGTCAAAGCTGAAATTACAAATTCTTACTTAAGAACTAAAAGTAAATTTGATAAAAGATAGTGAAGACAATCCTAATTTAAAGGAAAAGATCTAGCCCTGAAATATGGTATCACTCCTAACACGCTATCTACCATACTGAAAGATAAATAACGCATTTTCAAAAGACGTAAGTCAAGTGTCACACTGTAAAAAAAAACGGACCAAAATACGGAAATTGTACTGGCAATTGAGACGCCAGTACTATTTCCGTATTTTAACGGAAAATTTCCCCCGTAAACTATAGAAAAACAGAAATATTTCTGTAATTTATGGGAAAAAATGTCCGTTAAAATACAGAAATAGTACTGGCGTCTCGATTGCCAGTACAATTTCCGTATTTTGGTCCGTTCTTTTTATAGTGCCACCCAAAGTGAAAACGGGTGAAGACGTGTGCCTTCCCAGATATCGAAACAGACTTCGTACATATTACAGTACACAAAAGAAAGAGTAATTCCTTTGAGTGGTACGATGTTACATGAAAAAGCTTTGGATTTCGCAAAATTATTGAATGTGGAAGGATTCACTGCAAGCACGGGATGCCTGGAAAAATTTAAAGCCAGACACAACATTGTGTTTCGGACATTAAACGGTAAAGCAAAAGATGTGTCTGATGAATGGAAGACAGTTTCATTACCAAAACTTCTTGCAAGCTATAGTGCGGATGACGGACGACGTTTACAATGAATATGGATGAAATGGGAGATTTTTACAAATGTTTTCCTAACAAGACAATGATGTTTAAGGGGTAATCATGTTCTGGTGGAAAATTAAGTAATGAACGTTTAAATGTGCTTGTCGGAGCAAATGCTTCTGGAACAGAAAAATTACCTTTACTGGTCATCGTTAAATACAAAACTCCTCGCTGTTTCAAACATAGGTAGAGTACAGATCAAATAACAAGTCTTGGATGACACTGATATTGTTCGAGGTGTACATCAGAAATTTTGCTGTAGTGTTTCATACAAAAAAGCGTAAAATGTAGATCTTCATTGATCCGTGTACAGCTCATGATCAACTTCTGAGCTCGAAATCTATCAAGTTAGAATTTCTCCCTTTTAACACAACTTCTAAGCTACAGCCAGCAGACCAGGGAATAATTAAATGCTTAAAACAATCCTACAGAAAACGTCTAGTGCGGAAGGCAATCAATGATGACGAAAAGGGAATAAATCAAAAGTGTGATGTGTTAGAAGCAATTAGACTGATTTCAAGTGCCTGGAACAACGATGTAAAACAAATCACTATCAAAAATTGCTTCAGTAGATGTGGCTTCTTTGGAAGCAATGTACACTCATATGTTGTGAATGAAAATCTACAAGGTCAAATTATTTCTGAAGAAGACGATAATGAGTTTTTGAATATTGACGAAAATGTCGCAGTTTGCGGAGAACTTAGTGCTTCAGATATAGTTAAAACAATAAAAAGGTGGAAAACGATCCTGAATCTGAAGATGGTGAGGAAGTAAATTGTGTTTCACCTCTAAACAATCAAGAAGCACATGCGGCAATGACGACACGGCAGCAATATCTCGAAAGTAAAGACGATGTGAACGATTCTCTTTTCTTTTGTTTACATACATTCTAACATGTAAAAGACAAAAAAGTTCCTTCAAACAGTCATCATTAAGAAGCTTTTTCAGAAATTTTGAGTTCGTAAGGACCTTATATGTACCATTAAATTATATATCTCTTTAGCGTTCATTTTGCCAGACTTTGTTATTACAGCATAATTGCAATTCTCATGTACTATATGATTGAATTATTTTTCATATACTGGGTGTCTCAGAAGTAATGGGACAAGCTTTAAGGGGAGGTAGGGGACATCACAAGGATTCAGATTTGCATAGCAACCCAGGGTCAGTAACGCTTTCCTGGCGCGGTAGTGATGACACAAAACACAAGAAAGAAAGGACACGAACAGGGAGAGAAAACATGTTTATAATTCTTAGTACTGCAAAAATGCCGGGACAATGCTGGAAAGTGTTGAGGAACTTGTTGCACGCATCGTGGCAGCTGCTGGGGAAGTCCGGGGCACTCACAGTATTTTCGAGAACATTAGATCTTCCATACGCCGGAGATGCGCTTCCATGCATCACGGCCCGGGGTCGTCATTTCGAACACCTACTTTGATGACGATCGTTGTCTCTATAATGTTCTTTCTTCTTAGTTTTTTGATGTACTAAGGATAATAAACATGTTTTCTCCTCTTATTCGTATCCTGTCTTTCTTGTGTTTTGTATCGTCACTACCACGCCAGGAAAGCGTTTCCGACCCTGGGTTGCTATGCAAATCTGAATCCTTGTGATGTCCCCTACCTCCCCTTAAAGTTTGTCCCATTACTTATGGGACACCCTGTATTTTCTGTATGTATTTAAGGATTTTCGATAGGTCGAACTTACAATAACTCGAATGTTTTTGCTGATCCCTTCGAATTCAACTTATCGAGAATTCACTGTATATGCATTTTTATCAGGATGATAATAGCAATATTTTTTGCTCTGAATTATAACAGTTTTAAGTAAAAGCATACAAGATCTTGAAGGTTTTATAGCATTTAATTCAGTGGGTAATATATACAATATGGAACTGTTTACCCAGAAACCAGTTATCTAGTGACATACTTCCAATCGACTGATTTTAGAATCTCATTTTTAAAAAAGTGTCAGTTTGACAATTGCATTGATTGATACATGTAAAAATTTTTTTAAATGTCAATGTTATTTGTTCTTAATAATCCATTAAAAAAGATAAATAAATAAAACACAAAATGTTATAGACCAAAATTATCTAAATACAGTATGAAACTGTTTATCTGGATACCAGAAAACCAGTTGTATAGAATCATATTTCGAATAGACTTACTACAGAAACCTTGCAGAAAAAATTCTGCAAAGTTTTTTCTGCAGAATTGCATGCATGTAATAATGTTATTACATGCATGGCATAATTTAATGCAAACATCAAGGATTTGAAATAGAATAGGGTCGATATAGGGCATTTTGATTTTTATCTGAATTATTGCTTCCAAGGGATTATCATAAACTACCCTCTCTCAAACTCTGATTAAAATTTTATCTTCATTGGATCTGATTAATCTAATAATTCATTTGAAGTCAGTAACAATGGCCACATATATTCTACAAATCCTATAAAATGTGCGCTGCTTGCCCAAAATAATCTGATTCTGACCAGTCTAGATAAACAGTTCTATACTGAAATATATACCTTATTCTTTCTTTCCTTTTTTTGTACATAAAATTAAAAACTGCTGTTTAATGTAGTGGTTAGGCAAAGTGTGTGGCATGACAGTAATAAACAATTCAAAGACTAGTATGAGAGTTCATGGATTCAATAAGATTAATTTATTACAGCTAGTGAAAATGTGAGAGGGTTTATAAGGTTGAATTTCATTTGTTACACATTTGTAAAAGATTTTTGAAATTAAAGTCCCAACTTGTACAGTAGAAAAAGGTACCTTCCTCATTTTTTATTTTAAAAATTCAGCTAATTTTACTTAAAAACAGGAAATATAAAATGTGTGGAACCTGATTATGGAAGATTTACAGTTTTTTAAAATACTGAATTTGAATGAGAAATTAGTCAGCTTTCGCCTAGTTGGTTTCATTTATGTCAACTTATTTTTGTCACCAAATTTAGTGAGAATTGGACATAGGTAGACATCGTTACATATGTATGTTTGTTCTATCATATATAATGCCATGATCTGACTGTGTAGTTTCAAGTGTATGAGAGCTGCAACAATAATTACAATAATCAAATTAAATTTGAAAAAAACAAACAAAAAAAACCGACATTTGCTAAAATACAAATTAGTAGTGAATCTGCTGCCGTGTTTATAAATATCATCAGCCAATTAGAGGTGAAAAAAAAGTTCTGGAATTCTTGTATCAAGGCCTAATACTTAAAGTAAAAGGAATTTTGAATTTCTAATTATTATTATTATTTATTTTTATTTTTTTGTATATTTATTTGAGTTTAAATCTATTAGTAGCTCCCATTTTGAAACAAGATGGTAGATCATGTTGGCTATCAAATTCAGCCAAGACCTTGGTAATTCCTCTACATATATATACTCAGTCACATCTGAATCAGTGTATAAATGCGAGTATTACATGACAAATATCAGCTATATATATATATATATATATGCCCTCATCTATCTACTGCTGGGTTTAGGTCTCCTATAGATTTTTTCCATTGTAAACACAGACAGCTATTGAAGTTCTTGCAGGACAATAATGTAAAGTCAGGAATTATTTTACTTGTTTCTTTGTTTCAGTTCCAAATATCCCAAGTACATGTCACTGCACTCTCTCAAGTTAGTTTTGCTCAAAATAACCTTGCAATTTGAAAACATGAACCTTTCTTTTTGGCAGTTGAACAACTAAATATAATGATGATTTAAAACTAAATTGAACTTTGATCCATTTTTAGGTGCATTCGTAATTATATAAATATGTAGCACCGATAGTCATCGTCCAGTCCATCTGTCCGCATACAACAGTGTAAAAACTACCCAACTGAACCGTTTAAAATTTTAAATATATATTTGTTGCGGAATTTTCATTTCAAATTTTATGAACATTGGATGTATTGTTCAATTACAGGGACAGTAAAAAGTATTCCATTACATTATGGTTAATGGGAAAAAATAGTTTCAAGTGCATTTTAATTATGTTACACCCATTCGAACATAATGAAATTGATATGCATTTATGAAGAGCACTTATATTCTGTAGAATATGTGGTGCAAAGAATATTTATTATTCATTTACTGATTTTCTCATATTCTGCTGGTATAGGGGGAACATTATTTGTGGTGTATTTTTAATATGTTAAGCTATTTCACATAATAATGAAATTGATATACGTTGCTGAGGTTTACTCATACTACAAGTTACTTCCTGTAAGGGAGAAAATGCATAGCTCGGATACTTTACACTATCAAGACTGAATATTCGATAGTACGGCCGAATACCAAATATTCAGTGCATCCCTAAAATTAAAAAAAAAGTAACAAAAAATACTGGCTTTTAATAATAGTAAATCTATTCAGTATTTCTACTTGTAAATAAAAAAGTTGAAAAAAAACTTAAAAATTTCATTTCATTTAATACAATCTTATTCCTTAACTTTTTAAAACACTTTTTCGATTTACATTACCTACTAATTTCCAACAGATAAAAAATTAGTGTTTCAACATCCTACGTATAAAAAACCCCTTAAAACTACATAATGCTAAATTGAACCAAATGTCAGTGCAGGCTAATAGCCCATATTATAAGATGAAATATGATTGCCAAAAAAACAAATACTTTAAAGAATGGGTAATAAACAGAAAATTACTAAGAAAAATGAAAGAAATCTCATTCGGGGTAAGTTCTTTTAATACAGAGGCAATAAATATATGCAGTTTACATTAGTTTGAAGTTTCATAATTTAAAAAATTAACTACAAAAAGATATAAAGGAGAGGGGGTGGGAGTTAGTTTGGGGAAGGAGATAGAATAGACATTCAAAATAACATAGAAAAAAGTTACTAAAATATTTCCATAAATTGACAGTAATACGCCCTATACTAAGCAAAACATTTGTGACAAAGAGTTAAAAACTTTTTTAATTGTTACAAGAAGTTTAATTTTATGTTTGAAAAGTAAAAATAAGATTTCTTTTTCATTTTAGCAACAGAAACAGTTTAAATTTTAAATCCAAATAAAGAAGTTGCTATAAGACAAGTGTGACTTGTCTTTTTCACTTCTATAACTTCCTTTAAAATATTAAAATTGCTTAAATGAATCGGATGTTAGCAGTGGGCTAGTGTAGACAGACTACTGGGGATCAATGTAGACAGTTTATTGTTTTTCATAACTTGCATTTTAAGTAATACATTTATTATAGTGTAAAGATGTACAAAAAGTATGTGAAATTACAGACATAATTATCATATTAAACATCAGTTAAGACTGTGTTCCATGTAAATAAGGATCTGTCATTGAAATTTTCAACAGGCATTTCAAGCTTAAATTTGAAATTTTTTTTCTGCTGCCATTTTTTGTTTAAATTCAGAAATTTTGCATTTTTAGAGATTAATTTAACCTTATTTTTAAATTCATTCACAGGGTTCCCAAATGGTCCCCTTTTTTGGTAAATGGTAAAAAGTCCACTTTTTGGAAAATGGTCCCCTTTCTGTGGCTGGAAAAAATTTACTAATGTGGAAAAATTGCCACAAAACTCTAAAAATCACAAGTTCAAATATTGTGTTTTACTATAGCAAGCTAATTCTTTCATGAATGTCAAAAAATTGCCGCACAATGTGAAAAGATGTTAAAATATGCATTGAAAATCTCATTAAAAATCACTAAAAATTCAAGTTAGAGGACGAAATTTTGCTACATTAAGCTAGAAGTTTGAAACCGAATTTCAAAAAATCTCCATAAAATGTAAAAATTTAAAAAAATTGCTATAGGAATTCAATTTTATTGAAAAGAGGACAAAATTTAATAAGTTCTACAAAAAGATTGAAACTGGAATCCTTTTAAAAATCATAAAATGTCAAAAAATCGCATAAAAAAATGCTGTAATAAGCTTTATTGAAAAGAGGACAACATTTACTGAATTGGGTTAAAAAATTAAACTTTATCCCCTTTACTAGTGTGAAAAAGTCACTCCATAAAAATCGCTAAAAATTCAGAAAATCAGAGAAGTCAAAATGTACTATAGTAGGGCTAAAACATTGTATCCGGAATTTTTTCACAAATGGGAGAAAAAAATCCTTTGCGGGATGTGAATCTTTTTAATCGCTAACAATTTAAATCAGAGGATGCAGTCGTGGAAAGACAAAATTTACTACGTTAGAGTTAAAAGTTTGAAACAGAATTTCTTTTATAAATGTCAAAAAATCACAAAACAATGAAATAATTGCAAAAAATTGAAAAATCACTGTATAAATTCCAAATAAACTTTATTGTAAAGAGGACAAAATTTACTACATTCAGCTAAAAAAATTAAACCAGATTCCTTTTACAAATTTGGAAAGATTGCTATAAAACATGAAAAAAGGCCAAAAATTACATTTAAAAAACTAAAAAAAGTCCAAAAATTGGCTTCTATGTACATAACTTTAGATATACAGCTACATTCATGCCATATCTTATAGCTCTATGTGCAGCGATCTCGTCAGCACAAAGACAAACCTCTATTTTTATTAGATTAATTTTTAATGCAATTATTCAATTGGTAAATAAATCATATCAGTTGTAAATTTCCAAATGGGGGAAAAAGTACAGGCCTGGGCCAGGATTCGAACCAGGGATGTCTTGGCTGGAGCCACCATCGCTCTACCTACTGAGCCATCCCAGAGTAATCTGGAGGACTAATTCACCCAGCTAACCCTAATGTTGCCATACTATGCTTTTTTTGATGAACATTATAGCTTATTTCAGCTTTTATTGGGTAGTACAAAGGAACTAAATTTTATGTTTGAGATTAATAATTAACAGCATCTAATATCTAATTTTAATACTCAACAGGAGGTGCTGTTATGCTGTTCTTTTTTAGCTCACAGGCTATCAAAGCCTGAAAGCTAATGTGGCCGGCAGTTCTGTATGTATGTAACACGATAACGCTTGATAGAAATAACCAATTTGCTTCAATTTTTTTTCTAGTTTTATTCTGATAAGGCACTTCCCTGATTAGTTTTGGGGGTTCATTGGTTAAGTATAAAGGGGGGTACGGGAAGGCTAATCTTCCCTTAACTTAGATAAAGGGATTTTTCATGTAGAATTATTAGATTTGCTTCAAATTTGGTATACCGGTTAATTCTGATAAGGTGCTTCCCTGATGAGATTTGGAGGCTCATTGGTTAAGTATAAAGATGTGAAACAGGGGGAGTAACCCCCGTAATTTATTTTTCGAGGGCAATTTTCTTTGAAATAAGAGTATAATTTAATGCCATCAGTTTAACTGGGTGCTTTTCTTTTTATTTATTCACTGATCACTGTTACTCCGCGTTAAATTCGAAGAAATGCATTATACTTTGTAATTGCTAGTGTGCAACTCTGTTAATAATTGATTTGATATTTTCTAGATGCATTAATGTTTAGTGTTTATATTTTATTGCAAATAATTTTTTTTGCTGTTATAAATATTAAGGAGAGGCATCAAAGAAATTTTTTGAAAAAAAATATTTTTCTATTGGCTTAAAAATTTTTTTGAACCTTCCTGAATCCATTGGTATGCCCTTTTTTTCTTCTGACCATTAGAAATGATTGTAAAAATTTAAGGAAAGACAAAACTAGGACCCCACACCTATTCACACTAAGGGAAGACACGACTGGGACGTCACACCCACTTACATTAATTTTACTCTAGCATTTTATACTCATTTATTATATGTAACTAAACTTTATCCTAATGTTTATATATACTTTATGTGTTTGATAAAACACTGCAAGAACTTCACACAAATTAGAAGTGTCTAAGTTTTGTAGCTTTTCGAAAAATTGTACTTTTCAGCTAAAAACCCCATTAACTCCTAAAGTACTTGAGTGATTTCGATAAAAAACTTTTGTTGGTAGAGTAATATAAGATCATATGTAGTAAACAGTTTTAAAATTTTTTAATTAGCTTCAGAAAAAAACATTTCTGAAAAATTGCCATTGCTCTAAAATAAGAAGTTTTAGTCGCAGAAAAAAACTGTCTGCCGTAAGTCTTGAGCATTATCCCATTTATTTTCATCAAAATCGGTCTGGTAGTTTCTGAGGAAACAGGTCTTAAAGCTCACATTTCTCCCCTATGTTTGCATCCATTCTTGTCTTCCCTCAAAAACACTTTTCAGCTTTGTCATTTTGTAACACAAAGTGAAAGTTAAAAAAATATAAGTTGCAGTTTAACACAAAACAAAATACCAAAAGTTGGCATCTTTTGATTGAACAAAAAGAAGGCTTTAAAAAGGTGTACAAACATTTGACCGACTATCGACACTCCC